>CAWUFW010001347.1:2022500-2622500 GCA_963921515.1 Calotriton arnoldi | reverse complement strand
GTTGTTGGTGCAGCTAACCATGCCCTTGCTGCAGTGATGGTGATATCTGGTCTCATGATTATGAAGTGTTACTGTGCAGGAACCCATGTGGTCCAGGGGGAATGTGTCCTATCATGTGGTGTATCCATGTCATCAATAGCAGCATCTGAGGGTGTCATGTGTTCAGTATTTGGCAATGGGTTTCCTACTTACATTGGCAATTTCATATCTGTGGCTTCCACCCCTGCACATCTGTTGTGCCTGCCATCGTTGCATTTGTCTACTTCCCTGACCGTGTTGCCATCTCCAGTGGACATGCAGGTTTGGGCATCAATGGGGAGGGACTCATCCGTGTAGTCAGTGCAACATTGCTATACAAGTGTGTTGGATCTGTGCTGATGATTCCGTTGGCACATCCATGACCAGGCTGATGTGATGGGAGCCCTCATTTGGTGCTAATTGTTGATTGTGTGACCAAGTGCTCAGCTGACATGATGGGGCCCTACTGAGGCAACATATGGCACAGCTTTCCTCACACAGGAGTGGAGTCCCCTCATGGCAGTGTGTACACGTGTGACATTGCCTGCGCCCAAGGTGTGTGTTGTATGTGCATGTCTGTGTGTTCACTTCCATTCATCTGCGCATGCTGTGATCCCTAGTGTTGTACCTGTTTGTGATGCTTGCTGACTTGAGCTATGTTCCCCCAAAGTCTTCTCCCTGTGTTCTCTGTGATGTGGGTGCATGGCACATTACTGGTCATCAGGGTGTCACCCATAGGTGTGTTTGCTGTCAGGGCAGAGTTTGTGTGCTGACGCAGATGGGTCACAGTCAGGTTTCCCTTTGGCACTTGTTGTTTGCCCCTGTCATGTGATTTCCAGTTTGTGTTATCTTTCAGTGATTGTGACACGTTGTGTGTGTGACTGCTGGCACTCCTTAGGGTCCGGGCTGCAATGTTGGTTGTTGTCTATGTGTGTTCTTTGTGGGTGACCTTGGCTTCTTCATTGGTGTGTGACTGTGGCTGGGATCCCATTGGTCGGTGTGGTATTGCCGTCATGTCCATGTACAGCGTAGTGTGCAGTGTGTCAGACATTCAGGAGTCTTGTTGAGTGTCCATGTGTGATGTGTTTCTACACCTTGGTTCCCACCCACCACCCTGGAATAGTAATGGGTGCATGTGCAATGTCACCAGTGCATGTGTACTTCACTGCTGCACATTGTTGGAGGTCGAGGGGTGTGGTCTTGAGTGTGTGCAGATGAGAGTTGTTGCCCGGCTAGTCCCCTGCCTCCATGTTGGCCTTGGCTTACTGGCCATGCTGATTGATTTGTGCTTGTGTAGGTGTGATGGTAGTTAGTTGCTCAGGACACCTGACTGTGGTTCACAGTGTGAACGACATTTAGCTTTGTCATCACAGTGGTATTTTTCTTCAGCCCAGGGTCACCACATTGTGGGGGCCCTGGGGGTGGTGCTGTGGTGTGTCTGTGACTTGCTGTGTCAGTTGTTGTTCCTACGTGCCTGTGTGACATGTGTGTTTTGTGCTCCCTCTCACCTGTCAATGCCTGCTTGCCCACATAGGGGATTTGGATCCATGAGTTACCTTAGTGTGGCAGTGTATGCACATCTGTATGATTGGTATTCAGCTCTCCTCATGTGTTGTGTTGTTGCCTGGGGACAATGGCACCCCCACCCCTCACCTGCTGTGTATGATGACAGTGTTGGTCTGCCTGTTTGTGTTTGTGCATCTGCACCACTGCATTGGCATATCTTGGGTGTGCCATTGGCTGTATGTTGTTTGGTGTGTTTCCCCTGCTGTCCCTGGGACTCCTAGGTCATCGGTCAGCACAGTGATCATGGTTTGTGTGTCCCATTGCTGCCATGGTATGGTATCTGTTCACCTCACATCTGCTGTCTCCACAGGGTATCTGCATTTGTGTGCCCATTGGTGCAAATATGTGGTTCTGCATTCTGATGGTCACTTCTGTCATTGTGTCATTGATGACTGTTGACGGTCTCAGCCCCCATGGGTGTTGTTTGTCTGCACATGGCCAAAGGAATGTTTCATTTGCACTGCAGTATTTGGCTCCCCCAATTTATGTTGCAATGGGACACATACACTACTTTGCCACAGATGAGTTTTTGGTTCTGTGACCAGGAATGATCCATGCAGTTTGGCAGTTGCAGCTCTTTCTTTGTCAACAATTACCTTTTGGTCACTGTGATGATGAGGGTGTAGACCCCATTGCCACAATGGTCAAAATGTGCTTCAGCTATGGACCCCACACTTGCCTTTTGGTCACTGTGATGATGGGGGTTTAGACCCCATTGCCACAATGGTCAAACTGTGCTTCAGCTATGGACCCCACACTTACCTTTTGGTCACTGTGATGATGGGGGTTTAGACCCCATTGCCACAATGGTCAAAATGTGCTTCAGCTATGGACCCCACACTTGCCTTTTGGTCACTGTGATGATGGGGGTTTAGACCCCATTGCCAC
Organism: Calotriton arnoldi; assembly: GCA_963921515.1. Lineage (NCBI taxonomy): Eukaryota > Metazoa > Chordata > Amphibia > Caudata > Salamandridae > Calotriton > Calotriton arnoldi. Next base: position 2,620,028 of record CAWUFW010001347.1, on the reverse strand, counting down.
AATGGTCAAAATGTGCTTCAGCTATGGACCCCACACTTGCCTTTTGGTCACTGTGATGATGGGGGTTTAGGCCCCATTGCCACAATGGTCATGGGCTGCTTGCATTGTGGGTGCCACACACATATATGTGTGGCACATGTGCTAGGGGGTCACATTGTATGTTCAATGTCATGTTCGGTGTTGTAGGCATTTGACACAGCCTGCTCACACGCTTGTCATGGTGGTGGGGGGATGTCTTAATCTTGCATTCCCTAGGTTGTGGTGTGCTTGTTGTGTCATGCATTGTCCATCCTATGAGTGGGGGTGGTAGTAGTGGTAGGCATCCTGCCCCCTGGCTAAGGGTGGTAGTAGTGGTGGGCATCCTGCCCCCCTGGGTGGGGGTGGTAGTAGTGGTGGGCATCCTGCCCCCCTGGCTAAGGGTGGTAGTAGTGGTGGGCATCCTGCCCCCCCTGGGTGAGGGTGGTAGTAGTGGTAGGCATCCTGCCCCCCTGGCTAAGGGTGGTAGTAGTGGTGGGCATCCTGCCCCCTGGCTAAGGGTGGTAGTAGTGGTGGGCATCCTGCCCCCCTGGGTGAGGGTGGTAGTAGTGGTGGGCATCCTGCCCCCCTGGGTGAGGGTGGTAGTAGTGGTAGGCATCCAGCCCCCCTGGCTAAGGGTGGTGGTAGGCATCCAGCCCCCCTGGCTAAGGGTGGTAGTAGTGGTGGGCATCCTGCCCCCCTGGGTGAGGGTGGTAGTAGTGGTAGGCATCCTGCCCCCCTGGTTGAGGGTGGTAGTAGTGGTAGGCATCCAGCCCCCCTGGCTAAGGGTGGTAGTAGTGGTAGGCATCCAGCCCCCCTGGCTAAGGGTGGTAGTAGTGGTGGGCATCCTGCCCCCTGGGTGAGGGTGGTAGTAGTGGTGGGCATCCTGCCCCCCTGGGTGAGGGTGGTAGTAGTGGTAGGCATCCTGCCCCCTGGGTGGGGGTGGTAGTAGTGGTGGGCATCCTGCCCCCCTGGGTGAGGGTGGTAGTAGTGGTAGGCATCCTGCCCCCCTGGGTGGGGGTGGTAGTAGTGGTAGGCATCCAGCCCCCCTGGCTAAGGGTGGTAGTGGTAGGCATCCAGCCCCCCTGGCTAAGGGTGGTAGTAGTGGTGGGCATCCTGCCCCCTGGCTAAGGGTGGTAGTAGTGGTGGGCATCCTGCCCCCCTGGGTGAGGGTGGTAGTAGTGGTGGGCATCCTGCCCCCCTGGGTGAGGGTGGTAGTAGTGGTAGGCATCCTGCCCCCTGGGTGAGGGTGGTAGTAGTGGTAGGCATCCAGCCCCCTGGCTAAGGGTGGTGGTAGGCATCCAGCCCCCTGGCTAAGGGTGGTAGTAGTGGTGGGCATCCTGCCCCCCTGGGTGAGGGTGGTAGTAGTGGTAGGCATCCTGCCCCCCTGGTTGAGGGTGGTAGTAGTGGTAGGCATCCAGCCCCCCTGGCTAAGGGTGGTAGTAGTGGTAGGCATCCAGCCCCCTGGCTAAGGGTGGTAGTAGTGGTGGGCATCCTGCCCCCTGGGTGAGGGTGGTAGTAGTGGTGGGCATCCTGCCCCCCTGGGTGAGGGTGGTAGTAGTGGTAGGCATCCTGCCCCCTGGGTGGGGGTGGTAGTAGTGGTGGGCATCCTGCCCCCTGGGTGAGGGTGGTAGTAGTGGTAGGCATCCAGCCCCCCTGGCTAAGGGTGGTAGTGGTGGTGGGCATCTGGCACCCCCTGGCTAAGGGTGGTTGTGGTGGTTGGCATCCAGCCCCCCTGGGTTGGGGTGGTGGCGCGCATTCAGGCCCCTGTGTGCATATGTGGCATTGGTGATGGGCATCCCGCCCCTATGGTGCTGCTGTTGCTGGTGTAAGTATATTCAGATTCCCAGTGTATGTGTGTGATGTGTCGTGTACGTGTTGTATGTGTTTTGTGGTTGGTGTCTGACTTACCTTCTGCGCCGTACGCGTCCGTGCCTGTTCCGGTAGTAGATGTAGAATATTGGTATGATCGGGACGAAGGGATTCATGGTTGGTTCGTGTCGTTCGTCCTTCTCGTTGCTTCGCGTCGTCCTCGTCGCTTGGCTTCGTCCTCGTCGCTTCGCGTCGTCCTCGTCGGTGCTGTGTTCGTCTCGTAGCCGTGGATCGTGTTGTGGCGCGATTCGGAGCTTATGTGCGCTCTCCCGGATGCTTTGACGTGCCGTGCGTAGCGACGGGTTCGGCGCGTACGGAAAGCGCATCGTACTTGTCCGGCCGGACGGGGCTGCATTTTCCCTTCCGTGCGACTCGATTCGGCGTTTCCGGATTCGCCTCGGTCGGAGAACAGGACCTGGTTTGGGTGAGTACGGCTCGGCCGGGATTTTTGCTGTTGTGCGCATCGTACTTGCTCGTTCGGTGTGCTGTACGGCTCGGTCGGGAAACAGGCTTTCGCATGGCTTTTTTCCCGACCGAATGGTATTGGGTGCGCCTCCGACCGAGATCGGAATCGGCCCCCTAGTGTGAGCTCACCAAGAGCTTATTTATTTATTTTACAGAGTTTTATATAGCGCGAACTTGACCCGAATCGGGTATCAGAGCGCTTTACATAGCACCAGTTGCATTACATGAGGACACATTCATTTTTTTGTTAGGCATGGGGAGATTAAGTGATTTGCCCAGAATCACAGGATGTTCAGCGTCATTGCCGAGACTCGAACCCAGTTCCCCAGATTCGAGGTCGACCACCCTAGCCGTTAGGCCAACTCCTCTCCTCTTATGGTGGCCTTGAAGCCGGCCCATTGCTTATAATTGGTTGGTTTTATTGTCACTCATTGCATTGAGTCTTATTCAATGGCTTGGTGTGCCTTGTCAATGTTGTTCCTCTCCTGGAACATAGCATCTTTACAATCCTCTTGATTTTGCTAAACCGTGTCCTTTCACTGCACACTTTTAGGGAACTACTTTGTTCTTTTTATTAAGCACTCCATGAGATTGAATGTGTGTTTTACAGCCTTCTCCTTCATGTGCGCCCACCCCCAAATGTCCCTCCATGCTCCTTGTTTCTCTCTCAAGAATGTTTAACACACCTGCCCATGCTGTTCTCTCCGTCATGAGCTTGTTCCCACTTCCAGTGCTGTTGTCACCCTTGTTCGCTGTTTGCTCTCGAGTGCTTCTCCCTCCCCCAATGCTCTGTGTTATTTTCTGCCTTATACCTCATTCCATTGTGGTCATGTTGCTCTCTCACCCTCCCCCTCGTGTTGGTCCCTACCTTAGGCACAGCTTTTCCTTCCCTTCCTCTACCACATGCTCTCCCCCTTATCCCCCCCTCCACCCTGCTGATTCCTGCGGTCCTTTTATTTCTTTAATTTCATTCTTTCAAACAAAACAATCTTCCTTTTTTTATTTACCGATCCACATGGCATCTGCCATCTTGGATCGGTAAGTAAAAAACAAAGAAAATGGCACTTGCGTCATTCCGCTGGCACAAGCACTCGTCGTGATGCAAGTGCACTCCAGCAGAATGAAGCGAATGGTTAAGTCATAGTGCTTTTTATCTATTCTTCTTTACCGATGTTGCACAACAACAACATCGAAGAAAAAAAAAAAAAATCCTAATCAATCCTTCCCCTCCGCTCCCTTGTTGTGCATCTCAATGTAAAGAATAATGCCTATTGCTGGTGGTTTTTGCCCACAGCAGTGGATTCAAAGCATGGTTGTTTCTTGCAACGATCCACTAAATAATACAAGTGTGATCAGTGGTCTTTTATTCATGCAAGTGTCTCTCTATAGGTAGTTTTCAGTATGCAGGCTGTTTGCTGATTGTGGGTTTTCACAAAGGTGGTGGATCAAGGAGGATGTGGTGTGAAATTGGTCTTGAGAACTTCCTCAAGCCACAGGAAGTGTGATCAGAATGTCTCATATTTATGTTACCATGTATGCGTCATTGTCTACCTATCCGCACTATGCAAACTGCTTGTTGTTTATTGCGTCTGTCAAAGCTGGGGCGCCAAGGGGAAGGGGCCAGGTCTTCCAAAGTACCACTGTATTTGCAAGTGTGATCTGTAAGGCTTGTGGACAGCATGTCAGTGTCTCCCTGTCTTTCTTCCCTGCTGATCAAACATTTGCCCACTTGTGTGGTTTTTCCCAGTAGTAGGGGTAAAATGCAGGGGTTTGGGACCTTCCATAGGAGCAGTGTCATCTTAAGGATTTTTGGGGCCCTGGGCAAGAAATATTTTGGGGCCCCCTACTTGGGACAACTTTGAATTGTATGAACTATTTTATAATAATTCAAGCCTCCATGAGGTCAAACAATATTGAATTGCCTGGGGCATGAACAATACATAAAATGGCACTGAAGAGGGAGAGAGGAGGAGAGAGAGGGGAGAGAAAGAAGCATTAAAAGAGAGGGCAAGAGGTTCTGATAGAGAATTCAATAAAGGTGAGAAAGAGAAACTGCGTAAGATCAGTTTACCAGGGGGCCCTTAGAAGGTAAGGCGCTGGGCAGTTGTCCACTTTGCCCATGCCTTAAAACATTTCTACAAATGAGTGTATACACAGAGTACAGAGGGCTCCATGATAAAACCTCATGTATGCGATTTAGGGAGGAGATGTGGCCTAACATCCAGAGCTGCCAACTTTGCATCTGGGGAACCAGATTCGAGTCCTGGCATTGGCTCAATGTCCTGTGATTCTAGAAAAATCATTTATAATTTCTTCGTGCCTCCAAAAAAACCAAATCTGACCTTGCATAATGTGATGTGGGACTCAAGTATAGAGCTCCAAAGCCCTTAGGTTGAGTTTGATCTGTATGAAGGAAGGAATGAACAGTCTTTATTGTATATGGTTAATTAAAACAGTTACAATGTACAAGATGCAAGACACACTTGTTATATAAAATCACAAGCATAGATCTAAAAATCGAACAAGAATAGAATAGTGTTACGAAGATATTGACGGCAACGAGTTGGGACATATGAATTTAAAACAGTCCAACCATGTGCTTTTTTGACCGTAATATCCTTATTGCACAGTTGCGAAACTCTATTTACACTCTTGTTAATCATGCATCTAAAGACCGTAAGGAAAGTTGTTGAAGCCCACAAAGTGTTAAAGCCCAATTGACTTGATGATTCTAAATATTTCTGCCACTGGGTATCGGGTCTAGAGTGCATGATTTCTTGCCATATATGATAATTCAGCATGTTCCATGAAGCCTCCCTACATCCTTTTGCAAGATTTAATAAATGAACCTAGTTATTGAGATGCAAGACCAAACTCCAGGTGCACCTGTGCTTGTGTAATGTTCTTTTATGGGAACTTGAATAGAGTTCAATAATGTTGCATCCTTCCCGCTGCAGATTTCTAATCTGTAAGTCAATGAAGGAAGAAGTTTACTATTCATCACTCTAAAGATGGAATCCACTGAGGGACAGCTTATGTTTTTTTCTAGATCTGCAACTGCAAAGAACAATGATATGTGCATCAATTTGATGGCTTGCATATGTGCTTTAAATGAACCCAGTTATCGAACGTGATTCCTAAATAAGTACATTTCATAACAGTTTTCAGCTTCTCTTCTAAAGGCTTTTTTAAACAACTTCATAAAGTCATGATCTTGGTCCTTTTCATATTATTCTCCATTGTATTTGTTTTGATAAAGGTTGCACATGTGGTTATCATTTTCTGGAGGCCAAATGAGGTCTTACATAGCAACACAATATCATCTGTATATTGAAGACTAGAAATTGGATGAAAATGTCATCATCGAGTATTGAAGGTGGGTTCCATGAGCCAGTAATTCAAGTCAGCAATGTATAAATTTAATAACAGTGGGGTCAAAACGCATACCTGTTTAAGACCAACACTGGTCTGGATCTTCTTAGTGACAGTCGCTCAGTCGCCCAGCTTTACAATGACCCATGTGTCCATATATAACATGTCAATTGCCCGAAGGAGCGATGGTGGGATATTCCAGCCTTTAAGCTTCACCCACAACCTTTGTCTTGGAACCTTCTCAAAGGCGGTTTTTAAGTCTACAAAACAGGTGTGGAGAGGAGGTTTTCCAGTACATAACTTCTCTATCAGGATGGCTAGAGCAATCAAGTTCGAACTCGTACCTCAACCTTGTTGGAAAGCCGTCTGATTCATCAGAATAAGATTTAACTGCTCCGCTCATGACTAAGTTCTTCAATAAAAATGAGGCAACAAGTTTTGCCTCTATGTCTATCAAGGCGATTAGCCTGTAGTTGGCTGGGTTTCTAGGATGATCATTTTTTAAGACTGGGTGTAGTACAGTATAGCCCAAAGGCTCTGGTATGACGTTCAGAAAAAGATTCAGGACATTTGCCCATACAGCTACATCTTTTTTTTAAAAGGGCTGCGGGCCGGCCATTTTGACCAGGAGCATCATCTTGTTTTGACTTCATAATAACCACACATAATTGCTTATCATTAAAAGTAATACCCAGATCTTCCTTCATGTAAAATGCTAGGATCTTCAACAGATACATCTAATCAGTCATTGCCATACAATTTAATAACATAATCAATCCAATCTTCCTCAGTACAATTTGAATTATTGGCTAATTAGCATTAGATGTATTGCTCACAAAGCACATACATTGCTTACCGTTATTTGAGCTGCAATAAAAATGCAATAAGGACCCCTTTTTAGGTCTCGCCTAGCGTTGCAGCGCAAGCGCTGCTCGCTCGGCGAGATTTATTGTTGACAAGGACTTTCAGAAGAGGGCTTTAAGCCCCGCCCCTCATTTCCAGTGGCTGGCGTCACCGTTTATGCTAAACGGTGGCCTGCCATTAGAAATGAGGGTTTTTGGTGGACGCCCTTTGGCCTCTGAGCCGGACTGGCTCGCCTGCTTTGCTGCTGTCGCAAAGCAGTTTCTTATCTTTATGGGGCCATGTGTTTCTAATTAGAAACACATGGCCCCATAAAGACAAGAGATCGATGCTTGTTTGTCGTTTGTTGCGGCGTTTGTTTTTGTTTTGCTCCCATGCCGTAAGGAGCTGGCGGCGAGAAGAAAGGCAGGAGGTGTGAGAGGAAAGCCCTTGCTTGCCCGCAGGGCATGTGTGCTGAGGGTTACATTCTCCTCCTCCCAGAGGGAGGGCAGCAGCCGCGCTCGAGCTTCCTCAGCGCCCAGTGACGACCTACATGTGAAAACTTTGCAGGAGTTTAGTGCCTCTTGGCACTGCACGTGCTGGCTGACTTCTTGCGGATTTTCCGTCACTTTTGCCGCTTGAACGTTGCTCAGGGGAGTAGAGAGACACCATCGGAGGAAATCCGTTTGATGTTTTTGTGAACACTTCGCCAGCTCTGCGCACTGTTGCCGACTGCTCCTGTGACAGTTGTCCCCTTGCGGTAGAAGCGGCGTCCAGTGGCTCTCCGGAATTTAGTGGCCTCTCCCTCGGTGTTGGGCAGCTGACCTGGTGGTCGGACGGGTTCTCTGACCCCCTCTTTTCGCGTCAAGCTGGGGAGAGGAGGGGGTTGCGGGATCGAGAGCGGGGTGGCCTTGGATGGGAGCCCGGCAGCGTCCTGCCCGTCTCCGCTGCCCATGCTGCCAGGCCTGGCCCGGCTCCCAGGGTGACTCTGAGCGTGCAGTCCTCGAGAGCCTTTCTGACCCGTGTGCACCCAGCTCTTCCAAATGACCCCTCTGGCGCCTGCCCTGCTCCTCCTCCTAGCCTCTGCCCTGCGCCTCCAGCAGCATGGATCCCGGGCGGAATCCAACCTCAGCAGCAAGCTGCACACCAGCAGCGCCAAGGAGCAGAACGGTAAGGCGGCTGCCGCCGTGCCCTTGTTTATGGTACAACTTCTGGTACAAGTGTATGTGTCCTCAGTGCATCATAGAGTGCTTTGCAGAGGTGTCCCATTTTGATTTTAGGCTGGTGCGCCTTTCCTGCGTAAGTTATGCCACAATCGTCTATACTTCCTATGCACGCGCACTTTCCTCAAATAAAAGGCGGACAACTTGTATTCTCATCTCTCCGATATTCCCACGTGCTTTATTCTGGGGGCCTTTAGTTTGTACACGATGGTTTTCCCTGAATCCCGTTGTTTCTTTGTTTCGTTGGTTTGGGTGTACACTGTTTCAGACGCTCTAAAGGACCTTGCATGCTTTTAAACACCTGGTGGCCGGATGGGGCAGCTGGTGTGACCTACGCACTGGCGACCAGCCAGCCAAGCCTTTCCCGTCCCCGCCAGGGACTATCCCCAGTTAGAAACATTTCTGATGTTGGATGAGATCCCAAGAGTTCACTCCTTTTGAGGAATGCAGTTGATGGTTGTGAGGGAAAGGCATGTGCCATGTGCCCGCTTCACGTGCCCCCTTCTTTGTGGGCGGGAGGGTATGCTTGCAGTTCTGCTGTTTCCAAGTGTTTACCCGCCATCACTCTCGGACACCTCTCTACCTCCCTCGTTTATGGCGTGGACGGCGCCCCCCTTCACCCCGCTCGCACGCTGAATTGGAAACCTGTCTCTCTTGCGTGTGTTTGTTTAAACTCAGGTCGGTGCCCCTCGCCCTGGGTCCATTTGAATGAGATGTATGTTGTCCGTGTGCTGGAAACGAGCATAAAATAGTGTCAGTGCGCCATTCTAACACCCATATAAAATGATGCACAATAACACGTGCACTCATTCCTTGCGTCAGATAAGGCATAGCTCAGTGTCTGTTTATGTCTCAGTGTTTCACTCGTGTAATACCAGTCATTTCGTTTACCCTCGTTGAGCAAAAGTGCTATGGTGCCAAAATAAGTAACATAATCCCATTTTGTGTGTGCGTTGGGGTGGGGCACGGAGTAAATGGATTTTGATTATTTCAAGTGATGAAGTTTGGTGATAACGTATTTGATATCGGATAAACCTGTTGCTTTTGAATTCCACCTCAGGTGCCAGACTTCTACAGGACCTTTTATATTCGCACAGTCAGTAATAAGTTGAATTGGATCTCCTCCCACCCACAGGCTACAGCCTTCCCTACTGCAGCAGTCACTCACCTGTAGGATGACCTCATTTCACCGGTTATAGACACTTGGGCATTGGTGAAAAGGCTGTTGGTAACACCTGATCAGTACAGCTGCAAAGTGTCATTTTTGCAGATGTTTTACAGTGTGCATATTTTACATTTGTACAGTGGCAAGGCTGTTTGTCCTATCTGTCTTATATTGCAGGTTTCATAATTGTTTGGCCTTCGATTAAACCATTCCAAAAGCCCATTGTGTTGGTGATTGTATATAAAGTTGAGTCTAGCTGAATGCTCCGCACAGTGCCAATAGATTTTGTCTTAAACCTCTGACTAGGGCAAAGAGACTTCTGCATTCATGTGCTGCATCCCCCCACATTCTCCTTCCGGATACCATATGATGTGATCCGCTGTAGATAAAATTAAGTGATGCTGACTGATGGAGAAAATTTCAGAGACAAACTTTGTCTATGCCAGACCTCTCAAATGGACCTCCTTCTTAGCGTCAATGGTTGGGAGCATCTGTTGCATCCTTATCACATGTTTTCTGGTATGTGTGGCATTACCAAGAGCAGTCGAATGGGAAAATTACATGGGATTGACAGTCCAGTCCCTGTCTCCCTTCATCATCTGTATATTAGCAAGTCCAGTGTTGTTGGTGATGTAAAAAAAATAAATCCTCTTTGTTATTGGGATGTACAAATATGCCTTCCAAGCGGGTGGTCTTCAGAAAAGCAATGAAATTAAAAAAAACGTCATTGACTGCAGAAATATGATTTGTATTTAGATTTACCCCATGCAAATTGCATATGTTAATTTGGGTCTCTGAGTAGAACAGTATGTCCGAAAATAGGCAGCCTTTGTGGGCTTGATGGTTCTCTGCCATTGCTGATTATTCACTTATGTCTACATGTACATAGAGCTATTTATAGGCCGGTTAAACTATTAAAGTACAATTCACCACTTGGTCTGGAGGGTCTTCACCTTCTATATTTTAGGGGAGATTGATATAATGATCTTCGTTTAGTAAGAAAACAGGAAAGAATTATATTCTTTCAGGGTTCACAAAATAATTATTTCCTGTTTTTAGGAGGCTAATCTTCTTGCTAAGCCTTCCTAAAAAAAAAAAAAGTGTGTCCAGAGATGACTCAGAGAAACGACTGAGTAATGGTTGCCTTTCTAGTCTGGTGACTTGCAGCTCCACTGACAAAGAATGTCAACCATTACCAGCCCACTCCTTGGCTTTCCTGTTCTCCTGTATCGTTATTTTAAACCAATGTAAAAAAAAAAATTAAACATTTTTACACTTTATGGAGGGACCTGATAGTTACTAGGCCACTAATTCTTTTTTCAGATGCACTTTTAATTTGATTTTTTTTAATCTAATTTACTGCTCCATGATTAGAACAGCAAACAAAAATGAATAAAATGACGGCCGTCCGTCATATTGTATGAGGGTACATTTATCAATATACCGGTCCAACGTAGCTTCATGACACAAGTGCAAATGTGCTGTGATGTATGCTAATTGTCGCACTGTTTATATTTTCCAGTATTTTTTGTGCTTATTCTGAACAATTTCGGCAAAAAGCATTTGCTTTTATACAAATGCTACTAAACATTGGCAAAGGCATTGACAAAGCCAAAAAATCAAAGACCGATTTGCTTTGCCAATGCTTGTTTATTTTTTTAATGCATCTTATGTAGAAGCTGCAGAGTGTCTCAAGGTCGAGAACTAATCTGACGAAACTAATACCTAGGTTCTAACCAGTGTATTACTGTGATTGGGCCTGAGTGTCTTTGATAGATGATCTAATGTTCAGCAAGAGGCACCGGCCTCCAGTGAGGTACGATTGGGAAGATGTATTGCAATGCAATAGGTCTCGCATTTACGCAAATTTAAGCTATTGGCATTGTAAATGACAATGCCTTTTATTTATGTTTCAAAAACGAAAACAAAAATAAAAGGCATTGTTATTTGCAATGTCAATAGCTCAAACTCGCGTAAATGCGAAACCTATTGCATTGCAAATGCTTGTTATTTTTAGCAGCAAGTTTCACGTCCCAAATTGCTTTTTTAAATGGGGAGCTTACACTTTGAATTCACCGAAGTTGTACCAGTTTCCCTGATAGAGGGAGGCTTATTCAGTCTTCTTTTCTCTGCATTTATTTTGCTTCTTTGACGGATCAAAGATTTAGGGAACCACTGACTCTGCTCTGACTACATTCTCTGAATGATCTCAGAGTACCATTTATTAGAGATACGCTAATAAGTAAAAATAACAATCATGAGCCTGGCAGTTCATTGCTTGATGTGAAACTTTTGGATGTTGGCTTCAGTGGAGGAGTGTTAAGTGAGGACCTCAAAATGGCGGCTGTCACCGACCTTCACCAGGATCTCTAGGCAGCACTGAACGGAGGGCCTCCATAGAACAAACATACACTGGTGTCCATAAAACAGCAGCAAATGCTGAGTCCTTGTCCCGGGGACCAACGCCCTAAAGTCATGCACGCCTGATTTAGAGTTGGTCCATTGGAGGCCAAGGACCATCAGTACTAAGACAGACAACACTAAGATGGCTGCCGCATTGGAGCTGGTCAAAGAAGCTCCCAGGGCCGGGATCATTAACATTTAAATATCCCGCCGATACCCTGCCATCCACCAAACCTTTGTAACCAGCAACGCTACTAGAAAGGAACATAAATCGCTCTCTCACAAGCAATTCTTAGTTCCCCTTGGATGCAGCAGGAGTTCCCTTGATGACCAACTTGTCCCCCCAGGGTCTATGAACCCTTGCCTGTGATGACTGCCTCGGCACGGGAAGCATTGCTATCGAGTGCATATCAACCCTACAGTAAGTCTGGGCTTCCCTGTAACACCAGGATGGGTGCTACCAATTTGATCTATGACGTTGCCCCCCGGTCTGAAACCTTGAGCATTGTACACTCCACGGAGCCCATGCCCGGTGGAACTTTGATGGAGCTTTCGTTGGACTTTTTGACGATGCCCCCTGGGCGGATACCAAAACTGTTTGTACTTACCCGGGTGCACGAGCAACCCTGGCCGATGCCCGGTTGAGCTGTCATATGCAGCTATAGAGGAGTCTGGCCCTTGTTTCACCCCCTCGGCCGTCACCTACCCAGCCGGTCATTTGACATTGTTTTCCTCGTTTCCCCGTTGTGTTTCCTTCCCTCCCCCTCCTCCTCCCTCCCTGATTCTTTGATTTAATTGATGTAACTATGTAACCTGTAACTCTCTGAAACCTTGAACATTGTACACACCACGGAGCCGGATCAACAGGGCCCTCACCCGGTGGAACTTTGATGGAACTTTCAATGGACCTTTGACGATGCCCCTGGGCGGATACCAATACTGTTTGTACTTACCTCGGTGCACGCAGCAACCTTGGCCGATACCCAGTGGAGCTGTCATATGCAGCTATAGAGGAGTCTGGCCCTGGTTTCACCCCCTCGGCCGTCACCTACCCAGCCAGTCATCTGACATTGTTTTCCTCGTTTCCCCTTTGTGTTTCCTTCCCTCCCCCTCCCCCTCCTCCTCCTCCTCCTTCCGTGATTCTTTGATTTAATTGATGTAACTATGTAACCTGTAACTCGCTGATCCTCTTGTAAAGCGCTCTGATACCTCCGGGTCTAGCCAGTGCTATATAAAACTTTTCAAATAAATAAATAAATAAGATATACTTGATGCGCTCACGTTATGTGGCTTACCAAACTTTTCCAGTAAAGAACTTGTAAGGTTAGTACAAATTTCAGGGTTGATTGGTTCTATTTGAGATCTATTGCACTCATCTTTGGATACACCCTTTGAGCTTAAAAACTCTGTTGAATATAGCATAATTTAATCTGAAATATGGCCTTGCCACAATAATGTTTTTAAATTAAATGCGTATGAATGTCCAATCCTGAGTTCTTCTCAATTTAAAAAGTCCTCCATTCATATAGTGAATAACTGTGGGAAATGATCACTCTTCCATTCTGGGTTCTAATCTGAAGGATCTTACCTCGTTAATCATATACACATTTGACAGGGTGTAATCTATGCGGGATCTTGTAAGGGCAGTAACTTGGGTAGACGCTGCAGGTTGATCATCTTCAAATCGGATGTTTAGTATTCTCATATCCACCGAATGTAGCAGGCCAAGTAGTAGTTTACTTCTATGATCTTTTTTTTCTGGTTAGTGAGGGATAATTAGCAGAGTGTATGTTCCACAACTGGTTTTGTGTTATTACAACTTTTGACTCTCAGGCTCAGGTATTAAATTTGAACTGAAGTCACCAGTTAGAAGCTAGTAAGTTTCTGGGTGCAACATTTTTTATTTTTTATTCACTTATAATCACTTCAAGGTTGTTAGGAAGCAGCTTTTTTGCTGCTTTCTGAGGGTTGATATATATGTCCATAAGTATTAAAGGGGACCCGCTGTGCACAGATAACCAGTTCTTAATCATGATCCCCAGTAACCAAGTCACTTTTAACTTTAAAGAAACAATTTTCAGTTTCAGGATGGATGTAGTGTAAATGGATAAGCCACCTCTTGGGTGTCATTACTGTATATTTTTGATGCAGGAAGATGATATTCGAATTAGTCTATTAAAGGGCATGATATTTCGGCCCATGTTTCTTAAAAAATTTATATATCAAATTTTTGCCAAAATTTTATAACTCACCTGAGCTCTATGCGCATATTTTCAGTAGTTCAAAAGAACTTAAAGCAGCATTGTGTCAATGAATCCCCTTATTTCCTAAAACCATAGGGAGCCAGATCCTGTCCCTTCCTTCCTGCAGCTTATCCACGTCTATCTTGCAATAACGATTTCTCCCTTTGTGGATTTTTATACCTAAATGTTCTGGAGGTTTTCTGTTTTCAGGGCCTAGCGCGCCATATAAAGCTACGAAATTTGATTAACTCGCTCTAGTCTAAATGACTTCTATTCAGAATTTGCCACAGATAGAAGAATTTCTGGGTAATTAAGTTTGCCTCTAATAATATCCCAAAACAACAGTTGATGGACAGAATGCAGAACAATGTCATACATTCACCCCAGTACAGAGATCTGGGCCTAAATCCATCGTTTTTTGCTCACCATGCCATTCCAGTTTGAACCCAGCCATATGCAAATCAGTCTTGACCCTGTGCCTCATGGGAACAGTCCAGCCCGAACTGCCAAGCCAGGTCCTCCCTGGACTGGAAACAAGCATCCTAGGACCGGTTTCGGGGTTTCACCCTCTTCAGCCAGGATAGCTTGATTCCAGTGGCATGGAGAGCACGGGACCCACGTCTGGGCATACCCGTCCCACTCGGGGTGACAAATGCAAAAACAACAGTTGATGGACAGAATGCAGAACAATGTCATACATTCACCCCAGTACAGAGATCTGGGCCTAAATCCATCGTTTTTTTGCTCACCATGCCATTCCAGTTTGAACCCAGCCATATGCAAATCAGTCTTGACCCTGTGCCTCATGGGAACAGTCCAGCCCGAACTGCCAAGCCAGGTCCTCCCTGGACTGAAAACAAGCATCCTAGGACCGGTTTCGGGTTTCACCCCTCTTCAGCCAGGATAGTTTGATTCCAGTGGCATGGAGAGCACGGACCCACGTCTGGGCATACCCTTCCCACTCGGGGTGACAAATGCAAAAACAACAGTTGATGGACAGAATGCAGAACAATGTCATACATTCACCCCAGTACAGAGATCTGGGCCTAAATCCATCGTTTTTTGCTCACCATGCCATTCCAGTTTGAACCCAGCCATATGCAAATCAGTCTTGACCCTGTGCCTCATGGGAACAGTCCAGCCCGAACTGCCAAGCCAGGTCCTCCCTGGACTGGAAACAAGCATCCTAGGACCGGTTTCGGGGTTTCACCCCTCTTCAGCCAGGATAGCTTGATTCCAGTGGCATGGAGAGCACGGGACCCACGTCTGGGCATACCCGTCCCATCAAGCTATCCTGGCTGAAGAGGGGTGAAACCGGTCCTAGGATGCTTGTTTCCAGTCCAGGGAGGACCTGGCTTGGCAGTTCGGGCTGGACTGTTCCCATGAGGCACAGGGTCAAGACTGATTTGCATATGGCTGAGTTCAAACTGGAATGGCATGGTGAGCAAAAAACGATGGATTTAGGCCCAGATCTCTGTACTGGGGTGAATGTATGACATTGTTCTGCATTCTGTCCATCAACTGTTGTTTTTGCATTTGTCACCCCGAGTGGGACGGGTATGCCCATACGTGGGTCCCGTGCTCTCCATGCCACTGGAATCAAGCTATCCTGGCTGAAGAGGGTGAAACCCCGAACCGGTCCTAGGATGCTTGTTTCCAGTCCAGGGAGGACCTGGCTTGGCAGTTCGAGGCTGGACTGTTCCCATGAGGCACAGGGTCAAGACTGATTTGCATATGGCTGGGTTCAAACTGGAATGGCATGGTGAGCAAAAAAACGATGGATTTAGGCCCAGATCTCTGTACTGGGGTGAATGTATGACATTGTTCTGCATTCTGTCCATCAACTGTTGTTTTTGCATTTGTCACCCCGAGTGGGACGGGTATGCCCAGACGTGGGTCCCGTGCTCTCCATGCCACTGGAATCAAGCTATCCTGGCTGAAGAGGGTGAAACCCCGAAACCGGTCCTAGGATGCTTGTTTCCAGTCCAGGGAGGACCTGGCTTGGCAGTTCGGGCTGGACTGTTCCCATGAGGCACAGGGTCAAGACTGATTTGCATATGGCTGGGTTCAAACTGGAATGGCATGGTGAGCAAAAACGATGATTTAGGCCCAGATCTCTGTACTGGGGTGAATGTATGACATTGTTCTGCATTCTGTCCATCAACTGTTGTTTTTGCATCTAATAATATCCCAGCTTTCAAATTGTGGCTTTTGAGAGTAAACATCCTTTGCTGAGCGAACTCCAGGTAAGTATGATAGTTTCAATGCTATTACGATATATCGATCGGAGAAATACTATAGATTCTATGTTACTTGTCTTAATGTGGGCTAAGACATTAACTGATTGTAGGAGTTTCAGAATGTTGCCCCTATTTAAGACATCAAAATTACCTTTAGATTTGTACACTGGATAAAAAAATTTGTTCATTAGAGCAGACAAAACTCTGTTCCTGTTTAGAAGAGTAACGCACACTTGATGTATTTGAACTTGCTACACATATTTGTGGTTCTAGTTTTGCATCATGTTGCAGGGCTGTTTTCTCCAATGCTAGACTTAGTCCACAGTCTGTTTCCCTAGACTGGGCTATTAAAGGAGCTTCTTTTCCTGTGACCAGAGTGTAACTATTTTCTTCCGCGTCTTGTTGAATTGTGGTAGGAGCAGTATTCATTATCTTATAATTTATTGTACAATGCTCAGATGAGGGTTGTAGTTTTACAGGGTCTTTAGACTGGATTGAATGCTCCTTTTCCTTCTGAAAGTATTGCATTGTAACACCTTCCTGTTTTTCTTCCAAATCAGATGATACAAAAGGATCATTTTTTCCCACTTAGTTGAAGTTTGGTAAAAGTCTAGGCTCTTTGGCCAACTGACTCAGGATTGATGGCAATGAACCTTTTTTATTGTGAGCCTTACGGCGTCTTTTCCGTTCACGTTTAGACATTGCTTTATACAAATCCCTTAAGCTTAAATTTAAATTTGGATTTGGTGGTGTAATTAAGTTGCATTTCCTCACTTATACCCTTAGTTGTCAAGTTTGTCTGAGTCTTTAAGTGGGATTGCACCACATGAGCGTCAATTGGTTCAGAAGAAGAATTTTTCACACCCTAAGATTTTGGAAGTCTTTTAGAGTTGCCTCCGAAAAAATTCAGATAGAAACATTCCTTTGACCCAAATAGTGCGCCAGGTTTATTTTACTTCAGTTCCACATTATTAGCTCTGGTTGTTGCTTTCACCTCCTCTGCCGATGATTTCAAAATATCCAGGAGGGCCTCTAATTTGTTATTTATTAGTGAACATGTACAGGTCTTACTGGGTTATATTGATTACGTCTTTGTCAAATGAATTAGCTCATTCAGACAACTTAACTTAACATCTATTCCAGCTACATAGGTTGCTAAGTTTTGAAGGATGTCGACTTCAATATCTAATTTATCAAATGAGAGTGAAGTGTTTCCACTGCTGCATCAAGAGACCCAAGCAGGGAATTCCAGATTGTAGTTTTTACTATGGTTCCAGATTCTCGTAAATGAGGGGGTTAGGTTTTATTGGGGAGATTGAATCTTCTACTGGGCTCATATGAGATAACGCACTAGCTGATCTAAGAGGGCCCTGATTCACACCCTACTCCATTTGAAGCAGTGACTGATTGGTAATGATGACTAGGAGACAGTCTCTTTCCATTAGTAAGACCTTGTTAATAGGTGATTCGTCTATACCTGAGCTACTTAGGCCGGCTATGCTGGCTGAATGAGGACTATGCTGCTGGTACTGAGAATCAGTTTCCTTCTGTCTTTGTTGATCCATCAGGTGTTTAATTTGCTCCTTGTATAACATTTCTTTGGCAAGTAGAGGAGAGGACATATTAGGAAAGCTCCGATTTACAGATACTATTAAAGCTTTTGTAACATATTTATCTAATACAGTAGGAGAATTTGTTGTTGTGTATGCCTTTGGCTCTGGAGCCCTTTTATAACAATCAAACAGCCAACAAGTTTATCTGCAAACCTTCTCTTTCTTCTATATTTTTCTAATGAGGCAACGACCGTTCTATGGCCGCTAGGTGATCCTTCAGTTGACGGGTCCTTCAGCCATTCTAGTATTGTAATATTATTGTGATAAACTTATAGTGAACTTTAGTAAGTGTTGGTCCAGATTTGTAGTTTCAAAGTGCATTTGAAGGGGCTGTGTTTAAAGGAACTCTTCGAGCTAAATAACACTGGGGAAAAAAAAAAATTAGCTGAGAACTTTAAAAGAAAAAAGAGACTTTGACAAGGTTACAGCTAGTCCTGCTTTTTCTTGCCTGTTTGTGGCCATTGCCATTACACATAATTTACGCAAATGCCAAAGTTGTGCTTTTCTGCTATAAGACGTTTTGCATATCACTTAAAGGCCAAATCCACAAAAGTAATTACAATGTATTCTAAAATAATAAGTGTCAAAAATATGTATTGAAACGTTCCTTGCACAGCTTTAATATGTCTATAAAGTGTAATCAGCAACCCACTTAGACTAGCTTAAAATGTCAGGAGGCATAACTTGCATCTCTAAATATCAGGCATTACAGCACGCTTTCATTTGATCTTTAAGCTAATTTTCCACTCGCCCAGCGACAGTATAAAGCAACATTTCGAAAAGTGAGGTTTGTGCACAAGTTTCTTTAGTTTTGCATTGTTCTAGAACATCTTATGGTGATTGTTGTCCATAAAGGTACCTTATGTTTAGAACATTGAAGCCTTTTATGTTTCAGCGCATATATATGTTGACAAGGCTATATATATATACATACTTCAAGTTGCCTTAGGCACCACATTCTGACCAGTGCCCAGGTCGTCACCCTTGTTCCGGATCCCCCCATCCTGGAGGCTCCTGCTTTCCAGAGATGCCAATAAATGCCATACATCATATTCCCAGTCTTTGCTGTGATGAGCTATACACTTTGCTCTGGTGCCTTCTGGTCACAAACCATTAGCACTTCAATGAAGACTTGGCACTGCCTGTAACTGACATACATTTCAGGTCCTCTGAGGCGGCCTCCTAAATGTGTGCCCAAGGTGAAAATCTGGTTCAACTTGATTAACAGTCATCTTCACTACTGTAGTCCAGCTCTTAATTATCACAGTCATGTAATGTTGGCTGCATTCTGGAGGCAAAGCTTCACATTTAGAAATGAGGTCAATCCTCCACCATCCAACTTAGATGTGATTGCACTATATTTCACCATGCAATTGAGGTGCTATGGATGAACAATTGAGCACCATCAACCTCTCGATATCCCACTAGGAAGTCCCTCTCCTGCCACACTCCTTGTTTTTCATTCCCCGTCGGCCGTCTTGCTACGACACCTTTTATAATAGCGACAGTGGTGGACCACATACTTCTTGTGTGCTGGGAGAAAAATAACTGACAAAGTGCAGTACGCTTGGCAGGTTGCATAGTTGTAAGAAGTTATTAGACTACTACCCAATCCATGACCTTTCTATCTCAGCATAAATCCTTGAACGATAAGTGATAGCTTACAGTAGCAAAAGCCCAAGTTGTTAAAGGAACCAGTCTATCCATTAGTCTTACTGGGGACAATGCTCTCTTGATTATCTCTAGAGCTCAAACTGGAAAAGTAATGAGCGCATGAAGGGAAATCCCCAGAAAATGATCCAGCTTTTGGCAAATGCAATACAAACCCAAAGCATAATCTTGGAAAATCAAGAATGGTAGGGTATAGGCAAGGCACTTTAAAGATAACTATCCCACCCTTTCCAAGAAATAGAGGGACAGAACCAATCCTACTCCGCAATAGATTTGCGCCTCTAAGCGTTGATAAGGAAAGTGTTATATCTTGGGAGGGACAGGAGGACTAGGTAGTAGCTGCACCTGCTGACCTGGGGGTCATATACTGGAATATTCATGGGTTGAGAAACCTAATAAATACAACGGACCTCAATCAAATATGGAAGAATTAGATAATTTGCTTCCAGGAGACCTGGTGGGCGGGTGATCCGTTCCAGCAAAGGAGGAACCAAAATAGGGCCCGGACGTATAAGAGGCAGGCTTATAACATTAATTTCAACTAAATGTAGTAAAGGTGCAAGAATCATACAGAGAAGTAGTGAGTGACTCTTGGCTTGCTCCTTGAATCTGTATGAGGGGTGCCTGCTGCAAATGTCTTTACAAACCATGTTGAGGCATGGAAGGAGATGTGGGAGTTGCTCGAGAGGGACCTGGTGAGTCTGACCAGGGCCCCCCCCCGGTTCTCCTTATGGGGGACTTCAACCTCCGCCTGCCCCCAGGGAGGGTAGATGTGGGAGCCTCTGAGATGTTAGAAGCCTATGGTATCCCAAAAGCATCCTTCCCATCGTGCGCTCAATCCAAGCTAGATGGGAAATGTACGCAATTTCTTTTAGAATTAGGGTTTGTTTGTTTAAATGGACGTTTTAAGGGAGATTCTCCTGCTGCCCAAACATATCAGCATGAGAACCAGCACTGCCAAATAGACTATATGCTTATTCAGGCTTGGTTTTTTTAACCTCTGTAAGGGATTTGAGGTGTTCAGAATCAGGGGCAGTGATCATTGGGGTTTGAAAATGGTAATTGCCGCACACTTTTTAGTAAGGGGGCGGGTGATCCCGATGGATGTTACCTTAACTAAACGTCTAACAACCAGGATAGATGATAGGTATATGACGCAACTGACGAAGTATCAAATCCTTAGTGAGCAGAACCTAGAGACGGACACAAGGTTAACAGTCTTGGAATGGTACTCTAAGACCATAATGGAGGTAGTAAAGCGTTTGACCCCAATAGTAAGGCAATGTAACAATGCAGCAAGAGATGAAAAGCCTAGCTGGTCCCCAAAGAAGCCGTGGTTCGATATGGAGTGCTTGAAGGCTAGGAAGGAGTTAAGGAAAGCAGGAAGGGCTATGCATCCAAGGGACCCTATAATTACCTGTGAGAGTTACAATTCTAAAAAAAAAGGGCATATGAGACCCTGGTTAAGGCTAAGAAACAGGCTAATTATCAATCCAATTGGAACCTCATGATTAGTACCCTTCAGGGAAAGGTAATGAGAAAATTTTGGCAAGTAGTAAAGAAGGGATTTGGGAATGCATCACCTCCAGCAAGATGCATGGTTGCAGAAACAGTTTGGGTAAACTTTTTAAGTGATATTTACAAGCCCAGAGAGGATATCGTGAGGGAGAACGGGCCCGCATTGGAGGAGAGGCATTGCAGTCGCTCTCCGTCCAAACAATGGTCAAGTTATTATCCTCCTTAAAGCTGACTAAAGCACCTGGACCAGATAATCTCCCTGCAATTCCTATAAAGAATAACCCCCTGTGGTGGGCAACTTTTTTCTCAAAGGTTTTTATAGCCATAACCAAGTCTGGCATATTCCTGCCTAGTTGGAAGGGTGCAGTAATCAAACCGATCCATAAAAAAGGGGAGTTGGGTGTACCTGGTAATTATCGGTTGATAAGCCTACTAGATGTGGGTGCAAAAATGTATTCTAAGGCCATACTTATCTCCTTAAAGAATTGGATTGATTACAATGGTATAATACCAATGGAACAAGGGAGATTTTAACGCAGGCGCTCTACGATAGATCACTGCTTTAGTGTGTGGGCCTTGAGCAAAGAGGCTATGGAAACCACAGGGAGTTTAACTGTGGTTTTGTAGATTTTAGTTCTGCTTTTGATTTGGTAGATTGTAAATTGCTTTGGACAAAACTCCGTCAACAGGGCATTCCCCTATAGTTATTGGCAATCCTGCAGGAATTACATTCCCAAAATTGGGCCCAGGTGGAGCTTGACAAGGACGGGACCCTCTCAGAAAGGATATCTTTAGGCAATGGGTTAAGACAGGATTGTGTGATGGAACCTACGTTGTTTTCCTTATTTCTCGCAGACCTCCCGAGGGAACAGTCATTCTCGCCGAAAATGGGGGGGGAAGACATGTGCCTTGCTTACTTTGCACAGATGACTTGGCAATTCGCGACCTGAACCAATTGGGCCTACAGAGGAAATTGACTAAATGTAACAATAATTGTGAGGCAAATAGGTTGAAGGTGAATATGGGTAAAAATAAAATAATACCATTTGGGGAAAAACTAAATTATTGAAGTGGGCCTTGGGGAACAAGTCAGTGGAGGTGATGTTGTCATATAAATACTTAGGCATGATGTTTACAAAACAGTTGAACTGGGCCCAACATAAAGAAATGGTTGAGACGGGGGCAGCTGCAACCGAAGGGGGCCTAGCTCGCTTTAGGAATAGTTTTGGCGGTCCCTCGTGGTCTCCCTTTTTAACTGCATACATTGCAATGGTCCCCACTCAATGCCTTTATGGAACCGAGGTATTGTCCTTAAGTATGCCAGGAAGTTGGGAAAGAAGCGAGAATAAGTGCTTGAAAAGACTCCTGGCCCTTCCCAAATCTGCGATGGGCTCAGCAATAAGACTTCAATGCGATTTACAGGCCTGGAATTTCCTGCCGTACAAAATGACCCTGAGATTCTGGGATAAACTTTGGTCCTCAGTGACTCAGAAGATAGCAGTCCTTTGTGCTTCCGAAATAGGAAGAAGTGAACTAAGGTGGGGAAGGCAGGTTAGGAAGGGACTGGGTTTCATCGCAGGGGCCCTAAAAATGGAAACATTTAAGGTGACCAAGGCTTCATTCCTCACGAAAGCAGAGGTACAGATGACCTACAGAAGGGAGTCTAGACTGGCAGATATGAAGTATGAAGAATTGGAAAATCAAGAAATGCACCTGCATAGCTCAGCGTTTTGTCGCAAAGAAGTTTATCGCAATATGGATTAAATTGCACAAAACATCACAGGAAGACCTGTACCTCTCACTAAAAAGATTGAAGAGTTATGTGAAAAAGGAGAAACACCACAAAGCATATTTCACAGGTAACAAAAACATTGTTTTATAAAAAGGAAAAAAATGCTTGCTCATATTACTCATTTTTTTATTTCCAAAGCTCAATGTAAAATAGAAAAGGTGGACAGTTATTTGGAAAGAGATAACACAATTCTTAAAGTTTATGTAGTATAAAAACAATCATTTGATCATGGTGTTCTTTTACTATTAAGGTATGAGTTCAATTTCCGTTGCAATACATTTGAACAAATTGACAATCATAAAAAGACATACATAGTAAATATTAGAAAAGTGGTTTACAAAGACATTTCAGCTTCACACAAACACATTTACATATCTTGTAGTGCTGTACGCTACTCAAGGCTCTACGTGTCATTGGTGTGCTTCGCTCAGCAAATAGGTGCTCTGGAAGACAAAGCGCTTCCCATGGAAAGCACAGAAACTACTCCATAAAATAACACTTAGGCAGCTTAATATGCGTCTTTATTATGTCCGCACAGGCCTGACCCCTTCACTAATAATCGTTCTCTCTCATGGGTAGTTTCTGCTTTGTATCCTTTTTCATTTCCCTCCACGTTGCAAAAAACACAATCTATTGCAATCCATATCCCAACTTCTTGGTAGCCCTGTTATCTTTCTCTAAACTATGTACTCTCGCCACCTCTTGTGGCTCTTGTGTTCTGGCTCACAAGTACTTGTTGATTCAGAAAGGGACTGGTCAATAAAACCCTTTATCAAAGATAGGAAGATCTTAAGTTTTAAGTTAGTACACACCACAAGGGGCGCCATTGTGCAGATTCATACCAGTTCATACCAGTAACATCCTAGCGAAGAAAGCACTATGTTTTCTGCCGTGGACCTTTGTGGGGAGAGGATTCCCTTAACATTTTCATCATTTTCACATGGTTAAAGAAAGTACATTTCATTTTAGACACACCTCCTTGACAAACATACAAATTAGTGCAATGATACAGACCACAAAACTACATTTGTACAACAACCTTTTTAATAAAAAACATTCCCTCTTATATTAAAGTGTAAACAGAGTGTTTGTCCTTCAACTGATTATCTGACTAAACGCGCATCATAATCACACAAAAAATATAAGAGGGTAACTCGCGGCTTCATTCACGCTCAGGGCACAGTGGCCATTGCCCCAACCCCGTACAAAATGGTTTGTAACATGGTGAAAATGATGAAAATATAAATAGGAGGCTCACTAGTTAGGTGGTAAGATTTTTTTTTCTTTTAACAATCTGTGCAATACTATTCTACTGTTTATACAAAAGTTATGTCTAAAGGTTGCCTCAATGAACCCCTCCTACTAATGGGCTATATTGAACAGAAGAAAAATAAAATACTGTTTAAGTAGGATATGCATAAGTCATTGAAAAGGCATTTCTTGAATCTGCTAAGAGGGTAGAGATGGACGTCATCTTTATGTGTGCCCTTTGAGCATACCATTAAGCGAGCACAGGCTCAAAGCACCCTGCAAGGTCCGCAAGTAAAGCATAAGGCCATTTGCCTGCCATGTTCTAAACTGCTTCCCTCTGTACCATGATGGGTCGGGTAGAAGAGGGGGAACAAAAAGCTTTTCCCCACTCAAGAGAGGCCATGGATCCTTTCTTTCTTTTTTTGCCTCGGGGACGAACCAATAAACTGGAATCTGACAAAGCCAACATCATGTGGATGCCACATGATTGGTGTAGGCTGCTGACAGAACATGGGAGGCTTCTAATGTGCTTCTATTAACAACTATTTTACTGGTCGAAGTGTGTTCTCCCCTGTCAAATTTAGCTAATGTCAGATAATACAAAATGTGAGTAGAAAAATACATCTGAACATACGTATCACTCAGTTCTGTTGAACCACAGCGGACTATAAAACAAGCAATAGGTTGTCCTTGTAGCCTATTAAGTCAAAATAAGACTTGTAAGTTCTGTTTAAAATCACAAGGACAAATGCTGTGGGATATCATCAGCAGACAAAGGGTGGACGATCCAATGGAAGCCCAGCATTTCAGTGGTAGTTGATACCCTAGTTCATGACAATTACAAAAACAAAGCAACAAAAGAGAAAAAAATTAAGAAATCATACAGTGGTTTTAACCTGCTGATCCACTTGCCACGTGATAATAAGGAATGGGGCGGAGAAACCCTGAGGACTTGTAGTGGAAGTGGAATATTGCAAAAGTGAGGCAATGTCATTACTCAGACTTTCTCAAAGAGATTGCTTTCTGAACACAAATAGAAGAATGTGTTTAAAAGCATTAAGATGCAGCTTTTAAAAGTTCCACTTATTAAGTCAATGAGAACCAGTTCCATTGGACATGGTTTGCTATTACTAGGAGGTTTGGTTGCCAATCCTGAGAGCAGCTGAGCAGGGTCATTTTTCAGACACAAGTGATGAGTGAGGCACTTGCACTGGCCACGTCACCAACTAAATAAAGCACATCTTGGTTCCTACAAAGGCTACAAATCTACCAGTAACTTTATCTCTTCAAGGTTCTACTATAACCCTAAAACAAAGTACACAAACCCCCCACGTGTTAGAAAGAAAGTTGCTACCCACAGTAGAGGGCAAGTACCTAGGCAAAGCCTGAGGGTTGATGCGGAGGACAGAAGCTTCACGGAAAGAGGACATCTTTCATGATAAAACCATTCCATGGCAACCAAAGTCAACACCAGGAAGACCGATTTAATTGATACTTGCTTTCCTATAGTGTTTCTTATAATTGTATGTGCAAACTGCACTGACATGCTTCTAATTTTCATCTGTATCCAAATCACTGTGAACGCAGCTGCCCACTGTCATAGGGAAACCAATGATGAAAAGCTAAACATAGATCATGGATGGGATTAATTGTCAAAGAAAAAGAAACATCCAGCAATGCTGATTATAGACTCCTAAAGTATGTCTATTGGATCAATATTGTAATTCGGGGGAACTCTGGTCCACTCTTCACATTGTATTAATTACACTACACACACACCATTCCATGAACTCTTTACACCCTTTACTGATTCAGCAAAAGGTATCATCACCAATAACACAGCAGGAAACAATAATTACGTAATTTACTTGTTTTGCCCGTGGCTTTCAAAAATTCCTTTAAAAAACAACTTGTGATAATACTTGCAGGAAGATGTATTAAAAACCCCAATTGGTGTAGGTTGGAAGCATTATAATGGAGTTTACATATACTTAGCATTACATATAAAATTCATTTACTGGTGTCTTCTTTCATAGCCAATTAAGCGTTATTGCCATTGGCTGGTGCATTACCTTCAGTTAGCCTGACATGCACTTGTAGGACTTAGTTAAAAACAAAAAACCTACTACAGGCAATTAACTACAGTTAATGCCCGGCAGCATGAAGGCGTTAAGATCCTGCGCGCCTATCACAGAGACAAACGCTGTCCTGACTCTGCTCCAAACTTCCATTTACTCAGGAAGGCCCCACTAAGAACCGTGTGACTGGCTGAGCAAGAATCAGCGTTCCAGATAGGGTACTAATCGATACGACAAAATAGTGAAACGAAAGGGAGCAAAGTGAATATTAAGATCCTTTGTATAGCACAACAGGTGGCATTTCCATAAAAACCCCAGTTGCCAAGAACGAAATTTAGACCATATGTTCCATCTAGAACAGCGTGCTCTATCCAAGAAGCTCCAGTGGTGGTGCCTAGACTTAGGAAAGTCAGGTCAGGAGGCTGACAAGCAGCAGGCAAGGAGCATGCTGATTCTCAGGACAGAAGTGACGCCCCTCTTTTTGAGAATCCAGTGTGTTGTGATGAAGGACAGAATAGAATGACGTCTGTTGCATTGCTGTGATAGCGCAAAGAAGCTGAACACAAGATATAACATTTCCTAATATGAAGGCTATAGCGATAGGCCAGTTGTACCTAGTCAGAGCAAGGCTAGTGGTTAGAGGAAGCATGGGTCAGATGAGGTATGAATAAATGATGGAACCATTACTATATTAGTAGCAGATTCGATGAAGATACATGGAAATAGAAACTAGGAATCCTTCTAAAAACTAAAACACATTCTGCACATTTTTACTCATTTCCCTTGATTTTGTGTTCCCTGAAAGTACCGCTGTTTCTCCATCTTATGATTGTAATGGTACAAATAAATCTGGTCACGTCGTGAAAAGAACATGCGAGAAACAAGAAACAAACGAGAGAGATTTGTTATCTGCTATACTGGTGTATACACGTTTCATGTATGCAAAAAAATGTTTATCCAGCTAACATATACAAACTAAGGTAAAACACAGGATTTTATTCCATTCTCCGTAGCACATGGCAACAGCGACAACACCCACTGCCATTCTACTACTCCTGGATCACTGTGAGTAATGAAATAGCAACACACTGCAAGTCACCCAACAAGAGGCACTGAGACAAAGTGGCAGAGGAACTTAAAAGGATGACTCCACTCCATTCCTCAAGAGTTCCATCAGGCTACGACCAAGTTAAATAAACGAATCCAGCATCATGCACTGATCCCAAAACCTGTCACCAAGGCAGCCCTGGCACTCTGAGGGATACCCTTCGATAAGGGTTCCAATGTGCAGTGAGTTCGACAGACGCAGACATGTCGCCCCGATTCAGGAGAGCTTGTTCTGGAGAAAGGCACTTCTCACCACTGCGAGGACAGCCGTGAAACTCGAAATAACGAAAATAAAAGGAAAGTGGCTCCTACAAGTACTGGAAAACACTCAAGACCACTCTGTTCTCGCTCTAGCAAGGATGTGCAAGAAGTCTTAAGCTCTCTAAAATGAAGCTTGTTGTCTACAATGTGCACAACAACAAACATATATAATGATACACCTTGAAAAAATACCTGAAAGTATTTTTGTGAGGACATGAAGTTTTGTTTAGTGTGGTGCAACATGGCCGGCAGGAGACATTAGAGCAGTTTTGCACATTGCAGTTTAGTCACTCATTCCTTCATCCATTCCCTGGTTAGCAGGTGAGTAATGTTTGCTAGCAGAAGGGATGCTACTGTAGGAGGTGAGTGATGCTGATGTGGGCCCAAGCCACATCACAGCCAAGAAAGGGTGAATAGATAGAGGTCAGTAGATATTCTACACCTCCACAGACAATCAGCTACTTTTTGATAAAGTGAACTATTTTCGTGAAAAACAGAAAATATAAGCCAGCCCCGTGAACCACTTCCTCGCTCGCGATGAGGCAAAGATTTATACCATAGCGAAGTCATGAGTGCTCCTTCCAGCAGCGCCAGTTCTGCATCCAGATGTGTGCTGTGGCTTCAAACTAATGCCAGCACAGTTCCCAATCTCAGGTTGGTATATGGAGGGGGTGAGTACTCGCTAACTTTGTTCAGAAGGAATCAAGCTCTGTTCCTCAATTGGTATCACATGCCATCTGAAAACTGAGTGTATAGTTGTGTGCGTATAGAAAAAAAACTGGTTTGAAGCAGGCCTTTCAAAAGGCGAGTACTCCTTTACCACCATTTCCAATATGTGAAGCTTCATGCACTCTGGCAACGTCTTGAACGTAGTCACTCCATATTTTACTACTTGGGTTCTTTATCACTCTTGCTCCCGCTCCCTGTTTCTGAAATCGTTGAGAACTCTGGGTTCTGCGTGTTAGGCCGGACTTTAGTACTGGAACAGATATAGTTTGAAAAGGATCCCTTCAGCTTGTGCAAATTAGATAATTTCGTTGCTTTACTATGAATGAACACTCTAAAAACTGTCACCTTCTGAGCTTGTTGAGTGTGCTGGTGTTCTGCAAATCAAGCCATAAACCACTACAGGAAAGGCACCTTGCCTTGTGCCGAGTATATACGTCACTGTTGAGTTACAGGTATTCTTAAGACTTTAACCAAGTACAAAAACAAGCCTGGAGACGCTGCAACGAAACTGAGGTGGGCCAATACCAGAGATTACTCGGGGTGGAAAAGGTTTTATTTACAATCCAAGAAGCAGGTTCCCTAAACTGCACGGCGCCTCTGAACCACAGCAGGGACCTATCATGGAGCTGCACTGACAGGTCAGCGGGTCTTACTAGTTTCTGATTGGACCATGCTGTGTGCCAAAGGTCCTCAGTAAGCGTGAGGATCCATTTGCAGGCACATGTTTGAGATTAGGGATGG
This sequence comes from Calotriton arnoldi, assembly GCA_963921515.1. NCBI lineage: Eukaryota > Metazoa > Chordata > Amphibia > Caudata > Salamandridae > Calotriton > Calotriton arnoldi. The sequence goes on along the minus strand of CAWUFW010001347.1, from coordinate 2,591,429 downwards.
TGGGATATTTTCCTTTCTGGCTGGAAGTGAAGCAGGCCAAAGATCACATTCGTCCTTTGTGTAAGTGAGCAACAACTAGCATGGACAACAGACAGGCACAACCTGCACTGACAGTGATACAGGTTCCTGGTGAAATAAGCACCAGCTATAAAAATAAACTCATGGAAAGAAAACAGCTGTGTCTGTAGATCTGCTGTCACACAAAGATCTAATAAACATGGAAACAGGTGAGGGACATGAAGTGTAATGCTGCGGCTCCCATTGTGTGGATTGTCGCACACTCCGATCAAAGGCACTGTGAAATTCAGAGAGAAACGTGCTAAATTAGTTATTTCCCAATCCTGGGCATAAGAAGTCTGTGCGGTATAAATATGTAAATGCACAAACGCATTTCTCTCTTTTTAATAATTTCGCCAGGTCCACTTAATGTTCTCTTGTAAGACATTTCTATTCATTTTCCAGGGCCCACCTAAGCACGGCAGCTGTTTTGCAGCCTAATGGGTATTCAATATATCAAAGGCGGAAAATCTCTTTCTCAACGAGGACTAATATTAAGCAAACAAGCCACCAGCTTCAAGAGATATGAAAAATGAGAGGAAAAGCAAAATTATGAGACAGAGCGCGGTGACCGTGTACGCGCTCCAGCTGTCAGGGTCGAAAGCTATAACTGAAATGAACAAAATTTCACTGCTAATGAGAATAATTCCACAGGTGACCCAAAAGCAAATCTGAGTGGTACCCGCACTCTTTGTGTTTCAGTAACACATGTAAAGTTGATGCCCAGATGTCTGATGGTTGCGTAGGTGTCACATAGGAGAAAGTAGACTGGCGTTCGGCTTCTGAGGCAGTAGCATCTATCACCCTACTACATTCAGTACTCTTTAACATACGCCAAATCGGCCATCGACCTACGTCTTTACTAAGATGGCGGCATTGCAATGAATTTTCAGTTATTAAGGGAGATTTCTTCCAATTGGGCAACTCTACATACTCGTACTATCTGCCTCTCCCCAAACAGCACCCAAAGATTCTGATTCCTTAATTCATGCCGACTAGACTATCCACCACGCTACATGCCCATGTTTCCAATATAGCAGCTCCTTGACACTCGGCGATGCAGACCACCAGCTCATGGCTCTTGTGGAAAATGGAGAAATGATTTGCTACCTCGCTTTATGCCTCCATATACTACCTAAGAGAGATAGGATTGTATTCTGAAATCCTTAGCTTACCATGGACGTGCTTGATTGGCACGGACCCTCCGCCAAATCATCTCTACTTGGAAAGATCTCTTTACACAAACAATGCAACACTTTGCTCAGCCAACTTCTTAGTTTTTTTTTTTAAAACTCCCTACTTCCAGGTTTTTGGGACAAAAACACCAATGATTGGCAGTTCTAATACCCAATAATGAACATCAGAAATCTGTCCATTCTTATTACTTTATAGATAGCTGTCTCCTCGCGAACCAGCATTAGTATCTTCTGCTACTTGGCATGTCCATAGTGGTGCTCTGCACCTGGAGACCATTCAATTTGCGACGAAAAGTTCCAACCATAACATAGATAAACAATACAGGGGAACTGGTGATATCATTAACAAATAATCAGCATTATGTAAAACGAGGCACCAGGAGGGAAATAACCTCACAGGACTTTATCGAGAGTCAACAGAAGGCTTAGAAAGAGAGAGAGAGCACTTGAGGTGTAACTTCTTGCCATACATCTCACTCCTACAAAGACTTTTCATTGATCGAGCCATTGTCTCTAGAAGGCCGAGCTCTCAATCACAGGTGCATGGAAAATCCATCCATGAAAGAAGTAAGAGTCACTTCTTCACATCAGACCCACCCTTACGTCCTTCCACTAAATTGTTATGCCGTGCATAGAGTAACAACATTTGACCCACTTTGGACATATATGCCATTTTCACAGTGTAAGGCTTTCAGTTGTAAGACTGAAAGATGTAAAGGCAATGTAGCAACATATTCCAATAGACCATGTGTCTGCAGAAAGGAGATACTCCTCTCTGTAGGCGATCTTCTCCAAAGGATCCAGTACTTTCAATGCAACGGTCCTATACTGACAGGGTGGCACCAAGGCTTAAGAAAGAACTGTGCCTATGGTTTTGCTATTTGAAGCACTTGATACATACAATGCCTTGGTTGGCATTGGTTGGCACTTATCATTTAGCAGCTTCATTTGTATGCATTCAAAGAATTAGGCCCTGTCCAACTATCATCAGGGGTTTAGCAATAGGGCGCAGAGTCTCCTGCAGGTTTAGAAACCATGGAGATACCACAGTGTAAGTTTTGAGTGTAAGTGTGTGTTGTTTTGTGTATGCTTGTCTCTCTGTTCCCCAGTCCCCCCAACTTCCCAACAGGACCGTGTACCTTATCAAAGGAAGTTCTGGTGAGAAGCACATGTCCAGGCAACAGCCTTGTGCTAAATTGAATGCTACCTTTAGCACTTACATTATAAAGTCACATGTTCAGTGCAAAAGAGAAGAGTGGTGCGGCGGACCGAACTGACATAACTATTAGTACCCTTCAACAATAGCTTTACAGACCATGCCTGTCTTATCCACATTCTAATTCAAATGACCACAGATGATGTGCTTCACCACAATTTCAACATATTCTGCAGCTCCTCCTTTTCATTTTAGGCCCACTGTGGACTCTCTACGTAGTTCATAGTGTTTCATGTGAAGGAATGCTTCGTAAGCTGTGTGGCTGTTTCCAGTTGAGTTGATTTCGTATGGGGAGGTGACATGGTCTGAAAATGTCCAGTTTACCTCAGAATGCCACCATCCCAGAGCACGCCTCCGGCCCTGGAGGGCCTGGCCCTTACACTGCCGCCGTCATGGGGTTCTTGTGTCTCGGGTCCTGGGACCGGTAGTGGTACTGATCTGGGCTGGCTCCCCGGGGGCGTGGCACTCTACCCACCTCATTGTAGAGTGGTGCTCGGTGAGGTTGCGGAGGCGAGGGTGGTACATCCTGCCGTAGGGGACCCTTTGCTTGTGGTGGTGGGCAATACTGAGGATAGCGGTAGTCGGGCACCTTCGCATCCAGGGGCCGCGGATACGTGCCCTTAGAGTTGTGCACGACAGGCCTAACTCCTGGGTAGTACGGAAGCTCTCTTTCTTTGTACACTCGAGGTCCAGCAAGGTACTCAGGTGGTTCCGGGGGGCCACGTCTACAGAGAAGAAAAAAAATAAAAAATATGGGTAAGAAAAACAAACAACAGTTAAGTACGAAAAACCATTTACATAAAGTCAGCGAGACGCCCACAAGTCTGTAAAGCAAGTTCATCACACCCCATGGCTCAAGCCAGTTACTAAAATAGACCACTGAGCACACTCCGTTGTGCAACCCACCCCGGGCCCCCTGTCCTTTGTCTAGATAGGAACGAAACTGTGCACATCACATGCAGCTGCGTCACATCATATCTCAACAGAAGATAAACAGACATCCCCAGACTCGCCCTCTGCAAGTTCCTTAAACCGCACGCGCCGCCAAGCATTTTAGACAGGGCCCCGGACACTACACAGCAAGACCAGGGCCAAAAAGCGAGCTTGCAAGGAGCCATGGAGGTGCCAGGAAGCTGAATCTGTGGCCAGCAGGGCAGCTGCAGTGAGATCTGAACTTGCCTTCAGCTACAAAGCCGGATGTAGAAGCTTCTCTGCGGCCTGTCTGCGTAATTGGAGTTTGACAAGCTTGGGAGTTGGAGGAGCACATGTGCGAGTCCCAGGGGTGTGGGGACACTGCCCATGCTTTCAGTAATTGTATCTCGTTTTGATCACATGCTCATAATCAAGTTACATATAACAATCTTCCAACTCATTCAAGTGACCTCAGTTCTTCAAAGTATTTGGTATGTATTGATTTGTAGACATTCACAAACAAAAATGTATATAGAGTTTATATCGAGGTATACCTATAAAGTTAGCAATAGCTTGATAACAACGAGCACTGGCAAATGCAATAGGTCCCGCTTTAATAGGAGACTGCCAAGCTGTTGACTTAGCCCATGTTTGTCTGTAAAGTATAGTTTACAAAAAGAAAAAGAAAAGAAGAAAAGAATATATGTTGTATGGTATACCAAAACTGTACATTAAATTCAATGTTTTCAATCAGTCAATCTGTATAAATGGCATGGTTTATTTTTCAAATACTTTTCACTCAGGAAAAGCTGAAGAGAATTAAAAAAGAATAAGGAAATGTAAGAATGTAAAGCGAAAAGTTTGTCAAGGCATAATTTACTTTCCACAGGATTCAGCCTTTTGGACCTTTGCAGTAGCTCTGAGAGCAGGTTTATGGGCCTCCAGGAGAAGTGCCATGTTTAAATACACTTTCTGCCTAGCTGCCCACTTAGTGAGTGCAGCAGATGGCCCGCCCTCTGGTGCCATAAAAGCCTTTGTACACCAAAGCATGTGCTTTCATGCAATATGTGAAGTACAGGACATAAAACAAAGACAACCCTAAAAGTCTGCTCTTCAGTCATACCCCAGCAAAAATATCCATGTTGCTGTGCTTTTTCAGTCAAGCTGGGAGAGATGGGAAGCCACAACATGTGTGTGAGGTGTGGATATTTGAGGGGAGAAAGGAGCACATGAGAAAGCTAGAAAACACACATACTCTCCTGGAAAGCAGAATGAAAAAGAAAGAAGTAGTTAGTAGTGAGCAGTGGAAGGATACAAGTCCAACACTTAAAAAGACTGCAAAAGAGAGGGACTCCAGGAGAGGGACATACAAGAAGAGGAAGGCAAGCCATAGAAAAAGAAGCAAGCAAATTAGAGTGACAATAAAGCCAACCAATAGTAAGCCAGGGATGGGCTGTAAGGCCACTGTAAATTCACAATAGGTATTACGCAACAAGACAACTTTTGCAGCCTGGTAGGCAAGACCTAACAACCATTAGTTCAGGGGAACGGTGATGTTCAGCACATTAAACGGATGGAAGGAGGCACAATAGACATACATTAAAGGGAGAGGAGAACTACTTGTATCTTTAACAGGTGGACATGGGTTTGGGATATTGCTTGGATAGGTCTGGAGAGGAAAAGGAAATTAACTATATAAGGTAAGTGGGATGAGGTGAACCCATGGTCGGATTTAAATACTAGAATTAGGAATTTGTAGCAGGAACCCTGAGACTATGCCTGTCTGATGTGCAGGGAGAGGTGATAATCAGTTTGGGAAAGATAAACAGAGAGTTGGAGGCAAAATGGAGGAATATACAGAAGCGTTTTGTGGGGCAGACAGGAGACCTAGGAGGAGATTGTTTCCACTATCTAGCGCTACAAAATCATGGCTCCCCAAATGCTGCCAAGGGTGGTCAGCAGAAGCCAAAGGTTGGAAGTCAACGCACCACGGAAATACACAAAACAACAGAATCCTTTGCCAGAGCTAGTTGCAGTAAGTAACATCATCTTTGTTAGTGGACAGATCTAGACTTGAATCGCCAGTCTAGGTCTCACTAACGATGCTCACAGCAGTATCACCAGCTTCCTCCTGTGGGTTCAGCTGCTTCTTGACCAAGTTAAAAATGTCGCTCTCTTCCTGACCTTGTTACAAGGTCTGCGCAAAAGGAACTCCAGCTCTGGACACTAGTGGCTGCACAAATGGACGCTGGACATTTTGTGAGTGGGGTATCACCTTAGTAGATACAACAAAGCTGTGTGTTGTATGTGTGATGTTTTTCTATGACACAACTACAGTCCAGGCATGACAAGGATGGGCTCCACTGTCTAACATCCAAGCTTCACAGTGGGATTAAATCCATTCTTTCCTTGTCTTAGACTTTCTTGGCGGTTCTTTGGTCTCATAAATGCACGCTGCCTGATCATAATGGTGTCCTAATAAAAGGAAGGAGGGAAGTCCTTCCATCCGGCATTTGAACCATATTACCAACCCTCATTCAACCTATGGGAAACATCCCACGCCAGAAGTCATATCTCATATGTCCTACAGGCGTTATGGACCAAACTATGTCTAACTTCACCAACCCTGCTCAGGGCACGAGTTCTCCTTCAGCATCTGAACCCCAAGAACAACGCTCACTCCCGCCTACGGCTGTGCATTTCAGTATTACGCTATCACCTCCCCCATGAGCAAAGGACGGAGCGGCTGAGATTCAACAGTCACCTGAGGAGAAGAAACCGCAAAGTAACCCGGCGCCATGATTGAGGACGGCAAATTTGTTGGAAGCATGTACCATATTATCTTTACTGCGAATTTCATATTTAAAGACATGCTGACCTGTAAAACAACCATCTGAAATCGAAATAAACTTATTTTTTTCATGTTTACTTACACAAAATCTGAGAGCTTTTTTCTACGCCTTTAGCCAAATTTAGCGCGCCACCCTTTAGCTCCCCACCCCCCCTCCCCTCCTCCCTCACCCAGGCCCATAGTAAAGCCGCTGGGCAAACCACTGGAGTCTACGGAGAGGCGGACGTCTGACTGACAGTGAACCTCGCGCCCTTCACCCCGCCCCCTGGAATCGCTTAGCGCAAATGTTTCCTGATGAAAATGAAAAAGAAACGAGATGAGATGCATTCCAGCTTTGGACTTGCGGGACCTGGGCAGACCCTGGGGACTTTTCGCTTTGGAAACAGAAGGTTGTATTAGACAGACACTCCTGTTTCCAATGAGACTGTCCAGACGGCGTTGTGAAGGAAGCCCTCCTAGGACCCCAAAAAAAGACTTTTAGGCAGCCTGTGTTTAGACAACGGCTATCTCTGCTAAAACACCTGGCCGTGTTACACAGAACACACTTTCACTGGTAGAAAATGAATCCAACATTTGTTTGGACTGGTGGTGAGGCCTTGAAGCAGACACACGGGACTGGACAAAGTATGCATCTTTTGTTTAGAATCAAGGGAGACGGGGCCTAAAGCCTGCGGTCTCTTGGGTGCAGGGAGTAATGGTCAGAGCTGCCGGCTTTGGAACTGGGGAACCAGGATCGAGTGTCCGTGGTCGGCTCAACATCTTGTGATTTTGGGCAAATCACTTACTCTCTCTCCCCTTGCCTATCAAAAAATGAATGCATTATTGTGTAACGTAACTGGTGCTCATGTAAATCGGTCCAATACCTTCTGGTCGAGTACGCGCTATATAAAATTGCAAAAAAAAAAAAAAAACAGAAAATGTAGTCAGCTTCCGGTTTCATCATCGGAAACTAATTTCGGCTGTTGTGAGATGAGCAGTGCAATTGCAGCTGGCAAGATGGCAAAGCGGGTAACTACTGACCTTATCTGCAAGGCAAGACTTCAAATCCCACCAACTCTTCGGATCCCACCAACTCAACTTTCCGAGGCCGGCAAACCGAGGGTAAACGGAGTGATAGTAGCAACTGCTATTCAAGGGTACTGCATGAAGCGCTGTGTGAAAAACGTTTTGCTATTATGCCAGGGCACAGATTCTTGTCTGCTATGTATGCATCACCGATGGAGCAAATTGGTGTAAGTTCAATGGATGTTAATGGGAAGTCCAGTGTAGGAAAGATACAGGTCCTTGGCTCACCTTTGACCTCGAGTACGGACGGCATACTGAAAAAGCATGCTTTCAGGATTATTTCGGCACTGACGACTTTGCCACAGTAAGCCCAAAAAGCACAAACTCACTGCAAGGGTGTTAATCAGACGGCACAATGGAAACATACCAGCAAACCCACACTTGCTTACTTGCAAACCCGCTCTCCCCAAATCGCTCTCCAATACTGCCAATCCCTGCTCACACCCCATCAATGCTGAGCCTCACCCTTACCATTGCCTAACCCCACTCCCCAGAAAATGTTAAGGCACGGCCAAAGTGGGTAATTGCCCAGGGCTTCCATCTTCCAAGGGCCCTCCAGGGAAAGTCATTTTCCTCTCTATATCACCTCAATTTCAACTTATTTCCTTTTCTCTGCCTACCTCTACCTCAAACTCTCTCACTATCTAGTGTCATCTTAAGGACTTTGGGGCCCTGCCAAGGCATACTTTGGCTGTTTTTCTATGACCCCTTTTTCTGAAAATTTTACATGTTTCAATATTTTTTGGCATCATGCGTGCATCAATTAGCAGAAAATGGGTAACAAAATTTAAAGAAGTTGTGATCAAGGGGCCCCAAAAATGCCTTGACTGGGGCCCCAAAATATCCTCCAGACGACACTGCCAGTTCCTATCAACAGAGAGCTCCACTTGCCTTCAAAATACCACTCCCCGTCCCAGCTCCAATGCCAGTCCCTACTCATGTTTCCCATCATGGATCCAGTCATGACGCTATCCTTTGACCCACATTCTCCGCCAATGAGGATCCAACATAGTGCCGACGTGGCCCACACAGGAACCTCCTTGTTGCACACCTTCCTTATGTCAGCAAGTGAAATACTTTGTATAAGAAAAACAGTTTTCACCTTATAGAGTCAGTAAGAAGTTTTTAGCAAATTGGTATATATAACAATATACATTTTAATGTTGATGAAATGTGTTTTATAGAATTATACAGTTGATTTTTCAAATACAGATAACAGTTTTGGAGTCATGATTACTAAGTCCATCAACCAGAAGCATAATTACATCATTGGTAGTTCTGTGCTCATGTCTGAATCAAAGATCATATTCAAGTAAAACAGTTTATTTCCTTTTACAACGTGCACGCATTCCTTTAAAAATATATGTGTTTGCGCTTCATGTTTTTTATTCCGGAGAATCTGGTTCTACCATCAATTACAGATATGTTTCCTTCTTAGTAGCTGACTTTGTCCACTTCGTCCTGTTACAAGCAATTTTTAGAAGCTTTACCGACCAAAGCACTGAACACCTTGAATGGATTAAATAACTGAGGACTAAGATAACAACATATGTAAAATTTTAAAAATGGTTATTATTAGGGTGTGCAAAGCAACTCTGCTCATTTCTTTTTAAATCTACAGATAGCTATGGGATGTGCATACCTACCCTAGTTTAAATAAAATTGCGGGGCAGCATATGCCGTCATGTGCTGCAGCAGCTGCGGCCCGTGCAGGTAAGAGCGATGGGGCGGTGAGGCCGGGTGGGAGGGTGTAGGATTTTGACAGAGGAAGAGGGAAAATTCATTATTTATTTAATTTTCCCATGTCATTGTCCATCGAAATCCCAACCCACCCTGCCCCACCGCTTTTACCTGCACGGGCCGTGGCTGTGCTGCAGCAGGAAACTGTTCCTAGGGCCCACTTAGGGCAAAGAGGGTTGGGATATTCCACCTCCCAGCCAGAGACACAGGCTGCCAGCTAGCCGTGCCTGCCTGTCCACACAATGAGTTTTTGTGACTTGCCCCATGTTCATGGGAGGGTCAGCCTTCCATCTGCCATTTACTCGACAAGGGACAGCCAGGAGCAGAAAATGGGAGATAAAAAAGTGTGATAAAGGTTTTGACTACACATCATAAAGTTCTAGTAAATCACGAAAATCCATATACCACTACATTTCTCGATTTTATACAATAAAAGTTGTCAACGCCTCTCCCTTCAGTTGACTGGACTTGGTATTCAACACTACTGAAAAGAAATGGAGCCAAAAATACACAGACAGTTCAACTCTGACGGTTCAGGCCACTCAAAAGTAATACCCATCTGGCAGCTTAGCCTGCGTGACACAAGTCCAGTCCCAGTTGGGAGGGTGTCCATTTCACTAAAAGCTTCTGTCACAGTTGACAATAATTAGCACTCGTGTTGTGAGTCTAAGCAGAGCGACCACCGACCGAATGGACATCAATGCTCAGCTATTTCACCTTCTAACACTGGTCCCTCGGGAGGAGAATTATTCAAAGCACACTGCTGGGGGAATTTGCACCATGGCTCCTCACACTAGATCTGGTCTGTAAATGGAAGAAAGTTCTTTGTCACGGGAACCACACAACGGTACAAAATAAGCCACAATAGCATTTCCAAGGTTTATGTAAGAGGTGGAGGGAGGGAGGGGGTTAATGATCCCACCTGCTAGATATTTTACTGACATGGTCGGTAAGAAGCCCAGAAATAAAAAAAATGTCAACAATGGATGATTGTCTATGGGGACAGAAAAAGAATGTAAAGTGGCAAATATTCCCTGATTATTTCAGAGATGCGTAGAATAATTTCTAGGCAATCAGCACTCATCCTTGGAGTCGAATTCTAATTATTCCTTATATGGAAATGGAGGCATAGATTGTTCAAAAGTGCAAAACACAGACAAATTGCGTGTATATTTTCTATGGTCAGCACAGAATTACTTTTAAACACGGCTGTCTGTACAGGTTATAAAATATGGGACTTTGGCCATGCTCCGGTACAAGACAAGAACTTGTAACAAACCTTGTTAAAATACTGTGTAGATATTTTGATGGTTACATCCCAGAATTGGAGTGAAATCGCGAGAGTCATGTAACCTGCGTCATCTAAGCATACCCAGAAAGTCCTTCTCACACTGTCTCAGGCACACACCTCGCTGGGTCAAGGCAACATGGAGTCTCACTGGAGCGGCCATGCCGACAACAAAGGGTCAAGCTAGAGCACTGGCTTCCTAGACCAGACTGCCTTACTAATGGAGAGTGACTGACTTGTCACTTCACGCCCCAACACGTATTGTGTTTTTTAAACTTGTTGTTGTGGAACAGGGCCAAAGATGGAAGTTCTAGAAGGCTACATCTGCAAATTTGATCGTAACCACCCTAGACTCCTACACAGATGAAGACAACAAGCACGTACAGTAAAAAGGTGGCACCCCAGCATTCACCTAAACACTGCAAAGGAACCAGGTTTGGTTTGTACAAGCACATGCTTATCTACCCATTGACATTGGATCCCACCTTTAGATCAGCATGTTCTCCACTCACCGACCCCTACATTATCTACCTACCCCTTCCTATCTGACTATTTAGTCTCCCAGGCTAAGGGCGAAAGCCGCGAAACCCACAGGAAGTAAAAAAAAAAAAGAACAAAGATAAGAATGTTGAACGAGGTTAAACTTTCTATGGTCGTACTCCAGCTGCACCCTGGACAGAACCTCCATACACCAGTGGTCATGCCATCACTTCTAAAAAGCTCCTCATGCTGTACCATGGGCAAATTTCCTTTCCTGTTAATTAAAATAGGGATTATGTAGATAACAAGGACTTGAATCCAGTGGCTGGTGACCGTACCACTGAGTGCTTATTGGCGTGTCAGAGCTTCACTATTATAGGTGAAGATGCATACCTGGCTCATCGCTAAACAGAAAACCAAAATACTTACGTGCCTGGCCAGTTGGTCATGACACACTCATGGGGTGGTCAAAATAGGTCATGGGGGTTCAAAATAGGTTGCAATATTTAATATATATAGCAATGAATACCAAGCATTCAAATATTCAACTGAGATGAAATAACAGAACAAGTTGTAACCACCATGGAAATATCATGACGCCACACACCAAATCCCTATAAAACGAGGGTTTGGCTGAGTGATTGTTTCTATACATAGGTGCCTTATGGTCCTCACTACAAACCCTAAGGTAAAACACAAATTATAATTTAACCAAAACAAAGAAACATTGTTTTGTAGAATCAGACATAAAATGTAAGTCTAGCTGCTCAACCCATTTGTGTACATTTAAAATCACCTTCTATTTTAATCAAGCAAAAGGCAAAACTACTTGCATAGTGATTCCTAGCAGTACTGAGCTGACCACATACAACTGAAACTACATCTCCCTCTTGCAATGAACATGGTAACAGATTTAGGGTACCTATGCCTACATTTAATCTCACTCCAACCGAAAACAAGGAGTAACTGAGTTCTAGTAGACACTGTGCTAGACTGTATCCAATATTACTGCAACATGACTACTTTGTTTGGTGTTGGAAATTTTGAGGTGAGACGTAATTAGATGCAGGTAGCAAACCAAATGGACTGGCTTTTTGCGAATTGCCTGTAATTTTGTGATGCGACCTATGTACTAATAGGTTGCATCGCAAAAGTCTGATTTTCAGGATGTCACAGAATGACATACCCTAATGAATATTAATTAGGCATGTCGCAATTTGCAGCCTCTGAAATAGGCTTTGAATACATGGATAGCAGCCTGCTAGAAACAGAAGACCACCATCCCTGCATTCACATTCCCAAAGGAGAACCAAATATATTTTCAAAAGATATCCATGTTCATAAAAGGAACTGGTGCTGCTTTGAACAAACATTTCCAGCTTGAGAACACACCAAGAGGAGATGATGTGCAACAGGGACTGCTCTTAAAATAGTGGACCTCTCCAATTTAGAAGGTCAAATATCATGTACCTCTATGCAAAATGATGCTCTCTACAGCAGACTGGCCGATCATCAACCTACTGTACGAAGAACAATGTTCCCAAAAATTACCGCCGACGTAAAGCTAGACTCAGTCTGACCCCTGTAAAAAGAGTGGCTTTGCAGAAGTTTTCCCGTCTTCACTGTTGTTATTTGCGATGTCCTGCCAGCATTTGTGAAGGCTCTCTGGAGATCTGCACCTCCTCTTTAAAAGGAGCAGGTACTACAAATACTTGCTTTAAAAATACGAGTACCTCCAGAGGTCAAACACACTTGCATTCCTCACCTTGTACTCCTTAGTCTTTGCAGGACATGTTCTGACCACTTTTAGGTACAATTAACACGTTTAAGTATGAACTGCTTTGTTTTTACATATTCACCACTGATGTTTGGTCTGGGAAAAGGAGCAAACCTGGGATACCTACAGGCCAGGACACATAAATGAGCATTAAACCTCGCAGAGAACAGGGAAGAACAGAGAAATTTACAGAGAGTAGCCTTTGGGACATTTCATGCGATTTCTATGCTCCCGTCCCATTTAGTACCAAAAAGCAGAGAAGAAATATTGGCAAAGCCAGTAGTTAGTGCCTTTGGGACCTACTGCTAATGAAGAAAAAAAACAATAAAAAACCTATCACACAGCCGCCTGCATCATTTTGTAGGCGTGTGCACCACGCTACACGTGCCTACAAAAGGACGTGGCTGCTTTTAAAAAAATTTAATTTACCAATCTGAGTTGAATATGTAAATAAAAAGAATAAAATCAAAAGCATTTTTTTAAGTGGATAGGAGGGAAACAACAAGAGGAGGAATCAACAGGGGTTGGGGGAGTAGAACCAACACAGGGTGGTGGAAGCAACACAGAGGGCTGGAGGAGGGCAGAAGCAACACAGGGGTACAGATGAGGGGAAGCCACACGAATGGCACGGGTGGGGGGCAGTGGTCGAAGGGGGCAGAATCGGAGGGTCATGATGTGCCCATACTATTTTTTATTTAAGAAGGCCAGTTGCCCTACTTTTCTATGAAAAGGTAGCCGTCCCGGGACGTTTAGATTCCTAGAGTTGAAATGCTTCAACTGGAGTGTAAGGCAGGGAGTCTCCTGTGCTGTGAAACCGAGGGAGGGGTAGACAGCTAAACAAGCCGTCCTTGCCTGAAAGAAATGTAAATGTGCGCAACTCGTTAATCTGCAATTGTAAAGGGTGCTTAGAAGCCGGTATTGGCTTTAATTGACGGAATCACTTGAAGCTTCCTGATAACACAGATTAACTTTTTTTGTGTGGTATTGCAAGGGAGTTACCAGCTGAGCTGTGAAGTTTGTGTTTTTAAAGAACAGTTATACTATCTAGGTATTAATAAATTATATATTTTGAAATATTAAACCTTTTCGTGCATTTTATAGCAGTCTATCTTCTAGGATGTGTAATGATGTGATGACTTACCGGTAATAGCATTACTCTGAGTCCTTCTCTCGCTGTGGTGACACTCATACTCAGGCCCCTGAGCTTCCAATCACAAACATTTCCTATTCATAAAAGTGCCCCCTTACCTCCTGTTCCATACCAAGCCCAAACACCACACAGTTGGACTGGTCTGAAAGGGAGGGCGGGGGAGGGCCTGAGTCATCACATCTAGAGAAGGACTCAGACTAATGCTATTACCGGAAAATAGTTGCAGCATTACCCCTTTGTCCCTCTCGCCGTGCTGACTCATATAGTGAGATGTACCCAAGCCAAAAAACAGACCAGGACAACAGCACAGAATGCAAACACAAGTTTAATCCAAAGGCAAAAAACTGTTTACAACACAGAAGACAGCACCCAGGAACCCAACAAATCCGGGACTTCGGGACCCTGGACCACCCTATATTGGGACACAAAGTTAGAAGGAACCGCCCAAGTGGCAGCCCGACAGATCTCCTGCAAAGAAGCACCCTGCACCTCAGCCATGGAAGCAGACATACCCATAGCAGACCTCCCCTGGATCCCCAGAGGAAAAAACAGACCAAATTGCTTGTAAGCCAACAAAATCACAGACTTGATCCACCTGCTCAAGGTCTGAGTCTAAGGCGTAGCCCCCTTCCAGGCGGGACCAAAGTTAACAAATAAATCAGGAGAGACCTGGAACCCCTTCATCCTGTCCAGATAAATCAGAACTGCCCTACGCACATCCAGTGAAGGAAGAGCCACTTCCTCAGGAGACTGAAGGTTTGGACAAAACATCGGAAGAATCACTTTCTGCTGACGATGGAACAAATAATTCACTTTGGGCACAAAACCTGGCCTGAAATGAAGAACAATCCTGTCTTTTAACACACAAAAGAAAGGAGACAAACAGGACAACGAGCCCAACTCCTCGAGCCTGCAAGAAGAGGTGAGAGCCACCAGAAAAAACACCTTCAAGGTCAGAAAGTGTAATCCCACAGACGCCAGTGGCTCAAATGGGGGATACTGAAGAGCCTGCCACACCAGCAGCAAATCCCAAGACAGATATACCACCTGGGGGACCGGTTAGAGATTGGAAAACCCCTAAAAGATCCTGAAAACCAGATCCTGATCGTCCACCAGACCACCCCTATGGGGCCCCAAAAGCCTTTTTCGCCACCCATTGCACTTTAAGAGTGGCAGGGCTCAGACCCAGCTGGAAACCATCCTGGAGAAATTCCAGCACCTGAAGCAGGGAAACAGAGGAAACAACTGCTGGGGAGCACACCACGCTTGAAAAGTCTTCCAGTGCCTAGCATAAGACGACCTGGTAGGCAACCGTCTGGATGCCTGCACAGAAGAGGTAACAGAAGCCGACAAACCCTTTAACATCAAGCCTCCTGCTCAAACGCTAATCTGTCAACTTGAGTCTCGACAGTGATGGCACCTGGAGTCACGGATACCTCAGTGAAGACAGAACCAAAGGAAACCTCCATTCCAGACCTACCTTCATCTCCATCAACAGAAGAAACCAGATAGAATGGTGCCATGCTGGAGCCACCAGAACAACCCGAGCCTTCTCTCTCCGAACCAAAAACCTCTGGATCAAAGGTAACAGAAGGAAAGCAAACATCAGGCCTACCGGCCACACATTTCAGGGCATCCACCACAGAAGCAGAAATAAGGAGCAAAACAAAACTGCTGCAAAACTGAAGTCAGAGCAGCAGAGCCGGAGAGCCAGCCCTGTAAACTCCATGGCCCACATCACCAAAGACAGGCCTACCCGAAAGCAGGCACCCCAACCAGCACACACCCCTAGCCGGCCGGAGGCAAGCATTGCAGACCTCCGGCCCGGCCGCATGAAATGCGTACCGGAAAGAGTCCCTAACTGCCGCCATGCAGGCAGCCTGGCCCCCCCACCAATCACCTGAAGTGCCAGCTCCCTCTGCACGACGATTGGATGCTGCCGAAATGAAACATTGGCCCGCAATCTGGTCCTCGCGAGCAACGTTGGAGCGCGGTCCAGGGACACAAAAAAGGAACAGGAGGTATGGGGGAGGGAATTTTATAAGTAGGAAAAGTTTCTGATTGGAGGCACAGGGGCCTCACTATGTGAGTCAGCACAGCAAGAGGGACGAAGGGGTAATGCAGTTTTAAAATAATGACTTGAATATTCACAGTGCATTATGTCACAGACTGGGACCTCGTAGCACTAAACATACACAAGACACTATTCTCATCCCATGTGCCCTCACCTTCCTTGACATAGAACAAGCATTTGACTCAGTGAGGTTGGATTATCTATGGCAGGTCATGAAAAAAATGCGGTGCAGTCCTAAGTGGGTACAGATATTGTATGCAGCACCGACCGCCCGAGTTCGCATGGGCGACTACGTCTCAGAAGCATTTTCTCCGTGCAGGGGCACCAGGCAGGGATGTCTGCTGTCTCTATTGCTCTTCGCGATGGCGATGAAGCCACTTGCAGTGCTGCTTCGAAGCAGGCTAAGACAGTGGGGTATCCCGGTCGGAGACTCCATTCGTGTGGCCTCGTTCTACACCGACGATGCCCTAATTTACCTGCGGGATCCACACAGGGCAATACCGGTGCTACAGACAGCATTGTTGGAATTCGCAGCTGCCTCTGGCCTCTCAGTGAATGCTCAGAAGTCAAAATGTATGCCACTGGGGACGTTGGCGAATCTCGAACCCACGCTGCACCCCCGTCTCTCCCTCCCTTGGTGCCTGGAGGGGACCCGCTATTTAGGTATTAGGCTGGCCTGAGATAAACAGAGATTCTTAGACTTAAACATGGGCAGGGTCTTGGCGGAGTTACGTGGCTTGGTCCAGTTTTGGAGGGACCTTCCGTTGACACTAATGGGTCGCTCAGCCCTGATGAAAATGGGGAGCCTACCTCGCTGTTTGTATGTCATGCAGAATTCCCTATACGAAATCCATCGACACTATTTTCGTGAACTTGACTGTCTTATTGTGGATCTTCTTTGGTCCACAAAACAAAAACGCATTGGTCTATGGGTGTTACAACAAACATGGGAATGAGGGGGTGTGGAACTCCCCCAGCTAGAATTTTATTATATGGCTGCAAACCTGCAGCATGTGGTCCACTGGTTTGACGAGGGGGATAAATGGCAGAAAAAGTTGATCGGGGAGCTGGATGGTCAGGTCTACCCAAACTTCTTAGGCTGGGAGCACGTATTCCAGACAGGTACCCGTATTTGGTCAAATTGGCGGGCCACATGTTGGAGAGGGTGGTCACATTGGTCCTTCATAGAGCCCCGTACGCAAGAGACATGCCAATATGGATAATTAAACCTTTTAAGGACATTGAAAATACCATGTCCATGAAAAAATGGAAAACTGGCGGCTGCGAGGTCCTGGGAGGAATGTATGTCGATACTTCGCATACTATTACTTCGCATGATTTTAGTGCGATGTTTTTACTTAGCATAAACCATTACTTCGCATGTTTTTACTTAGCATAAACCATTACTTCGCAAGTTTTAACTGCGCATGCATTTATAACGCAAATGGTTATGTACTATTGTTTATGCTAATTAAAAACACCGCACTAAAATCATGCTTACACTACACTACCTTTCACTACTTAAACATCACTACACTACCCGAAACCCTAATACACTACCCCCTACACGACCTTCCCCCTGCCTGGACCCTACACTCTAACACTACACTTCACCACCCCCGACACTACCCTAAACCCTATAACACTACACTACACAAACACCACACCACTACCCTAAACCCTAAAACACTACTCCCTGCACGACCCTCACCCTTCAACCCAGTCCGCTCCCTACACTACAACACTACCCTGCACGACACCCCAACACTACCCTAAACCCTAAAACACTACCTTACACAAACACCACAACACTACCCTAAACCCTAAAACACTACCCCCTGCACAACCCTCCCCCGACCCCCAGTCGTGTTCCTACACCCAAACACTACCCTGCACTACTCCCCGACACTACCCTAAACCCTAATACATTACCCTACACTACACTAACACCACAACTCTACCCTAAACCCTAAAACACTACCCCCAGCATGACCCTGCCCCTACCCCCAGTCCCTTCCCTACACTGAAACACTACCCTGCACGACCCCCGACACTACCCTAAAACACTACCCTACACTACACATACACCACATCACTACCCTAAACCCTAAAACACTAGCCCCAGCACGACCCTACACTACTCAAACACAACCCTACAACCTAAAAGACTACCCCTGCACGACACAAAAAAACTACACTTACCTCTCTCTCCTCCGTGGTTCCTCTCTTCTCCGGCTTCCAGCGGCTTCCAGCGACGTCAGATCTGCACGTCGTTGTTTGGAAACGGAAGCTCCTTCCAAACAACGATGTGGATAGCGCATACCATTACAACGCATGCGTTGTAACAACGCTTGCGATGTAACAACTTGCGTACTAATGGTACGCGTTGTCTTGCGAAGTAATGGTATGCGCATAAGCAGCCGCGCACTAAAGGCTGTTTACCCCTGGGAGACATCTACCCGGGAGGTCAGTATATAACAATGGAGGATGCCTCTGATTCATTCGCACTGGATACAGGACAATACTTACAATATAATAAAATGTTAGCCACAGCACAGGAGATTTGGCCAGACTTCCCTGATGAGCCAGCTCCCTCCCAGACATTGACCAGACTGCTTGACATGACAGGGGGTAGGAAGCTCATTACCCATTTATATAGGGCTATAAGGGAAGATGCCCCAACGATTGTCCCAAAAGCACATTCTAGATGGAAGGAGAGCCTCAAAGAAGACAGTACCCGACAAGACTGGCAGAAAATCCATGAAGGGACGCATACAATTAGCTCGAATGCCCAGTTTAAATTGATTCAATTTAACTTTGTTCACCAATTATATCTCACCCCCAAGATCCTACATACTATCTACCCCACCAGATCTGATGAGTGCACACGTTGCAGGGACCCTGAAGCAGACCTTCTACATGTAGTTTGGGGTTGTGTGGGTATAAGGCCATACTGGGAGAGATACTTGGAACGCTTAGACGAACAACAGGGTGGGAATTTGAGGGTACTCCAAGTGAGACACTATTGGGTCTTAAACCGGCCCCAGTCAATAAAAAAATTAGTCGTAGGTTCCTGAACTTGGGGCTGGTGCTAGCGAAAAGCCGTATAGCCATTAGATGGCTGAACCCGCGCCCACTGAGTCAAGGGGAATGGTTGCGAGACATGATAGAATGGGCCACGGCCGAAGAAGTCAGAATGAAACAGGTCAGATGGGACGAAAAATTTGAAGACGATTTGAAAGCGTGGAGACAGATATTAGAGCTGAATCTCCGAGGAGACATGGCCGCTGCAGAGAGTATGCCCGCTTAAACTGTACGGTTGTACAATCCTCCCTATCATACATGCGAAGAGGGGTATGAGTGAACCTGCGAACACAACGAATTATGTACAATTGTTCTGTACAACAAAAAAAAAAGGTGTGATTGTAATGCTATTCATGTATTCATGTCTAGATACTCTACCACAATGCCTCCATTACTACTCGGTCACTGGACCTTTTTCTTTTTTCACCTGGTAGGGGGGAGGGGCAGGAAAAGGGGTATGTTCTGTTGAAATATAAAAACAAGTATTAGCATGGTGTTGTAATAGATGCACTTATCTTTCAATCCTAATACTGTAAAATCAATAAAAAATATACACACAAAAAAGTCACTATTCTCACGAAGCAGGGTCCAAATCTGTGGCTTTATGGTTACAGACACAGACCTCTTCAGTGCATTAACAAATATAGGTTTCATAATGTATGATAGTGCATTTCCCACTGATTATTATTTATTTATTTATCGGTTTTTATAAGGCGCTAGCTAGACCCAAAGGTATCAGAGCGCTTTACATATAATGCAGGATCGTTCCATAGAAGTACATACATATATATAGACCAAGAAAAACGTGCAGTCAAGGAAGTTACAAACTGAGGACATTAGAACAGCACAAGCCAATGGCATGAAATGACAAAGAGGAAGCTTAAACAAACAAATGCCCGCCTTAAAAGGTCTAAAAGGATTGGGTGTGATCATTGGGAACATAGCTTAGTTTGTTTGAGTATTAAAGTATTTGTTGAGCAGTAGGTATTTTAGGTCCCGTTTGAAGCATGGAAAGGATGGATTACAGCAGAGATCTCTAGGGAGTGAGTTCCAGATCCTAGGAGCATTTCCAGAGAACGAGCGAGTCCGTGAGGATTTCTTTTTGAGTTTGAGAAGGAGTGAGTTGGAGCTTCTCAGAGCCCTGGCTCTTCCTGCTTTGGAAAGTTTGGAACCTAGATAGTTTTGGTTATGAGTGAGAAGGGCTTTGTGGGTGATGCAAGCAGTCTTGTAGATACATCTTCCTTTGATGGGAAGCCAATTGAGGTTTTTGAGGGCCGGTGAAATGTGCTCAAATCGTTTAACACCTGTTAGTAGTCGGGCAGCCATGTTGAGAACTGTTGTAAGGGGGTAAGGTGGGTTTTCGGAGTTCCTGTGAGGATGGCGTTACCATAATCCATCTTTGAGAGGACAAGAGACTGCACTACCGTCTTAAAATCATCAGGCGGAATAAAAGATTTGATTTACTTGATATTTTTAATAGTGTACAGCGCTCCTTTGGCTGAGTTGTTGATGTGGTCTTTCATGGACAGGTTTTTGTCCATGGTGATGCCCAAGGACTTTACGGAGTTGGATAGTGTAAGAGAACAGTTGAGGTCGACCAAGTTAGTGAGCCAATCATGGATTGGTAGAGGGATGTTGTTCGGGGAGAAAAGTAGTCTCTCATTTTTGTTGAGGTTCACCTTTAAGTGGTTGGTGTTAAACCAAGTTTGTACCTTGATTAGTGTTTCATTCAGATGTATGATGTCACTTGGTGATTTAATATTGTAGTAAAGTTGGGTGTCATCAGCATAAAGGTGATTTTTACCCCTGCTTGGTTCATGATAACAGTAAGAGATTCCATGAAGAGATTGAAAAGAGATGGGGAGAGATGTTTGCCTTGGGGTACACCATGAGGAACTAGGGTTGGTTTTGAGAGACAGTTGTTGATTTTTATTTGTTGCGAGCGATTTTGCAGGTATGAGGTGAACCAACTAAGGACTGTGCCATTGATACCACTGCGGTTCTTGAGTGTCTCAATTAATGCTGGGTGATTAACAGAATCGAAAGCTGCAGATATGTCAAGTAGGATTAGGAGGCATGCGTCCCCTTCATCCAAGGATCTGCGAATGTTCCCCGCGATATTGAGCATAGCAGTTTCTGTGCTACAGCCTTTCCTGAATCCTGACTGGAAGGTGTCATGGAGATGGAATTGCTCTATATGTTGGTTAAGTTGTAGAAGGATGCTTAACCCATTATTTTGGCTAGGAATGGGAGGTTGGTGATAGGTCTGAGGTTATTGAAGTCATTAGGGTCAGCAATTCGCAAAATCCTCAGCACATGTCTGTAAAGTAATGTTAAATAATAATGCAAGTCTATACAAATTATAAACAGTTTTTTTAAAATCTTCTCTTTCTTTTATTCTTTTCTTTCTGTTATTCCATAATGTTCTTAATCAGCCAACGCATGTTTCGTCGCAAACACTAGGAAATCGTCCCGCGACTTTTTCAAGGCTTATCAGTCAATGATGGTGATTGGTCATGTGGTGATAATTCCATCCCACACGCGTTGGACTGCAATCAAGCCTAATATCCTCGCTTCAAACTGTTCTGTGCTTCGAGTACTCGAGGACCGGCATGAAGGATTGATTTGCGGCTGCACAACGTCTCGTAGCGAAGTGCACATATTGGAAGTGCATGGTGTTGAAGCACAGAACAGTTTGAAGCGAGGATATTAGACTTGATTGCAGTCTAACGCGTGTGGGATGGAATTATCACCACATGACAAATCACCATCATTGACTGATAAGCCTTGAAAAAGTCGCGGGACGATTTCCCAGTGTTTGCGACAAAACACTTGTTGGCTGATTAAGAACATTATGGAATAACAGAAAGAAAAGAATAAAAGAAAGAGAAGATTTAAAAAAAATTGTGTTTAGACTTGCATTATTATTTAACATTACTTTACAGACGTGTGCTGAGGATTTTGCGAATTTCTGTGTTGGCTTTTGCCACAAATTTTGGGGGAGGTTGGTGGTTCTCCTCACCTTGCAGAACTGTAGCTAGATACTGGACAGAACTAATATATGTGCGATTGTTCCTAAATAGGCGCAGTCAGACCTAGCACTATACCACTGATCTATAGAACCTTCATTAGGGTCAGCCCCTGGTTTCTAAGTATGGGTGTAATTTGGCCTAGTAGGAGGGAGTCAGGTACATGTCCTGAGGAGAAAGATGTGTTGGTGATTTTTGTCCAGAATGGGGCGATGATATGGTTGAGGTTTTGTACTAATGTAGATGGGAGGGGATCATTGGTGTGGGATGTGGGCTTCAAGTTTGCAATTATATTGAAGACTTCACTTTCTGTCATGGGTTTGAAGTCAGACCAATAAGCATCAATTTTCAGTTGACAAAGATCATAGTTGACATTCATTTTTCTTGGGGCTATTCAGTCAATAGTTAAATCTGGGGTGGGGGCAACTGTGGAGGAATGTGAGTCAGTGGGGTGGGTTAATATGGAAGACGGATTTTTGACTTGGATGATGGATTGCTCCATTTTTGATACTTCATCAGTGAAGAAGTTGGCAATTTCTTCACAGTGTTCGTTGGTGGCTGTTGTTTCATGAGGGGAGGTAAGGGTAGTTTGTCGTTTGAAGTTGTTGAAGAACTCCCTAGGTCTGTTCTTAGTGTGATCAAGTTGGTTGCGAAAGAAGGTGGCTTTTTATCTAAAGATGTGTGTCTCATATGCAGATCTTAGGAGTGAGAGGTGAGTTGTAGAGGGGTACTGTCTCCATATCCTTTCTACTGTCTTAGTTGTCTCCTCTCATTGTTCAGGTCGGTGTTGAACCAGGGTTTCAATTGTAATCTTCTAGATTGTTTTAGTGTGAGCGGTGCTACTTGGTCAAGAACATCATTCATTGCTGTACTGTAGTGGGCAGTGAGGTCCTCTGCGGGGAGAGGGAGAGGTTGATACTATAATTGAGCCCAGACCCTGGATTCCAATTCTGTTATTGGATTTATTTGATATTCCTAGCCCAGTGCATAGGTTTGTTGGATGGGGCTGTGTGAGATCTTAGGTGGGTCTTGATATTAAACAGTATGAGATGGTGGTCTGACCAGTCGACAGGTGTGATGGATTGAAGTGAGGCCAGCTCATTTTTACTGATTATAGCATCTAGAGTGGAGCCTTTGCAATAGGTTGGTTCATTGCAGAATTGTTTGAGGTCATTTATTTCAAGAAGGTTAGTAAGGAAACGGACCGTGGTGTCTTCTGAGTTATTCTATTGAATATTGAAGTCGCCCAAGAAAATGTCATTAGAGTCAGTTAGGGAGAACTGTGTTACTAGATCAGTTAGTTCCTCTAAGAAGAGGGTGCGATCACCAGGAGGGTGGTAGATGTTGTGAAGTTTGATAGGAAAGGTGCCTTTGACTGAAAATTCAACTGCGAGGTATTCGAAAGTAGAATATTTTGAGGTCGTTAAGGGAGCAAGATGGATACCTTCTTTGTGAATGATTGCCAGACCGCCACCTAATCTCCGTGGTCTGTCCTGTCTCATGATGGTGTAGCAGGGAGGGATGAGCAGGTCTAGAATTGGTGTTGAGTGTTCATTAAGCCAGGTTTCAGTGAGAAATGCAATATCTATTTCATTATCCAGTATAGCTTCTGTGATATCTGTGGCGTGTTTTACTGCTGATCTGCAGTTGAGAAGCATGCAAGTTAGCTGGCTAGGACTAATGTTTGTGGTATTTAGTGTCTGAATAGTGGTGTATTGAGCAGGCGGTCTGAGTGAGGTAAACATTCGAGGGATTCTATTTGTGCGCACGATTACTGGGATAGTGGACAAAGGTTTGTTGACAGTATTCTGGGTCATAGTGATGTAAGATTCTATGAGCTCTTCAGCTTCCAGACCAGATACAAGGCTGAGAGCTCGGTGGGGTCTGTGGGCCGCACGACTCAAGGGAATAGTGGTCCCATAGGGATGTAGGCTGAGAGTTGGAGAACCTATAAGTGGAGACAGGTTCTCCCTACCAGAAGTGTGGTAGCAGGTTAACTTGGCCTGGATCAGAAGGTCCTTTTTTACATGCGAGATGTCTTTAGCTAGTGAATCAAGATTTTGTTCTATTCGATTCAGGGGCTGGGACAGTCTGTCAGTGAGGTTTCCAGCTCTAAGGAAGGATGTAAACGTTCCAGGTCTCGTGGTTAAGGGGAGTGAGTGAGCTTCAATATAGGAAGGGTCGGTGCCATTGAGGTTGGGAAGGCGGACATTTTGTATGGGCTAAGAGTCTGCATTAGTTAAGAGGGGTGAGTCCGTATGGGACTCCGTGACAATTGGTCTTGAGTTGGGGCTGGTGTGATCGTGCTTTAGGTGTACGTCAGTGAGTTTTGTTGCTGTATGTTCGTTGGTTAGGGTGAGTGCCCTTGAAGTCTTTCTACTGATTACTTGGCTAAAGTGTGTCTGAAGTCGGGACAGCAACGTTGCTTAGTGTGTCAGAGGGTTCAAAAAAGGTGTGTAACGAGTCAGTGGAGTCAACGGGCGCGAAGGTTCAGGTTTGGCGGTAGGAGAAGGGAGATAGGGGCAAAAGGTCAGGATGTGTTAATGTAGAGAGAAGGAACAGATAGTGTTGGTCAAAGATGGTGAGGTTATGGTCTGTAGCTTGTATAAGTATGTTCCCTGTCCTGAAAATAGAAATGGATATTTCCCCTGTAAAGGTTAGGGAGGGGGATGTGGTGAGTTTAGTTCCGTAGGGATTTTGATTGATTTGGTAACCTGTAACCTGATTAACTTAACTTGGATTTAATTTTCATTTAAGCTGTGTGTTATTTTATATGTAGTCACCTGAAGGTGAAAGACCAAAAAAAGTTACAGAATATTTTGTTTTTTAGCCACGGTGAAGGGCAGAAGTACAACACTGACTGAGAGCAACACTGAGCATGGAAGGGAAGCACACTTGGTAGGAAATACTCCAGGGAAGGGACAGACACAAGTTGGACAGGGCAAGCCATCGGATAAGAAGTAAGCAAATGAGAGGGACAGTAAATCCAAACAAGCACTAGTAAAGCCAATAGGTCGTGCCCATGTGAAAACTATAGGCTTTACCAAAGTTTTTGTGCCATGTTTTGCCTGTGTACTGGATACATTTCAAATTTTTTTTAAATCAATAAACTATTTACTTTGTAAAAGAACATTGATACACACAGCTCAAATTCAGCAGCTGGAGTAAATATCAGAGAATAAATGTAAAAGAAAAAACACAAAGAAAGAAAGGAGCAAATAAAGAAGATAGGGCAATTGAAAGTAATTACAGACAATCCAATAGTGCACTCTGGGACAGGAGGAAGGGAACAAGATGGTCAACTCTATTTCAAGATGAGTGTGATACGCCATCTTAGGAAAAAGAGAAAACAAAATAATACATACCACAAAAAATGCAACATAAATGCAGAAGTAAAATCTTCAGAAATGAAGTGGTTTTATAGCTCCTACTTTTTTTAGTTTGTTGTTCACATGTTATGCGCACTCTGGACCAGAATGAGGAGGGCCCCATTGGATGGATTTAGGCCCAGATCTCTGTACTGGGGTGAATGTATGACATTGTTCTACATTCTGTCCATCAATTGTTCTTTTTGTATTTGTCACCCCGAGTGGGACGTGTATGCCCAGACGTGGGTCCCGTGCTCTCCATGCCACTGGAATCAAGCTATCCTGGCTGATGAGGGGTGAAACCCCGAAACCGGTCCTAGGATGCTCGTTTTCAGTCCAGGGAGGACCTGGCCTGACAGTTCGGGCTGGACTGTTCCCAATGGGCGCAGGGTCAAGACTGATTTGCATATGGCTGGGTTCAAACTGGAATGGTGAGCAAAAAAACGATGGATTTAGACCCAGATCTCTGTACTGGGGTCAATGTATGACATTGTTCTACATTCTGTCCATCAATTGTACTTTTTGCATTTGTCACCCCGAGTGGGACTGGTATGCCCAGACGTGGGTCCCGTGCTCTCCATGCCACTGGAATCAAGCTATCCTGGCTGATGAGGGGTGAAACCCTGAAACCGGTCCTAGGATGCTTGTTTTCAGTCCAGGGAGGACCTGGCCTGGCAGTTCGGGCTGGACTGTTCCCAATGGGTGCTGGGTCAAGACTGATTTGCATATGGCTGGGTTCAAACTTGAATGGCATGGTGAGAAAAAAAACGCTGGATTTAGGCCCAGATCTCTGTACTGGGGTGAATGTATGACATTGTTCTACATTCTGCCCATCAATTGTTCTTTTTGCATTTGTCACCCCGAGTGGGACAGGTATGCCCAGACGTGGGTCCCGTGCTCTCCATGCCACTGGAATTAAGCTATCCTGGCTGATGAGGGGTGAAACCCCGAAACCGGTCCTCTTCTAAAAAAAAACCTCCGCCGATGCAAACGACCTCAACAACTTCCGCCCTATCACCAACCTCCCTTTTCTTTCGAAAATCACCGAAAAATGTGTTGCGAAACAACTTTCCTTATATACTATGGACAATAACCTCCTCGACGTCTTCCAGTCTGGCTTCATCCAAAATTGCAGCACTGAAACAGCCCTGCTGCAAGTGATTGATGATGCGCTGCATATACTCGACTCTGGGGAATCGTGTCTTCTGATTCTTCTAGACCTCTCTGCAGCCTTTGACACTGTTAATCATAGCACCCTCCTCAACACTCTTCAACAGAGAATGGGATTGGATGGCACAGTGCTCAAATGGTTTGTCTCTTTCCTCTCGGACAGATCCCAAATGATCAAGATAGCGAACAGTCTTTCATCTCCATTGGCTGTAGGTCAAGGCATCCCTCAAGGGTCTATCCTGGCACCCACTTTGTTTAATCTCTACCTGGAACCATTAGGGAACCTTCTAAGCAAATCTGGGATCCATTACCATCTTTATGCGGACGACACTCAAATCTACCTAAAGGTGTCTTCCGCACACGATCTCTCACTACTCAACTCTACTCTCAACTCTATTCACAACTGGATGTTAGCTCACCAACTCATTCTTAATCCCGCCAAAACTGAATTCCTCCTCCTCTCTACCTCTCTCACCTCCTCCTGTTCAATCTTGGATGGATCAGCTGAACCTACTCAACAACAAACCCATCATTGTCGACAGCGCTAAATCCCTAGGTGTCATTCTTGACAAAAGACTCAACCTAATCTCCCACATCAACTCTATTGCTAAGAACGCACGTTACCAGTTGCGCCTTCTATGGGGGATCCGTCGGTTCTTCCGGAGAAAGACTTAAAAACCTTGGTACAATCTCTGGTTCTCTCAAGACTGGATTATTGCAATTCTCTTCTGACGGGCCTACCCAAATCCCACCTCTCCCCTCTCAAATCCATCCTCCATTCAGCAGCTCGCTTCATTTCAGGGTCTAAACGGAGCGACCACGTCACTCCTATCCTGTCCTCTCTTCGATGGCTTCCGATCGAGGCAAGATCTATTTACAAAACTGCCTGCATCACACACAAAGCCTTACACACGTCCTCCCTCGTTACCTGGCGAATAAATTGAAATTGTCCGGTGGCTCTCGCCCTTCTCGCAATGCGGAAAAGCTTCTGCTTGAGCCCCCGTCTTCAAAGGGGAAAGATCGATGGCGCAATCCTTCTCAGACAATGCGGTGAGAATCTGGAACTTTCTTCCCCCATTGCTCCGTGCCACCTCCTCTACCCGGATCTTCAAAGCTGACCTCAAATCTCTTCTCTTCCAAAGACACTTTCAGAACTAATACTTTCATTCTCAGGCCCCTCTAGGAAGTTCGCTCTTCATTGTAAATTTGTACTTTTTCCTGTACATTCCTCACCCTTGCGTGCTGTGTTGGATTTTATGTTTGTGTACCCTTCATTTTAAGTCTCCTGTTTAATTCACGCCCTCTCTACTCCCTCAAGGAAGTTCTTCCACTATAGGAAATTCTGTACTCCATGCCTATAGAAGTGCCTTCCCAGTGTGTTCTGAGTGACTGCCACTTATTGCAGTATTATACCTCTATTTGTATTTTGTATCTTATGTATCATGCACACCTCTCACTTTATCCTCTTGTAACGTATACCTCTTTTTGTATCTTGTTTGTTTTTGTTATTTGCACAATTGTCACTTTTTCCTCATGTAATGTAACGCTTGCTTTTGTATTATGCTCACTTGTAACCTTCTCCTCATGTAATGTTACTGTTCCTATTGTGAAGCGCTCTGACACCTTCGGGTAAAGTCCGCTCTATATAAAAACGCATAAAATATAAAAAAAAAAAAAAAAAATATGATGCTTGTTTTCAACCCAGGAAGGACCTGGCCTGGCACTTCGGGCTGGACTGTTCCCAATGGGCGCAGGGTCAAGACTAATTTGCTTATGGCTGGGTTCAAACTGGAATGGCATGGTGAGCAAAAAAACGATGGATTTAGGCCCAGATCTCTGTACTGGGGTGAATGTATGACATTGTTCTGCATTCTGTCCATCAATTGTCTTTTTGCATTCCCAGCACAGCAAGCAGTGGGTGATGCAATCAACAATAAAATGAAGCCCTCAGAGCACAGCACAAAAAAGAATTAGCAACAAACAGTTAATAAAAAGGAACACTTCAGCAAGCCGTGCATACTTCCAGTTGGATAAGGTAATGCTGGTATACATTGTTTTTGGTACATTACCTTTCAGAACCAAAATGAAAAACGAAAACACTAAAATAAAAGAAGTAGGTAAACTAAACAAGAAAATAAAGCACGCGTGTTGCCACACGCTGCACTTGCAAGAGACTTGTCCTCCATCCTTGGTGAGTAATTTCATGCAGAATGTTTCCCCCTTTCTTTTTATGATGACTGAAAATGTTTTCTGAGTTGACAGACCTAGTGTACAATCAGGAGCATAGCTTGGCCAGTAATACTGGGGGGGTATGAGCTTCAGATTTTCCGACAATGCCACTGGCATATCATGTTAATCATTATATGAGAAACTGCGCATGAGGGGGACTTAAGGGCCAGTGGAAAGGAGTGCGGATTGTGAGGGGTACTTAAAACCCATTATTTTGTAAAATAACATGGTTTAAGACTTTCAAAACAAAGACAAGAGTGATTGTGTGTGTGCGTGTTTTTGTCTGAGTGAGTATTTAAATATCCCAGGTGAAATACAAGACACCTTATCATACCTGACTGAAAGCTCCTGTACCCAACTATTTATTAAATAATAGGTTTGTTAGAGGGGTGTCACATCCCAAACACCCCCCTTGAAGCTACGGCCCTGTGCACAATGATTAATTGCAAAGTCCCATGTGGCTTGCCAGCATGTGCTGGGGGAAATCTCGCGTAACAGCCCAATAATAAACATGAGTTTCTCAAAAACAGGTATTTTTAGTGAGTAAGCAAAGTGGTAGCACAAAGCAGCGTTAAGCAGCAGCGAGGTAAAGCTGAGCAAAAGATGTATATTTTTGTGTTAATCTAAGAAGCCACTAAATGTATGAATTTCAAAGCTCTGTGCAACCCGTGAAATGCCAGCTATGATAGTTCAGTGATTAGTTTAAAAAAGTATGAATATGATAAGGAACTATGAATGTGTGTGCGCCGCAGGGATATCTAATTAACTGGAAGTTAAGTAGTTAACTTTCACTTCAGAATGTTGTGGTGCTTGTAACGTGCTGTCAAAAAAAAAAAAAACAAGGAAAAAAGTGCTGGAAAAAAAAAAAAGGAAAAAAAGTGCTATCGATGGAGCAACATGCCGGGAGTGGGGGAGGGGGAAAGAAATAGTACCACAATCACATCGGGAAGAGCAGACAGGCACTGATTATGTTGAATTAATCTGTGCTTGGTCCCTGCTCCACATACAGGATCGGAACTGACGTTTAGTCTGCAATGACCAATTAACAAAGCTGCAGAGAAAAGAGTCACCGGAGACAACAAATGGTTAGCAAGGGGCGGGCTCCAAGCCCTTCTTGCATACAAAAGTGTCTTGCAAGCCAGGCGCATGCACTAGCACATGCTCTGGCAGGCTCGACCCTTGCTAAACCCACAACATGCCCTTCACAACCAGTCAGCTACACTGTCTGGCATGCTCGACCAAAAAAATTGTTCTAAGGAAATCAGGGTAAAGCTGGAGACCTTGAAGGGGTCTGTGAGTAAAAAACAATTGGAAATGCTCATACTTGAAGGGGGTGGTGGCCGTATGTGCCTCCAAATTCAAATTTTCTTTGCTCATGCAATTTAAACACCTCAAACTATTTCAATGTTCCCTTTACACTGATATTTTGCCAACAAAAGAGGGCCCTGTCAATATTTTGGCACAAACCTTTTATTTGCGAGACAAGGGAAGCCCTGGTGTTCTCTCCAGGTACACGGGGCACATTGGGCCGTAATCTCAATATTTTTGGGACCCCAGAATAGATATTGACATTAAGTGGCAAAAATGAGAGGCCTCTGTTCGCACGCGGTCCAGCAGCCAAGCCCGGCTGTGGTGCGCCTGCGCACCAGTACAGCCTTGGCATGCCATGCCCCTGGCTCCGAGCACGAGACAGAGAGGCCGGAGAATATTCTTGGTTCGGGGGGTGGAAGAATGTACAGTGAACGCATTCCTCGCTGGATATCTCTCGATACGTATACGTGCTTATGTCAGAGCGAGAGAGTGGTTGCATCGCCGAGCAGGCAACAGATGTGCAGCAATGTCATACTAACCTCAACACCCTACCACACAGGCAGATTGATTTATGGGCCGAGGCGGTGGAGGCGCTGGCCTCTCCTGCGCTTTTATCAACTCTATGTGCCAAGAGAAGGGGGAAATCAGATAAGAACGTCAACTAATACAATCCCGGGCTCTCGTGTAGCACATGCCGGGCGGCGGAGCTGTTTTTAGTTTGCGCGCGGTGTTTGGAATTCCTGGGGTATCCGGTTTCCGAGCGGCAGGCCCTCATCTTGGGTCCAGGCACGGCTGTGGTGGGTTGGGATTAGCGCCGCTCGCAGCAATCTCTCTTTATTATTACATTACTTTGTTTTTCATTAGCTTTTCCGAAATTGTAAAATTCAATATCGTTTGATGAACTGGTTGGCACAGGGAGCGTGTGGCTGCGGCGGTGCTGCGCAAACATATTTTATACGAGAACTTAAATTACTGTTGAGAGGGCTTATTAACAATAAGACGCTGTTCGTTTTTTTTTGTTTTTTTTACGACGTATGTATAATAAACTCAGTGCTGTACTGACGTACATCGTAACCTGGAGCGCGACCCTGAGTAGCTAACATTCTCGGGGTGTAAAACTTAAATACCAGCACTTGGTAATATTGGGGACCTCACTGCGCCGTCCCCACTGTGTGGCATCGACACTCCCTCATGCCCCCAAAACGCCTAGTACGAATGGCATGCGCAGATGTAGGTGCAGGAAGAGTGTAGGCCCCCCAATATAAATCCATCTAGAAGCAATGTGAATACGTGGGGGTGGGTCATCAAGGATGACACGGGTTCTAATTCTAGTTTAACAACTTGACCACATGATGGGAGCCTTATGTACTGAGTATGGTCCTCATTCCGGACGGAATGCAGAACAAATCAAAACATTCACCGCCAGTCAAGAGATTTGGGTTAAATCCATCATTCTTTTGCTCACCATGCCACCCCAGTTTAGACCTGGCCATATGCAAATCAGTCTTGACCCTGTGCCTCATGGGAACAGTCTAGCCCGAACTGCCAAGCCAGGTCCTCCCTGGACCGGAAACAAGCATCCTAGGACCGGTTTCAGGGTTTCACCCCTCATCAGCCAGGATAGCTTGATTTCAGTGGCACAGTGAGCCCAGAACCCACGTCTGGGCATACCTGGACATTCACCGCCAGTCAAGAGATCTGGGTTAAATCCATCATTCTTTTTCTCACCATGCCAGCCCAGTTTAGACCTGGCCAAATGCAAATCAGTCTTGACCCTGTGCCTCATGGGAACAGTCCAGCCCGAACCGCCAAGCCAGGTCCTCACTGGACCGGAAACAAGCATCCTAGGACTGGTTTCGGGGTTTCACCCCTCATCAGCCAGGATAGCTTGATTCAAGTGGCACAGTGAGCCCAGGACCCATGTCTGGGCATACCTGGCACACTTAGGGCGAGAAAGCAAAAGACACACAATTGATGGACAGAATGCAGAACAAATCAAAACATTCACCGCCAGTCAAGAGATCTGGGTTAAATCCATCATTCTTTTGCTCACCATGCCACCCCAGTTTAGACCTGGCCAAATGCAAATCAGTCTTGACCCTGTGCCTCATGGGAACAGTCCAGCCCGAACTGCCAAGCCAGGTCCTCCCTGGACCGGAAACAAGCACCCTAGGACCGGTTTCGGGGTTTCACCCCTCATCAGCCAGGATAGAAACAGAGGTTTCGCCAAAAATAAAATTATAACTGCTGCAATAAAAGCGCACCCTTGATTTTCACCAGAATGGGGCAAACCAATCTGTATTTCTGCATTAGCCCATTTCTGAGTTTCTGAACTGACAATGGTCCTGTAAGTGAGAGGGCACCAGTAAATATCACACATGATGGTATCGGTATTTTCGGCAATTCCCACAAGCGAACGCTGGAGTTAGAAGGAGCCCAAAAATGCTGAAGTCACGTGCTCTTTAGTGTAATGGTGACCAGACATCAATTGTTGGTGCTGGGTTCAGTGGCCTGTGGGTTTTTGGGCATCTGCTGATGAAATGGAATGAGTTGGTTAAGATAAAATCCAGTTAAATCACACCGGATAATCACTAATAGAAACTGAACTGATTTAGAATTTAATTCATTAATGACACTGGAAATGAGTTCCATGAGGCAAATGGCTTTAACAATAGTTTATAACAGAGCTTCATATAAATAAGAGTATATGCACATATTATGGAGCAGAAGATTGTTGGCAGCACTGGGGCCATTTCCAAGCCAGCTGAGCTACATAGCTGCATTGAAAAGTGCGTGTCCGAGTTGTTACTGAAAAGTGCAGCTGGTCACAGGTGGTCTCAGAGGCTTCAGACAGGGCCCACATCCAAGATTCACACACAGAGGCTTGCCTCTACTGCATTTTCCATGGCGCTTGGAAAGACCAACCATATCCTGAGACCCTTGCAGCCTAGAGCGGCTGCATGCTCTGCACAGTTTATAGAAGGTGAGGAACTAAAACCATGCATGGCAGAGGCTTAAAATGACAACAAAGATGGCATCATCTCTGGCTGCTGGCTAAGGAAGGACATTGGTCTGGCCTGCTCCAGAATCTCCGCACTGGAAGCAAAAACATTGGCCGTACCACAGCATTGAAACACTGGAAAGAGGGGTAATGTACAAGCAGCCCTCAATATCTGCTGTTGCAACTGTCCTGGCCACAGTGCCACACTCCTGACACGCTACAATGCTCTCCAGCACCCTTGGCTAAAGGCCAAACACTAAAGTGACTTGTGTCTTAGACAGGGAACGAGCTCAGGTCCCACGTGTAATGCTACCATGGAATTGGCCCCACATCTGAAACAAAGCATTTATGCATAATCATCACAAAGACCAATACATTTCATAGCCCTCACTAGTGTCCATGTTCCAATGTATGATACCGAGCAACGCAGATCTGCAAGTCGAGTGCCTTCTGCGTCAAATCACAGGTTTGAATCCCAGGTGGTGCGCAATACAGTTCTTGAAAGGTACACAAAGGTGGCAGAAAACTACTCTCACAATACCATGTTATTGTTATTCTTATTACGTGTCACATAGGCAATGACAACTGAATGTTTTAACTCGCATGTAACATGGCTAACAGCAACTTTGAACACTTCTCACTTAGAATGATCAAACTGAACCAGCAAGACATTCAGCAGCAAATCGTAAAAAAAATGTTAGTTGTTGAGGCAGGAACTGATCACACAACTTCATGGCACAACAAAAGTGTATCTGATGTCTAAAATTAACTTCACTGCTCCTCTGTAATCGCTGTGGCCTTTTAATCCATTAGTCTGCAACAACTGGTTTATTTGACACTGTCACCTGCCAACATTAAAATCGGACAGGTTTGTCAAACTTAACAGTGTATTTGGTCATTAGACAAGTAATTTAGGGCAATCTAAGATGGGGCAAAAACGCCCTTTTTATTTTTTTAGGTCCAAGAAAAAAATTTAAGTAGCACATTGCAGAATCACTCATGGCAGTGTCAGTGAATAACATTAGTTATTGGCATACTCCTTACTAATTTGCCTGAGAAGCAAGCGAGGGCACTTGGAAAGTTACAAATTATATGCGGGATAAAATACTCCCTGTAGTACATTTTGAGGATGTTGTAAGTTATCAAGGAGTTCTGTAAAAATATAGAGGGATGAGGCTGAAGGCCGAGTTCCTTTTTAAAGTCATGGAACTTATAATGTACGGCAGGGGGTACTTTATTCCTTATAATACATAGTAACACCATACTCCTTCCACCAAACCACTAAAATCCTTGCTCTTTCATATGAAAGGGATAGGATGTTTGTAAACATGAACAATACAATTATTTATTTATTATTTATTTATTTTATTTGAAGAGTTTTATATAGCGCTGGCTAGACCCTGAGGTATCAGAGCGCTTTACATGAGGTTACACATTGTTACAAAGTTACATAAGTTACAAGTTACATCTGTTACTAGAACATTAAATAGCATAGAAAAAAAAGACCAATGAAGCATAGAGGGTAAGGGGGATAAAGTAAAAGGGGTATCGAATGCAGAACAGGACACAGCAGACCGGCCACCAAAAAGTCAGAGTCAAACAAACAGGTAGGGTTCCCATAATCAACCATCTCTAGAACCGGATTCCCTCAATTAGAATCTGTAGTGCAAAATTAAACACACCAAAATGTAGTACAAGACACTACAAGTCACAGTTTAAAAAACACTGGGGCTCAGATTGTATAGAAACATGCAGCAGGATTATATCTTTCCTATAATTACTTAAAACATGGAAAAAATAAACATGTTGCTATAAATATCTCCTTTCTGCTTATCACGTTTATCTAGAAAAATAGAGCAGAAGAAGTAAAAGAAACTTTCATTTTTGTTTTTTAAAGTTGAGCTATATGTAATGAAGTGAGAACGCAGGTTCATTTGGGTTAAAAATAGGATTTATTCCACGATAAGGATCCCATCCAGAGCAAGGCTGTTACACAGGAGAAAGCTCAGCTCCAACTGCTGCCAGGTGCATTTCACATCATTACATTCTAAAGCACCTGGCAACAAGTACAGAATCTTAGGATGCCACACATCTCCTTTCCTTACAAATATGAGAAACAGAAAGTACATAAGCTAATACAAGGAACAAAACTAAGAAAGCAAAATCTAAAAGTGAAATGAACAACTAAAGATAAAAACATTGGCATGAGAATTACTTAACATACTCACTCAAATAACTAGGAGGTGAAGACACCCTTGAAGACCTTCGAATAGTGCTTGAATTACCAGAGGTGTCACCTAAATTCCTAGCAGAATCATTAGGTCTCGAAACGAAGTCCTCTCTAACCACCACCACCCTATTCAAATTCCAAATACGGTGGTCACTTGTTTTGACAGCATTATTGAAAATTTTAATGACCTGTATAGGTTTTAAAAATGCTGTAGAAGAACTTCTCTTGCAAGGATTTTTAATCAAAATCCAGTCACCCACTCTCACAACAGTTTTTTTTACACTTTTTTTTTTATATCAGAGTTTTTTCCGAGCTTCAATTCTCTTGGACTCAGCCAACTTCCAATCACTCCTTTCATCATCAACATGACGATCTGGTTGCATGTCATTGACCCAAGTGGGTGTCACCAATGTGTTGGCACACCTACCTCTGAACAATTCAAACGGAGTCTTCTTGGTTACCGCATGAGGAGACAACCTATACATTTCAACCTTCTTGCAAATTTCTTCATACCAATCTAAACCTGCTGACTTAGCCATTTCTTATGTTTGATGCCATGCCTACACAGAAACTGTTCCATTTCCCTGGAGACTAACTGTACTCCATTGTCAGTAAGAATGGTATTGGGTATGCCTTCTCTAGCGATAAGTTTCTCCAAAAATGCTTTCACATGTTTGGTTTCAACACCTCGTGTGATACTTATTTCTGTCCATCTGGAAAACAGATCAATCAGCACCAAGAACATACCACTCTGAGCCAGAAGCACGAATAGGACCAACTATGTCTAGTCCAACTTCCTTCCACTGACCATCTGGGCGGTCCCTTATAACCATAGGTTGTACCTTTGGCTTGGCCACCCTCTCACTCACAGCACATTGCACACAGTCTCTGACATTCCGCTTGAGAAAGATGCTTAAGCTTCGAAATATGCTTAAGTTTAGTAGTGTTGAGATCCTTTCCAGAAGAGTAGAGCCGTCCTCAGTCGCCAAGTGTAATGAAGTGAGAACGCAGGTTCATTTGGGATAAAAATAGGATTTATTCCAGGATAAGGATCCCATCCACAGCAAGGCTGTTACACAGGAGAAAGCTCAGCTCCAACTGCTGCCAGGTGCATTTCACATCATTACATTCTAAAGCACCTGGCAACAAGTACAGGATCTTAGGATGCCACACTATAATTATGCTCCGTGACATGCCGTTACCTTCAACTGCTGATTCTGGCTGCAAGTACTGTGATGTCAGAACTCAACCATAATAAGTTATTACAGCTCAGCAGTTGAGCGGCTGCATCATTTCTTTAAGACTGGCAACTAAAGAG
The DNA here is from genome assembly GCA_963921515.1 of Calotriton arnoldi. Taxonomy (NCBI): domain Eukaryota; kingdom Metazoa; phylum Chordata; class Amphibia; order Caudata; family Salamandridae; genus Calotriton; species Calotriton arnoldi. The sequence goes on along the minus strand of CAWUFW010001347.1, from coordinate 2,554,883 downwards.
GTCACCTGTCACTTGTAATAAGGAAATTAGAGACAGAATTCTATACAAGGATTACATGCTCCGATGTATTAAAACTAGAATTATTGACTGGTTGCAGGGTCAGTTAGAACTTGAATGTGCAAGCTCTTTCACTATCCTCTCCTGTCCTTCTAAAAAGTCAGTTGTCTATTGTCATAGCTGCAATTGGCTGCCTGTATTTGGAGTTATGAATTGTTTTTACAAGGAATATGATTGGCTGCCCCATTCTCAACATTCAAATGAATATGCTAGTTTCCTTTAATGCTTCTTATGGGTCAAGTTCCAAATCAAAACAAATTCATTTAATGTGTTTGATGCAGCACTTCTGTTCTGTCTGATGGCAACTTCAGATTGCCTTGCATTATTACAAACATATAATTTGAAGGAAACACAATGGAGAATGGGACGGGGCTTCAATATCCAAGCACTGGGTCATGGCCGGGTCGCAGGAGGAAAAAGCAAAGGTCAACAGTCCCTTGTATATTAAAGTTCCTCCTCCCATGATCACATCCAAGGCCCGAACTCATGCATCACACACTCCAGTTCTTGCGACGCCAGCACCCCGTGTCAGCCTGCTGCAAGAAGTGTTGCCTCAACAACATGACCCGTGCAGCCTTGCCACCACGTCGGCAGGCAATATAGGGGTTATATCCCCTTAGGAGGCCCTGTCCTAATTCTCGGCCCCTTTCTTCCCACGGCCCCCTTCAAAGGGCATCTTGTTCAGTAGCACCACAATTCTGCTAAACAGCAACTTCAGAGTACCTTGCGTTATTACAAACAAATACAATGAAGGAAACAATGACACAGCACAACACTCTACTATTAGAGTAGGAACCCACTGGGATGAAGACTACTTATGCCACAACTGTTAAGGCGACAACCGGGACTCGGACACGCCGCACCTATGGCGGTTGTGCCGGTCCCCGACGCAATAGAGGGGCGGGTGACGTGCGCATAGTGACGTGGCCGACACCCACCCCGACCATCGCCCTGATTGGTTGTCACTAGATTTGCCCCGGCATGAGGGGCGGATTCAAGCCAGATATTGCCGGTTTTTCCATCGAGGGATTTCCCGCGAGGCCGGCTACGTGACGAGTGTTCCTGTTTTTTCTCTCTTTTTCTCCTCTGCAGGTGCCAACGCGTGAATTCAGCATCGGTCTAGAGCTGATTATCAGTGCGGTCTCACAGTGCGGTTTACTTAGGCCACAACTGATTTTTATTTTTTTTCCAGAGTTTTATATAGCGCAAATGTAACCAAATGTATCAGGTATCAGAGTGCTTTACATGAGCACCAGTTGCATTTCAGACGGACACATTCATGTTTGGTAGGCACGAGGAGATTAAGTGATTTGCCCAGAATCACAGGATGTTGAGCGTCATTGCTGAGACTCGACCCCGGTTCCCAGATTTGAGATCGACCGCCCTAGCCGTTAGGCCACATTCTCTGCTCTGATATTATAATGGTGTCCATTAGTAGTTTAATGTCTGAGTTGAAGAATCAACCTTCTTAAAAACTTCAGTTGCTACTAATACTTTCAGAATTTAAAACAAAAACAATAAATTGTGCTGCCGCACTCATTTGCTGGTTAAAAGGGATGCAGTTAGCTGGTAAACAATCCAGGTAAATCAAACTGGCTGCTTACTAATCGCAACTAAACCCACCGTTATTCAACAGTAGAAAAACAATTAATGATATTCGAAACGAGTTTTAAGTGCTGCAGCACAATTAGAACCAAATGTACAGGATATAAAAAGAACCAGCATACAGCTGTGAAGCATGTAAGATATGTGAATGGATTAGCAGCTAAAGAAGTTTGGAAAGGTGAGGAGGTCTTTGCTCAGAACAACCACTTCCGTTAGAAGCATATCCGCTCAATTGACAAAGTATGCATTTTCAGTTCCCATATTGTAAATAAGGGAAGGGAGTGCCTTTCCTTAAAATAGAAAGGGGAAATGGTTGAGAAGCCGTTCTGCTGGTCCTTGGGCAGTCAATGGATATGGAGCAGTACTTCTGGTAGGTTCCATCCCAGGGATTACATTACTGGTACACTCCAACTGGATATTCAAGGTGACTCTGGCTCCCAAAAGACAGCTAGCTCGAGCAGCCAGGGGTGCTGCATGAAGTGGCAATTCACATACATAAAGAGACAGTAAGAATACTTAATTCCATGTCCAGTCAGAGCTATAACTTTAAAAAAATAAAAATTAAATTTTACAATAAGTTGCCATTCATGTAACATTGGGGTCTCTGGATAGTGTTCTTACCTAGGGGAAAGTTTGTGAGTTCTCAACTTTTGTCGGAAATCTTTGGGTGACTGTTCTCTTACTGTGGCTTTGTTTACAGTTCCCAGACAATGTATTAAGGTTCCAGACACAAGGATACAATTCATCAAGTATGCTACGTTACATTAATGCCATTAAGCACGTACTCTTGAAAATTGGTAATAAAAAAATCAAAATTGCTCAAAAACGTTTTAAAAACCTCAACAACCACCACAAAAAGTGAACTGGTATTTCTGCCTTCAGAAAAAGTATCCTTTAATGTACCAAAGGACTGGGCCTCAAAAGGTTGAATGTATAGTTAGTTGGATTAATGGACTCCTGTGGATGGTTAGGAGCGGTGGTCACAGTTCACAGGTAGGGGGCGATGCCCGCGGTAGCTGTGAGAAACTCAAGGAACCCAAGGCCCAAAGTACAGGCCGCCCCCTACAGAGAAAGGCAAAGAATGGGCCTGAGAATATCAGATTGTGTGTTTGAGAAAACAGTTCTCAGGCCTTATTTATTACACAACAGGATAACATTGAAACATTTGATTACCATTACACAATGTACATACTTTTACATTTAACATGAATAGAGTTGGGGAACTTCTATACATTCGAATCACCTAAGCACATTGTTGAAGTCATGTTTGGCCACCCCACTGGCCCCAAGAGCACCGGTTAATTGACTTGGGAGCCCAAGTGCTAGCCACCGGGCACCCCAGATATAATCTCTACAAGGCTGCTTCCTCAACCACTAGACCCCTCATCACCACCTCCGCGTACCAGGTGAGAGGCCGAACTCTAAGCGGCAGGCCGGCAACAGTTGCGGGTGGAAGTCCAGAGGGCCGCCTTCAAATCAAGATGGGTTTAGGGCAGCAGGTCGCGTTGACGGCCATCAGGGGGACAGTAAACCTGGAATCTATGTGCGTGCACAAACAACCCACGACTTAAAAGCCCCCGCCTGCTGCCCAGTAGACTCCACTGACCCCAAGCAGCCAATGGGCGTCTAGCACAGCTTCCTGAATGACAGGCAAAGCATGCAAATTTCAAAATTAAACACCAAGCGGGAAATGCCATTGGTGTGCCCCTCTCCTGGGCCAGGTATCGGTCCACCATTACAGCATTGCCCCTCTAATCAGGAGACCACCAGTTCCACTATTACTCCTTTCTTGGTCATCCATTTATCCCACTTCCAGTGCCCTGGTCACCATGACATGTTACTGCCTCAGGCCTTCTGTTTGGAATGTAGGTAGTCAAATATGGAACCTTTTCACAATACGATATATATATATATTCACACCAGGGATACCAGGCCGCGCGCTAAGACTGTATTTTCATGCTGCCTTTGTCCGAAGGCAGCATGAAAATACAGTCCACTTACACCTATATTACACTGCTGCGGAAAGTGAGTAAAGTGCTGCACGGAGAGCTGGGGCTAATCCCTTCCTGCTCGCCGCTCATTTCAATATTGCCTGAAATACCCAGAACTGCAGCTTTCACCAGAACACAAAGCAAACCCAAGGCAGAAGTGCCACTCCAAGGATAGCAGTTACAGAGATTTCACAGCTGACTACACCGCAAGGCTGCGCCTCATTATCAGTAATGTGAAGCGCTCTGGATATGGCACTTAAGAGATTAACCCTCTCCTTCTCGAGTGAACATTCTCTCGGCAGATAAGGCCCCGTCTGGGCTAGCTTTCTGGGACGGCCCACCCCTTCCATTAGGAGCAGACGGCTCTGTATGTAAATAGCGGTTATCAGGCTGTGGGGCGGGCTGATGAGGTGTGAACACGCCACTCTGTTGTTTTCCTTATTTACAAAGCCCCCCTACATTCTGTAAAATGGCGGCCTGGTCTGCTTTGTGTACATAGTTGTGGCTGTATTCAGCACGGCTAATTAGACCTGACGACGACGCCTCCAATTCACAACTTCGGTCCAGTGAAACTATATACAGGCAAGCAGTGTTTATTACGCCAATTGCGTGGCCCGGGTGTAAACAGCGTGGAGACAATAGGGCATATCAATACAATTAAGCAATCGGGAGACAATGAGTAAAGAACACAGCAACTGCAGAGTGTATGTTGGGAAGTGTGAGCGGGTCAGGGAAGAAATAGGGCCAGGGTGGAGAGTCAGAGTAGGGTGGAGAGTTAGAGTGGGGGCTAGGGAGCCACGGGGTAAGCCAGCCATGTGGAGACCACCCTGTGAGGTGGGGAGGCACTGGCAAAGAAAGAGAGCTAGTGTGAATCAGGAAGGCAGCACAGGGCAGGAGAAAGAGTGGGGTGGGTAAACAGGGTGGGGAAGGGAGTGACAGTACTCAGGGCCAGTAGATTCCACAGTGCCCTGCTGTTTACTACCAGTGCTTGTGTTCACTCCAACCAAGTTTCTGTAGCACATAGTAATAAAAATGTTAACCTACTCTGAAATTTGTTGGGCAGTGTTTAAAACTACTACACACTCTGGCTCTGCGTGGTTGCAGTTCGAGAGCTGTCAAGAAGGACTTTCAGGAATACTCAAGGCTCCATTACAAGGTAAACTTAGTAGCATCTGCCAACTCCGCCGTGAAGTTACTGATGTCAAGGGGTAACTCCATGTAGGCGGGACGCTGGGTGTCTCCTTAAAAATCAGAAATTAACCAGGAGAGTCACTAATTCTGGTCCAGAGACCCCATGGTTAATCCTTATTTTGACCTGGTGTTTCACCCCAAAACTCGCACCTGCTTTTGGTAGGTTGAGTTTCTGGGAGAAACCATGGAGTTACACACCTCACCTCTTTTTCTCACTCCTGCAGGTTTTTTTTAATCTCTGCTTTCTCTCTTCCTGTTTTTCCACCATCATCTTCCTTCTTCTTCCCCTTTACTGCATTTTTCCTTCTGGTTCTCAGCCACAGTCTGATGAACGAAAAAAAAGTCCCTTGCCCCCAAAACTGAGTGCTCAGCCCTGCCAAGTACCACGCATCAGGCGTTAGACTAACGCATTTCAGTGTGGTGGTCCGCATCACTGCACTGAAATGCATTGTCACGCATTTATAGCGCCTGCTTAGCAAGCCGGAGCCGAGCGCTGCTGATTTACTCCACATTGACAGAGTAATGCTGTTAGCTGGCAGCAGCATGTCCGCACTGCTTGCAGCAGGCTTGAGGGCTGTGTCAAGTCGTTCAGTTGGCTACAATGTATAATATTCACCCGACACCCGGCGCACCACCGCTGATTAACTCAGGATGCCACGAGGGTCATTGACCAATGGCTGCTGCCGAGACAGCTGAGCCTGCAGAGACAGCCTTGCATGGCACACTTTGGAAGCCTGCCTGCGCAGACTGCTGCAACTCCCACCGCGTAGGGCCTCTCGGCCCGGACGGGACCCAGCGGCGTAATGATCACCCGGGCCGACTCGCAGCTGACTTGCAGCCGCCGCCGGAGTGGTGGTCTGGTGCTGTGGCACTGCAGCCTGGCCCCCAAGTTCGTTATTTCCACAGCTCTCTGTAATGTCACTGCTTTTACAGGTAATTCACGTCTCTGCATCTGATATCGAGGCACGAGCTCCTGTGGCTTTAATAAAGTTCTTTTGAAAATGGCTCCCTGATGTGACCACAATAAACTGCAGAGGCCTCCGGGTGAGCCCAAAAGAAGGAGGAGTCAGTCAGTGGTAGGAGATCTGTGGGAGGGGGCGCAGCGCCTGCGGCCTCTGCTTCCAATCTCCCTCGGTGTAAAGCAGCACCCCCTCATCTCATCGGAGTAGGTACTGTGGGGGCAGAGCGCATGATCTTGTAACCTCGTTCGGTGCCATCCGGTGGTCTGGAGGAACCCTTGCTCACCTCCAAGAGGCGAGAACTGCCGATGTGGAGGCCTGGATCCCTCACTGTCTGGCTCCCCCTGACTGAAGCTGTCACAGAGCTCTGGGCCGGTCTGTGCGCATCTGTAGGCCCCTAACACCAGCATCCCTCTGCCACCCCTAGAAAGGCGAGAGACGCTAGATGTTGCAAGCAGTAGCACCTACATGTAAGGGCAGTGACCAGTCTGTGATATATGTGCAGGAAGGGAGAACGGAGTATTCAAACTGATAGCACATAGTGGCTTCAGTACTCTTTAGTTTACAGCTACATTTGAGCCCCGGTAATGTAATTGCAGTGGGTGCTGCAGGTAAAAGTTAAGATGCTTTCGAAAGGTTGTGTGAAATACTCAGAACTGAGGGGCATTTGTAGAGCTGTGTCTGACTGACCCAATCTTAGAATAAACAGCACAGTGATAGGAGGTACACTGTCAGACAAGGAGAGTCAGAGAGAGAGAGGGCACAAAGGTGTTCATGTTGACATGTACGGCATCAGGGTGCAAGGGCGGGAAGCACAATAGTTGACACCAGGCCCGATTCCAGGATTCTGAATGGGTTTAGGCATACGGCCATTAAGGGAAAGGTGACCCTAAATGCCAATGCTGGAGGTACCTGAGACAGAAAAGCAGAAGAGAATAGTCAAGTCCTCTGCCAGATCTTCTGTGAATTTGGCTCCCATGGCCCCCTGGATCAGCAGCCATGGCCCCCAGGCAGACATCTTTGCCGCCCAGGCGGGCCCACGTTTAACAACTCATCTGCCCTCCACGTGTGTTTGGAGGGCAGCAGGGCACAGGCTTATGTCTGGGGATGTGCGCTGCACTGCCCCTGTCTTTAAAAGACATGGCTGACAAGTTTAACAGACTCAGCTCACCGTTGATTGCACCACCATCATGCCACCCCCTGAGTCCAGAGAAAGAGGCGTGGAACCTGCCTACCTGTGCGATGCCAGCAGAGCCCGAAGAGTCAAGCACTGCGCAGCATTGAGGCAAATGCTTTGTAGCATCCAGCATTTCCCATCAGTGGTAAGTAGCCAGTCCAAAAGGGGCATCCACTGGTTAGAGAGTGATGTCTCTTTGGAGAGGTGTAATTTGGTATTTACCTATGAAAAGGAAGAGTCTGGATTTAATGATCAGCCTTTTGGTGAAGTGTATAGAGTCAAACATGGTCAGCCATTCTGATTTGTCCATAGTAGTGCAAGCAGATGCAGTGGAGCAGGTGTAACATTTAGGATGTGGAGAGATTGAGCACGTGTATGGAAGCGTTTTCGAGGAAAGTCTATTACTGACATTCCATTCCAGGTGTTTTGTAGCAGTTTCAAGATCTCTTTAAAGCTTCTCATTGCTCAAGTGTCATTTCAGATATTTCTTTCCATACACTTTGTTGCTTTATTTTGCTCGCGAAAAAGGGTCACTCATATTTGTTGAATGTCACTCATAATTACACTGAAATTATGAAAATGTCACACATAAGCAATCTGAAACCTTGGCAGCTATGAGTGCTGGTGAGCCCCACCTGAAACCACCGACTAAAATTAAGCAATGCACGAGGATGCTGCCTGTCCTGGACTATTATCCAAGAAGAAAGAAAAAAATGCTTTGGTTTGTACTGCATATTCATAACATCTTCACTTAGAATTACTCCTATGATATCAGGAGCCAAAATTAACTCACTTAACATAATATGCCATTATTGTTTTCAGTTAACTAAGTGTGCTTACTAGTAATGTACAAACTAAATCTCTCGGGCACAAACAGAGAACTAAAGGCGTGTTACCTGACACAGTAACATGGCGGTGTAGAGTTGCTTAAACCTCTGGCGGGCTTAATGCATTTATAATTGCCTTACCGCGTGATTCCTAAATTAAAGGGCACTGGTTTGAATAGTATTAATGGTGTGGTTTTCTTGCATGGTCGCTCGAGACTGCAAATGGCCAGCCTGGAGCCTTAGCAAATTGAAAAGTGAAGTTGACTGATTGTGCTTGTCCACCTTTATGAGTGAGCAGTGTAATTATATGGCATGTAAAGTAATGTACAAGTACACATATTATAGACAATACACTGTCTCTCTCTCTCTCTCTCTCTCTCTCTCTCTCTCTCTCTCTATATATATATATATATATATATATATATATATATACATAAGATGGATATATCTGTGTGTGTGTTTATTAAAGGTTTGGGTTCTATTATTGCACGTAATGTCATAATCACACGGAATCGAGACATATGGAAAATATTTCAAGGTTCCTATGAAATATGAGTTTCATTATCATAATGACAAGCTGGAAACTGCTGTGCAGAGTTCCACCACTGTCTAGTATTATTTGGCAATGGCGGAACAAATTATGTGGCAAGGTTATCTAAATTATGCAGAATGAAAAGGCAAATTTTGCAGCACGTTCTCTAGTATTATTATTTTGTCCCATTTGAAGTAGAAACAATATTATTGTTGTAACATGATTATTATGTAAATTATGTGGCAAATCCATAATACGGTAAACCCTGCAGCCACATAATTGCATAACGCCACTAGCCCTAACATTTGTCCATTGTTTTATCAACAATTTATTCATGAAACATAAGCAAAACTTGAATATTCCAATTCCAATCTGTTCCCATTATTTGCAACGCTATGAAAAGAACAGCTTTTAAAAGCGAACCACCTCAAAATAAACATGTAATATAAAAATACATTATATAGCCTTATAGCCGCTGCCAAGGGCTGTGTCTGTTGTTAAAAGCCCTGAACCAGAGGTATAGGCAGAGCCTCAAGCCTATAACAAGGGAGAGGGCCTTTAACAACCAGTTTAGCCCAAGGCAGAAGAACTATAAAGCTATTAAAACATTCCACTCACTGAGGGAAAATATTCTAAATTTAAAAGGAAGAAACAGAAAGACAAATATTGGAAGGTTGGAGAAGAAGGCTTATTCCAGCTATTATAAGACCGGAGCTACTCCATTGTCTTCATTGGAGCTCTCAACATGCCAGTGTCCTATTGGTAATGTTTAATATGGTGGTACAATGCCATCTCAGGGTTCTGGCGACATTTATACAATACTTGGCCTATGGGCTCATGGTTTATGTGTCACCAGAACCATCAGATGCAACATTGGACCATATTACACTGTTACATGTTAAGCATCCTCTCTTTCTCAACACTTTATTGAGCTGTGTATAACAGGGGTTGGCTGCAGGGTCTACCCTGCAGCTAGGCCCGGCACCTAGAGTGCTACAGGTGGAAACCCCCCACTGCACATTACTCAGGAGGCACGCTTTCATTGATTTGGTGTAAATTTGAGATGTCATTATTGATATCAAATAACATGTCATGCGTGATATAATATGTTAGATAATAAGTAGAAGATGATGGGAGTAGAAGTTATAGTTAGTTTATTAAATTATAACTGGTGAATTTCAGCGGTTTTTTCTCATCTCATTTCAACACCTAACCATAACATCGCTGTAACTCTTGCTTTTTCAGTGAATTTGAGTTTTTTTAACCTAAGCTAATATCCTATTACTATGCCCAACCATAACGTTGCTTTAACCTTGATTTTTATTTTCCAATGAATTCTGTGGTTTTTTGATCATATTCAAAGTTGAACATATGTCCAACCCCAACATACACCCAACCTCCCTTGCTGCCCATGGTCGAGCAGGGGGTTGGCTGCATGGCCTGGCCTCTGGCTCAACCCTAGGGGTACCTTACCCACCACTGTGCATGGCCAAACACCCAAACCATTGCAGGCAACCAACCCCAACCGCGCACAGCCTGCACAATGGTGGTTGACCACAGTGTCTATTTTTTTGTATTTATTTTTTGTAGTGCAGCAGCTCCGACAGCAGTAGCTTGGTACCACATGGAAGTATCTTGGTATCCACAACTTGAAATATACATTTTTTGTTATGTTGACTTAAGTGGAGGCTCCGACATGGGCTGCAAGTCAGGGTGTGCCCATCTTGCCCCCATATTTGGCATTTGATTTTTTTTTCAGGTCACTAGGACTGAGTCCCTGAATCCTTTAATGGCTGCCACAACATATTCTCAATGGTGCAGCTAGCCTATCAGGATCTGCCCAACCACTTTGAAATGGCAAATCAGAGCATATCTGGTCACCAATGGTCCAGATATCTCTAACTTTTCACAAGCATTAACCGCTTCATGTTCACTTCGAGCACCTTTTTAAATGCTAATTTCTCGAAAATGGCTGAACGGACTTGCATTAACTAACAAAAGCACAATTTCTGATTGAAGTTCTAAAGTTGGTGTCATTAAGATCACCCAGTTTTTCTGTATCAGAGAGCAAAATTTCCTATGAGAATTAATAGGATAAATTATACTTTGAGACCCTCGCCCCCTTTTTCTTGGTCCCTGCTTGAGATCAGCATGGAGCTATCAATGAAGGAGCCGAAGGACTTTTCTTTGGGAAATTCTCACACAGATTTGGCAAACAGTGCTAAAGTTATTAAAGAAACAACAGAAAAAACTACTTTGCTATGGAAACTCTGACCTAAGTATAACTACAAGGTGCAACTGCCACTTTGTTGTGTTATATAAATATATGTTAATTTGCCAGATATTTAGCTTACCTAACAGAATACACATTTAAACATAGCATTTTGTCTTTCTTTCAATTCTGGTTTAAAAAAAACACACTTTCACAATGACAGTGGTACTCTTTCAACATCTTCAGCACACACGACAAGCTCACCCTTGCAGGCTCATCCTTGATGCAAGCATCTACCAATGAATCCTCCCCAGTGCGGGAAAATAAACATTGAAAATGTAAAACCCTGTCAGGAAAATGTTACACTGTCCCACAATGCACTGTATTTTCTTCTTATATATTGCTTAGCAAATCTACTCTATACTGTCAATGTACTACAAAAGAAAAGCACATAATAAAATGCATGTTTTTAATTTTCTTAGAACGGGCTTTGCATTTAAAAATTGGCATATAAGGGGCAGTAGCAAAGCAAGATGGCCAATGGTCTTACAGCTTGAAGGCTCCGCCGGCCCAAGACTGCATCCTACGGCATCCTGCGGGGACAAAGGCCTGAAGTGGTGGTTCAGTTGCCTGGAGGCGGCGTGAGGGCTCGGTTTGCTGTCTTGATGCGATTCAGATACAAGGCAATGGGCGAGATTCTGTTGCGGTCGCTTCGGGGCCTGCTGAGTGGAGGACTCGGCAGCCATATTGCTGTGCCAGGAACTGCCTATTGCCTGGGCTGGCTGCTGAGCTGGACCCAGATTACTGTGTCAAGGGAGGTTCTAGGCCCCACCCCATACGATCAAGAGAGGAGCAGGCGCACCCAGGGAGACCTGGCCTGGGCTGAACAGGTGGAAGAGCCCACCCGACAATGGTGGAGCGGTAAGGCTGCTGTGGGGAGGAGAGGACCTCAACTGCTGCTTCTGGAATTTTAAAGGGGGGAAGCTGGGACTGCAGCGGCACAGGGTGGCTCTCTCCAGGGGAAACAGTGAGGTACGCAGGGACTGATGCGGCAGAGAACGAGGGGACCCACACCACAGAAAGGGCGCAACCAGTCTGGCCTGACACAGTGGAGTAGACCAAAAACTACTGCGGGTGACGTGCTGATCTGGTGAGGCATGCTTCAGTGGAGGCGGCACAGTCTGGAGGCACATACTGGGAGGGCCCCAGTTGGGCGTCGCCCACTTAAACTTTGTGGGAGGTTTCTAGGGGTGCATGAGGCCTAAGACCATGGACCACGGAATGTACCCTGCACTGATTGGGGGAATCACACACTCCAGATTGTCCAGCACTGGCACCGGGCCAGCCTGGATTGATGATGCCTCACTGCTGTGGCGGTGACCGGATGATGCCTCACTGCTGTGGTGGTGGCCGGATGAATGTGCTTTTGGAATCTGTTGAGTGGGGTTAAGTGATCTCCTGAAGAGGTTCATTGAGCCCGGTGTTGGATTTGATCCCGCCTGAGGGGAATACTTGCTGCAGCTCACCCTGTGTCACCCTCAGGCCGGTCTACGTTGTTGGAGCCTCAAAATAGAGGCAGTGACAAGGACAGCCACACTTTGTGACCTCTTGCACAGGCCTGTAGGTGAGCACAACAAGCCCTATGGGAAAAGACAAGCGATTAACACTGAGGTGAAGGAAAAAAAGCTCAGGGGAACACCATAACACAACAAAACACGCCCCAGGCCCTCCCGCAGACAACCACATGACAAACTGATTTACAAAATGAACAACAGTAGCAACCCTCCAGGGCAGAGCTCCTACTGACCATCCAGGGCAGTCATGTAGAGGGGAAGATTGAGACAGTATAGGTGAATGTTAACTTGCTGCAGGTAGAACTGTGGAAAGTGGCAGAGAGAGTGCACACAGTGAAGAGCTCAGTGACAGTGCTGCAGGCCGAAATCAAAACCCTGAAGGGGCAGGTCACACTCCTCTTAATGGCCGCTGTGGTTCTCGTTGACCGCGCAGAGGAGTCTGAAAACCACTCCCGGTGGAATAATCTCCATTTTTTGGGGTTTCCAGAGTAGGCGGAGAGAGTTAATGCCATAACTTTTCCTGATGATTGGACTAAGCGGAGCTCAATCCTATAGGATTGTCGGCTCTTTTTGCAGTGGAAAGGGTGTACCAGGCCCTGGTGGTACGACCTCCCCGGTACCACTCCTAGAGGTTTGATCGCTCACATCTTAAACTACAGCGAAAGGGACAGCATCCTCAGGGCGGCACAAACATCCATGCAGTAAAGGTTTGAAAACCACATGATCATGATATACCAGGACTATTTTTAGAAGGTCCAAGCGCAGAGGAAATCACATTTGGAGGCTAAACAGAAACTCCGATGCCCTGAGCCTGCAATATATGCTGCTCCTTCCTTCATGCCTTAAAGTCCTGCAGAAAGGGAAGAGTCACTTCTCCGACAGTCCAGAGGAAGTGTGGGCATGGCTGGAATTGTGGGACAAGGCAGTACCCAGCTGGACGGCGCCTCCTGGTTAGAAGAACACAGATTCTTCCTACAGCGTGGTGCGCAAATGGAGAAGATGGCCTGGAAGACGTCGCCACAGCTGCACCCAAAAAGCCTGGCAGATCACAACTGGAGATGATGGGACGATGGGGAGGACTGGGGAGTCCTCATAGGGATGACTTGGGACCCCTCTCTGGGGGCCCGGCGCTATTCCAGAGAAGTGAGGCAGACCAGGTGGAGACGGGGACTACCCATGAGACTCTCAGGGACAGTCTGCACATGAAGGTGGCTAGAGGACATGGTACATCACTGGCAGAGTGAAGCCTAAACAGAACTTGGTAATATCATGGGTAAGGCCACCCACTAAGACAGACTGGGGCTGGCCCTCTCCTTACCAGGGTTGGCCCGGACCCCCAAACACTTCCCAAGATGAGAGGCAGATTTCAGACATTTACTTGCCAATGAGGCACGAGCTGAGAGAGTTGACCCATCGGAGGGTCTCTGCTCCTGCAGGGCTTCTGGCGGCTCGGGGTCTGTCCACAATATTTCCTCCACTAGCTTTCTGTTCTGTGTTTGAATTTAGAGGGGGGCTAATTGCTCATTGTTGCTGTTTATGCTCACTGCTGGGGGGAAAAGTACACAGCTCTCCTGTGTAACGGGGGAGCTAGCGATACACCTGGGCAAGCCACCAGTTGCGGAAACAATAGGTTTGCTTGATGGGAGGGTGGAGAGGGGGGAGATGTTTCTCTTGAATTGGAGGTGGAGTGGGAAGGGAATGTTGAGGGGATACAGCACATTGCAACCAGATTGGGTGGGTGAGGTGGGACAGCATCACATGGAGCCCTGGTGAGTAGCACTGATAATTTGAATTTGTCTGGTATGAAGCGTATATTATTGACCTGGAACGTCAGGGGAATGAACAGTTGCCTCAAACTTTATAGAGTGCACTCCTACCTTAAGTGATATAATGCACAAATTGCCATGCTGTAGGAGGCGCACCTGCTAGGTGCAGAGGTGTCCAAGGCGCAGAAAAAAATTGAGGGGCTTGGTGTATGCTGTCACATATTCAATCTATGCCATAATAGTACTAATATGGATTACAGCATGGGGTCCCTTTATAGAAAGGGAGGTAGTCATAGACCCGGGACGAAGATACTTATTGGTGATTGGAGTGCTGAAACATGTCTAGTCAACACATATGCCCCTAACAAAGACAACAAGGCTTATTGCTCTGTTTCTGAACATTAGGCTCCTTCGGGTGGGCGATATTAATTGTGTCCTGGACTGGCGACTGGACCAACATCCCCCTCTACCCCTGATCCCCCGACCAGGTCGTAAGGTACACATGACCACAACTGAAGCAGTATCGCTCAGCCCACTCAACGCTTCTGGTCACTATGCATCCCAGGGGATCTAGCCCAAAACTACACTGTGGACACTGCAAGCTGAAATACTAATGGATGGGGGGTTTGCAGCCCACATTGGTGAATTCACCTACTGGTTCTTTCATGACAACCTAGTGACTGCGTCAAACAGGGCAATGAAATGGGAAGCTTATAAGGTGACAATGAGGGGGGAATGTACTGCAAATGTGTTTGGAATTTGGAAAGAACTAGAACTGGAGCTTCTCAGACTGGAACGTGCGCAGGTGGAGCTAGATTCTAAGACTGACCTAGAGCTGAATGAATTGCGCCGGCTGTCTGAGCTCAAGCAACAGGTGGGGGAGATCTGGAGTAAGCTGGAAAAATACTAACACTACCTACAAAGACTGTACCGAGAAGGAAACAAGGCGGATAGAATGTTATTGTTGCTGAAATGGCAGGAACAACAGCAGACACATATACTCCGGTTGTAAGGAGACAGTGGGGAGGATATCATTGACCGGACAAAAATAAATGTTGCCTGTACTCAATACTTAATCTCTGGATTTACTGGGGAGCATATGACAGAGGCTGAGCCACCTGGAGAGTAATTGATGGGTGCTGGACTGCCAAAGCGGATGCCAGACCAGCAGCAGCAACTTGAGGCACTGCTGGAACTGGCAGAATCACGGTATGTGCTCTGGACCCTTCCGCGGGGAAGCCCCGGGGCCCAATGGCTTCCTTGTAGAGGCGTATCAATGGATGTCGTCCCAACTGCTTGAGTGCTCAATGGAAGTTTACTTGGAGGATCTGGAGATAGGTGCCCATGAGCATGCAGGAGGCAGCGATGTTGCTGCTCCAGAAGGCTGGGCGAGGTCTGGATTCCTATAGGCCGATGTCCATGCTAATACAGATATAAAATTGAAGAGTTAAGTGCTGACTAACAGGCTGCATAGAGTGGTTAGCTCTCTGATACATTCCGACCAAATAGGGTTAATTCCTGACAGGAGCACGATGTACAACATACAACGGCTCTGCCATATGATGCATTCGCTGGTGGATTACCCTGGCCAGGCCACGCTGGTCATACTGTACTTGGAGTGTGTGTTTGACATGGTGAGATGGCAATACTCATGGGCAGTCCTACGACATATGGGGTTTGGCCCCAACTATATTAAATAGGTACAGTTATAGTACACTGACACAGTCACTAGGGTGCGAATGGGCACCATGGTCTCTGACTTGTGGACTTTGGGCAGAGGGATGAGACAGGGGTGCCCGCTGCCCTCGGTACTAGTTGCTTTAGTGGTAGAACCGCTCGTGTGCAGATTTGTGCATAGCTGGGGTCATGGGGAATCGACATGGGAGGACAAAAACATGTAGTTTCCCTGTATGAGGACCATGGCCTGCTGTACTTGAATGATTCGACTGAGGCGATGCCTTTGCTGCAGGAGAGCTAGATGATTTGGCAGGGATTTTCGTCTTGCATACAAACAAGATGAAAAGCCACTTGTTTCCATTGTTTGGGCAGACCCTTCCAGAGACGGCCATTCAGGAGGGGTTGGGACTAAGATGGGAGGTTGACCGATTATGGTACCTTGGTATATGGATCAAACAAATCCATATAATCCTGGCATGCCAGGTGTGGACGGTATTCCCTGACGAGCAGCGGAAAACTGTGTGGTGCAACAGCGGACTGACCTGGCAGGTTGTAAGCAACTGATCACACACATAGACAAGGCACTGCTGGAGGACAAGGGGTGGTGTGACAGGGAAATCACAAGACAGGTGGGAGGCTGCATGCCTGGAAGCGCTGAAAGCGCAAGACTGGATGAAGGCCCGCGCAATGGTGAAGTCGATATCTCCCAATGCCAGGTTCAAGTTAATACACTTCAACTACCTGCACCAGACCTCACACCTGGCAAGCTGACTCTAATTGAGCCTACTAGGCTGGTGGCATGCGGGCGGTGCGGACCACATGTACTGGCTTCCTGCACATGACTTGACCATGTCCTGCAGTGAGGCCTTTTTGGGGTCCGTCACGACGGAACTATTGCACCTTGCGGCACTTGGGTTGGAGGAGTCTGTAAAGATGTGCCCCCTTGGTGTCCTGAAGGAATGGAAGAATCTGAAAATGAGAAAACGAATGGTGGCACCTGGTTCAGTATTAGCTAAATACAAGATTGCAATCCACTGGGTTGCACCACAGGCCCCTCAGGTCGCGGTGTAGAAAAAAGTCTTACTAGAGTCGGTGGTTGCAGGCACCGTACACATGAAGCGAGTAAGGAGAGATGATAAGGTGGAAATGGACCTAGTGGATTGAGAAGGGATGATGAATAGGATTATGGAACACAGGAGCGGTCCATGCAGGCAAGCGGGGCGGGGCTGGATGTCGACAGACGACGGAATAGGAATTATTTATTTATTTAATTTTTCCTATTCCGTTGTCTGCCGAATTCCCCCCCCCCCCATCTGCCCCGCCCAACCCCACCGTGCTTACCTGATGGAACAAAAAGACAATGAAACTTCCCAATAATATATAGGGGATAGTGCAGAAAATGAAGATTAAATTGTAAAACTATTGGAGGCGGGGCACAGGTCAGGAAGGCGGAGCCACTGACCACTTCAGTCGCATGGCAGCGCGGACCCGCAGCGACAAGGAAGCAAGCTGAGTACAGTCACGCTGCAACTTTTGCACAGAGCACACGCTCCTTTCGGCACAGAGCACTTTAGACAAATCTTTTTAATCAGCTGTGAACTGTTTTGGCATATTTTAACGTTGACCCAAAAGGGGCTGTTAATTTTAAAGGCATTTTTAAGGCATTACTCACTTTTAATAAACGCTCCGTTTCACGCCGTTCGCGCCAATCCCTGGTCCACCACGGAAAGTTCCGGTTGTGTGGAGGGAGACGGCGAGAGGAGGCGGGGCACAGGTCAGGAAGGCAGAGCCACTGACTACTTCGGCCGCATGGCAGCGCGGACGCGCCGCTGGCGCGCCAAAGGCGCGCCTAAGGCAAGCCCGTCTGCGCCCGTCCGGTACCAGGGGCCAGGAACCCTGACCCAACAAAATATTTCTTAAACTACGCACACCCTGCAAAGACATATGCAGGCACTCTATTAATCTACTAAGTGGGCCCAGATCTTGTTCCAACTGCCCCTTTAATTTAGGTTATGCCACGCAGCGGTATGCCATAACGCAGAGTACGACAGAGCTCAAACTGTTCCTCCTCAATTGTAGGTCCGTGCCAAAACATGTTTCAGAAATCAACTTACTCCTGAGTGGGTAACAGCCGGATGCTCTGTTCCTGACAGAAATGTGACTGCATAAAGACACGGAACCTGATCAGGGCCGGACTGGCCGTAGCGGGCACCGGCGTTTCCCCGGTGGGCCACTAGGGTGGGTGCCGGTTTTGGGCCCCTGGGGGGCCGATTTTGTTACCGGGGGTCGGCAATATCGGCCCCCTTTAACAAAATCGGCCGAAACTGGCGCTCGCAAACTGCTCGGCTGCACCCCCCTTACCCCAGGGGGGGCCGGCCGAGCAGTTTGCCAGGGCCGGTTTCGGTTGCCAGTCCGGTGGTACAAGCACTACCCCCAGGCTATCACATTCTAAGGAAAGATAGGGTGTTACGGAAAGGCGGGGGGATTGCCGTTATTTTTAAGGATCATGTGAAGGGGCGCATTGAGGCTGATATCATACAAGATTGCGAAAGCATGGCATTCTCACTCACCTTTTCCCCCACCTGTTCATTATCAGGAATTTTGATCTATCGCCCCCCGGGCCCGTGTGGGATGTTTGTAGAATCCCTTACTGATACTGCGGCAACACTTGTAAGTACCGCACCTAATTTTACTATTCTAGGCGACCTTAACTTGCACTTAGAAGACCCTAGTAAATCTGAGGCTCTGAGCCTTGCCCAAAATTTAAAGGCCATACAACTAATACAAAAAGTCACGAGCCCAACGCACGATAAGGGCCACATCCTAGATCCAGTATTCTCGAATGATGATAAGCTCTCAGTAGACAGTCCCTCTCCAGTACCATGGTCGGACCACTTTTTAATCCCGATGCACTGGAAGTCGCCAACTCTAACTACTAACAGGCAACCTTCAAAGAGCTGGGACCGAGCATGGGCGAAACTTTCGCCTGAGGGTTGGTCCACAACTTTACTGAATTCTAAACCTCTAGGAAACCCCGACCCCAGTATAGCCTCTGACAATTTTAACCTATGGATTGAATCTTCCCTGGACTCCATTATACCACACAAATGGAGTCAAAAAAGGCCTAAGGACAAGCGATCACCGTGGTACACCCCTAAAGTATGAGAACTTAAACAAAAATGTAAAAAACTAGAGAGAGCCTGGAGGAAGGAATACAGCTCAGAAAAAAAACTGAAATACAGAGAAACGATCAAAAATTATCAGGCAGAAACAAAGAGAGCACAGGCACATTATTATGAGGAGAAAATCACAGCGGTAGCCAACGCTCCAAGGGAAATCTTCTGAATAGTGAAAAAAACTGACAAACTGCCCCTCACCTGAATTACCTATAGAATCTGCACCGCAACGATGCAAGGAACTAGCAGAGTTTTTTAATAATACAATTTTGGATATTTACAACATGTTTCCCCATGTTACTGGTCCCGAGAACCTGGACATAGAAGTAGAAACTTTGGGGGGTGGCTCCGCACATCTAGAAGACTTTCCCACTATAGACGCAGCTACTCTATCCCAACTTTTCATTGAAATCAAATCAGGATCCACCCTTGATGCAGCACCTGTGCAAATGTTGCGCAAGGTGGAGTATGTCATACTACCTGTGCTATTGGAAGTACTAAACTCTTCAATAATCTCCGGCCAAGTGCCCGGGTCATGGAAACATGCCACGGTAAGAGCACTATTAAAAAAAACCAACCTTAACCCTGAACTGTGGAGCAACTATCGGCCGGTCTCGCTCCTCCCCATGACCAGTAAAATCTTAGAGAAACATGCAAACAGAATCCTCTCTGAGTACCTTGAATCTCACTCGATTTTACCCGCTTTCCCAGACAGGCTTCCGACCTAACCACGGCACAGAAACTGCCTTGTTAGCAGTAGTGGAGGAATGACGGAAAATCCTTGATCAGGGAGGCACAGTGGCGATCATCTTGCTTGACCTGAGCTCCGCATTTGATACGGTCAACTACAATATCCTTTTTGACAGTCTCAAAATGGTGGGAGTGTCAGGCAAAGCCCTCACCTGGATCAAATCCTTTTTAAAAGATAGATCATATCAGGTCTTTGAAGGCAGCCACACCTCAAGAAGGGTACCACTCACATGTGGAGTCCCACAGGGCTCCTCATTGAGCCCCACCCTTTTTAATGTTTATTTAAAGCCCCTTGCTGAGATAGTCCTGCCATATGGGATCCAGATTGTGACCTATGCAGACGACACACAGCTAGTGGTAGCTTTAAGCCACCCAAAGAAGGCGCCAGCCAACTTGGAATCTTGCTTGGGAACGGTGGCCACTTGGATGGACCAGTCGTGTCTCAAGCTTAATGGAGACAAGACGGAGTTAATGATCCTTGGTAATTATTCCATCACTACTCCCGCACTGAGTTGGCCCAAATGTCTTGGCCTGTCTCCAAAACCCAAAGAAAGGATCAAAAGCCTGGGAGTATGGCTGGATAGGTCACTTAAATTTGACCACCAAGCAGTACAATTAGCAGCCTCTTGTTACTGCATTATTAGACAAATGCGGAAAATTCTCCCGCTGCTTCCTGTAACTGCACGTAGGATCATGGTACAGGCATTGGTGTTGTCCCGGCTAGATTATGGAAACTCTCTCTACCTGGGCACCCCGAAGGCCACCACAAGAAAACTGCAGGTTGTGCAAAACTGTGCAGCCAGGTTGCTGCACAACACCCCCAGATCACAGTCTGCTAAGCTGGCGCTGAAATCATTGCACTGGCTTCCAATAAAGGAACGCATAATGTTCAAATCATTATGCATAGCGCACAAAACCCTATGGGGGATTGGCCCTAAAATCAATCTCGCCCTTATGGCCTTTCACCGTCCCTCAAGATGCCTGCGATCAGCTAATTTGTTCCTGGCAACAGTACCTAAAATCAAAAGAGCACGAGCCGGAGGCCGTATGTTCGCCTACAATGCGACAAGACTATGGAACACGCTCCCAACCTATCTCCGTTCATTGACCCATCATCTCTCATTTCGGAAGCAACTAAAAACATGGCTCTTTCAGAACCTGCCTTGAGATTGTTCTTCACTTGCTGCCGCTAGCGCTGGGATGCCTAAGGGTAGCCATGCGCTCTATCAAATGTGAATTAATAATAATAATAATAATTACACCAGGAATCTTTAAGCGACACAAATGTGCGCAAAAACACTGTACTGAATATTTGTGATGTCTTGTACCCAGCTACACTAATGTGATGGTTGCAATGACATTGTGTGTTTAACTTTGCAAAAACTTTATTAAAAAAAACAATTTGGGTATTAAACTACATATTTTTGCATTAAGCACATTTTAAATATTAGCACATTACCCCCAACAAAAACACGCATTTCTCAAAACATTGCCAGACATCTTCAGTCTCAGGCATGCAATGATTGCAAAATGGATGGCGCTTAAATGCTCTAAATCTTTCTAAAGATACAATCAATTACAATTAGCCACATTCAAATTATAAATCATGTATTATAAAAATACATAATGGCTAGCATGTGCAATATATGGTCCTGTATTGCCATCTCAGGTTTCAGATGACATTTATAAATCACTCGTGGTTTGTCAATGTCACTAGAATCGCTCAATGGTAATACAGGCCCATATTACACAGTTACCCGTTCTACATACACATATATCATCTCTCTACACACACACACATACATCTATACATATAACACACATAGGAATGAATGAACAGTCGTGAGCATCAATTCAGAGTGCGTTCTGGTTGACATTCCTCATCGGCCAGAAATAAATAGGCTAATAGGTACTAACGAGGCGCCGCCTCTGACAGGAATGGCATGCGCAAGAACGCACAATTCCTTGCCCTCGTTTCAATTTGTGAGACAATGCTCATTTGCCATTCCAGGCACCAGCAAAAGCAATAAGTAATTACAGAGCACTTTAGATGGGGCGAGGAAGCAGGGACAGCCGTCAGACACACACCACGAGCCTTTTCTCGCCCAGGACCCCCTGGGAACACCCCAAGGCAAGACTTCTTTCCGAGAGTACTCCATGGATCTCCGCTTACAGGACAGGAAATCCCTAGAAACTCCCTAACCAGAAACAGGCTGCAGCCTGTCGCCTCACACAGAAAGAGTCGTCAGTCTCGATTTTCTGCTCTGAAATGAAGCATCAGAAACAAGCAAATCCAGACTGACAAATATTTCTGGGCTTTGGGGATAACAAGCCAGTTTTATTCTCACCTAAAGCGGTCCTGTTCATCTGTATGTTTAGACAACTTGAGAAGGCATATTAAAGCAAACTAAAGCATTTACTAGTTCCCCATTTCGAATGAATTATGCAAAAGTTGTGCTTCAGCTCACATTTGATGGATTCTTTTCATGTTGTATTCAGCAAACAAGAAAAGAATATTGGAGAAACTTAAGAAATAAGGGGTGAATGAGAACATACGAAAGAAAAACAAAACATGCACTGGCAAAGCCAATAGGTCGTGCCATTATGAGATCTATTGGATTTGACAATGTTTTTTTAAGCCATGTGGCACAGCAGCTGCGCAACATGGCTGAAAGTACAGAAAAAGAGCACTGTGACGTGGCCAGCATTGACCGCGTCAGAGCACTTTCTTTTCTTTACTTTCAGCCATGTTGCACAGCAGCGCAACTGCTGTGCAACATGGGTCACAAGCAGCTATAGGAGTAAGGAAGGGACTCACTCGATAGGGTTTTTCGCGTGGGACATCAATAATACTTTCAGTGCTTTTCTTTGTCCCTGGGCTCTGTGAAGCAACAAAAACATGCGCTTCGACAAAACACTCAGATGGCCATGGGTGACGGTGCTTCCAGCACGCAGGGGGCATAGGCACTTCACTGCATTAACTAGAAAGATTAGAGCACCTGCCGCACAAATCTGTGTAGAAGCCAAGAGTATCACTTGATTGCATTCCAGAAGGAGGCCACTCATCACCCATCCTTCTGAGGTCGATAAGTGGCGATCTATAAAGTTGGGAGTAAAACACTAAACACCATTGTTTATTATTTGTCTCCGAAATGGCGTTATAAAAATCAGTGACTGATTTTGCTCCATTACTCCTTCTGTAAGGCAATTCCATGTCCTTGGAACTCTTTTTGTGAAGAACGTTCTTGAGGTATTTCAGGGGCTTATATGTCTTTTCTCACGACCATAGCTTGTTAGCCATACCTCTGCTGAAACAAGCCTCCCTCCTCTAATGCAGTTATAATGCTGAGGTAGTTTAATGCCTGCAAACATATCACCTTTTCACCCCTCTGTTAGGGTCACTTCAGTAATCTTTGGTTACCTTAAATCACCACAGCTCAGACTAGTACTCATAATGCATGGAGGGGGCTGCACCTGCACTCAAAGCAGAAGCCCTTATCACATTTAGATGATCAAAGTAGACCTTCTCAACCAGGCCTTATCCTTCATTTTTTTTGCATTACAGAAGATGACAGCATGCACCATTTTTATTATTGAGATAAGCATCAATATATAGAACCTTAATTTTATCTTCAACAAACTAATTTCCGAGCAACGCCTTTTCCAAATGATCATCTATCTCCTAATCTCCTACAGCCTCCTAAAATGTTCCTCTCCTAAATCTCATAAAATGTTTCATTTCACTCTTGAAAAACAGATTTTATTTCTCCAAAACAACATATCAAATAAATTGGATTTCCAAGCCAACCAGACGGGTGGCTCTGGATCTACTCAGAGCCTATGAAGGATACATCTGGCTAGAGAGACTGCACACCAACCCATTTAGCCCCAGAGTTCAGTTGCATATGACCCATCAGCATTTCAACTACATTAAAAGCTGTTCTACCTTCCGCTCTTAGTTTAATATGTTCTAGAATTGTCTTTCATTTTGCTCCCAAGTTAGGGAAGCTTAGAAGAATATGCCCAATTCCATTCTCTATTTTGCAGAGTCTTGTAGAGAATATGTTAGTCATCGGACAACATCTACTCAATTTGTATTGGGTGTTATACAAATGATGACCAGTGTTATAATACTGAATCTTCAAATGTGCTGCAGTTAATATTTCTAACATATTTCTTAAAGACACTGTAATATTGCTTGGGTAAATCGCCCACTTTCTTACTTTAATCATCTGCAGTGCTTACTAAATTTGCATAGATGTGCTTGGTAGGCAGACATGCAGATCTCTTTCAAGTTTCAATTACAATGCGTTACTGGCAGATGACTTCCATCACAAAGTTCCTAAAACTACAGTAATGGTTTTGTAAATATATAAAATATACATGTCTTTGTATATTAGTATTTATTACAAGTTATTCAAATGGTAGGACCTTATATTACTTGCATAACTGTCCGAAGGTGTGGATTCCATATAGGAACCGTAAGTGTGAATTATAAATATATCCAGACATAGTAGGACTATAGATTTATTTAGTGAAGTCAAGTCAAATTTTGAACAGTCCCTTCAAAGAAGAACCGCCATCTGTCTTACCCAAAATCAAATTTAGCAGTTCAAATGTATAACACACACTGCTGTCCATTAATAAGGCCTGAGGTAAAGGACCATCTACCCTCGGCTGCCCATTGTGAGTCATAAGAATTTGAACGCTCACATGGGTGTTTATACTCCCGTAAGAAGGTGATGATTGCTGAATGAAGGCATTTAAAGATGTCCTAATATGGAGTAGCAGTGCCACGAACATATGATCAATAAAGAGGTGTAATTTGATTATTTTCAGTGCATTGCATCTCCCTAAAATTGATGATGAGCATAAGTAGTCTCATTTTTAAAAGGCTTTTATAGTATTATATTATTGGCCTTCTTAATTTGTATTAATTTTCTGAACTGATAAATTAATGTTAATCCCTTAGTAAGATACACTAAATGTTTAGTAATTTGACTTTTGCGTAGAGCAGTGGATCTGACAATCATTTTGCCTATAACCTACACCATCCCCAAAATGTCTTTAAATGCATATTAACTGCATGAACAATATTTTCCATGCTCGATGTAAGTAGAGCCACATCATCCACATGGAGAATCATGTTCATATATGAAACGCGTATGAGAATATTGGTGATCGGGTGTCTCGAGATGCCATCTCAGTCAAAGGTTCCATATATCTCCCAAATGTCAACAGTGATAAAAGACACTTTTCTGTTATTATTTTTAATAATTAGGGTAGCAGTCAACTAAATTTATCATTAATCAGAACCATGACTGAAGGGGATGATAAACCATTGGTATTCAGTAAAGAAAACACAAAGGAATAGCTTTTTGTTTCATCAGTGTACAGGAAACACAAAAGAAATCCTTTTAAAAACCTTCTCAGTATCAAATAAAACCAACCTAAGCTGCAACTGTTCTCTTCCCAAAAGCCCAATAAAGCACAGACTGTAAATGCTGATGCCATGTTATGAACAGGCCTGTGCGCCATCTTGGCCTTTCTGCGAAGGAGGAGACATCAAGCCTGGCACAAAAGGACCGGCATAGCCAGCAGCCTGAAGACCATGACATCCTTGGAATAGGCTAGGGAAGGGATCTTCAGCAAGGTCTAGTTTTGGAAGCCTTTAAGGCCTAGAGGAGGTCAGAGAGGTTTCATAACAACCTTAAAAAAAAAAAGGGGCAGCATGACGGATGCACCAGGAGAGATGCTGTAAAAAGTAACATATAGGTAAATAAAGGATCGAGGCGGAGCGATGTAATGATGCAAGGACCCTACCTTTTCACTGGCTAGTCAAGAGCAGCACCGATTATGACAAATGGTTAATGGGATTAAGTGGCAAGCGAAAGATCAACTGAAAAGACAATGCATCCAAGCACAACAATGCATACATAATATGTGCTCTGCATTATACAGGCTTTATCTAGGTCCCAGTGTTTTTTGGAGAATTAATCCATTTTTTTTTGCATTTTTTAACATTAACTAGGTGATTTTGAGCTTCAGTTAAATTGAGTACATTATACTGTGATATTGTTGCATTAACCACGTTTCCTTACTTATTGTTGCTTAAAGAACCGAATTTGAGTTGCCTAGCTTATTTCCACTTGCATTTTTGTTGCATTGACCGGGCTTCCATCAATTTTGTTTGCATGACATTCTAATTTGTTAGCTTGATCTAAATATCTGTATTTTTTATATTATATTGATTATATTGCTTACCTCTGTCCACCAGCATCTTGTACCCGGATACGTTTGTGAATTAGAAAAATGACAAATAACATAATAATAAACTGGGTAATTTTTGTGCTGCATTAAATCAGTTCTCTTAAAGCATGCAGCCTTGATTAGGATGTGTCTAGTTACGCTGCGTTGACTGGACTCCATTGACTTCTTATTGAAGCCAATGACATCACGTTGGGTTTCTGCTGCATTTAGTATGAAAAAGAGCACATTTGCATATATATTGTATGCAGGCACAGTAGCCATACAAATGGAAGTGGGGGAGCATTCTTAGTCACATGACCTTTGCTAAGGTTCTTGCGTTTGAGCCCCTGAAATGCCATTCTTTACCAAAACTTCAAGTGAAAATGTCTGGAAGAAAGGTTAAACAGGGAAGGTGGATTCCGTCCCATTTACACAAAAAGGGCTTGAAGGGTCTCTGAGATCAAAATACTGGTTTGGAATCACTTGGGTGGCTGTGAGCAGCAATAAAATATGAGAAGGCCTGATCAATCTTATCCTAGTCTTCTGCGGGTGGAAAGCCTGGTTAGCGTTGTGGGCATGGCCCAATCACAGCTCTTACGTCAGGAGACTGCCTCTGAGAGCATGCTGGGGTGTGGGGCAAACCACGCGTGAGAGCATGCCAGGGGTGTGGGGCAAACCACTTGTGAGAGCATGCCAGGTGTGTTGGACAAACCACTCGTGACAGCATGCCAGGCGAATAGGATAAACCACTCATGAGAGCATGCTAAGGGTGTGGGACAAACCACTCATCAAAATTTGACTCTCAGTACAGGGTAACGAGGTGAAGACTGCACCTTAAATGGTTGCTAGCTGTGTTTGCTGTTTCAGCTGTAATCACGCTCATCTGGCACAAATGTAGAACAGCAGGCCAAATCAATGTCTTGAAAAAGTCACTTAGGTTTTTGCTCAACTGATGATTTAGCGTAATGGGACTGATCTAATTCGAATGCAGACCTGCCAACTCACACAGAGCCATCGTGTATCAACGATAGCGGCTCCATCCATACGGTTAACTGGATAGAAGCCCATAATACACAGAAGCAGGAAAGACGAGCTGGAAACTACTGCCTTGAGAGGATTTCCAGCTAGTGGTTTGAGGCTTTAAGCAGCTGATGTCCATTTAGGGATGTAAAAACACCCCAGGACACTGGCAGCAGACTCGGCAATTTTTTTCTTTTTTTTGGGTGGGGGAAGGAGGTTGATGGGGCAGAGGACGGGGCAGACGGGCTCTCGGGCAGTTCTTGGCATAAAGCCCCACTCCCTCAAGGGCACGCCTCCTTCTCACACGGCAAGTTTTATTTTCAAGTTGGTAGGTGCGTGAATGCTTTTTTAGTACAAACACACAAAGCATCATGGAGTCATTCTTGGTATGTGTAATGAAGCTAAAGCAAACACACACACAAGAAAACAGGATGCCTAAGACACAACATCCCACATACATATACACAACAGCAGGCTACTGCAACGCTCCCAACAGCACTTGCCCACAAGAAACTAAACCACACATTTATCCAAGGAACACTAGGCCGAGGCTTTCTCTAGTTGCTGTGCAAAGGTCATGTTGCCTACCTAAGTGATACATAAGTAAGGCTCCCTGTTTTCACTGATTTTTACAGATAAATACAGACAGAAAACCATTTATTTTCTTGGCTGTATTTATTTTTAAATGTGGCTAAAAACGGAAATTTGGTTGTTTTTAAGTGATTCTAAATGCCGTCAATCATGACTGCCACGGCAATAGCTGTGCAGATTGATAGGCAAGGGGATTAAAAAAATATAGGGATTTTAGTAAAGAGCCTTAAACAGCAGTAGGTTTGCACAACCTTGATACTTAAATTTACACATTTTCTTACATGTGCATATTTTACCATCTGAGTGTGTATATCTAATTGAAACCAGTCAGGCGTTCAGGCACGAGTGCTCATTAACTGGTTAAATAAATGCAGAAATATACACATTTCTGCTTAAATTTTTCACAAAACCTAAAATAAATATGGATAAATGCAGGTAAAATTAGCAAAAAATAAATATGGATAAATACAGACCGAAATTACAAAAATATAAATACCATAAAACCGGGAGCCCTATACATAAGCAAGTGGTTGATGCCCTCCGGCAGACATCTCAAACACCAAAACCAGACATGCACAGCATCAATGCACCACCACATAATCAGAGACCAACCAGGGTATACCAATGCATTACTCAGTACTCTGAACTGAGACGGAAACTCCAGAACTGTGTTTTGAGGCACCACAGACAGTGGCTATAGCCACAAAGCCAAACTAATGCCAGAATGTGTTCTATATCAATGCCAACAATACACCATTAACTAGGTTGTATAGGCCACTGGTTGCATTTCACAAATTCTCTTGTGTTCTTGTTGCAATTTAATAAGTTTCCATGAACTTTGTTGCATTAACTAGTTTCCCTTGCATATTCCTGAGTTCTTCTTGCTATGGGTTAGTGGACAGTTGACTGCATTAAGAAGGTTTCTGTCAGTTTTATTGCAAATTGAGTTATTGTAGCATGAACTCTGTTTGCTTATGCCTTTATTTCTCATTTGAGTTACTGTTGCATAGGTTCCATTGATGTTTTCATCTTACATTCGGTCTCTGAAGTTTTTGCTGCAATAACTAGGCCATTGTGATTTTTCTCAGTAATATAGGCATAAGCAGCTCCAGTTCCCACTTGCACTTATTTTGCCCATAACCAAGTGAGAGTTTCTGAATCCTCTGCACAGCACCAACAGGCCTCCTAAAGCTCGTGATACGTCTTGACATATGCGTCCAACCATCACTTTTCACTTACAATTCTTGAGCTGATTAACTGACTTGGCTGCAGCGGTGATTTAGCAAGAACATCCCAGAGACAGACTCTCTGCCGGATTCTAGTGCTTATCTTCACATGGGAATAATGCTGGGGTGGCTCCTCCGCTAAGACGAAGGATCGTCGCCCGCTGCTTCAACTGAAAGTTCAATACAAAAAATAAAATGATAACTTTCCGTTGTCATTTTATTTTTTGTATTGAGCTTGCAGTTGAAGCCAAGTTGTTAGGGCAGGGCGGGGCTGGGCTCCCTGCATCACAGGGAGGAGTAGTGGTGCCTGCACCTAAGTGCGCATGCTCTCCACAGGCTGTATTGGGCAGCCTTGGTGGAGAACATGCCCAGCCTTCCAGTCCCTCTCTGAGAGCCAAACTACGGCGCTCAGACCTATCACAATGCTGCTGTAAGGCAGCATTGTGATTGGTCAAGGGATGCTTGGAGGCTGTGTGCTTCCTGCCGCAGAGAGGACGGAGGAGAGGCGGCGGCCGGCGGTATTAAGGTAAGTGTTTTTTTATTTTTATCCCTCCCTTCCATCCACTTCCTCCCTCCATCCCCGCTCCTGCCCCACCATCCCCCCCCCCGTTCGGTAGCAGCCACTACTAGAATAATGTTGTTTCTTTCTACAGTCTTGCATCCTCAAACTGCATGCTATCTTAAAAATATCCTCTATCGCCCTAAATCGTGGCATAAAAAACTGACCTTTAGTTAAAAGGTCTGATTGTCACTGCTCTTTTCTTTCATATGGCCCCTCCTTCCCTTCCATCCTCTGCCTGCCTCTTTTGAGCACAAGCTACTCTGCCACATGCGTGTTTGCCTTAATCTCTTTTATTGTAATACTGCAAATTGCCGACAACTCGTTTACAAGATCACAACCTCTCCTCCTTCCTCCAAAAGTCATAGCCCTGTAACTTAACTGTACATAATCTCCTCTAGCTCATCCATGAATCCCACCAACCATATGCATGAGCTCACATATCCTCTTCCCCCTATTGATCACAACTAACTCATATTAGTTTAATTCACCACAAAGAAACTGGAGTGAATGCATGGAATGGTTTAATTGGGCACACAAGACTAATCCAAATAGCCAAAAATAACCAATAATACCGAACTAACCACTCACGTTGGGTTCCAGAACAGTGTGCTGCTCCCAGAACTCGGAACTCCAGAACCCTAGAACTCAGGATCACCAAGTGCAACTGCCACCAACTGGAGAATCGATGACGCGCCGCCAAGAACCCCATCGACATAGCAGCTCACAAAACAGCCCTCCACGGCACATCAAAGAAGCCAAAAAAGCAGCCATCACCACCCGCATTGACTCCACTGCCAACCATATAAAGCTGCCAACCATATAAAGGAACTCTTCCAAATAGTAAAAGAATTCTCCAACCCGACAGCCCACAGAGAACACCATCCACCTCTCCCAAGAACTCTGCAACACCCTCTCAAACTACTTCTACAGCAAGATCACCAACATCTACAACAATTTTAACATCCAACCCGCAACAATCAACCCCGACAACCTCAACCAATCCAGCAAACACCAGCCAAACTGACACCATCTGGTCAACGCCCTGACCACCTCAGCCATCATGTCTTCCATCCACTCCGGGATGCCCATCACCCCCTGCCCCCACCACCTCTACAGCCTTGCAACGAATCCAATCAGCACGCAACTCACCAGCATCCTCAACACCTCCATGCCCACAGAAACCCTTCCCGGACAGACGGAAACACGTAGATGTCAGACCCTCCTAAAGAAAGCCTCCGCTGACCCCAACGATCTAAAAAATTATCGTCCGATCTCCCTGCTCCCCTACCCGGCCAAAGTTCTCAAGAAAGCCATCAGCCAGCAGCTCACCAAATTCCTGCAACAAAACCACCTACCGGACGCCTATCAATCAGGATTCCATGCCAGTCACAGCACTGAGACCACACTGATTGCCGCCACAGACAACATCAGAACACTCCTCGACCGTGGTGAAATGGCGGCCCTGATCCACCTCAACCTGTGGTGTTCGACAAAACTGATCTTTGGGAAGAACACCTTCACATGGGACCACAGAATGGTGGCCTGCAGAACTCGGACCCACACCCACACTGACCGACCACACACGCAACCTCTGCATCATCCTCGACAGCCAACTGACCATAAAACGACAAATTAATGCAGTTGCCTTGTGCTGATTCCACACACTTTGCATGCTCCGCAGAATCTTCAGATGGATCCCAACCAACACCAGAAAGACCGTCACTCAGGCCTTCGTCACCAGCCGCCACGACTATGGCAACGCCCTCTATGCCGGCATCCCCATACAGCTCCTCAGAAGACTCCAGACCATATAGAACGCTGTTGCCAGACTCATCCTGGACCTCTCCAACCTAACCCACATCACCTCCACCTCAGAGACCTCCATTGGCTCCCCATCCAGGAAAGATACCAGTTCAGGATCGTAACGCATGC
This sequence comes from Calotriton arnoldi, assembly GCA_963921515.1. Lineage (NCBI taxonomy): Eukaryota > Metazoa > Chordata > Amphibia > Caudata > Salamandridae > Calotriton > Calotriton arnoldi. Next base: position 2,523,809 of record CAWUFW010001347.1, on the reverse strand, counting down.
CTACAAAGCCCTCCACAACCTAGGACCTGGCTACCTCAACCATCGACTGAACTTCTGCCAACCCGTTAGACACCTGCACTCCTCTTCACTCGCCCCCCGCATTCACCGCACCCACAGCGGCGGCCACTCCTTCTCCTACATCGCTGCCAAGACCTGGAACGACCTCCCCCTCCAGCTCTGTACGCCCCACTCGCTGGCAGACTTCAGAAAGAGACTCAAAATCTGGCTCGTCAACAGAGACACAGCACCTAGATACCCCTGGGGGTGACAGAGTGCGCCTTACAAATGCTGATAGATTGATTGCTGCCTGGTATAAAGTGCTTCAATGCCTCATTAGTGATAGTAAGCACTATATAAATTCAATCACACATCTTATAGTGATTGTGCCAAGATATTTTAGATTATGGCCATCAGACATAATCGCTTGCACTGTAAGTAATAAGGTACAGCACTCAAAACTATTAGTTGGAGACACAGTCAGAAGCTCATGCCACAGTAACAGTCACATGTATGCCATGTAACGTTAAGCTCAATTAAATAAAAAAGTTAACAGGTTATGGGAGGAACAATATGGACAGTTTTCCTCTGTACTGTCCGTGGAAGCAGGGACCACTGGTCACGTGCACTGAATTAAAAAAATACAGAAGTCACTCAATTAATTATTCCAAAACCAGAAGTCAGTCAAGGTTTGTAAAACTAGTGACCAGTATCATGTATGCATAGAGTGCACAAGTAGCACAGCCAGGGTGCCGACTGATAGGATTAAAGGGCACAAGATGTTTAAAGCCATCAATAACCACATCCGACTAGGAGTCATTAAGAGCCTGCAGAAAAGCTGGTGGTAAGAAAAATAACAGCAAAAAAGGTTTGTTTTTTAGTGGAGGCCATGTTCTAAAACTCTTCACTTACACCAATAAATATTTTCAGAGATACACTTCCGCTGTGTGTGCTGCAATGTCTTCAAATGAACAACACTATTACAATGATATGCTGAGTCACACACGGTGAAAACCATCCTTTGTGATGAGCAGCAGCAAAGACACATTCCTCTTGATAATCTACATACCGAGGAGCACCCCCTTAGCCCTAGATCGAGGGATTTCAGTCAAGAAGCAAGTTGCAAGCAGAAAATGAGAGTATGCAAATTCTTGATGAGGAACGCCTTCTTTTCCTTGCCAATGATTCCCAGCAAAAGGCTGCTGCACTGTCATACTTTTACGGCGGAACTACCCTGTATATGACTTTGCCAAAGTAAGGCAAGACATACATACATTCAAGAATCTCAGTTAAACTTGTCCCTCTGGGATCCTCACTCAGTGTGATGTATTTGACGTGTTGTCAAAGTAACGAGCCTCAAAGGTTGGCATTTACAAGTAATCTCAATGATGCACTACTGTACATAAAAGAATGAGTTACTCTCTTGACGGCTGACATTTTTTTTTCTATAAACACCCCCAAAATAAATTGTAGCACTCATAACCCCTCACGGAGAAATAGCAGGTAAATTAAAACAGCTAGGAATTCCAACATCAATGCAATCTTGTATTTTTGCTCTTCTCATTAAAGTGATGATGTAGAGAATGCAGAACATGCATCTCTGTGGTGCTGCACAATATATGGCCAGGAGCACAAAGGTAGCTTCTCGCTAATTTGACTTACAGTAGCCACATAAGTCGGAAGAAGCCATGAAATGCACATCCATGTTGAAAACAGAGCCTGAATCCCTCTCTATACCAGGTCTGGATGGGCAGTTTCACAGCTTCAATGAGGTGAAGCTTAATTGTTGTTCTCTGCAGCCAGATGTCCCACCCGAGGAGGATGATGAGCATTAGTTTGTGTTTTCCTCACAAACAGTGATGGATGTTCTAAGGCCTAAGTTGCAGCGAGGAAATGCTGCAACTGCAACACCAGCTATTCCTGCTTGCTGGAACCCAACCCTCAGTAATTCTAGTGGGCGGGGAATAGCCATGAACCACAGCAAGAAAAGATGAAATGGCGGTGGAAGCTGGATGTGGCTCCACTTTTTCAAGCTTCAGCTGCTTCACATGTCAGATAGTTGGCAAAGTTTTGAAAAATATATTGAGTTTGCATCTTCGCATATTCCTATTAATAGCGATCCCAGCCACTGTAATGGTATCTCAGGACTGTGGACCTTTTCTGAGGTCTTCACTCCACAAGTGACTGCAATACTTGTTTTTGTATAACAGACTTTGGTGCTCTGTGTACCTAGGAATAGGGGTATTGTCTACACTTCTGCAGCATTCCCTTATCCTCATGGAGCCCCTATATTGCCTGGTTGGCCACACAGAGTCCCAGGCACAGCCTTGGTTTGGTGTGGGGTCCATCAGTCATTGTTGGTCTTGGGCAATTCAGAAAATGTCAGCTATTTCAGCGGCGATCAGATTCAACCTTGTAAATGGGTCCACAAATCTATGGGCACCCTAGCCAGTGATGTCTGCGAAAAATGTTAAGTTCTCATTCCTGATTCAGCTCTTGAGTTCTAACAGGACAGATATCCACATAATTAACTTTTTAAGTCTTGATTTTCACTTTCTTAATAATAAATATTCTGACAATTACTAATTTGATTTAGAGCAAAGTACCCAAATAGTATACCCTGGCACACATTCTATGTTTATGTCTTGGCTGATGTATTTTTGAGTTTTAGATTTAGTGAAAACATAAATATAACAAGGGGATTTCGTACGCAGCCCTCTGAAAGTGATTCATCCTAATAACTAAACCTTTAATAAATCTGTTGCTGCCAAATATGGGCCAGATTCTTCAAAAGAGCAGAACTAATCAGGGAAATCAAAACAACAGCATTTACTATTTCAACACAACCACAGAGAAACAATTGACTTTTTTTAAAGCGTGAGTATGATTGATTGCAATTTCTATAGAAAATCTATTGCTAATTTTGGCCTCTAACTTTCAAAATCTTGTGAAGGAAATTAGTGCACACTTTAGGTTTACCACATATGTTTACACATGTGAAGTGTGGTGACGATTAGTCCAGAATTTCATACTTTATAACGAGTCAGTTTAAAATGACTTTGCTGTTGATGCTTTGTATGGCACTGAATGCAGAACCCCTTCAGACAAGAACACGCTAAAATTAGATATCTACAGAGACCCCACTCAGCACTTGTTCCCACTTGAAAAACGGAGAAAACTAGTTCTGCTACTAAAGAGAACAACCATTGGCAAAGCTAGGAGATCTCACCTTTTCAGCAAAAAGGCAGTTTGCTGATGCTGTGCAGCATCAGATGCTTCACAGCATAGGCAAAAAAGGCGCAATGGTGTGACTGCTGATGCCAGTCATGTAATTCTATAGGTGCACGCATGTGTCAGCATGCATGCCTTCCACAGAATGACGCAGGCCCCATTTTCTTCTTTTTTATTTAAAGTTCCAAGATGGCAGGCACCATTTGGATCTGTAAATAAAAAAGGAATTATTTTTAGTGAAAAAAAGCAAAATAAAAATAACGAATGACCATGGGGTGTGGGATAAAGGAGGAGGGGGTGGGGGAGAAGAGGAAAAGCAGCACACAAGGGAAATAAACAAGGAGTTGGAAAGAAGCCCACAATAGTGAGAACACAGAGCTAGTGGAGTAACAAAACCTCTGTCCGCCCCTCCCCCCCTTGCAAGGTACACTGACTGTACTATTGCTATCCCTTTCCTATAGGGACATCTAATCAGATAATGTCTTAGGCCTTCTTTATTAGAGGCCTCTGAATACCGTTTTGAGGTACAAAAAGGAATTTGCACTCATATCATAGGTAATGTAGTAATTTTGGGTGCAGTATTACCTCATGCATATTTACCCTTCAGTTTTTGGCGGGACAAATTTACTAGATCAGAAATAGAGGAAATAGTTCTCGGAAAATGTCCCAGACTTTGGGAAGGGTATGCCAAAATTGGTGCGGAAAGACCGCTTTTCTATGATGTTCCCCATTCTATAAGGCATAGCTTAGAACACTGCAGTAATTCCGTATTCTCAAAAACAAAGATAGCCATTGTGTTGGTAATTCTGAGTGAAAAAGTATTGAACCAGTATGAGTAAAATATTTGCAAAGTGGATCTCAATGCTCATTAATAACTATTGTATTCACCTGGGATTTCAGCCTGAAGGGTGCACAGGTGTGTTGACCTTCCCTGAACTATTTTACCAGAAAGAAAGACTTGCTGCCACACCATACTCAAAGACTGTGCGACAGTTTTAAGGCAATGAATTTCTGTGCCACAGTGCACGCTGTAAGTGAAAAAAGAAGTTGTTTGCAAGCAGTGCTTAATTTGAGCCAGTGCTTTCCGGTGCTCAGCACCGGTACTTAATTGATTTCAGGTGCTCGGCACCGGCACCTAATTGTCAACACCATACTTAGAACAGTCCACCACATGGTGGCGCTGCTCATCTAATTTAGAGATGAGCAGAACAACGGTAGTTTAGGAATACAATATACATTAAAGTTGCTAATATCTGCCTCCCCAGCCATTCCTTTAGCTTTGGGGACCTGGAATAATCTGAACTGTCACATTTACATGTGAGAGAGATGGTTAGTAGTTGTTTTGGCAGTGATGATAAGGGCGATAGGTGGTGCAAGCTGCAGTGGCCTCCTGGTCAGAGCCCTGGCACTTAATATTTTACAAATTATGCACTGTTTGCAAGAGCTCAGAGTATGTAAGTTAGGAGATACCAGTACTAACAGATTAGTGCATACCTCAATTCAGGGCATCAATGCATTCTGGCGTTTGTGCATGTTTCAATGCTAGTGCATGATGCAAGTTAAAATAGAGGTGCTCTAAAGGAGCTTTGTTAGTCTCCGAAAATCACAATATCACGAGTGGAGTGGGACTGGAGATCTCAGAAGAAAGCATTACAAGAGATTTGTGCATCACTCAGTATGGAGCTAGTAATGCATTATGACAGCCAGTGCTACAATGCCATACAACTATGGAATGTGAGCTACACATAATCCAGTAACACCATTCTGCACTCAGGAATGAGGCGCTTTATGACAGGTCCTAGATTTTAGTTTTTATTGTGAGAGCTCTGTGGGAAGGTCAGTACTGGCCTTGCAGTGAGGACAGGAACACCTTAAGGGAGCTTGCTGCATCTCTCTGGGATAGCACTGCAGGGAGTAGGTCAAGATGAAGGTGCATTGTGAGTATTTTAGCGTAGGCACAGAAGAGCAGCGGGCATAAAAAAAGAAAACACTTACCTGCAGGCCAGCCGGCCGGCAGCCGCCTCTCGGTCCTCTTTGGCTCCTTGGCCGACAGCAGGAACCAGGAAACACACAGGCTCCATGACTTCCCTAGCCAATCACGACGCTGCCTTACAGCAGCGTTGTGATTAGTCTGAATGCCGTGGTTCGGCACTCAGAAAGGGACTGGGAGGCTGTGCATGTTCTCCAACCAGGCTGTGCATTACAGCCGATGGAGAACATGCAAAGTGCGCATGACTGTTTGGCCGGCCAAACCGTCATGCGCACTTTAGAGTGTGCTCACAACTCCTCCCCATGGCCCTGCTCTGGCCAGCCCAGCCAGCCCTGCCCCGCACCTGAGCAGGAACAGAAAACGAAAATGATAATAACATTTGTTATTATCATTTTAGTTTTCCTTTGTAAATTGCTCACAGAGCAGTGGGGAGACGCTGGTCCACCTTATCGGAGAAGCCGCCGCTGCTAGGTACATACAGCGTGGGCTGTGGATAGTGCCGCCTGTGCTTTACACAGACAGCTTTTGTGGGAACAGGGGTAGAGCTGCAACAAACCAAAGCATAGTCTGCAGACAGTGGTAGCTCCCTGCGGATGGCGGTCTATTGACAGGAATACATCAGCTCAACAACCACATGTAGTCTGTGGACTACATTGACTTCAACACATAAAGGGCGTCTGTAGGCTGTGATAGCTCCACACATAGGGGTGGTAGTTTTTGGATACTGCCTCCTTCACTTTAAACACTGAGGTGGTAAGTGGACAGCGCTAGATCAACTCCCGACCCTGGAGTGGTTTTTGGACAGTTGCAGCTCCATGCACAGGGAGAGGGTTCTGTTGATAGAGGTAGTTAAGCTCTACACCCAGAAGTGGGATATGGATGGTGGTAGCTCCACACATACGGGGAAGGCCTGTGAATGGGATAGATCAGCACAGGGGTGGTCTGTGGACTTTCCTAGTTCCACATTTAACTACATAAAGGAGCTCTTTAGACGGTGGTAGCTCCACACATAGTGGGTGGTCTGTCGATAGTGCCAGCTGTGCTTTATATTTATAGATGGTTTGTGAACAGGGGTAGATTAGCTCCACACACAGCTGGTCTGTAGATAGTGGTAGCACCACTCCCAGGGGTGGTCCTTGGATTTTCCTTGTTCCACATATAGAGGGGCTCTGTAGGCAGTGGTAGGTCTACATGTTGTGGGTGTAGGGTTCTGGGCAGAGGTAGATCCGCCGCACACATCACTCAGGAGATCCGAATTATACAAAAGTATGACCTCAAATGAACTCCGCTCACAGCTTCTCCACACTTCCTCAGGATGAACTTGGTATGTCACGCTGCTGAAAGCTCCTTAGAACACGCATTTGGCAGATGCCTGAGTGGCTCCACCAGGACACTAGAGGCTGTCTCTTTTTATCACCTCTCTTTCACAGACACAGACCTGTTGCTTTGTGATGTCTTCTCTCTTCTACTAGTCCTCTTTCCTCTCTCGCTTGTCTCTCATACTCTCAATAGTGTTGTATGCGTAAATCTAGATCCCACTTTCTTTCTCTCTCACACACACTTAGCTGTTCTCTCTCTCTCACACTGGTCAGTCTGAGTTGTGTTGGTAATCTCTCCTGTTCTTCCTTTCTTCCACCGCCTTAGTACCCTTTTCTCGCGTCTGCCCTCTCACTTTTCTCCTCTCTCAGCTTACCTTCTCACCTGCTTCTCCATAACTTCTCTCTTTCTCCTGTCTCTCTCTTCTCTGGTCTGTCTGTTTTCTTCTCTCTCCAATACCTCTCTTTCACTGAGCTGTCTCTTGTCTCATCTCTGCATTGTTCTCTCCCATTTCTCTTTCCCTGCTTGTCTCTCCCTTCTATTTCCCTCTTACCCCCCCCCCTCCATCTGCTTATGGACTGAGAAAGAGTCACAAGGGCACCTTTTCACAGGGCCTACATATATCTCAACAGCTAAGCAGAATGATTGCATCTTTGCCCACCCACCGCCTGAGATGTTCCACAGAGCAGGCCAGAGCCAGGTGGCAGCACTTACTGTTCATTGTTTGGTCTTGTGTACTGCTTCTGCATAGGTGAGCGAGGGGTCCCTTCCATGGTTGGGAAGCCTGGCCTACCCCCCGCACTGCAAGGCACTATGTTACGCCCCTGCACAGAACCCGGGGCAGTTTGGCAGAATGAGAAGCACATGAGGGAGAGAGCAACATGACTGCATGAAAGAAGTACATGAGGGAGGGAGCACACGGAGTGTAGGGGAGTTGGGAGGGAGAAACACACAAGACAGTGAAAGCAGAACAAGTGAGAGTGTAGGGTGGTTCTTAAGCAGGGGAGAAGCACACAAGGGAGAGAGCTGGAAAACACATGCACTCTCATGGAGTGCTTAACCAAAAAGAAAAAAGTTGTTCCCTAGAAGTGAGCAGTCAAAGGATAGTTGGCCAATCCAAAGATTGGGGAAAAAACTATGCTACAGGGTTGGGACAGACTTAAAAAAAGAAATCGAGCCATCAAATTAGAAGCCAGTAAATGAGAATGACAAAAAAGCCAACCAATTGTAAGCAATGGGAGGGCTGTAAGTAAAGTAAAAAAAGAAAAAAAAAGTGCTACGACACAGTCAAAAAGGGGCCGAGTCATAGCGTCAGGCGAGACCTAAAAAATGACACAAGAGGAAACAAACAGAAACAAACAGAAATAAGAGGGAGTGAATGAACAAGTTGCGCATACGTAAAATAGATAAAAGTGCTGTGTTATAGCAAACTAAGATGTGTATGCTCTCAGTGCTTAATTTGCAACATAATGAGCGCCGGTGGCCAAAGCACTGTTCAACAAGCGGTGCTATTAAATGTCCCCGCACCGAATACTAAGGCTGCGTAATCCTGAATCCACCTCATGCCTCTTTTATCCACTGCCAGACACTCCCTGCCCCTTTATCTCTTGCAGGCTCCTCCTTTCTCCTTTGTTGACAGTTTCCCGGTCTTCTCTTCCTCTTCCTTTACCATGTGTGTGTTTTCCTCTCAGGGAATGCCTAATAAAAAAAAGTAAGTGCCGGTGTGCTCCACCAGCCACAAAAATGAGTGCGCGTGGGCCTACAGGCAACGACCGGCTCAAATTAAGCACTGTATGCTCTATTCTTTTTATCAATAAGGGGAGGAAAAGTAAATAGGCAGCAAATTCTTAGTGCTGTGTATTCCCTGAAGCAGCTTCCAGGCATGCTATATGTATGCTCCTTCAGGGAGTTGTAAGCAATCCTCAACTTAAGTGACTAACATGGCAATCACAAAACTCTATTCATTTGGTAATGAAATCATTAGAAGAACCTTATGGAGCCAAGGTATTCCCGGCAATCTGCAGTTCTATTCCGGAATAATGAAGTAAGATGCTGCACAACAACATTTGCCAATATCTTGGGAATTTTGTTAACATTTCTCATCAAGTGATATATTACCAAAAATCGATAGACCACAATAGGTTTAATTAAGTTGAGTTAATGAAGTCCCACACGCCTGCCAAAGATAACAGGTATCTTGTTTATTGCAGTTTATTTGAAGCAGAGAACACATTGAATTGGATGTATTTCTTGCTTAGCAGATTTGGGATTAATAGGACCAATGCTAAATGCTTTTTGGCATTCAGGGTGAGTTTTCTTTCTAAGGTCAGCACTGTCTTTCTAAATGTTACGCTCAAAAAAATATATTTTATAGAATTGTTTTTCATTTTTAAAAGTAACTTTGCTCGGTTTTTACAACCCAGCACCATGCACAACGTGATTACTTCGTAAAAATACAGTTTTCAGATATTAAAAATTCCAAATCTTTTTTGGTAAAAAAGTTGTTGGAGTCATTTTTATTGTAGGTATGCACTGATGACTCTTTGCACTTCAGTGCTCTGTATGGGGCTTTGAATGAATGAAATATATCTACTGAATTAATAAATTAAATATATCCACTGAATTATCTGTGCGCAAATGTTACATTACCAGTGCTTACTTAAAGGTGCTGATTAGCTATAAAATGGTATTTTCCTCCTATAATAATTTAATCAACACCCTGTAATGATTGCTCCTTTAGTGCACATGCAAGCAATGTATCAAATGTATAGGAATAGGAAAAATATATTAATCTACTACACTGAACTTTTAGCTTTGGCTCTTGCAGCCATTGCTATAAGCACAGAACCAGAGTAGATTAAATCTGACTTTACTGTGACCCAGGATTCTGTAGGAAACAGACGTGGCTTCAGTCTTTAGGATTCTGCTAGTTCCTGGTGCCCTGGTTACTCTGAAGGACAAGCAGAGGCTATCGGCAATGTGCAAGCACAGTCTGCGTAGCAGAAGGGGCAAAGGGACGATGCATGGGAGCAAGTCTAAATAAAGATTGTTTCAAGCTAAATGGTGAACTAGTACTTAAAAAAAATTATCATGGTGTGGACATGTCTTATGAATGAATTGTAAACATCAAAGGGATGAAAGCCCTGTGTGCCTAGGAGCCATAGGGGATATAAAACAGTGATTACACGACTTCATTAATTTCTCTCCTCACAGAAAGACCAATTAATATGCAAACCTAACCTAGATAAATCGCTTTTAGTAATGTACATGCACAGGGCCTAAAGCAGTTTATGCAGCTGTCTCGCTGCCGTTATGATGAGATTTTATCGATCGAGGCTCAGCATAGACGGGTGCTCATGAAACAATAGTTCAATTACACTTTTGGTAATGGAACAGCTAGACGACAGCTGACGTTTTTGTTGGTGTGTTTAGAATGGCAGAGTGTACTCAATGTTCGACAGCAGGGGGCTGTTATTCGTCTGCATGCATTAGCATCATTTCTTCATTTCAGGACATACCAAATCCTTATAGCCATATATGGTAGCACATCAATCTATCTCCTCTTGTGCTACCATGTGCTCAGGGTCGGATTGCCCATTCTGCCTCCCAGACATTTCCCTGGCGGGCTGCAGGCTAGGGAACGGCTTTTAGATCAGGATGGCCTGCCCCGACCCAACCATGCCTTCTTGTTTGAATGTATCTGCCAGGGCTGATTTTTTTTTAAACTGGCCAAGTGCATGCTCTGCTATGAATTAGTTGTTCTTCCCTTAATGACTGGCCCCATCACCTAGACACTTTTTTCTGGAAAGGGAAGCATGGGACTAGGCCATGGGTCTCTAACCTTTTCCATAGTGAGAGCTACTTCTGCTCAGTGAAAGTGCTCTCAAGCTACCAGCAAACTTTATCACTGTAAATGATTGACAACATATGTTAGCATTACACTATAACTTCCCTAAGCATGATTATCAGTAGTGACCGTCCAAGCATTCCAGATGAGGTTACCAACAGAAATGCCATGAAAAAGCTTATCAATGTTAAATGGCTCCACCTTACTAATGACATACCAGCCAAAGCAACACATGCCCTCTGGCACAAAATACCATGCCAGAGTAATAAGTCTCCTCAACTCATCTTGAATTATCATTCAAATATTAACTTTAAATGTGCTTTGGAATTGCAACCTTTTGACTTCATTCGCTTATCAGTTTTGGAAAATACACATTTTTCACTTAAATACTACTTCAATTTTGGGCAAACAATCTCAATTTTCCAGAAGAAATACATTTGCTGGAAAAAAAAACCTTGGGGCATATTTATGGGGATTTAGCACAAACTCTGCCCTCTGTCAAAGCGAAAGGGCAGGAATGCACTGTATCGATGGCAGACAGCGCATTCCTTTCCTTTCCCTCTGCGCTGCCGCAGTTTCGGCAGCCTAGCGCCAACGCAGGCACCCTTGCACCATGGTGCAGGGGTGCCTGCGTTGCACCTTCCTGCACAAAAACAATTGTGGGAGGCTTTTTCCTTTTTCTATGTGTGCTGCTGAATGCAGCACACATAGAGAGAGGAACAAACGAGGAGAAATAAAGTTATTTCTCTTCGTTGCGCCTCCCCTGGGAAAGTGTAAGGTTTTGGCGCATCCCCAGGTTTACATGCTCTTGTAAATGTTATGTTATGTTAGGGAAACTTTTAAAGCGCAACTGTTACCCGGGGGTGTCCTGGCGCTAGTTACTTCTCCTTTAAGCAGAGATGGAAGAGAGAGGTTTATTTATCAAAAAGCCATGTCTTTAACCCCTTCCTGAATGCTAAAACATTGGTGGCATTTCTCAAGTGGAATGGCAGGTTATTCCAAGCTTTTGCCACACAAAGAAAAACTTCTACCACCCCACTGGGGATGCATCAAAATCCATGGGTGTTGTGTGGGAACACCCACTGCAATGCCCTTGGAACGTCTCCCTAGCGCAGAATAAGGCAATGCAGCGATTTGCATTGCCTTGCCTTACTCCATATCTATGAGGCCATTCAAAGCAACGCAAAGTGGCTGTGCGTGGCCTCATAAAAATGATTTGGTGGTTTGCGTCACCGTTGCGTCACAAAAAGTGACACAATGGTGGCACAAGGGACTGGTAAATATGCCCTTAAGTTTTTGCCTTTAAAATTTCAGTTTTAATATTTAGGAACTACAAAGTCCCCAAATATCAGATTGTCAATTTCATGGAGTACTTATATGAACAAATACCTCACATGGACTGAGTCTGCTTTAAATTCCCAGGCATTACAGTCATAGTCCATGGATACTCACCATACCAGCAAGGATGCCTGTAATATCCTCAGTAATGCCCGCCATTATACCAAGGCCACCATTGTGCCAAGGCTAGACACCATAACAGCCAGGATGCACACCATAAATCAATCATGGCCATTATTATGTGAGGGGCCATCACCGTTATGTCAAGAGGGTTAAAATGAATGCTCTTAATAGGTCAGTAATGGCTGTCAGTATGTCATAGACCGAGAATGCCCAAAACAGTCAGTAATGACCACTATCCTATCATACTATTGGTACTATTATGCCATGAACGGCCACAATTGTGCTGAGGTGAACCCCTTATGATGTGTGGTAGCATATACCTTTGAAGGTCCTTGACACACATGAATTGCATCCAGTAAGCACAACTGTTGTATTAGGGAGGGGGGCACTGTGTGCCCCCCCACCCTCTTGGACACAAACACAGATGAATGCATGTGAGGCTCTTAAATGTCTCAGCTCTGGATCCATACGCTGCTCCTCTCAGCCCATGGGTCATGATCCATGATCCTCATGGTGCGACTGGCAGAGCAAGGGCCTACGACATGGCCAATATCCTTGTGACTTGCCTAGATTGAGAATGGCAATAGGTGGCCATGTGGCAGACCCCACAGGCCAACACAATGTTTGTTTGTTTCACTGGCTGTCACTCTTGAGAGGCTTGAGAAGAGCAGTGCCTCCCAGGATGCTTGTTTCCGGTCCAGGGAAGACATGGCTTGGCAGTTCGGGCTGGACTGTTCCCATGAGGCACAGGGTCAAGACTGATTTGCATATAGCTGTGTCTGAACTGGGGTGGCGAAGTGAGCTAAAGAACGATGATGGATTCAACCCAGATCTGTGACTGGGGGTGAGTGCCTGAAAAGTTTCATCGCTCCGTCCATCATCTCCTTGTGTTTGCTTTGTTCGCCCTAAGTTGGCAGGGTATGCCCAGACGTGGGTCCCTTGCTCACTTTGCCACTGGATTCAAGCTAGCCTGGCTGATGAGGGCTGTTAGCCCGAAACCGGTCCCAGGATGCTTGTTTCCGGTCCAGGGAAGACATGGCTTGGCAGTTTGGGCTGGACTGTTCCCATGAGTCACAGGGTCAAGACTGATTTGCATATAGCTGTGTCTGAACTGGGGTGGCGAAGTGAGCTAAAGAACGATGATGGATTCAACCCAGATCTGTGACTGGGGGTGAGTGTCTGAAAAGTTTCAGCGCTCCGTCCATCATCTCCTTGTGTTTGCCTTCTTTAATAACACAGACTTTGAATGAGGTACTGGGCTTGGCTTCACCTCTGAGAGCTACTTTGAGTGTCCTGGTGATCTACCAGTAGCTCTCGAGCTACTTGTTGGAGACCCCTGGACTAGGCATTACCACCGTAGGGATAATAAACTGTGTGGGTTGCATACCCACACCATAGATTTTTTTACATAATGTCCAATATCACATGTACGCGGACAATACACAAATATACTTAAAAATCCATTCACTAGACGACATCAAATCTCTCAACGTAACGCTACAAAAAACTCAGACCTGGCTGGCTGAAAACCATCTGAAACTAAACACCCTCAAAACTGAATTCCTCCTTATCGCTTTCCCCAACCAATCGACCATCATCCTTGATTGGCTGAAACACCTCACAGCACTCAACTGCCAGCCTCTTATTATCGACTCAGCGAATTCACTGGGAGTAACTCTCGATAAAAATCTAAACATGCAGAAACACATTAGCAGCGCAACAAAAGGAGCACATTTTCAAATGAACACCCTAAGAAGACTAAAACCCTTCCTCCCCGCAAATGACTTCAAACTTGCAGTTCAAGCTCTAGTACTCCCTGGAGTTGAATATGGGAGTGCTTCTCTTTGCGGGCTCCCCAGATCGACGACAGCCCCCCTAAAAGCCTCAATCAACTCAGCTGCTAGACTCATCACTGGCTCCAAAAGAAACTGCCACATCTCCCCTGACCATAGAGCCCTCAACTGGCTACCTTTTGAAGCCAGAGTTCAAATAAAAATCGCATGCATGACGCACAAGGCCATACATCACAACACTCCGAGCTACCTGGCACAGAAATTGGTACTTTCTTGTGGCAACAGATCCTCCAGAAGCACCAGTAACCTTCTACTGAAACCACAACGATTTTCCAAGAAGAAAACATACAACCGGGCCTTCTCGGGGATTGCTCCCAGGATCTGGAATGCACTACCTCCAGAAACCAGACTGAATCCCTCTATTGTATCGTTCAAAAAAGAAGTGAAATCTATTCTCTTATCCAAATTCACATGAACTATGTTTATAAGTTGTAATACTATTGTATGATATGCACGGAACATAATTTTTTCTTGTAATACGGGTTTTGTTTACTATATCTGCTTGTACAGCGCTCTGATACCCGCGAGGGTCTTGTCCGTGTAGGAGACCTTATTGCCAAGGCCAAATCAGGATCTCCTTTGGACCCTTGCCCAGTTTCAGTTTTAAAATTGGTGCAAGATGTCATTGCTGACAATCTGACTAAACATTTTTAAACAGTTTTTAGTGCAGGCTGCTTTCCCAATTTATGGAAAGTTGAATCTATTCTACCTATCCTAAAGAAGCCCAATTTAGATACTAATGACGCAAACAACTTTTGTCCAATCTCCCGGCTCCCCCTGCCTGCAAAACTTCTCGATTAAGGCTATGAATATACAACTCTCAGATTATATCACTGAGCACAGTCTGCTTGATGACACACAACACGGCTTTAGGTCCGGTTATAGTACAGAATCTGCCTTGATTAAATTGGTCGAGGAAATTAGAGAACCTCTGGGCGACGGAGGAATGGGCGCTCTTATTCTTTTGGATTTGTCGGCGGCCTTCGGCACTGTCCACCATGCTATTTTGGTGGAACGGTTAGCGGCAATTGGTGCAAAGGGATCTGCGCTTAATATGTTAAAATCTTTTTTGGAAGACAGGATGCAGTAGCCCACCTTAGGGGTGGTACTAGCCTGGAGGTGGCATGCCTATCTGACTAGCTACTTTTCCTGCCTGTCCGGGTGCCAACGGGGTCCTGGACAAAGGGGTCAGCTTCCTCTCCTGTGAGGGGGAGCCAGATTCGCATTTCAAAGGCGGCAGACCTTCCTGATCAGCAGGTCATCCTGTGGGAGGGGGTGGTACACCTTCTTCCTGGAAAGGCTTTTGGTCTGGATCTCCTGAAAGCAGAGGTTCTCACCCTAGGAGGTCAGAACAGCGTCTTGGGTGGCAGGCTGCCAGAAACCAGTCAGCAAGGACACCAGAGGCCGGTAGGTTTTCAAGGGGCACCGCTAAGGTGCCCTCTGGGCGCATGTATTGGTAAATCCAACACTGGCATCAGTGTGGGTTTACCAATACGAGATGTTTGATACCAAACATCCCTATTTTCAGTGAAGCCATCATGTAGCTTGGGAACTCGTTTTCACCAGTGTCCAGCACATGTTTTAAAAAAGCTTCCCCCCTGTCCACTTTTACTGGCAGAAATAGGACTGATCAGCACAGGGGCATATCTGCTCATGCAGGTATGCCCTCACATGTAATATAGGCAGTCAGATCTGCTGTAGGTGACACTTAAAAATATCACATGCAGCGTTAGGGGACATGGCACACAGGGATGTGTGGCATGCAGTGTTTTCACTTTTGTCTGCACCAAGACATGCAGCCTTCAACAGACTTGCATGTGCTTGGTAAGTGGTCCCTCAGGGTGGCACAATTTGTGCTGCTGCCCTTAGGGGCCCTCTTTAGTACCTCAGGTCCTAGGTACCAGGGGTACCATTTACTAGGGACTTACAGACAGTGCTAAAGGCTTTGCCAATTGGGAAAACAATTGTACAGTTTTAGGAAATAACACTGGTACTGGGGTCCTATTTAGCAGGAACCCAATACACTTCAGTCAAAGTTGCATCAAATACCTGGCAAAAAGTTTGTTGGGGAGGTACTGCAGCAAACTCATTTTCCTACACCATAACACTGTCTTTGTCTTGTTACTTTACCTCCACTTCATACTGTGCCCTCCCCAGCTCTTCCCAATAACAAAGGAGGAGTTGCCAAGACTAGCCCAAAAAACCTAAAGCACCCAATTTGACGGCAGAGCCATGTTCAGACATGCATAAGTTGTTCATTCTGTTCTCGAAGCAGACCTCGCATCCATGATTAAAGCCTCCCTTCACAAACTTGTAAATTGTGGCCCACAGAAACACATTATCATCACACCCCTTGTGAAGAAAGTAATGGCTGACCAAGAAGCCTTCGCTAACTTCCAACTGATCCTCACCTGGTCCTGCCTCATTAAGATTTTGGTAAAGAGGTCACGAGACAATTTTAAAATGATGTAGAACTATATTTCATGCTGCATGAATATCCATCGAGATTCACAGAAGCAACAGTTGCCCTACAGGCCCTGGTTAATGTAAGAGAGGAGCTCTTGCTCTCTTTGGATGAAAACACAAAATCAACCCTCAGGCACCTTGATTTATTACAGCCTACACCATTGTGGAGGAAGGCAATGCTATAGTAAGGCATGAAAAAAATGGCGAAGAAGAGTCTGGATCAATTATGTTTTTTTCAACTACAAACTACATTTAGAATAGGTTATCTGAATCATCTTCACACCTGGTGACAAGCGGAGTCATTGCTTTCCTGATAGCTTTACAATACCTAATTGTACCTTTTGGCATGCTCTTAGCACCGCAGCAAGTGAGCTTGTAACCGTATGCAGACAACACCCAAATGCACATTAGACTGGAAAACATGCAGCAACCCAGACCGTCACCACCACCACCAGTGGCGGCCGCCATAAACAAAGGGTGGTGGGGCTGCACAGGAGGCGTCGCGTGGGAGGGAATACAATATTAAAAGAAAAAAAAAACGTAACTTTTGCCGCCAGCTGCCTCCAGCGTTGCGTCTTGTCGTGCCACCTCTCTTCTTCCTGCTCGTCCCAGCAGCCCCTGGGACAGACTCCCTGTCCAATCACCGAGCTGCAGTGCAGCCCGGGATTGGTCTGAGCAGGCAGGAAAGACGCCCTGCTCAGACCAGGGAGTCTGTGGGGTTTCTCCAGCCCGGCTGCTCAATGCAGCTGGGCTGGAGAAAACCTAAGTGCGCATGTGTGTTTTGGTCGGCCTGAGACAGCCAGCCAAACACACATGAGCACTTAGGGAGTGGAGTCCACTAGCACTCCTCCTCCCCCCTCCCATGCCTTGGCCCCGCCCTTCCCAACACTGCTAGCTAAGGGCTGGCAAATGTAAAATAAAACAATGCAAGAACATCGTTTTATTTTACATTTGCTGGCTCTGAGCCAGGCAGTAGGGCGATGCTCCTCCGCTAATGCGGAGGAGCCACCACTGACCCCCACATTCCTGCACAAAGTGCTTCATGTGATGAAAGACCGCTTTTTCCACCATAATTTGCTAGAAAAAACATGGTATACTTTGGTACTTTTTCAGTTGTGACTCACAGGTATAACTCCCAGAATACATTGTCCGGTTAAAGAAAAGCACGAGGGCCTGAATCCACGGTGTCCCATTGCTATGGGGTGTTATTGGTAAGTAAGAACTGCCAACAGACTGCCAAAGTGACTAGGATTTGCTTTAACTAGCATGAATTTTACTGTGTTAAACCCATGTACCACACAAAGAGTTAGAAGATTTAATATCACTGCATATCCTCTTTATTTACAACACTGAACCACAAAAAAACGCAACAATTGTTAGAGTGAATATCTTTTCTGCAATGATCCCTAAACTATCCAGTAACTCTTATTAAGATCTGCCTTATATAGAGGTTAAGTCCACCTTCATAGTACCATCAGATGAGGGTGGGATGAGGTTGCCTATGATGAAGCATGCCACAAAAGTGTGGATGAGGCTTCCTCACCCAATATAAATTATTTTGCTCTATTAACTCTTACAGTCAGCGCAGTTTTTGTTTTTCACTATGTACAACCAGCTCTGAACGAGGTCCACTTGTTCCCAATGGATGCAATAATCAAGCTCAAATTTCTATGTACGTTACAGAATTCCTGCTGGCGAAGAGAGTTAGATGAGCTTCAGACACAACCATCCCAACATCGGCGTAAGAGGGACAAGTATGCAGTAACTGAACATCAAATTACCCAATAAATCTTTAAAAATGAAAGGAGATTGAAGGGAACTCAATAACCCAGGCAGTCAAATGCACTGTACCATAGCTTAAAAGCAGAATCCAAGCTACTGTACTTCATGACAAAACTAAAGCAGGAGTTTTCCATCTCTCCCACAACTGAACTCTATGCAAACAGAAGTTGAGAGAGAAGAATATTGAAACTGCACACTCTGTTCCCTGATTGCACTCCAAATTCCCCATGCACCACCACATGCAAATATTGGCATGACTTCAAAAATGTCAAGCAGCACTTTATAAAGTCACTCAATAAGCAAATAAAGAAAGAAATAAGGACAGTGTCCTACTAAGTTATGAGGACAAGCAACAAACTTTGCTGGGAGTCGTTTTTAATGTCATTGTACTGAGCCACAAAAGATTTCCCGGTGAGAGAAGCGTACAGGAAGGTCAAGCAGTATTGTTTTTCAAAAACAAACTTCACAAAGTTTCATAGAACTCTGCAAAGGTTGGAACTCTTTCTCTTCACCACTTTTGCGACCATATATGTCATGCATATCGTTATTTGATATTAACAACATTGTTCTTCATAAGATATACTTTGCAGTTCTTTACTGCATTATGTCATTGGGCCTAAAAACAATTAACACAATGTAAACTTGAAGAGAACATTTCTGTGCAATATTTCCAGATTGTCTGGGTTTCATCAATGTACATTAATACATAAAGGAATATGATCACCCCCCCGCCCTGATGGAACTCCACTGGCTCCCCTTGCCGAACTGCACCATCTTCATCAGCTGCATCATTTACAAAGCCATCACAACCAGCATCCCCGCTTATTTTACAGATAAGTTTGCCATCTAAGCTCGGCATCTCTGATGGTTCTTGGCACACCCGCCATCAAGAAACCATGAGACTCCAGGCTCAGAAGTGTAAAAACAAAACACAAGACAGCAAGTCTTTTCCATGTATGCTCCCAGGATCTGGACAAACATCCCTATGTCCATCAGGACAACCCCAACACTGCTCCAATTTAGGAAAGCGTTGAAGACTCATCTCTTTAAAGAACACTACATCACCATGCATTAATCATGCACAATACAGCTTCCTCTCCTATTACTTGTTGACTGTGTACTGGTCTTCAACCAAGTGGTGCACTCTGCTGCCTATTGGCTAGGTTTAAACTATAGAAACGACCACATACGTACAAAGATACATAGTGAAAAGTATCATGCTATGTGGTGAAAAGTATCTTGCAATGCAGAGGTAAAATTTGTAGATTAATCGGAAAGCTCTGCAACCTCCTTAAAAAATGAACATTTGGAACTTTGCAAAACTTTACTGGTGTAAAATACGCTCCACACCCATTCAGATACTTATCTCCCCAGTCACGCCCGAAGCATTAAGGTGGCCAGCATGCCATCACGTGGTTCTCAGCTACTTCTGAAGCATCAGTTATAGTCTCATTGAATTATGTATGCTAGACCACAAAACCATACCCAGTCCCTTTCATCCTCTCTTAATCCATCAGGTGAAATTTGAACTGTGACAATTCATTTTTTTTTACATTTGTAGACTGAGAATTGAGAGTTTTCTAAAAGTGCCTGTGTTACAGACAAGCTGGCGCGTAGCAGGAAACTCCCACACCTGAAGGCGAGAGGGTCGATTTCATATCACACTGTAGTCGTTTTATGAAAACTCGAAACAGATGCAAACTGACAAAGCACATTTAATTGGGAGGGAGGGGATGCCGGATTAGGAAGTGTAAACGTGTTTTTTCTCGTAGGTTTGTAGTTTTGGAACATTTTGCTACACGATAAACAGTACATACTACATTTATATTTTTAACATGAATACAGAACTGTCTTGAGAACGTACACCGTTTAATCACGAAAAGATGGTCACTATTTGGCAAATCGCTTAGTCTTGAAATTTGCAAGGTTTTGCCACCGTGTGTATGAATAGTGCACCAATAGTTTTTCTCCTTTATTCCACATACTTTTTCAGAATGCACATTACATCCTCTAAAGTCGCCTTGTCAGCAATTATGCCAAATACTGTCACCGCTGGTGCCAGCCTTACAAAGGGAACCCACGATTTGCCCCCTTTCCTGAGTCCAGGGTTAATCTGTGGCACGTAGCATGACATTATGACAAGGTATGTATCTTTATGCTATTTTTGTGTCGGGAGGCATGATACTTTTTTTCAGTACTTGCCCCTGCTGGTACCTCATTTGTGTGTGACGCTGCAAAACCATGGTATTGTGCCACTCGGTTTACTTCTCTGTGATGGCAGAAAAACCTATTAGAACAGCGTTCTGAAGCCTTATTATCTTTGTTTATGCTATACAAACTTGCTATTAAAGACAACGGGGTAACCCAGTATCCCTCGGAACCTGGGTATTGACGATATAGTCTACAGTATAGTTCCGTCGGGTAGCGAATAATTGCTTTAGACAAGCAAACATAGTATAATCATTCAGCAAAAAACATGAATTTTTTAAACCAACACACTACACCAATTTTTTTATCGAAGAAATGTGTATAGATCCTCTTCTTTATATATATATATATATATATATATATATATTTATATATATATATTTATATATATATATTTATATATATATATATATATTTATATATATATATATATATATATATATGTCAAATCATATTTATAAAGAGTGGGCTGTCATACAATACAAGGAAAGGAGTGGTTAAATAGTGAATGTTGTGACATGAAGTGAATATGGTGAGACAATGGAAACAATACATGAAAGCACTAATACATGGATAACACAGATTGATGACCAGTAAATCTAGATCTCTGTCCATGTGAATAAATACAGTGGTAACCTGTGCCTTCAATTATTTACGGTTACACTGTTATCAGACACGAGAGATGGCACGTCGACGTTTCGACTCAAAATGTCTGTTTCATGGGGACATCATGGTGGGTCTTATTCAGGACGAAAAAGGGGGGGGGGTTTGACAGCCAAGTCGTAAGGAAACAAACTCCTCCAAGCCTGGATGGAGTGAGAGTGGGGCGTCTTGTCAGGGCATCATCAAAAGGACCATGAGGGAGTGTTCCTCTCTGAGGGAAAAAAGGTAGTAGGTGCTTGCATCTAGATCTGCTGCGGGACCTGGCTCTTCAAAGAGACCACCAAACAGCAGAGGTACGGAAACCGGGACCGATCAATTTCCAGATCAGGTCATGTGGTGCGTCTCACAGAACGGAGCTTAAGTTACAAATCCTCGGTAATGGTAATGTTTCCATTGTCTCACCATATTCATGTCACAACAGTCACTATTCAACCACTCCTTTCCTTGTATTGTATGACAGCCCACTCTTTATGAATATGATTTGACATATATAGATATAGATATATATAAAAAAAAAAAGAATATATATACATTTCTTTGATCAAAAATTGGTGTAGTGTGTTGGTTTAAAAAAATTCATTATTTTTGCTTTATGATTATACTATGTTTTTTTGTCTAAAGTAATTATTCGCTACCCGACGGAACTATACTGTAGACTATATACACACTTGCAAAGCACAAACATTGCAACTGGTATGGTCTCCTAGTACCTCCAGCAGTGCAGAGACAATCCACATAGTCTCAAGTTTACCACAGCAGGCCTTTGCCTGACTGAGCTTGTGGTGATGTGTTACGGATAATGACTTCTGCTCATACTGTTGGTTACTTGGCTGAGACAATCACTGAGCTGAGCGTGTCTGATTTTTGTGTTAAGGTCAGAGGGTTTTGGCAGTTGTTTAGTCATATTATGGGTCTATAGGCAAGCCCCCTGCCTGCTGGATGTATGGGGGCACGAGGTGAGGGTGTGCCAGGTCATGTTGTTGAGCATGGTGATAGCTAAACATATGCCATATCTGTGCGGTGCTGTGCTGGTTACATCCAAGGTGTTTTTTAGGTCTAAGCCTACCAGACAGCACAGACCTCTGGTTGCTAAAGACTTCCTGGGGACATTCTAAAAGCTGGCCTAAAAATGCATTTCGCTCATTGCTTACCATTGGCTTTTTGGTTTGTAACTCACATTTGCTTGCTTTTTATTTGCTGGCTGTATTTGTTTTAGGCTGTCCAGCATGTCTTTGTGGCTCCCTTGAGCATATACTGTTTACGGTATCCTCCCACTAGTACTCTGCTTTCCGTAAACAGGTCTTTAAATTGTGTTCTTCTCTTGTCACATTTGCTGTGCATTCAAAGACAGAGGTCAAATGTCAGGCTCTGTCACACAAGGGAGCTTGGTGTTTACTTTTCTTTGACTTCAAAGTGAGAGGATTTATCTGACAATCTGGGGTGTGAAAGGAAAGGCTTTTTTTCTAGCACGCAACAAAATGTAAATGTCTGTAAATTAAATGTGCCAATATTTCAGAATAAGGAAAACACAAATGAAGCACATTTTTTGTAATTCTGAAATGTGCTGGAAATAAATATTTTAGTACAATCAATACAAATCTGTATAGTTTGATCAGTAAAACTGTATGTCTGTGCAAATGTAATGGTCATTTTAATTGAAAATGTGTTGGCAGTTCACTTTCATACCATGCCTACTCTACTCCCCTTTATGCCACTCTACGCCACACCATGGCACTCTACTCCACTTTACACTGCTCTACTCTACACCACTCTTCTCCACTTTATGACACTCCACACTTCCCACTACACTCAATTACACTCTACTCTATGCCACTCCACACCACTCTACGCCCATCTTCACTCTAGGCCACTCTACTCCACTCTATGCCACTATGCTCTACTACACTTCATGCCATTTTACTCCACTCTACAACACTCCACACTATGCCATTCCACTCTACTCTACACCACTTTACTCCACTCTACAACACTCTATGCCACTTAACTCTAGTCCACTAAACGACTCTACCCCTCTCTACGACATTCCACTCTATAGCACTCCACTATGCCAAGCCACTTTGCTCCACTCTACGCCACTTTACTCCACTCCATGACACTTTTTCACCACTCAATGACACTCTATGCCCTTCTATTCCACTCTATGGCACTCCACTGTACAACACTCAACTCCATTCCACTCTACGACACTCTATGCCCCTCCACTCTATGACACTTTACTCCACTCTATGCCCCTCCACTGTATGACACTCTATTCCAGTCTATGACACTCTACTCTAGTCCACTCTTCTCTAAAACACTTTACACCACGACACTCCATGACATTCCACTGTATTTCACTCCACTGTATCCCAATCGAAATTACGCCACTTGATTCTATGCCCTTCTACTCTATGACACTCTACACCACTCAACTCCACTCAATGACACTCTAAAACCCTACACTCTCTTACCCTACACTCTATGACTCTCCACTCTACGACACTCTACAATACTCCATTCTACTTTATGGCACTCTACTCTACTGCCCTCCACGACAGTCCACGCAACTCCCTCTATGACACTTTCTCCACTCTACCACACACTAATCCACTCTACACCACTCCACTCTATGCCACTCTATTCCACCCCACTCCGCGACACACTGTGCCACTTCACCATATGCCCCTCCACTCTACACTCCTCCACTAAACACCACAACACTCCACTCTGCTCCACGACACTCCTCTCCAGGACACTGTACATCACTCTACACCACTCCACTTTATGCCACTCCTCTTCATGCCACTCTTGTTTACACCACTAACATTTAGCCATGCTGAACAGCAGTCACAATGGTGTATAACATGGCTATAACACATTGGCAAGGCCAATAGCTCTTGCATAGGCGAGACCTTTTGGTTTTGTCAATGCTGGTTATTAAAATGGTGTACTGCAGATGACACTGACAAACGTAAAACAGGACAAGTGATAACCTCACCTAGAACAAGTTCTGCAGCTGCTGCAGTCTCAGAACAAGCCCCCATTTATGTAATATAGAAAAGAAACTAGAAAGGTGGGAACAGAAGTGACTACTATAGCGCAGCTTGGCTCAGATGTGTCACTCTTTTATACATCCACATCTACCATAATTGATTATCATTCATTTGTGTAAATTCAGGACTTCGACAACAATAGCCATCTCATCTCCCTCAA
The DNA here is from genome assembly GCA_963921515.1 of Calotriton arnoldi. Lineage (NCBI taxonomy): Eukaryota > Metazoa > Chordata > Amphibia > Caudata > Salamandridae > Calotriton > Calotriton arnoldi. Next base: position 2,499,781 of record CAWUFW010001347.1, on the reverse strand, counting down.
CGGCCTGAAAAACAAGCTCATCTGGTTGTGGACTGGGCAATGGAAGATCCTCTACAGAGGAATTGACATCCTCTTATGAGAAGAATGCTTCTTCCCTTGCAAGTTAATAAAAAGTATTTTTCAACTATCCGAATATACTTCTTCAGGATAGAAAGGTTCTAGGCTATTTTCAGCTCATCAGAACTCTTTCATGTTTGGAAAACTACAGTTAAAACAAGCAATGGCAAAGACAATAGGTCTGGCGGTGGCCCCATCCTTTTGGTCTATATCAATGCTTGAGTTTTTTGTCACAGTTTTTGCTAAACTTTATTGATAGCGAGGATGATGGGCCCAAATCAATTAAAAAAAAGCATTGGTTAAAAGCAAAAATATTTTTTTCTTCAAAAAACATATTACAATAGTAGCCCCTGGCATTTAACAGAACTACTTTGTGCGTGGATGGGCTCCATGTGAATGGGCAAGCTGCCGTCACACATAGTGAAGTTAGCTAAAGTCTGAAGTGGCTGAACCACTGCCCCATGCTGTATGCAGTAGTGGGTGGAATAAATAGATGAATGGAATAATAATAATAGACCAATGGAAAGAGATGGCTGACCGAAAGAGTCTATACTTAAGCATATTGTACAAATAATTTTAGCAACATCATATGGTCTGGGTTAATACTAGACCAAACATATATTGCTGCTATCCATCTGAGCACCATTTAGAACATTACAAACTCTTCTGTCCTCTAGGGTTTAACTTCAGACAAGCACATAGTACGCAGCCCACACTGATTGGGAGGGATAAGGCACAACATCTTGTGGTTTCCATTCTCTTGGGCTATGTATCTATCACCGCAGGTCTGTTCTAAAAACCAACAAAATGTTTTTCATCCATTTCAAGCAAAACGGTCGATCTGTATTTTTTTAAGCTATTTTTTTAATTGAAGTCATTAAGCGGTACAAGAATCAGGAGATATGCCTACCATACCTGCAACAATTTCAGGGCAATATATGCACCAGCCAGCAAAGGTGCTATTCCAAAGATAAAGACCAAAGAATGCCCTTTATAAGGGAAGGAAATTAAGGTGAGAGGGTCAGGCGTGGGTTCTAAAGGGAAATTATAGAGAAGAAAAAGTCAGTATGATTAAACTAGTCTAGCTGAGTAGTGATAAACACCAAAAGTGCGCAGCATTACAAAAGTGTAGATTCACAAAATGCAACATTACGTATAAGGAAGAAAAAAAGTCATATGGCAATAACTGTTGGGTATAAAACAGAAAACTGAATGAACTAGGAGGAGGAACAATTGTCATGGGACAAGTCCAATATACGATCAAACAGCCCATTGTTCCGGATATCTGTAGATCAGTTGTTTGTGTGAGGCCATGTACACAAGTTCAGAAATCAATTTATCCTGTAATGGAAAAGACCAAGACCCCCAATGTCTATGCATGCTTTCTCAACAGGGAGTGAGATCCGATCCATCTCTGCCAGCGTGGAGAGATCACTGGACTATCTGGAATAATGTGAAAGAAGTTTAGTCAAGGTCAATGTCAGAAGCTGAATCCACTGGAAATGGACATCATCTCCCACAAGGCAGCTGGAAAAGGCCTAGAACTGGTCAAGAGAGAGTCCACGTTAAAAGTTTCAAGACAGGACATTGTTCGGCTTGTATTTGGTTCAATGCCAATTATGGAGGATCTTGTAGTAGCTAAGGGCGATTCTGGACTCCTTAAGGCCTTTGTCATGTGCCAATAAAAGACTTGACCGTTCTTCATTGTACTTCCAGGACAAACACACTTGCCAAAAGTCTGGAGAAGAACACAGAGATCAGGGTGCCATACTTGTCTCCAAGAAATTCTCTGTGTTTAACCCATTTCTCACTGTAAGATATCTTTAGCCATTGCACCATTTGTCAATACCGCCGGTGTTGTGACTTTTGAAGGTGAAACGATTGCAGGTCTTCAAATGAGTTGATATAGCCTAAACAGGTCTAACAAGTAAGGCCAGCACCTGACCATTCCGACCAATGGAAGTGACTGTGACCTCAATTGGAAATCCAGTATTGTACCAATGCAGGATGGATGACAGATCAAACTAACAGGTCTTCAGCCTCGTGTGAGCAGAGGACCATGCACCGACTACAACATGAAATATTAGATGGGCAGATTCTAAAGGCATGCTCTTCAGATGGTATAGGATGTTTAAGCCATTCAATTTTTGAAAGGAATGTCTTTCAATGACATTATAAACTGGTGAAGCTGTGGGTGGAATTATGAAACTTATTTTATAAAGTGATAGGCCAAGTACTACAATTCCACCGTGGGCATTTGAAAAGCACAAGATATTGTGTCTGCTTCGAGCTTCACACGCTGAACACTAGTCGGTGCCTACCCCGACAAATGATTTGACAAGTTGTAAGAAAGAGTCTAAACATTTCCTGTTCAAATAAGAAAGTTTTGGAATAACCTTCCATTTGCTCTGTCTCAGAGTAAGTTAATCAACAGTCAAGCTGTTCACTCTGCAAGTAGGTGGTCTTCTGCTCTACATGAATACCCGCTCACTCCGAGCTCCTCGCTCTTGCATTCATGCACTTGTTATTAAACAGATGATACTCAACAGCCCTACATTTCTATTGTGGATGCTGTGGTTTGAAAAGACACTGCTTCACTGGTAGCTATGGTGCCAAGGCACACAAGCTCCAAAAATTAGACGTGGTGTTCCTGTGCCACGCTACATTGCAGAATATGGCGAATCTTCAAGGAAAGAAAAACCATGGGGAAAAACACCACATGTAAACCAAAACTGTACAGATCATTTACTAACTCAAAAGCAGTAGATGGAAGGCTGCAGGCGTCACCTGGGGAGTGATGTTTCAACTGTGAAACACTGACTTCTAATCCAAGCTTCTACATTTGTCCCAAGTGCACATTTTCACTCTGAAGAAAAGAGTATGTCAAACTTCTGGGCCTAGATAAGGGTCTTCAAACAAATACTTGTGAAAGGTTGCGTAGCACTGGAAACAGTTTCATCACTTCAGCCCAGTCCTCTTAGTCCATAAGCTTCTCCACGTTGGCACCCACAAGGAATTCCTTAAAACCAGTGTGAGGAGAGGAAACAGTCAAAATAAAGTATGAGTCACGCATCACAAACTACTGGCAGCCTCTCACCTTCCATACGCCCGCCTCACTCCTTCTGAAGCGTCACTTTATAATCTAGGAGGTATGATTGCCTGAGAGCATCTAATGACTGAAAGCGGTTAAGATAACTCAATGGGTTAAACACCTGTTGCTGGATCTACCTGGAAGTCACAAATCGCAATAGTGTCCACTCAGCCTTTCCACATTACCAGGTGATTATAAAGAGTATGTCAAGACTGTCTCGAGAGACGCTCTACCCTTGCGTAAATTATGCATTAACATACTGTCCTTTACACTACTCCACCTCCTCCCCCTTCAAATGGCTGATCTCTCTGGGTTCTGTACTTTGCAGTGATATATCTGTGTATTGGTATCAGGCTTCCGCTGGAAGTCTAAAATGTGCTGTGCAGTCAGTAGCAGGGAAACTCACGAGTGATTGTGACAAATTGGACTTCTACGTTAGCACCATTTGTGACATGCTATATATTGAAACACGGTGCACCAATACAGAAAGGCATGGCAGATTGTACGCTATACAAGTGCTAATGAACAAAAAGAACATGATTTGATTGGAGCGGAATGGTACATTATAAGGGGCAGTGTGAGACGCTGACTGGGGTGGGACAATATAGAAGGGAGAACCAGGAATGTGAAGGGAAGATGGACAGGAAATGCAGTGAAGCAGGTCAGGGCAGTAACCAGAGCAAGGATGGGGCAGTACCTAGTGACAGGGTTTGAAACATTAAGAGGGGTGCAATATGACAGAGGAGCGAGAATGAACTTGAAAGGAAATGAGGCAGAACAATCCAATCCGCAGGTCTGGGCACTAAGGGAGGAAGGGTGGGACCACTTTTACGGAAAGGGCAGTCAGGGCAGAATGATGCTACATGGCAATCAAAACTTTAGGTTAAAGCAGCTTTAGTGTGTAAATGGAGAATCATGGAGTTCAACCCTCTACATAAAGGCCAGACCCCAAAAATTGATGCCCCACACCTGAAAGACAGTGCTGTATTGTTCCCATATTACTAGGCCTGATTCTCAATCCTCTACAACTTGAGAACAGTTATGTTATGTTAAATGGTTGTTATAAAGCGCGACAATCACCCGGGGGCATCTAGGCGCTGCAAGGATAAGAAGGAAAGATTGCCCACTAGATATTACAAAAACAGGCTTTGAGAGCCCTTCTAAAAGTCTGTAGATCAGGCAGAAAAGTAATGTGCAGGGGAAGAGAATTCCAGAGTTTCGTGTCCCCCACCGTGAAGCTTCTTCCGCCCCACGCCGAGAGCCTGAATTTGGGGACCACCACACTCTTGGACGAGCTTAAACGTAGGGGCTTCCCTGGCTGATACCATCTGAACGTGTGTTTAAGAAGTCACCTTGTCTCCTACATTTAAGGCCTGGAGCCCCTGTTCTGTCACTGAAAGTCAGTCCCTTCCATTTTGTGTATATTGAAAGTCACTTTCACTGCAAATAGCCATGATGTTAAGGTTCAAAACTAAAACACTTTTCTGATCTGCATGGCTGTGTCCCGCAGAAACGGCATTGCCCAAAACAGGCCCATGTAAGCCAAACAGTACACACACTATACTTTTCCATACACATATGGTATTTTAGGCTGTTCTCTACATTGTTAACCATCTATTGGCTCAAAACTCTTGCCAGCATGACCAACAGTGTTTCACAGCAGCAGAATACACCTTTGTCTTCACAGTTCAGCGTCACAGGTTCACAGGGGGAGGCCCACGGGCGCCGATGCATGGATCATTTTAATGTTAGGAGTGTGAGTCCGCGTGACAGATCCTGGTTTACATCACGCCATCACCTATCACAGACCTGATCCTACAGCGGGCGGCGTGATCCCCAAGACGGATGGCGTCCGTCTTCCTCCTCGACAAAACCTAATCCTGTGCCCGCGTGGTCTCCTTTCTCTTGTGCTCCGCTGGAAAGGAAGGCGGGGGGTGTTAGAGGGGAGGGCTAAGAATAACTCGTCTGTGGTTTGAAAAACTTGCATTTACACAACAGACAGCAAAAGAAGGGCTGCGAGCAGACAGATAAGCAATATAGCGTGTGTTCTGTTTCATTTCAAGAGTACAAATAAGCCGCCGCACGAGGAAAGGTAGCGGCACACAAGCAGTATCTCAAAAGCACCCCCCTAGTTTCAAAACAGAGCCTACAGGGGTTTACCTAATACGAAGCAGGTTGTTTTATTACTTCGCAGCGGAGGGGGGAGGCGGGGTGTACCATTCCTTCAGAATAACACTCCAGCATCCATCTCCGCACTGGCCTAGACAGGACCGCGGGGCATGAAATAACTAGGCCGCGCGCAGAAAGACTCCTCTTTCCTACAGCAGCCCTCGGGTCCTGTCCGCGCCACGGAAAACGTTTAGCCGCCGCGTAGCAAAGCCCTTTGTGTTTCCCTTCTGCAGACAAACTGCGCTGTGCTGTTAAAGCTGAAGAGCGCATTGTTCATGCCACCCTGTGAGGAGGGGAGGGGGGATCGGGTAGAGAGACATAGGCGCATGAGTTGGCGCTAGGTTGGCGCGCAAGTTGACCACGATAGACTGTATATTTTTTTTATCGAGGAACAAATACAACGCGCTGTCAGGTATCGTTTGGTTTCGTTTTAAGTTGTAGCCAGTATTGCGGGAAAAAATTAATCCTTTTCAATTAAAAGCAGATACACCGTGCGGGCAAACGCTACACGACTTTTCACGCGCGCCACTTGAAGCAACCTACACACATCTGGTTCCTTGTATCCGAAGCCTTTGGACAAGCGAAGGCTTAAACCGCAAATTAAATTACACACCAGCCCCCAAGGCGATATGTTTAAACCACCGCGTCCACTGGGCTGGGCGCCCCGGGCCTTTTTAATCGGCTACTTTCAACTACAGTGAAAACTCAGCGAAATGGGGGAGGGGGGGGAGGCAATGGAGCGCGCTCTGCTGCGCTGTTGTGGGCGCTCGCGCCTGCAGAGATAGATATTGTCCAATACAGGCTCTACACAGCGCGGTTTTAATGTGTGCACTCACGTTTCCATCCAAGATTACACCCATCTACCCCAAAGCAAACTTATTGCGCACTTGGGTAAGGCCCTTGTAAACCCAGTATCAATGTTGAACGAGAAACGACGATTCAATACATCCCATTATTGGAAGGCCTGCATATTGAGCACGCCTGCTAGGCTGACTGCATAGCAGCAGAGAGCAGCCAGTGTGGTGTTATGCAGAATCGAGACCTGCAGTGTGTTGTATGGACTAAGTACTGGAGGATGTGGCCTAAGGGCTAGAGTTGTCGCGGTTCGAGTCTCGGCACGGATGCTCAACATCCTGTGATTCTGGGCAAATCACTTCCTCTCTCAATGCCTGACAATAAAAAAAATAAAAAATGAATGCGTCCGTCTGTAACGCAACTGGTGCTCATGTAAAGTGCTCTAATACCTTCGGGTTGAGTTTGTGCTATATAAAACTCCCCCCAAAAAAGCCTTAATGTGCAAGTTTATTTTGGAACCTGGTGTGGGTGCTGCACCTTGGTGAAGGCATAATCTGATTAGATGATCTGGCTAAGTGGACCAATAAATATGTGTTATGTTATGGCATGCCCAGGATTTGAGCGGGAATTTCCTCCTGCAAGAGTTCTCAGATGTTTCTAGTCTGTGCATCCTCCTATGGGAATCAAGGGCTCCAGGCAATGTCCACAGCCAGAATGGCATTACTTTAAGCCAGGGGTCTCCAACAAGTAGCTCGAGAGCTACTGGTAGATCACCAGGACACTCACAGTAGCTCTCAGAGGTGAAGCCAAGCCCAGTACCTCATTCAAAGTCTGTGTTATTAAAGAAGGCAAACACAAGAAGATGATGGACGGAGCGCTGAAACTTTTCAGACACTCACCCCCAGTCACAGATCTGGGTTGAATCCATCATCGTTCTTTAGCTCACCTCGCCACCCCAGTTCAGACACAGCTATATGCAAATCAGTCTTGAGCCTGTGCCTCATGGGAACAGTCCAGCCCGAACTGCCAAGTCAGGTCTTCCCACGTCTGGTCTTCCCACGTCTGGGCATACCCTGCCAACTTAGGGCGAACAAAGCAAACACAAGGAGATGATGGACGGAGCGCTGAAACTTATCAGACACTCACACTCACCCCCAGTCACAGATCTGGGTTGAATCCATCATCGCTCTTTAGCTCACTCACAGGAGCTACATTTGCTCAAGTCCCCCCATTTAAGAGAGTCAACTGGGGAGGCAGGAGCTTTATCAACTGTGCTTCCAGGGCATGGAATGAGATTCCCTTCCATCTCAGGAACGCCCCGGATCTCCTTTCCTTTAGGAAGGGGCTGAAGACTTGGCTCTTCTCTCAGTAGTATACATTCTTCTGTCCCTAGTTACCAGTGCTTAGCGCCAGGACACCCCAGGGTAACCGTGCGCTCTACAAGTGTGATTAACATAACATAACTTAGCCACCCCAGTTCAGACACAGCTATATGCAAATCAGTCTTGACCCTGTGCCTCATGGGAACAGTCCAGTCCGAACTCCCAAGCCATGTCTTCCCTGGACTGGAAACACGCATCCTGGGAGGCACTGCCCTTCTCAAGCCTCTCAAGAGTGACAGCCAGTGAAACAAACAAACATTGTGTTGGCCTGTGGGGTCTGCCACATGGCCACCTATTGCCATTCTCAATCTAGGCAAGTCACAAGGATATTGGCCATGTCGTAGGCCCTTGCTCTGCCAGTCGCACCATGAGGATCACGGATCATGACCCATGGGCTGAGAAGAACAGTGTATGGATCCAGAGCTGAGATATTTAAGAGCCTCACATGCATTCATCTGTGTTTGTGTCCAAGGGGGTGGGGTGGCACACAGTGCCCCCCTCCCTAATAAAACAGTTGTGCTTACTGGATGCAATGCATGTGTGTCAAGGACCTTCAAAGGTATATGCTACCACACATCATAAGGGGTTCACCTCAGCACAATTGTGGCCGTTCATGGCATAATAGTACCAATAGTATGATAGGATAGTGGTCAATACTGACTGTTTTGGGCATTCTCGGTCTATGACATACTGACAGCCATTACTGACCTATTAAGAGCATTCATTTTAACCCTCTTGACATAACGGTTATGGCCCCTCACATAATAATGGCCATGATTGATTTATGGTGTGCATCCTGGCTGTTAATGTGTCTAGCCTTGGTACAATGGTGGCCTTGGTATAATGGTGGGCATTACTGAGGATATTACAGGTATCCTTGCTGGTATGGTGAGTATCCATGGACTATGACTGTAATGCCTGGGAATTTAAAGCAAACTCATTCCATGTGAGGTATTTGTTCATATGAGTACTCAATGAAATTGACAATCTGATATTTGGGGACTTTGTAGTTCCTAAATATTAAAACTGAAATTTTAAAGGCAAAAACATAAGGGCATATTTACCAGTCCCTTGTGCCACCATTGTGTCACTTTTTGTGACGCAACGGTGACGCAAACCACCAAATCATTTTTATGAGGCCACGCACAGCCACTTTGTGTTGCTTTGAATGGCCTCATAGATATGGAGTAAGGCAAGGCAACGCAAATCGCTGCATTGCCTTACTCTGCGCTAGGGAGACGTTCCAAGGGCATTGCAGTGGGTGTTCCCACACAACACCCATGTATTTTGGTGCATCCCCAGATTTACAAGAGCATGTAAACCTGGGGATGCGCCAAAACCTTACACTTTCCCAGGGGAGGCGCAACAAAGAGAAATAACTTTATTTCTCCTCGTTTGTTCCTCTTTCTGTGTGTGCTGCATTCAGCAGCACACATAGAAAAAGGAAAAAGCCTCCCACAATTGTTTTTGTGCAGGAGAGTGCAATGCAGGCACCCGTGCACCATGGTGCAAGGGTGCCTGCGTTTGCGCTAGGCTGCAAAAACTGCAGCAGCGCAGAGGGAAAGGAAAGGAATGCGCTGTCTGCCATCGATACAGCGCATTCCTGCCCTTTCGCTTTGACAGAGGGCAGCGTTTGTGCTAAATCCCCATAAATATGCCCCAAAATTTTGTTTTTTTCAGGAAATTTATTTCTTCTGGAAAATTGAGATTTTTGCCCAACATGGAAGTAGTATTTAAGTGAAAAATGTGTATTTTCCGAAACTGATACGCAAATGAAGTCAAAACGTTGCAATTCCAAAGCACATTTAAAGTTAATATTTGAATGATAATTCAAGATGAGTTGAGGAGACTTATTACTGTGGCATGGTATTTTGTGCCAGAGGGCATGTGTTGCTTTGGCTGGTACGTCATTAGTAAGGTGGAGCCATTTAACATTGATAAGCTTTTTCATGGCATTTCTGTTGGTAACCTCATCTGAAATGCTTGGACGGTCACTACTGATAATCATGCTTAGGGAAGTTATAGTGTAATGTTAACATATGTAGTCAATCGTTTACAGTGATAACGTTTGCTGGTAGCTTGAGAGGACTTTCACTGAGCAGAAGTAGCTCTCACTATGGAAAAGGTTAGAGACCCATGCTATAGGTTAAGAAGAAGCCAGAACACAACAAAATATGTTTCCCCTTTTGTATACGCTGCTCTGCTGAACTAGCACCCTCAAGATATATCAGCACTTTCTATGAATCACGAGATTGGAACAGCCAATTAGATTCCTCAGAACCTGTCATAATGAATTGCTTATTAAAAGCATTAATGACCGTGGAGCCAGTCAATAACAGTGTTTATTGGTTATTACCACCTTAGTTATTTGATAACTATTTGTCTTCAACTGACCAAAGGCCCGTAAGTCAGGTGAAGACAAAAAACAACAATTATTGACTGGTTCTGCAGTGTTTAATACTTTATTCAACATGACGTCAATATCACGAATATGGGTTTTTCAATTTTATTAGTAAAAGCCTTAAAATAGTTAAACTTTCCTCTGTTCAATCCTGCCACATTGAAAATGTAATATCTGCTAACTGTTCTCTTACAACACACAAAGTGGAAGGTATTAACCTGTCCATTTAAGAGCAGAAAAGGCACAGACTTGCTTAACAAAATCTTTTCACGATCTAATTAGTGGAAAGTTTGTTCAGCAAGAATAAAATGCTGTAACTTGAACGCAATCCTGAAAAAACATCAACAGAAGGGCTGGCATTCATCCACGCACTGAGTAAATCTACAAAGATAAACAGGGGCCACTGTATCACAGGTCAGATGCACCCCACAGTTTTTTTAGTGAAAAGCAGGAATGCAAATTCTAAAATTCTATACCGAGAATGGGTTTTTGAAAACAGGCCAGGGGCAATACATTATGCCAATAAAATCGAGCATAGGACAGTGGCACGAGTAGGCACTTCCACACTGGCTCGCAGAGATGTCCAACACCACTGGCTTCACCTTGGGGGTTCACAGAAACAAGTCATGCAAACTCTTTGTTGGAAATGTTCCTTCCATTTCCTGGCAGCTCAGACAACTTGAGTCATCCGAACAATTGCACTATTGTTTGCTGCTGTTCAACACATGCAGACAGTTATGCCAAGGACACTTTCGAAAGTGTATATTTTCACCTTCTCCGTCTTACTGTTGCCTGGAAATCAAACAGCAGGTGAAGTTTTCATCCATACCTTCAAGAAACCGCGGCCCGTGCAGGTAAGAGCGGTGGGCCGAGTGGGGGAGGGGTTCAACAGACGACGACTAGGCAAAATTAATTATTTATTTAATTTTCCCTCGTGGCCCTCTGTTGAATCCCCCCCCCCCACCCCCGGCCCTACTGCTCTTACCTGCATGGGCCACTGCTGCCTTCAAGCATCCAGTCGAGAATCCGACAGTTAAACTCTCAGAATAGCCACAACAGTTACTTTCAAGTCGTGGGCATAGGTGTCAGAACTTAGCGCATGGAAGGTGAACTCCAGGCAACAGGCATTCCACAGGTGATTTCAGGAGGAATGGGTACTTCTATAATATGCATAAAAACATTCTTCATAGTTTTGAACCCCAATACATAAGACCAGAAGAGTGTGCTGTCTATCAGCCATTTAGTCCACATATTTGCACCTATAGCAGCCTATAGAAGCATCGCCACAGTTGCTTTCTCCGCTTCACTATCAAATCCAGTTAGCGTCACTGAAATCAACCACTTTTGAGTCTCAAAGCAGGGCCTCTAGCAGCAGGCCCAGCAAGGCTTGCCTTTTCTGGTATCTTTTCTCCCCAGGACATCTTTGGTGTGACTGCAGGTTCCAAGTGACCTTGACTTGCTTTACCTGAGCCTAATGAATTGAAATGTGCATCTGTTGAGCCTTCTCAAGGGCAGCAGGGTGCAAACTTATGGCCAGCCCTCCTTTCCTGTACTTGGATGATTCCTCTATGCTCCTTTCCGTATCTGTCCAACCTCTAACCAATCAATACTTTAGTTTTTGGAGACACGTTTCACCTTTGGAAGTTGCATCCCTTTGATGTACCACACAAGCGAGTGACCAGGGGTCTCTCACTGAGCCCCTGATGAACATCTAGCCCAGTGCACCACCCCAGATGCTCACCTTGCTGCCGAACTTCTGTTTTGTCATTGCCAAAGTTTATAGTTTATTTTCTATTAATGCTTATGGATTCCTTGCAGCAGGGAATTTGAAGAATATAAAGGAACACAGCACTCTCATTGGATACAAAAGCACTAAATGTGTAGAGCCGTCAATTTCAACAGAATCGATCAAAGCAACGTGGAACAAAATCCGACGCTGCATGGAGACATGCAGCTGCTTTGTAAACAAGAAAATCAAACAATTGAATCAATTCATTTAGTTGATACAGCACAGACTTCAAAAAACTATTTTCTTAAAATATCTTTTTATTACAGTTTTCCATTCTATTGCAGAAATTTCACAAAGGCAGCAACTTCTATGGCTTGCCCCATTCTTTGTCACCATGCATCTGAAATATACATCCTCATTGGGATCGACTCGAAGGACAGGATATTGCTGATGTCACAGGCAAGTGCACCTACCCCATGCTCTGTTCCCATTTTAAATCTGGCATGAAGTGTGAAATCTCAGCCATCCTGCATGACATACTTCATTCTAGTTGTCCATATAGCCCTTGACACCCTGCAGAATTGGTCTTAATGTGGTAGAAATTGAAGGTGATGGATCAGTGTCCTCAGGATGCATGGGGACCAGATGCTGTTATGGTACGACCATCTGTAAAGCACAACCATCAAATGACTGTGAAACCAGGCTAAAACGCCACACAGAACTCAAGGTAGCCCTGTACTTCTCAGAACTCAAGTGTAACCTGTGCCACAAATGAGAAGCTTGAACTAGGTATAAACGTCTGACTTAGGGTTGGACTGTGCCTGAAAGGCAGGTCTGATAGGTCGGTGTCTGGGCCGTTTTTTATAGCTATTTGTGGGCCTGTTTTATGGTGTGATGGGCTGTTTTTTACAGTTGAGTTCCTTGATATTACCACAAACATGGTCTAAAGCAAGCTCAAATTCATACTCTTCCATGCTATGTTTACAAGTTCAAAAATGCCCCAACTTGAAAACATGGGCCACTTTTTAGGTCGAAGCCTTCCAGACAGCGCAGCTGTCTGGTTTTCTAAAGACATCTCTGGGACATTCGGAAGGCTTCCCTGGGAATGTATTCTGCCCATTGCTTACCATTGGCTTTGTAGTTATTTGCTTGCTTTCTATTTGCTTGCTTTATTTGTTTTAGGCTGTCTAGTTTGAGTTCGCCCCTCCTGTAGAGCATTTCTTTTTTACTGTTTCCTTTCACCAGCATTCGATTTCTGAAAAAAGGCCTTTAAATCCATAGGCAGCTCCTCTGTAATGGCTGAGGAGCATCGCTCCACTCGTCAGGGTCATTCGCAGAAAAATAAAATGATAATGAAACAATATCATTTTATTTATTTGTGACTGGCTTGGACATGCGTGTGGCGCCGGGCCATGACAGGCAGGTGGTGGGCACTTAGAAGTGTGCATGTATGTTTGGGCGGCTGTCCTAGGCCAGCCAAACATACATGCGCACTTCTATTTCTCCAACCCAGTTGTGTTCACAGCCGGGTTGGAGAAAAGCTGCATGCTACACAGCAGTGTCTGAGCGGCAGAGCAGGCCGCTCAGACCAATCCTGGCGCTACTCTCCCAGCAGGAGAGCAGCGCCAGGATTGACTGGGCAGCCTCTGCCTTCCCAGAGACTGCTGGGAAAGCTCAGAGGCAGCAGTTGGCGGCTGCGGCGAAAGGTACATTAAAACAAATATATATTTTTCGCTTCCTGTCCCACCCACCCCGCGCCTGTCCATCACCCCCGGCTCCTCACTTTCATGTTGTGGAGGCTGCCACTGTTTAAATCTTGTTCTTATCTTGTCACATTTGCTGTGCATTCAAAGACAGAGGTCAAATGTTAGGCTCTGTCTTCTGAGGGAGCTTGGTGTTTAACTTTCTTTCTCTGACTTCAAAGTGACAGGGTTTATATGAAAACCATACTGGCTACTGAGGGTGTGCTGGAGGAAGGCTGTAGGATGTTATTTTTTCTAGGACACAACAAAACTTAAATGTCTGTAAATGAACTGTGCAGATATTTAAGAATATATCAGAATTAGGAAAGCACAAATGAAGCACATCTTTTGGTAATTCTGAAGTGTGGTAGAAACAAATATTTTAATACAATCACTTCAATACACTTGGTGATGCCATTTTCACACATTATCGTTTGTGCGCTATATAGTTTTATCAGTAAAACTATGTTTGGGCAAATGTAATGGTCATTTCAATTAAAGATGTGTTACTTTAATGGCAGTGAGCTACCACACCATGCATACTCCACTTTACGCCACTCCAGTCTACTCTGCACTACTCCACTCTAACCAACTCCATTCCTCTCCACTCTACTCTGCACCACTGTACTCTATGCCAATGTACTCTGCGCCACTCTACTGTACACCAGTGCACTCTTCGCCAATGCACTCTACACCACTCCACGGCACTCTACTCTCCAACACTACACTTTATTCTGCTGCACTCTACTCTGTACCACCCCACTCTACACAAATTCACTCTGCGTCACTCTAATCTACTCTGCACCACTGTACTCCATGCCACTCCACTCTACACCACTGCACTCTATGCCACTGCACTTTACTCTGAAGCAATCTACTGTACGCCCTGCATTTTATGCCACTGCAATCTTCACTGCATCACTCCACTCTACACCACTCTATACTATGCCAATGCACTCTGTTCCACTCTACTCTAACCACTGCACTCTACGTCAATGCACTCTAAACCACTGTACTCAAGACCAATGCTGTCTTTGCCACTGCACTGTACGCCAATCTACTCTGCACCACTGCACTCTACGAAACTCTATTCTACTCTGTACCACTGTACTCTATGCCACTGCGCTCTATGCTTCTCTACGCCACTTTAGTCTACACCACTCAACTCTGTGCCACTGCACTATACTCTGCAACACTGCACTCTCCACCAACTCTGAACTCTACGCCACTCTACCCTGCACTTTATGCCACTGTACTCTTCACCACTGCTCTTAGACACTGCACTGTACACACCATTGGACTCTACTCTATTCCACTGCACTCTACCCTGCTCCACTCCTCTCTATGCCACTTGACTCTACTCTGAAACAATTTACTCTATGCCACTGCACTCTATGCTAGGCCACTCCACTCTATGCTACTCCACTTCACTCAACCCTGCACCAAACTATGTGACTCTACTCTATGCCACTGCACTCTACTCTGCAACACTCTACACCACTACACACTACTCCAATTTACACTGCACCACTATACTCTATGCCACTGTTCTCTACGCCACTCTACACCACTGCACTCCACGACACTCTACTCTGCACCACTCTACCCAATGCACTCTACGCCACTCTACTCTGCATCATTCCACACCACTCTAATCTACTCCGCACCACTTCATTCTATGCCACTGCACTCTACCCTGCAATACTACATTCTACACCACTTTACTCAAAACCAATGCACTCTACGCCAATCTAGTCTGCACCACTGTACTCCACACCACTTCATTCTAGGCCATTCTACTACACTGTACGACATTACATTCCATGATACTCCACTCTATGACACTCTACTCCATCAAACTCTACTCCACTCTATGCCACTCTACGACACTGCTGCACGGTGCTCTATGCAATGCCCTCTATGCCACTTTACTCCACTCTATGACATGCTACTCCATTCTACTACTCCACTCAACGCCACTCCATGCCACTCTACGATATTCTACTCCACTCTATGCCCTTCCACTCTACTCAACTCCCTCTAGGCCACTACACGTTACTTTACTTCAATCTATGCTGCTCCACTCTACACCTCTCCACTCTACGACACTCTATGCCACTCCATTCTACAACACTCTAATCCACTCTACTCCCTCCACAACACGATGCCACACCTCTTTGCATTTGACACCTCTCTACCCCATGCCACTCTACGCCATGCCTCTCTATGCCACGCCACTCTCCGTTAAATCATTAACTTTTAGCCATACTGAACAGCAGGCATGCTGGTGTACAACATGGCTTAAAAACACACTGGCAAAGCCAATAGGTCCTGGATACGCGAGACCTATTGGCTTTGCCAATGCTTGTTTGCTATCTAATTCACTACTGGAGGCCACTTTGGTGTCTGGGCCTATTTCCTGTCCAAGTTCATAGCGGTGAGACAAAAGGGTAGGGATTTCAAAAGGATGCTAAATAGAAACGCCATGTCATTCCATACTAAACTGATTGCGGAAATCTCAGAGTATGGCTGACAAGAGACTAAAATCATATTGGGCCCCATCGAAGAAGGCAACTATATTTCACAAATACATCACACCATGGTAAATAACAGCTCAGATAACATTACTGCAATTAAAATGGCATGGAAAGCAGATATTGGACCACTGGATGAGAATGACTGGCGGAAGGTCAAGGCGGCGGCTCATAACATGCCAATATCACCTAAACTTAAGTTCAAATACATGCATACGGTATACTGCACACCAGAAACTCGAAGAGATGAGTTTCTGCCACTTCTCACAGTACCTGAGATGTCAAACTGGGAAAGCAGACTTCCTCTCGTTTTTTGACCACCATGCCACCTCAGTTTGGACCCAGCCATATGCAAATCAGTCATGACCCTGCTCCAATGGGAACTGTCCAGCCCGAATGGCCAAGCCAGGTCCTCACTGAACTAGAATACGACCGTTATCACTCTTATTTGGGCACTTCAGCCAGGTATAGCTTGATTCCAGTGCCACAGTGAACAGAGGAGCCACGTCTGGGCATCCCCATTGCACTTAAGGCATTAACTGCAACAACCATAAGGTGATGGATGGAATGCTTGAATTCAGTCTCAGCCACTGGCAATCGCTTGGGGCCACTTACCAATTCATCATGTTTTGCCCACCATGCCACCTCAGTTTGGACCCAGCCATATGCAAATCAGTCTTGACCCTGCTCCAATGGGAACAGTGCAGCGTGAACCCTTGTAATCCCTTTCCTATTCTTCATAATGCTTAAATGACCTTGATGGTTGACACGTAAGATTTCACTGCAAATGCTGTTTTTAGGGGGCAGCCCTTTAACATATAATCCCACACCTCTAACAATACTGGATCTAATTTATATAGTTCTATTCAATTGTCCCTGGAGATTCTTTCACACTTCCCAAAATCCACAACAGCAACAGAATACTCCTCCCACACACAAGCCTTGCAGGGTTGTGACTGAAGCTGTAAGGGGGCCCTATTCATGAAATCAACCATCCTGCTATTAACCCCAGGCAGATATTTCACAGTGTAGTTATAATCCAACAAATGTAGAGACAGTCTCTCTAACCTGAGTACTATCTTATTCATACCTGCAGTAGTTAAGGCTTTGGTTGCAGGCTTGTGATCCGCATTAATGACCAACCACAACCCCCCATACATACTGTCTAAACTTGCTTATGCCTCACACACAAGCCAGCATTTCTCTTTCAATTGCAGAAACATTTTCCTTAGCAGGAGAAAGCGGATGAGCGTGATTCAAAACATATAGTATGTTCAACATTACCCTTGCTTTTCTGAGTTAATACAGCTCCTAACCCTTTCACACTAGCATCAGTAGTGTGGAAAGTCACATTATGAGGGTCAAAACCATGAAATGGAATGTTGTTACAAATGTCATTCTTAATGGTATCAAAACAAGACTGGTGTACATCATTCCATACAAATGTGTTACACCTTTTAAACAATTGCCTGATCTCAAACGTTTTAGTTGCAAAATCCTTAACAAACTTCGAGTAGACTTCCACAAGACTGAAGAAAGATCTGACATCATCCTTTGAAATAGGAGAAGGAGCATCCCGAATAGCTTCGGAGAATTCTTTCTTGGGAAGCATGCCCTTCTGACTAATTTCATGCCACAAATAGGTCACAAAGTTCATTGCGGATTTACACTTCTTTAATTCGGCACCGTTGTTTCTAAGCATACTTAGGACGAGTTTAAGCCTATTGGCATGTTCTTCCATATTCCTGCCCATAATCAAAATATCGTTGTGAAAAAAATCACTCCTTCTTGGTCTTATTTTAGTTGGTACATTAACCTCTGAAATACCACCGCAGCGGGCGCAAGACCAAATGGCATTCGATTAAATTAGAAACAGCCATAAGGCGTAATAAAAGCAATCAAATGCTTAATATCCGATGGTAGGCTGCTGTAATATCCAACGTGGTGAACCATTTTATACCATTTGTCCTAGCCAACATCTCATTGATCTTGGGTAGTGGAACCCCTGTATAACTAGATCTGAGAAGGATGGGCAGTCATGGCTGTATTGGAACATGCATAGATCTTGCAGGAAGATAATCATTATTCCAAATGTATGGGCACAGTCACCGAAATGTAGATATTCTGTGGACATATTGCACTGTTTAAAATGCCAATAAAGATATGTTCAAAAAAAGATATCGGGTAGTGGAAATTTATGAATTACAATAATGAAATTTCGAACACTTAGGTCAATACACAATCTGATCTTACCATTGGCCTTATGTGAAACCATTAAAGGGGCTAACCATTCACTTGCCTCAATCTTCTCTATTCTGCCCACATCACTTAAACTTTCCAATTCCTGCTTGACCTTATCCCCGACGCTCAAAGGAATGTTCCACACTTTGTGAGACTGGTACATTATCTTCCTTAGGAATTATCCTATGGTGGAACCTAGTAACATACCCACATTACATCAAAGACTTCAGGAAATTGTGAGGCCATGGATTGAGAAAAAATATAAGTGGATTCAACTGCATTAGCCAGTAAGACTTGTTCTGGATTAATGGGGTTCAAAAAGATACCAAGATTCCCTTGATCAATTCAGCCATATACCGATGGAACTTTCTCAGCTACATATAATTTCCTTTCTGCTAACCTTCCTTTAAATTCAAAGGTCACTGTACAATAACCACCATTGGGATAGGTTCACTGGTAATGCTTACTGGGTGAATATCAAAAGGTAATAACTCTTAGTCCAAATTATCCTTAAGTGTTCTAACCCATACCTCAAAATGGATAATAGTATAAGGCGAACCTGAGTCCACCATAACATCAAGAGGAACGCCTTCCAGAATTAACAAGCAGGTTTTTTTTTTTTTAAGGTATTACCTAATCCCTGAACATCATGCTTAATGTTCAAAGCACATTGTATACCTTCATCATCTACTTCTGAAGGGTCAGAGTTATTAACTACAGATGTAATGGTTGAAGACAGTTTTTTCTTGCGACAAACTCTGGCATGACGACCCAGTATTGTGCAATTAGAACAGCGTTGCTTAATGGCTGGGCAACATTTGTCATAAGCCAGGTCCTGGCTTCCACATTTGTAACACACTTTCGATTGGTCTTGTTTTCTTGTTTGGACTGTCTAGAGGATTTAGATTTATATATGTCCCTGGAGATATCTTTTGACCCTTAGATGAAGAACTAGCAGCAGTGATCTTACAGAGCATATCCTTCTTTAAAGCTGCTTTAGCCCCATGCTTTTATAATTCAGATTTTCTTTCACAATGGCAATTGCATGTTTTTAGGAGCTATTTCCGTTAGCCCACAATCTTTCTGGAAGACGATTTGGTATTGAATAAGTTCCTCCTGTTACACTCCAAGCTTTCACGCGAGAGCTAATTTCCTCAAATCAGCTGTCTTTGAAATAAAATGAACCTGTCTACAGATATTGAAATGGATGGCATAAAATAACAATCCAGGTCCTCCAAGGAATGTCCAAAAAAAATTGTGTCACCCACTGCCCTGTTTTTTTTCTTCTCTATTTGATGATACAGCCTTAGCCCTTCTGACCCCAAGGTGTGCCGTAATAGTTTCCTTTTTCTCCTTTGAGAAAATTCTCCTCCTTGGTTGAAATAGAATTCAGAAAATAGTTCTTCCACTATGGCCATTTCATCACAGACCCTCCTTGTACTGATAGGAATGGTTGTGGAGGCGAAGTGAGAAAGTTTGTGCACACAAATGGCGTAATACTGATGCTGAAAAACAACACTCAATGATGAAAGCAGCTGACAGCTAAAAAACAGTTGGAAACACTCACCGTAAGCACTCGCAGGGTTAATTACAGTGAGCACACGAGTACCGATAGTTGAAATTCAATAAAGCTGTCCAAGTGCACTCTAATAGGAGGCAAAAACAACAACTCTGCATAACATATGAGGTGCACCAGATCCACAAGGAGTACACCCAAGATGGTTCTTCAGGTGGTCACGCTGCATAACCCCTTTCACATAAGGAGCACATGGAACTGTGGGGCGGGAAGACGACATGAGCAACAATAACCACAGCACACTCAGAACTGTCCGGTAAGCATGTGTCACAGTAACTGCGCCAGCAGATTATTAAATACCTTCCTCGACTGCGATTTCCCCAAATGACAACTGTCAGAGAGTCTTAGAAATTCCTTCTCTGTCATTCTCTGTCCTGTCATGTAAAACATGAGTTGGAAGTAAAAATAGCTCTGGTGCAGTCTTGAAGCACAAGTTACTAACTTGTGTAACGATATATCTGTAAGAGACAGTAGTTAGTGATAGATTCCTTACCTTAGAATATCCCCAGGCGTCAGGCTGG
This sequence comes from Calotriton arnoldi, assembly GCA_963921515.1. NCBI lineage: Eukaryota > Metazoa > Chordata > Amphibia > Caudata > Salamandridae > Calotriton > Calotriton arnoldi. Next base: position 2,479,543 of record CAWUFW010001347.1, on the reverse strand, counting down.
ATCCGGAAAGTTTTGCGTAGCAGTACCCTTGCGCGTCGGTAGGCGGCGTCGTGCGGCTCCGCGTCCGTCGTCGGCGTCGTGATCGCCGGGATGACGTCGCGGGCAGTACTTAGGCGCCGCCCCTGCGCGCTGACGTCAGTTCTTCTTTTTCCGCGCCAGCAAGCGCAGATCCGGGAAGAGCAGTGCCCTGGTCAATTTTTGACCATACTTTTTGGTGATTTTTTCACTGTTTTTTCCGACTTTAAGGTGTCGTAGGGATGCCCGGCTTCAAGCGATGCGGCGCCTGTGCGCGGATGATGTCCGTCACCGACCCGCATTGGGAGTGTCTCTTCTGCCTCGGCCGAGGCCACGACACCGAGTCTTGTCCCGAATGCCAGGCCCTCAACCCGAAAGCTTTGCGAGAGCGGTCTCGAAAGCTCCTCGAGGCCCGGCATTCGGCTCCACGGAGGCCCCGGTCGCGTGAGAGGTCCAGGGGTCGCTCGCGGAGTGCACACCGGTCGTCGGCCTCTTCGGGCCTTTAGGCCCCTCCGGTGCGCCTTCGGGCCCCGCGGGCCCTGATGGGGTTGCTCCGGCGTCGCCAGCGGCTCCGGCCCCGGCGTCGCCCGTGCCTCCAGCCTCGATCCCGGCTCCGGCTCGGCCCCGGCCTCGATCCCGGCTCCACAACCCCCATCGACGCCGGTCGACCTCACGACACCTCCGCCGGCGCCGATGTCTCCGGTGCCGTTCTCGACGCCGCCCTGGGCTCCGGGCGGCGTCGTCCCCCAGTTCCTTCCGGCTCCGGACATGGACCCGGAGCGACGTCGCTCGACGCCGGCGCCGATGGGACCTTGGGTCCCAAATGTCCCTCCTCCTCCTTATTTTGAACCAGAGGAGGACCAGGAGGACTGGGAGGGGTCTGATGACCCTCTGACGCGCAACTGTCAGTATGATGAGGACTGGACAGAGAGTCTAGGGGAGGCCAGTGGTCTGGATACTTCCCCTGACACTGGCATGCTGTCTCCTCCCGTGGCTACGGAGGAGGGGGCCAATTTTGGTACGGTGTTGCGTGAGGGCTGCTGGGGCCTTACGTCTCCAGCTCCCTACTTTGACGGTCAAGCCTAACATCTTGACAGAGGTGCTTCAGCCGGCAGCCTCCTCTGCGGAGACTGTGCTGCCGTTTAACGACGCCCTCACTGACGTTCTTTTGGGCGCCTGGTCCAAGCCCAACACAGGGGCTCCTGTGGATCGGAACGTGTCACGACGCCATCGCCCCGCTCCGGGCGACCCCTGTTTCTTTCTGTCCACCCCACTCCTGAGAGCTTGGTTGTCCAAGCCTCCGCTTCCCAAACCGCCTTCCCTACCGCTCCTCCGGATAGGGAATCCAAACGCCTGGATCAGTTTGGGAAGAAAGATTTTTCTTCCTCCAGTGCTGGCTTGCGGTCCGTTAACACCGCTTGTCTTTTGGGGCGATATACCCACTCCCTGTGGGATTCGGTGGCGGATGTTTTGCCCCAGTGCCCTGAGGAGGTCCAGGCACTGCTTTCCCGCGCCATTGCGGAAGGAAGGGATGCGGCCAAATACACTATCCGTTGTGGCCTTGACACCGCCGACTCACTGGGCAGGTCGATTGCAACGACGGTGGCGCTCCGACGCCACGCCTGGCTGAGAACCACTGGTTTTCAGGGGATGTCCAGAATACTCTCATGGACATGCCCTTTGATGGAGTCGGTCTTTTTGGGTCCAAAGCAGACCATGCGTTGGAGCGCTTTAAGGACTCACGGGCTACTGCCAAGTCCCTGGGCCTTTCTGCTACACGCCCTCCGCTGCCTTCTGCTTTTCGCCCCTATCGTGGCCACGGTAGGGGCGCCCCTTCACGTCAGCAGCCCAGCCACCGGCCCACGCAGCAGGGGTACTGCTACGCAAAACTTTCCGGATCCAGCCTGACGCCTGGGGATATTCTAAGGTAAGGAATCTATCACTAACGTGTCTCTTTCAGATAACAATCCTCACACGAGGGATGCGGTATCTGGGGTCAAAAGGCTCTGAATATGTGATGTTACAACGCGATCAAAATGATCGCGGTATGTAACATCGCAGTTTTTACAACGCAAGTCGTTACAACGACTTGCGCTGGAGGGCGCTGGACTTAGGAGTAGTAAGATTTACTATTCCAACACCAGTCTACGTACAGTAGGGAAGGTGTTGGAATAGTAAATCTTACTATTCCTTAGGTTATAGCGCCCTCCAGTGCAAGTCGATGTAACGCTTGCGTTGTAATGGCAGCGTTCTAAATGCATCGCGGTGTAATCACCGCGATGTAAAGGATGTTTCCCAAGGCTCTTCACCCAGTTTGTAGAGACGACACTTTTATGTCAATGTAGTTAAATTCCTCTTATTGTATGACCCCAGCAGTACTCAACTGCAACTCCATTGCAGGTATCTTGACCCATCTTTTCCAGCCACTCATCTCCCACATCCCTTCGTCACGGAATCTCATGACAACACAACTCACTTCATTCCAAGTCCACTCAACATTCCAATACCACATCACTCTCTGCACCCAGAGTTCGGGAATGGAGGCAAGGTCTTGATAGATGTGCCATTCTCCAAAAGCCAGTATACATGGCGAGAGGCTGCCCATAGAAACATGGAAAAATATGGGATGCTTGGGTTACACATTATGGCCCTTACATGTGAGATATTATGTGAAAGCTGATACTGGGCCAGAGACGCACTGATAAATTGATATCATATAAAAATGTGATGATGACACCGTGTTGGAAAGATATGCGAGTTCTGTGATTTTTATTGAGTAACAATGTGTTGAAACGAACAAAAATAACTATTTAAAAAAGAATGTTTAGCGAGGACTTCCATGATGCGGAACGCTGGTATTTCCAGAATATATACCAGAAATGAGGAAGGAGCATCATATAACGCTTTGTATGTCCAGTGTCTAGTGTAGTTTATCCAGAGCAGGAGAAATATGGCTGTTTTTCTAAAACTTTAGCTGATGCAGGTCAGCAGTGTTCTGTGCACTCTGGAGTCTACAGACTACATGCTAAAAATCCCAAGATAAATGCAACTGCCATAATTTTAGGCATGCTAAAATAAAGACAACTATTGCCGTAAAGTGTCAGAAAAAAGTGGGTGAAGAACCTGCCTTGGTGGAAAGAACAATTCTTAGACACTTTAGAGCACTGAGAAATCAAAGTAAGTCATAAGGTCTAGCAGAAAGCCTAGATTTCTTTCCAATTAGTGGAGGATGGAAGCCACAGTGCCATAGAGTCCGGCCAAATGCCATCGTGCCACCAGATGATCCCTATTTTGAAGCAAGGTATCAATCAGATTTTGCAGATCTGAGCTTTGAATTATCCACGGGGAGCACAAGGGCATAGAAAATGGTGACTTGCTCTGTTTTTTATAATCTTAAAATGATTTATGTTGTCTGCTACACTGCTACATGAAGCACTTGGCTCCTTAGGCAGACAGCAGCTTTGCCAGGGGTCTCGGGTAGATATTAAAGAGAAGGGAAGATGCCAAACTTCCTCTGCTACTAATTAAGCAACAGTGATGCAGTGGGCTGAGGTGCTTGGTGAGTTTTAAGGAGACAAGCAAGGAGTTATAGTGGTGTATCCAGTGATTGAATGGTAAATGATCAGAAGAGTGTGAATCTATCAGCTTGAAACGGAGTTTCTTGTGAAAGGCAATACCCTTCCCACGTCTCTCACTATGGACCTGGTGAAGGTACTTCACGCTGGAGGACCTAAGGAACACAGCATTGCACTGCAGTCTGCTGCAAACTGTTCTGCATTCTGTCCATCAACTGTTGTTTTTGCATTTGTCACCCCGAGTGGGACGGGTATGCCCAGACGTGGGTCCCGTGCTCTCCATGCCACTGGAATCAAGCTATCCTGCCTGAAGAGGGGTGAAACCCCGAAACCGGTCCTAGGATGCTTGTTTCCAGTCCAGGGAGGACCTGGCTTGGCAGTTCGGGCTGGACTGTTCCCATGAGGCACAGGGTCAAGACTGATTTGCATATGGCTGGGTTCAAACTGGAATGGCATGGGGAGCAAAAACGATGGATTTAGGCCCAGATCTCTGTACTGGGGTGAATGTATGACATTGTTCTGCATTCTGTCCATCAACTGTTGTTTTTGCATTTGTCACCCCGAGTGGGACGGGTATGCCCAGACGTGGGTCCCGTGCTCTCCATGCCACTGGAATCAAGCTATCCTGGCTGAAGAGGGGTGAAACCCCGAAACCGGTCCTAGGATGCTTGTTTCCAGTCCAGGGAGGACCTGGCTTGGCAGTTCGGGCTGGACTGTTCCCATGAGGCACAGGGTCAAGACTGATTTGCATATGGCTGGGTTCAAACTGGAATGGCATGGTGAGCAAAAAAACGATGGATTTAGGCCCAGATCTCTGTACTGGGGTGAATGTATGACATTGTTCTGCATTCTGTCCATCAACTGTTGTTTTTGCAAACTAGGTTCCAAGCATACAGTCTGATGTGAGATCATGGATTTGTGATCTATTCTTAACTGAAAATTGCGCATTCAGCAAATGATTATGGATTTTTGAGATGATTGCTTTATTATTGAGACCAAATGGAGATGAGGAACAAATTGTCTGCTCGTGAAGCTGAAGAAGTAGCCTCATCAAGCGTGCATTGTAGTGAGAAAGTTATGGACGATGATGTGCAACCTCTGTCAATCCAACTATTGCTGTAATATTCTCTCAATTGTAGCATCAGTCCCTGCTTAGGTAAGGGAATGAACATTCAGAAATGTATCTAGTAAAGGGTTGAATCTGAAATGCACAGTACAGCCTTACACTGTCAGCAACATAGAAAAGAAGGATGGCAGGACAGGAGGCCCAGTCCCTAGAAAAGGAAGAGCTCAAACTTTACACTTTAAAAAAAAAATAAAGTGAAAGGAGACACCCAGAGCACAGTTAAAATAGTTAAAACAAGGCCTCCTTTCGAGATGCAGCTATGAGCTATAGAAAAGGCATAAGGAAACTCAAAGCATCATGGTCTGCAAGACGTGTGAGGCCACACATGGCCACTACGGACTGGATTTGTCAGGATCAAAGCCAGCATGGCCAAGGCAAGGTGCTTCTCACGTAAATGCGTCTCTCTCACCACGAGAGTGGGAAAGAGCTCTGGCATCCATGCCACGGAAAACAGGCACATGAGACTGACGAACAGGGCCTCTAAGGGGACTAAAGAAAACAAAAGATGGGAATGGATGGCGATAGAAAAGAGATGTATGGGGGTGTGATCTGCACACTCAATTTAAATGGAGGCCTGACGCAAAAGTAAAGACTGAAAAACAAGGAACAGGAAATGGAAACAAATTACTAGGTGGGTAAACATACACAGTGATGCAAACTATTCAGAAAAAGTAAACACAAGATCAAAGCAAGGTTAAAAGTGCAGGAAACATACATATTGGCGAATGTAAAAAAAAAAACCTGTATTTAAGAAGCAAACACATTTATAAAAGTAGAAACAGAAGAAGAACTAGAAACAAGGTTAGAAGGAATGAAGGGGCAACCAGTAATATCAAATAACTTGCTGTGAGCGAAGACACAAAAACGAAGGAAGTAGTTGGGCACCAGTTGCTTATATGTGAGGTGTTTTGTGATATCAGTCGACATTATCAGGTTTATTGGTAAGTTTCCTGCTTGCTGCTGTGATGTGTGGGAGTAAGGGAATATGTTCATTACTTACCCTCAGTACCCTAGTACAAGATTGAGTTTGCTGAGTGTGCCTGCTATACGTATGTATAATCAAGATATAATTATAGTGTGTGTTGGGCATGGGGAGAAGGAAGAATGCCCCCCACAAACGTATTACAAACAGAGGGAAGTACAGATGAAAGCACTGACGGAGCTTGAGATGAAGGGACTGCCTGCCCTTCCACTTATACGGCAATACTCCACGTTTAAATACCTAGGTATTCAAGTATATGACACCAATGACTAAGTATTCGGAGGTAACCTAGTCAAAGTTACGTCGAAAGCCCAATAATCAATGACTTTTTGGAATTTGTTACCTCTGTCTCGAATAACTAAAATAACTATTACTAAAATCATGCTTCTGACACGTTTCCTATATTACTTTACTGTCATCCCAATAATTTTGCCTAAGCATCTCTTCACTATCATAGACACTGTGTTAAATGGGTCTAATATGGGGGTGGCGGGGGGGCAGAGAGTGTCCCACACAGAACAAGCTTAAAATGCCGAGCTGTGAGAGTGGGCTGAGCGCACCTCAGGTGGAAATGTATTATTTAGCAGCACACCTCCAAAGGGTAGCAAGACGGCAAGTGCGCCCGAATGCCACAGAGCGGGGATACTTACACGAAATACTGGGAGACACAATCTCCCTAATGCATGTGTTCTTATAGTCACTCAGGAGATCTATTCGATGATGACACACTGCACATATTCAGACCCTGCACCTGGCCTATTCCATCCCAGAGGAACGGTTCTAAACCTTTAATACTCTGGTCAGAACTATCTAAGAGACTTAGGCCCATGGGACACTCACCCCAAACATACGCCATCTTAGAGACATTGCTTCAACTGGGTGAAGGCTGAAGAGAGGTGTCACAAGTAACTGATGCAGTGCTTAATTTGAGATGGTGGTTTCCAGTGCTCGGCAACGGCCCTTAATTCTAAGCACCGGTACTTGTGACAGTCTGCCACATGGAAGTGCTGTCTGCAAATTTAGTTATGAGCACAACAACAACTGTTTATTAATTTAATATACATTAACAATCGCTAATACGTGCCACCCAAGCAATTCTTATTGCTTTGGGGGCCTTGAATTGTCACACCTACAGGAATGTGATAGTTAGTAGTTGTGTTGGTACTGTAATTGGCAGTGCTGGCAGGGGCAATGGATGGTGCAAGCTGCTATATCCTCCTGACGAAGGCCCTGGCACTTATTGTTTAACCACTGAACTGATGTGAATATCTGTCACTACTCTACAATGTCTGTGAGACAGCCAGGCCAGGGACGTGATGGAACCAGGCTAGCAGAAAATCATAGGCTACCAAAATTTGTCTCCAGCTAGGTTAAAAGAACTTCAGAAGAGCATCCTGCATCTATAGTACTTGACACCCAATACTCTACACAAAATATTCCTATCAGTATCTGGCATACGCCCCAGATGTCTCTCCGAACATATTGAGATAATGTACGTGCAGTGGAAATGCAAAGTCATAACACAGGACTGGAAAAACATCAACCTGGCATCAGAAAGTCTGACAGGTATGACATCACTTGGTAGAGTGTTTATATCAAGCCGAATGACTCGATCGAAAAAGACCAAGATTAAGCGCAGGTCTGCAGACGTGGCTCTGATTTTAGCTAAAAGCTGCCTGGCCATAATGTGGAAGTCCAAAGCGCAGCAAATACCACACTGGAAGGGAGACCACCTCAGATGGTAGAAGGAGAAAACACAGCACTCTAGGTGGGAGGGGAGTTGGGGGGGGGCAGGGTCAAAGTTCCAAACGATTTCCAGCCGGCACTCTATACTCTTGTTTTGAAAGTAACGAAGAACATGGAGGACAAGCCACCTTAGTCTGGTACAATGAAGGGGGGCATTAGAAGCACAGTTGGCATGCCTCACCCATATACTCCAAACCACATATTCCCTCCTCACGGCTTTTGCAGTTAACCCTCCCCCCACCACCACCTCTCCAAGTAGCATGCAACAAGGTAGCAAAGCAACCGTATTTTGCTGAAGACCACAGCAGACGGTAACACCTTATACGTGACAGGTTCACTCACAAACTCTCCCTCTGAACTCACCGCCAATTGAACTAGTCTATGATTCAGAGGAGAGACGTTTATGACGTCCCTTTGGAAAGTTCCTTGTACAAATCTTGCCGAGGCGGTAAAAAACAAGCATTGGCATAGCCAATAGGTCTCGCCTTTGGGGCCTTATAAGTGTTTAGCCAGAGCTATTGACTTTGCCAATGTCTTCAAGCTGTGCTGTAGAGAAGTGTGGCTGCTGTAGCGGCATGCTGAAAAGTTATAATAAAAAAGTGTCAGAAGCATTTTTGTTACTTTATATATGACCAAGAAGGCATTATGTAAAACTGAACGACCATATTAAAAAAAGTATTTACAATAAAACATTTCCTCAGTTTTCTTTTGTTCTTGCAATGCTGGCAACTTGTTTCTGCCTATTGCAATGGTTGTTTGTTAAAGCTTTTTTTTGAGGGGGCATAAACAATCGGAGGGTGAAGGTTGGGAACTAGTACCTGTATTATAACACTAGCAGCGGCCAGACGCTAGGGGAGAATCAACAGATGCCAGATTCCGAGAGCAGGCTGAGGTGGTGCTGAGTGATGCTGAGGTGGTGGTGGTGGTGACTGTTGCGGAGACGATGCTGAGGTGATGCTGAATGATACTCAGGTGTTGCTGAGTGATACTGCTGTGGTGCTGAGTGATACTGCTGTGGTGCTGAGTGATGCTGCGGTGGCGCTGAGTGATGCTGTGGCGGCGCGGAGTGATGCTGTGGCGGCACGGAGTGATGCTGTGGCGGCACGGAGTGATGCTGTGGCGGCGCGGAGTGATGCTGTGGCGGCGCGGAGTGATGCTGTTGCGGCGCGGAGTGATGCTGTGGCGGCGCTGAGTGATGCTGTGGCGGCGCGGAGTGATGCTGTGGCGGCGCGGAGTGATGCTGTGGCGGCGCGGAGTGATGCTGTGGCGGCGCGGAGTGATGCTGTGGCGGCGTAGAGTGATGCTGTGGCGGCGCAGAGTGATGCTGTGGCGATGCTGTGGCGGCGCTGAGCGATGCTGTGGCGGCGCTGAGCGATGCTGTGGCGGCGCTGAGCGATGCTGTGGTGGTGCTGAGTCATCCTGTGGTGGTGCTGAGTCATCCTGTGGTGGTGCTGAGTCATCCTGTGGTGGTGCTGAGTCATCCTGTGGTGGTGCTGAGTCATCCTGTGGTGGTGCTGAGTCATCCTGTGGTGGTGCTGAGTGATGCTGTTGTGGCGCTGAGTGATGCTGTTGTGGCGCTGAGTGATGCTGTGGTTGTGCTGAGTGATGCTGTGGTTGCACTGAGTGATGCTGTGGTTGCACTGAGTGATGCTGTGATGGCGTTGAGTGATGCTGTGATGGCGTTGAGTGATGCTGTGATGGCGTTGAGAGATGTTGTGTTGGTGCTGAGAGATGTTGTGTTGGTGCTGAGTGATGCTGTGCTGGCTCTGATTGATGCTGTGCTGGCTCTGATTGATGCTGTGGTTGCGCTGAGTGATGCTGTGGTGTTGCCGAGTGAGAGATAGAGTGACGATATAATGCCCAATTAGAGAGGGTGGTGAGAGAGAAAGAGAGAGAAAGGGTGTACATAGAATAAAGAGTGGAGCGGGATAGAGAGAGAGAAAGAAGGGGAGAGAGAGTGAATGAAGGAGTTTGAAAGAGAAACAGATAAAGGGGTGAGAGAGAATGAAAGGCTAAAAAAGATAGAGAGGGGAGAGTTAATTAAGTAGAGAGAGAAGGAGAGAGACAATAAGAGTGGGGGGTGGGAGTTTAAATAGAGTGAAGAAGTGACGCGGAAAAAGTAACCTTAAATATAGCTTTGTGCTTTGCGCGAATAAATATAAAAAAAAAACAGTGAGAGACAAAAATACTGGTAATTAGGCTGTGACTCCCAATATAAAACAAATAGCGATATAAGGTGAAATCAACCCACCGAAGCAATATTTCTAACTAGACAAAAAAAAGCTTGCATTTCAATGCTAATCACTGTTGTTTTTCATGTGACTGTAGTCCAGGGTCCTCAGTTGGTAATGTGAGCTGCTGCTGCGATTGAAACATCAGAGTCCAGAGAGTTAATGAGCCATGACGAGGAAATGAGGAAGAGATAAGGAAACCCAGATGGCAGCTGCGCGTGCACGCTATCGTGAACTCAAGCTGGTCGCCAGCCGGAAGCCAGTGTTTGCACTTCCAAAACCCGCTTACTAAAACTCTCGGCCAGACCAGCGCAAGCCGAGACCTAAAGAGCAAAGGAGCAGCCCTGGAAAAAAGGGAATTCATTACTGATGCTAAGCCCATGTTATGTCTATCCCACGGGTGAAATGATTACCTTATGTATCCCGAATTCTTTACGATTGAATGCGATATGGCATTAGTGACTACGTTTTAAAATGCTAATAAAAAAATAATGAACTAGAGAAAAGAAATATCAGCAAAGCATTTAAAACAACTATTTGTATGTGTTCCAAGTGTTTTCAGCAAGTGCCACACACCCCTCAATGCTAGATTTTAGGAAAGGTTATACTTTGCCTTCATACCTCTGGAACATACTTTTAGGGGGAGGGGGGGGCATGCCTTCTTCAACTCTGGCCTATGGCCAGCTGCGAAGGAACCCATACTGCCACTAACATTTTAGAGAGGGAGGCCGGGCAACTGAAGGGACTATCCCATACTCTGAGGCGTAGCTTTCAATAGTGCAGCAGGTGCAGTAACACCGTGGCCCATTGTTGCACTCCATACAGGTCTTTCACTACACAACTGGGTTTCGGAATGTAAATGTAAATGTCCAGTGTTTGTAAAGCGCACAGCTACCTCCGGAGAGGTGTCCCGGCGCTGGGGGCCGTCGGGAAGATTAAGCGAGCTATTGCCCAGAGTCACATGTACCTACCTTGCCCATCTCACCAGTGCTATGAAACTGCCCTTACTAAGGGCAATTGGTATCGCGCTGTATTTTGATATTTTCCTGTGGTCCAACCACAAGGATCTCTCTGTATCATCCCCGTTCCATGGCAGCAATGATGACAATTCAGTAAAAGAGGCGAACAGATAAACAGATATGCAACTAAATTCTAGCGCCCAAGCTGCTGACGCATGGCAAGAAATGAGCAGCAGAAGGCTGTGGAGGGAAAAAAATGAAACATGCCCCTTCAGAGGCAGCCAGAAATCTGTTCCTTGCAGAGCTCACCAATGCGGCAGGCCAGAGTGAAAAGGAGGGCCTGCCAGCTGAATATGAACAGCAGCTGGGGGCGTGGGGAACCGACCCTCCCGCCCACCCTTACCCTTTTGCTGGTTATTAATATTAACTGGCCTGTTGCCTCTGTAATAACAAAAGTAATCAAATGTTGTGGTCAGCTGGCGCAGAATGGCAACATTCATGGTGCAGAAAGGGCAACCAAACAATGGCCTTTTTATTATTTCATGCTTCAGCAAGGGTGGTCCAAGGAAAACTTGAAAACTCGAAACACCAGTCAAGATAACCAGAAGACGCAAGGTTTGCCAGCGGAGGCGTGCCAGGATGTTTTGCGATGCATCTCCTGCGTCATCCACCTGTAAAGGAGACTCCCCAACCCCTGACAAAGGAGATCCGCCGCCAACTAGGGTTGCCACCTGGCCGGTGTTTTACCGGCATCACCAACATTTTAATGCCCCAGCCAGTATAAAAATAAGCAAAATTTGTTTAATGTCCTATTTAGCATCATGTCCGAGCCATTGCAGACTCAAACAAGAACAAATGGCCGGAATTTTTCTCTTGGAAAGGTGGTAACCCTACCAGCAACATAAGCTACAACAGCATTGATTGAGTGCATAAGCTAATCCCTGCTGACTCCCCACCCGCCCCCAGGCCCCCAAGCCCAGCATGCTATGCTCTCCCCGCATGGTACCTGGGTAATGATGCATACTGTCGCTCCATGCCATCGAATCGAATACCATGAGAACCGCCTTCTGGACCTTTTCCAGGGACCTGTGGGAAGAGGAAAGGTGAAAGCAAGAGTAATTAATATCAAGTACACAACACATCGTCACTGCTTCCAGTACTTGACAATCTTCCCACACTGCTCTGCGCGGCGTGCCAGACCGAGGCAAGGAACGCGTTCTGTGACACAAAACAATCACGTAGAGCGGGCCCTTCAACAGCTCTTTCCTTGTTTACAGAAACAGTTCATAAGGAGCAGACACATGGCCTCAGATGTGTTCCGAATGCACTCAGACGGGGCTGGTGGCACCAACAGGCCTTGTTTACTTTCCGCGACCGCATGTCTCCGAATCAAAAGCGGATCTTCTCAATGAACAATTCATTGTCTACGCTTTGCAATACACCTGCATCCTCAAAATCATTATCAAGGCCAGATTCTCACTTCTTTTGATTTCAATCTATTGCGCCATATATTTAAAGTAAGCATGTGATGAAGGATTATCAAAACTGTATCTGTGGAAAATATCATTAATGTTGTGATTAAAAACATGGAGTCGCTTTGCCCTTTGTTTATATTTTTGACTCACTAGCACCCATCGCCAATCTGGGAATTAATGCACAGTATATTGTCATTCTCCTGCCTCTTTGGAATGCTGAATTAATGAAAACACCACTTAATTAGCCAGTTGCACAGGGCTTACATTTCTGGCAATGTACTGTTCAGTCAACCTTTCATTGTGGCCTGGATTGTTCTGTGCCACTTTGCATTCCACTAAAACCTTATTCTTACATTTGTACCCTTTCCTTAGTATGGGCCAGGTCTGACTACCTGGAGAGGGCAGAACATGCCTTCTCCAATTATCCCCATTATAATTCACATTTCTAGATTAGAAATCTGGATCCCCCGTTAGTGAATTCGGACCTGCCCGGAAAAGTCACTGGGTAAAGGAAGAAAAGTGTAGTAAAGCCATTCTAGAGGAAAAGATGGGACCAGCTAATCAGAAGCCACCTGACATAGGTCTTACAGGCAGTGAGTTGTGGAGACTATGATCATGTAAAAAAAAAAAAAAAAGCGCCATCGTGCATATACAATGGCCGATAGTCCAAGGTACATGTTGGAACCTTCATCAGTGAGCTTTGAAAGCTACTTTCTGCAACAGAAACACAAACAGAGGATGCTTGCTTTTTCCGCAAGAAACCAGTTTGAGGACGGTTTGTAGTAAATTCATAGATTACAGGTATCATAGAGGACAATGTATGGAACACAGAGACAATCCTGCAGCCAGGCAGTTGCTTCACTTTTTTCTGCATTAATATCAACCTGTGGTGAGCCTGCACTGTGTCACATCAGCGTACAGTTGCATGTGGTAGAGGATCCTTTTCATACACTGCACACTATGAGATAAATTACCTTTTAATATCCTGCAAGCGTGACTGCTTTTGTGCGCTGGGTGTACTTAAACGCATATTTTCACAGCTTTCTCCAGTTCTCCTACCACAAGCAGAGCACTTACCATGCTGCAAAACAGGCAAGGGCCACTTCTCTAGGTAATAAATCAAAATTGTGTACGATTTGATCTAACATCCTATGTTGCCCTTTTGGTTCTCCCAGGTCATCGAAAATCTAAAAATTCCTATTACCACAAGAATGGTTAAAGCTATTGGCAGAGAGCCCCCTTGATACACAGCACAGACCGGGCGACGTACACTTATTAGGGTGATCATGATACACTCAAATGTACTGAAAGCAGTCGATTACATTCAACATTATAAGCAGAATTTCCTTCCTCATGGGCATCCATCAGTCAATACCCTTGAGATGAAATTGGGGCTCAGAGGTACAGTCCTCAGGCTCAGAAAAACCATTCACACCTTATTAAACTCAACAAGTCACTATCAGATATAGCAAGTGACTCAAGGGGTACCACACGGTTCAACATAATCTCCTATGTTCAATCAGTACTTAGAATCACTGACAGAAATCCTGAACCAGTCAAACTTTTATTACCATCTCTAAGCCAATGACCAACAAAACCCTCATAGCCGTTCTACAGGCACACATAAATACCACCTCGAAAAGAGCAGAACTTCATCTGAGGAGGCTTCAAAACGTCAAACCTTTAATTCCCAACCATGACTTTAAACTATTGGTTCAATCGCTTGTGACAGACTAGACTTTAGAAACGCACTTCTCACGTGCTGTCCCAAATCTCATCTTGCGCCCCTAACAGAAACCCTCAATGCTGCAGCGGGATTCATGGTTACCGGTTGCCAGAAGATCCACGTTCAAGCTGCTTTGTATCACCCACAAAGCAATACATGGAATGGGACCGCTCTTCATCAGGAATAAAATCACCAAACACATTCAACAGAGGAACCTCCGCTCTAAAGGAGCATCTCGCCTCAAAATCCCAAGATACAGGAAAAAAACCATGGGTGGCACATCCTTCTCTGTTCAAGCAGCCAAACTATGGAACTCTTTACCCCCCAACATGAGATCCACGAACAACCACCTTATCTTCAGAAAACTACTCAAGAATTGGCTCTTCCCCACATAAGCACCATACGCAAACAGAAATTTACAGCATATCCCTCTGTATATAAGCATTTGTTTTCACTATAGATATGTACCTATCTTTGTGTATTGCTTTGTATAAACATGTAGAATAATTATGTTGTTGAGGGAGAAAAAAAATAATAATAATGATAAATAAAAATGATCTTTGGTCTACATGTACTTACTTCCATTGTGCATCTATGTACCTTCCATGTACTTGGATCTGTGTCTGTTACTTTTCTCCTGAAAAAGCATATCCAATGCACTACCCTATTTCTCATCCTGTGCCTCTATCAATATCTTTAATCTACATATACTACCTCCTTTATGTATCTATATACTTTCAATGTACTTATGGATCTATATATTTATCACTTCTAATTTAGCATTTCCAAGGCACTACCCTATTTCTCAGCCTATACTTCTCTCAATATATCTTCTAGCCCAAACGTCTGACTCATCTCAAACTTCTTTCTACTACTCTTTCCAATGCACTACCCTATCTCTCATCCTATACATTTATCAATATATCCTCTACATCCACACTCTCATTTATCCCAAACCCCATACCACTACTATGATCCCCAAAATAACCCTTTCTAGACTCTCTCCTACTCTACCCCTCCTTGCATCATCTGACACCTCTTTTACTATACCGATCCCCTAAAACAAACCTTTCTAAACTCTTCCCTCCGACTCCTCCCCTCCAAAACTCCTTTTTACTCATCCAAAAGCCTCCTCCTACTGCTCTTTTATCCCTCCACTATCCTTTCAATCAAAATTAACAGACTAACATGTTCACTTCTCAAATTCCATATTCAACTATACTAATTCACCACTAATCCTTTATGGGTTCCAGAGTAGCGTGCTACTCGCCAATAAAGCGTCTCAACACCCCATCAGGGTTACAAGCGCTATATAAATGCAAACCTTTTCTACCCCTCCCCAACCCTTCTCAACCCTTCTAACATATCCACCACTAAAATTACTTTCATGTTTCACCATACTAATTCAACACTAATACTTATGGGTTCCAGAGTAGCGTGCTACTTGCGCTTCAAAACCCCATCAGGGGTAGCAAGCGCTATATAAATACAAACCTCTTTCCCTCTTCTATCCCGCCACCTACCCTTCTCTACCCAAATAACTGAATAACATATCCACTACTCAAATTACTTCATATTTTACTATACTAATTTTCAACACTAATCCTTAATGGGTTCCGGAGTGGCGTGCTACTCGCCAGAAAAGCGCTTCAACACCCATCAGGGGTAACAAGTGCTATATGAATGCAAACCTTTCTTCCCTTTTTATCCCTCCGCTATCCTTCTCACTCCAAATAACTGACTAATATCCACCACTGAAATTACTTTCATATTTCACCATATTAATTCACCACTAATCCTTTATGGGCTTCCGGAGTAGCGTGCTTCAACACCCCATCAGGGGTAACAAGCGCTATATAAATACAAACCTTTTTTCCTACTCTATCCTTCTGCTATCATTCCAAATCCAAATAACTGACTAACCTATCCACCACTTAAAATGTACTTGCATGTTTCACTATACTAATTCAACACTAATCCTCTATGGGTCCCGGAGTAGCGTGCTACTTGCCGAAAAAGCGCTTCGACGCCTCGTCAAGAGTAGTAAGCGCTATATAAATGCAATTACAATACAATACAATATCTGGTTCGAAACACCCAGACTATCACTCCTGTCCTCTCCACCCTCAATTGGATACCTATCGAAGCAAGATGCATATTCAAAACAGCCTGGCATCTCATACACAGCCATGTAGAGTGGAACCCCAAAATAGCAGAGAAACCCACCAAAAACCCTTGGTACAGAATCCCCTGCTTCACACCGCTCACCTGAGACTGTTCCAGACATCCTGATCTAGTCTCAGTGTCTAGGACCCTTTTGTAGATAGGTGTCTTGCTGGTCCTTGTAAACTGGCTCATGCACATCCTATCTATTATTCCCATAGGAAGGGTTTTAGCATTCATCACGGTCTATTGTTTGCCTTGTGTTTTTCTCACGTGCAAATGAAATCTGTTTCTTTCTATAGTAAGAAGGAGGAAATGTCTTCTTTCTTTGGCATAAATACTGGGCTATTGTGTTTTTTTCTTTTACATTGTAAAGTGCCTGACGCCAGTGTCTAGTACTCACTATATAAAATTGCAAGAATAAATATAAATAAAATAAAATAAAGCTATGCCTGGAGTACAGAACGAGAACAGTGCGCTGTGCAGATGGTGCTTTCAGCCAACTTTCACTCTCTTCCCCCTCTCATCAGCTATGCCTGTTGATGGCTCACGTGTTAAAAGCCTTGCTAAAACCAAGCTATTTGTCTTGTGCTGCTCTGTAAATGCACCCGGCTGGGCCACTGCCTTCAACCTTCCCTGCCTTATGATCTATTCCTTCCCCCAGCCCAGCTAGAATCAGCAGGTTTTTCCATAAAGCAATACCAATAAGACACCATTTACCCCTCTCACTGCCCCCTCCCTCTGGACAGGCAAATTGTAAAAGGGGTTAGATTAAATGCTTTTACAAACATTTTTAACAATTCATTAGAAAGAGGGAAATAAATCAAACTGTCCTTTCGGTAAAGGCTGCATAAAAACACAACAACAAATAGAATTCAAACTCCACCATGCCATTTTTTTATTCGATGCCAATGCCTGGGCGATCTGTGGCTCAACCATGTAATGCACTCTATGGTATTCAACTAACAATGTACACATTGTGGCTAAAAAGTCATAACTGTTGCTTCAGAGCAGAAATGACACCGTGCCACATCCAGTGCGATGTCTCTGAAGTCGTAAACTTACTAGCAGTAGAATTACACTTGTAGTTTGTGAATACCAAACAGCAGTAACCTTACTACAAGGTGTACATTTACCCTTGTGAATCAGGCCCATAGAGTTTGATTATTGGTACTTCTCCCTCTCAGCTCAGAGTCCACCTGTCCTGTTTAGTAAAGAGTTACCAAGTTGCCCGTCATATGTCCTTGAGTATCACGTTCCATACACTATGGGTCTCAAAAAAGTCTAGATTCCAGCCCTAAAATGTCACCCACAATTTCTTTTGGAGCGTGGGAACACCATCTAAGCATGTAAATTGCTGCGTGCCCACCGGCACAGCAGTGTATCTTGTGGCTCCTTTATCCATGGTTGGGTTTCAGAAAAAACACCAAACACAATAAAAGTCCGTCCTCTTGACACACTCGCACTCAGGGTTCCCCTTCATGTCATAGGGTTCTCTTTTCTCTGTTGCTGTCTCTCTGTTGAGTGAGTACGTTTGCACTGACATACATTTAGTCCTATATGGATACGCCAAGGATTTTATGAACCTTTCACCACTCACTGTCAACCCCTGAGCCGGCTTGTGGCACATCGGCAGAAGGTGAAAGGAAACTCGTATTACGGTAGAAGACTTTGGCGTATTTTTGGGAGCCCTTTGGGAGCCCTTAGAACTCCCGAACACACGAAATTCAACCAAGCAGAGGCGATTCAGAGTTTATGCTGTGCAATAAACAACAAACAGTGTCAAAGCCAACAGGCCTCACTTTTTGACCTACTGGCCTTGCCAGTGTTTTTTGGGAATGCTGTGTAGAATTGGCAAAAAGAAATGCCTTTTGGCAATGCTGTGGACCATTGGCAAAAAGGTGCATAGGCGCGATAATGTGTAAGTGCACATATGTGTCATGATAAGGTTTTTGATTGTGTCTGTTCCAAGATGACGGATCCCACTTAGAGTGGGAAATAAACAAAAAATAATGTTTACTTGGGCAAAAGAATAAAAAAAAAAACTAGAGCAAAAAATATGTTAAGGACTTCAAGGGGTTGGAGAGCAACAAAGAAGTGGATGGAGGGGAGTGGTTGGGGGAAGAATGAGAAGTGGCTGTGGGAGCAACTGATGAACTTGAGACGGGGAAAATAAAAAATAATTTAAAAGGGAGAGGAAGACACAGCACATGGCATGGGGCTGAATATTTGAGTGGGTTATGCAACGCAAAAAGAAAACGCAGAGTGCAGTGAGGAATTAAACCAATTCACTCACATGGAATGCCAATAGCATAAAAAGGGGTTCTTTGAAAATGAGCAGCCGAAGTTTATAAAAGTCATTCAATCAAAAAGATGGTAAAGAAGCTATGCTCCAGGCAAGGGTAAAACAAAAGAAGAAGAAAGAAAGCCATTGAATAAGAAGCAATTTCAACTTGTCTATCTTATTGGAAAGAAGGGGACCCCTACCATGACAATAGACTTGCTAATCGTAGGGAAAAGAACTAATTTAGAAAAAGAACAGTAGCAAGCTTCTAATTGACCACATGGAACATTCTGGGTGTGTGAAAATAATAACAAACACTTCACAACATGCGTAAAGAGCATAACAGCCACTTAATATTAAATTTATATTTATTTCAGATATAAAAAAATATACTTTTATAGTTCATTCAATTGATTTGCTTTTTATATAAACACAATAATAAATACATTCACATAGAGTAGTAGCAGCATCAATATTACAGTGCACAAAATAGAATGGATAAAGGCTTGATACTGGTATGCGATCGATAAAAACGCAGCATCAATATTACAGTACACAGAGTAGAGTGGATGAGGACTTGATATTGGCATGCGGTAGATAAAAAACTACGCGCGTTTCGGCACTACTGCCTTCATCAGGGAACCGTCTATTGCGAAACAACTGTCTAAAACATAAAACAAACCAAAAATTACAAATTTATAAAATATCTATACACACCCAAGATAATTACATCATTTGCTAAAAACTTTGCATGTTAATAAATGGTAATAACGGCAATTCTATAATCCAACAAACTGATATATATATATCTGATAATGCAATATATTTGATTAAATCTCTTATTTTAACTTTCATTCATTTAATAAACAAACAATTTATAAACATAAGGAACAAAATAACTACATATATAATAATACAACATACATTATATATATGAAATAATAAAGTGTAAAGACATCAAAAATTAATAAAGACCAATTATAAAAAAAGAGAAGAAAAGAAAAGCCCATTCGTTTGAATAAGTATTCCGCTTCTAACTGATTATGGTATCCCTATACAGAACCCCATGGATTACTACTGTACAATTGATCTCGGACCCATAGTTAAATTACAAATTAAATATGAAAGGGTGAAGAAAAAGGAAGGATAAAGAACAAGAAACAAGTGAGCCACTCACGTTATATCAAGGAGACAACCTGTCACTCCTGCAGGTAATTAAGTAAGTAGATATGGACATGTGCAAAACTCCATGCTGTAAGCAACTAGATAAAGTGCTTTGACACTAGAGGATGAGCAAAAAATATAAAGCCTGCTGTTAGTATAAGTGTAGAACATCAGTCTATGTTGTACAAAGAAAAGAGAGCCGGAGTGCTGTACACTTACTTAAAAGAGGGGAGCAACTTTCGTTCCCATTGGTAAATCTGTATGCTATATGATGCATCATAAATATAGCACAATATGTAGTTCAATATTTTTTGAAGCTGTATATGGAACACAAAAGATAATCGTAAATACATATAAAGATATATAAATTTGGTGGGCCAAAGGCCATAACCAAAGACTGTATATTGCTATAGGGAAAATAGAATGTCTAGAAAGCTACAAGGCACTTACTTAATGCCAGCAGTATTAGTCATCCCATAAAGATGTCTCCGACCTTATTGTGGAATGGGGGCACGGTAAAGACTGGTCATAGTATCACTATCTGAAACACCGGCTAAAAACAAAAAGGACAGAAGAGGCAAAACATGACCTAATGGAAAATAAAAAGGGGAGAGCACTACATATAACTTGAGGCATAAAAGTGCCCCAACTCTATCATTTTACCTTCAAAATTCCGTATATTTCGGACCGATAATCATGGATGTCGGCAAACCGTTCTGCTTCTGTGGTGCGACGAGGTACGAATGAAGGGATGAGATTCCATATATAAAGCCTCTAAAAGCGCGCGTTTTTCATGCACAGTGTAACTGACGAGTGCTGAGTAGAAACGACGGACAGAACCATGATAATATGACCGCCATATTGGATTGGGAAAGGAATTTATCCTACAAACAATAAATGTGATTATAATACCATATATATGATGGTGAATAGGATAAGGTATCCCTATCAGAGTTTAGATAGTAACTTTAATTTATACGGAATTATTTAGGAACTAGAAGGTACTGAAGGTAAACGACGATGTTCGAATTAAGAATGTGGCTGCCATATTGGAATAGGCAAAATTGCGTACAAAGGTGAAACGATGAAAAGGGGATTCTGTTCATTGTTCACCACATAGATGATATAATAACTTCATCTAAGTGAAAACAAAATGCTGTTATAAGTGTTTATCCCAAATAATAAATTTATTTAAATGAAGACATATAAAAATTTAAAAAGAACTGATAATAAACGACGGTCTTCAGATTGTTAATATGGCCACTATATTGGAATCGACAGAATTTTTAACATAAGTAAAATAGTAGATATAGTGAAAGGTATATCATCTTAGTTATACATGTAAGGCATACCAAGGAGCAAATGGTAGAGAGGGGTTCTCTTTTAAGACCTATTGAGAACACATGTTATTCATGTAAGCTATAATTTGCAAATACGATATGGTGATGACGGACATAAAAGTGACCGCCATTTTTGCATGGGCAATAAATCGGAGGGACGAACAATATTTGTGATGCCATATAGATGGTTCAGGATATGAAAGAATATTCTATAATTCTTTTTTGCACCACACAAAAGATACATTTAAAAGAAAGCATAAAAACCCATCCACTAGACGCTACTAAATGATGAAGATGAACTTCAAAAAATAGAATTATGACCGCCGTTATCAGTGGTGGTTGTAATAACGTAAATCATACAATTATGAAACATAAAATATGTTTAAATTGCAGATATGTTTACAGAGATAAGCCAAATTGCTAAATAATGGCCTGTTCCCAAGGAATGTCCTGGTTCAGACCCTGATTTACTGTATCTAAAAGAAAAATCCATAAAACTTCACGTTTTTTCTGATAGTATCTGAACACTGACCTTCCTTGCCAAGAATTTTTTCAATGATATACCAACGTATATCGTCAGGGGTATGATTATTGTCTATATAATGTGATACCAAAGGTGATGTCAATTTTTAGTCCTGATGGCTGATCTATGTTCGGTTAATCTCACATTAAGGGTCCGTGATGTCTCCCCCACATATCCTTTATTGCAAGGACAGATTAATAAATATATAATGTTTTTTGTCTTGCAATTGGTCATACCCTTTGATACAATCGTCTGTCCATTAAAATTCAGTCTGTTTGTTTCTATCGCAAAAGGGCAAACTTTGCAAATACCACATTTATGATTTCCTTCAATTGGAAGCATGCCATCAATACTTCTCTGTATTGGCTCTTTATTTATTATTGGCATGCGTGACCTAACAATTAGATCTTTCAGATTTCTATTTTTGCGATACGCAAAGAGAGGTTTCTGCAACATGTCTATTTGTTCTCTATTGGTATTAAGTAGATGCCAGTTTGAACAAATTATTTGGCGGATTTTTTCATTCATTAAGGAATGCCGGGTCACAAAGACTAACTTGGCCTCTTGCTTTTGGTTTACACCTGTTAGTAAGTGTTGCCGGTCAAAGAACCTTGCTCGTTTATATGACTCTCTAATTAGTCTGTGTGGATAGCCTCTATTCAAAAACTTTTTTCTCATTTCTACAGCTCTAAGGTCAAAATCTTCTAGTTTAGTGCAATTGCGTCTAAGGCGCAGAAATTGGCCAAAGGGAATACTATTTTTTTGTATTGTAGGATGAAAACTTTGATAGTGTAAAAGGGTGTTACGGTCAGTCGGTTTAGTGAATAAATCCACTATGAGTTGTCCACATTCATGCTTAATGGAAATATCCAGAAATTCAATCTTGATATTACTCAGATTAGAAGTGAACTTTAGATTAGAGTCACAAAGATTCAACCATAAAAAGAACTCTGCTAAAGTATCTTCATTATCATCCCATATGAATACAATATCATCTATATAGCGTGACCAATGAAGTATAGACTCAAAAAATGGAGCAACTTCATTGAAGATGAATTGTTGCTCAAAGTATGCCATATAGATATTTGCTATCGTTGGGGCGCAAGATGCGCCCATACTTACTCCTTTTAGTTGTTTATATAGCTGACCTCGAAATTCAAATATATTGTCTTCAAGAATGATTCGTAGACAATCAATAATAAAATTTGTGTTACAGTCAATGTTCATTAGTTCTATAAACCATTCCACTGCCAGAATTGCTCCGTCACATGGGATGTTACTGTATAGACTCTCAACATCTAACGTTACCAACCATTGTCTATTACAGTTGAATGGTATTCCTTCCAATAAATTGATTATCTGACGTGTATCTTGTACAAATCCAGGGATATCTTTAACATGTGGACAAAGCATTTTGTCAAGATATTTAGATATAGGTTCCGTGACAGATCCTATTGTAGTAACAATCGGTCTGAAAGGAGGATTTCTTTCATCTTTATGGATTTTAGGTGTGCCATACAGGCTAGCTAGCCTGGGATGATCAAGGTTCATATAATTGAACTCTTTTTCACAAATATAGTCATTTCTTAAGGCCTTAGTAGTTAATCTGTGTATTTTGTGTTTAATCTTGTCAGTAGGATTTCTGGTTATTTTTATATAGAACCTACTGTCACTTAGCATATCCTCAATTTTAGATACATAACTTTCAGTATCTAATATGGCTATTCCCCCTCCCTTATCACAGCTTTTGATTGTGATTTCAGGGGAGCATTTAAGTTTCATTAAAGCTGTATGTTCATCTGTGGTCATATTAAATGGTGTTTTAGGAACATATTTGGTGGCTATTAATAATTTCTTATAAACCACCTGTTCAAATATTTTAATCTCTGGAGCCACTTGATATACTGCAGGTGTAAAGGTAGATTTAGGTGCCAATCCTGATTTGTTAATGTCAGTGGAATTATTATATATATTAGAGAAAAAACATTTCAATCTAATTGCACGAAAAAATGACATAAGATCATTAAATAACTCAAACCTATTCAGGCCTGAATGAGGTATGTATGATAACCCTTTAGACAGGAGGGAATAGGTCGCTTCATTTAGACTAGTTGTACTCAGATTAAAAATGGGGATCTCCTTCATTCCCTCCAATAACGAGCATTGCGGGTTTCGAGATATTGATTCTGATTTACTGGTTGATGTCCCCGGAATTGCGTTTGGTATTGTGAATGTGGCTGATATTGTGGGCGGGGTTGATATGGTGGTCGATACTGTGGTTGGTATTGTGGTCGCCAATTGCCCCTGTTCTGATTGCGTCTCCCTAAAAAAGGGCGATATCCTTGATTATGACGCGGAGTAAATCTATTGCCTCTATTTTCAAACATATTTGATGTTCCTTCGTTATCAGAATCTGATGTGTCAGAAAAGGTAGTTACCTTTTTATTATATGATCTATAAGTCTGTGGGTAGGATTGTTGGTTTTGTTCGGTTAAGTCAGATTGCATATAATAGCCGTCCAAGAGATATGGATAGATATTTTCCTTACTAAAGAACCTAATGTCTTTTTTCAGTTTCTCTGTTTTACGTTTCATTAGATAGTCAGTATATGAATTCAATTCCATTTCTAGTTCTTCAAGTTTTTTCTTTGCATCGTCCACAGCTGTGGAACTTTTGATTTTACTTTCTAATTCTAGAATGTCATTCAAAAGCTGTAAAAGCATTTCCTTAGCTGTCTCTACTATCAGCATCATTAGATCCCTCGAACACCTATTAGCAATCATGGACCATTTTTCTAAAAATTCCTTGATCTGAACAAATAGACCTGGAATGTTTTTAATTTGTAATCCCTGTGGAATAATCCCAGCTTTTAAGTATTCGAGCATAAATTGTCCATGCAATTCTATTCGTTTTGTTTTTTTCTTAAGTGACATTAGTTTGATTAAATCCTCATTTTTATCTGGATTTGACGTTGTTCTGTTGTCAAAATTAGTAGATGTTCCTACCATAGATACAAAATCATCGTCTGTAAACCCAAAGGTTTTAAGGTTAGCCATAATAGCCAATAGTCGAAATGTTATTTAAACCAAACAACAAATATACAAAAATAATAATAGATTCAAGAGAGATATAGAAAAAGAAAAAGAAAGAAAGAAGCAGAAAAGGCCACAAACCCTATAATCAAGAATAAACTTAAATAACAAAAAGTGATAAACTAAAAAATATAACAATTAAATACAATTATAATATAATAGACCTAAACATATAAACAACCATAAATTGCCGTAATTAACTGATACAATAGGATATTACTAAATGACAATCCCCTCATAGACAGGCTATGAGAACTATATTATTGGAAAGAAGGGGACCCCTACCATGACAATAGACTTGCTAATCGTAGGGAAAAGAACTAATTTAGAAAAAGAACAGTAGCAAGCTTCTAATTGACCACATGGAACATTCTGGGTGTGTGAAAATAATAACAAACACTTCACAACATGCGTAAAGAGCATAACAGCCACTTAATATTAAATTTATATTTATTTCAGATATAAAAAAATATACTTTTATAGTTCATTCAATTGATTTGCTTTTTATATAAACACAATAATAAATACATTCACATAGAGTAGTAGCAGCATCAATATTACAGTGCACAAAATAGAATGGATAAAGGCTTGATACTGGTATGCGATCGATAAAAACGCAGCATCAATATTACAGTACACAGAGTAGAGTGGATGAGGACTTGATATTGGCATGCGGTAGATAAAAAACTACGCGCGTTTCGGCACTACTGCCTTCATCAGGGAACCGTCTATTGCGAAACAACTGTCTAAAACATAAAACAAACCAAAAATTACAAATTTATAAAATATCTATACACACCCAAGATAATTACATCATTTGCTAAAAACTTTGCATGTTAATAAATGGTAATAACGGCAATTCTATAATCCAACAAACTGATATATATATATCTGATAATGCAATATATTTGATTAAATCTCTTATTTTAACTTTCATTCATTTAATAAACAAACAATTTATAAACATAAGGAACAAAATAACTACATATATAATAATACAACATACATTATATATATGAAATAATAAAGTGTAAAGACATCAAAAATTAATAAAGACCAATTATAAAAAAAGAGAAGAAAAGAAAAGCCCATTCGTTTGAATAAGTATTCCGCTTCTAACTGATTATGGTATCCCTATACAGAACCCCATGGATTACTACTGTACAATTGATCTCGGACCCATAGTTAAATTACAAATTAAATATGAAAGGGTGAAGAAAAAGGAAGGATAAAGAACAAGAAACAAGTGAGCCACTCACGTTATATCAAGGAGACAACCTGTCACTCCTGCAGGTAATTAAGTAAGTAGATATGGACATGTGCAAAACTCCATGCTGTAAGCAACTAGATAAAGTGCTTTGACACTAGAGGATGAGCAAAAAATATAAAGCCTGCTGTTAGTATAAGTGTAGAACATCAGTCTATGTTGTACAAAGAAAAGAGAGCCGGAGTGCTGTACACTTACTTAAAAGAGGGAGCAACTTTCGTTCCCATTGGTAAATCTGTATGCTATATGATGCATCATAAATATAGCACAATATGTAGTTCAATATTTTTTGAAGCTGTATATGGAACACAAAAGATAATCGTAAATACATATAAAGATATATAAATTTGGTGGGCCAAAGGCCATAACCAAAGACTGTATATTGCTATAGGGAAAATAGAATGTCTAGAAAGCTACAAGGCACTTACTTAATGCCAGCAGTATTAGTCATCCCATAAAGATGTCTCCGACCTTATTGTGGAATGGGGGCACGGTAAAGACTGGTCATAGTATCACTATCTGAAACACCGGCTAAAAACAAAAAGGACAGAAGAGGCAAAACATGACCTAATGGAAAATAAAAAGGGGAGAGCACTACATATAACTTGAGGCATAAAAGTGCCCCAACTCTATCATTTTACCTTCAAAATTCCGTATATTTCGGACCGATAATCATGGATGTCGGCAAACCGTTCTGCTTCTGTGGTGCGACGAGGTACGAATGAAGGGATGAGATTCCATATATAAAGCCTCTAAAAAGCGCGCGTTTTTCATGCACAGTGTAACTGACGAGTGCTGAGTAGAAACGACGGACAGAACCATGATAATATGACCGCCATATTGGATTGGGAAAGGAATTTATCCTACAAACAATAAATGTGATTATAATACCATATATATGATGGTGAATAGGATAAGGTATCCCTATCAGAGTTTAGATAGTAACTTTAATTTATACGGAATTATTTAGGAACTAGAAGGTACTGAAGGTAAACGACGATGTTCGAATTAAGAATGTGGCTGCCATATTGGAATAGGCAAAATTGCGTACAAAGGTGAAACGATGAAAAGGGGATTCTGTTCATTGTTCACCACATAGATGATATAATAACTTCATCTAAGTGAAAACAAAATGCTGTTATAAGTGTTTATCCCAAATAATAAATTTATTTAAATGAAGACATATAAAAATTTAAAAAGAACTGATAATAAACGACGGTCTTCAGATTGTTAATATGGCCACTATATTGGAATCGACAGAATTTTTAACATAAGTAAAATAGTAGATATAGTGAAAGGTATATCATCTTAGTTATACATGTAAGGCATACCAAGGAGCAAATGGTAGAGAGGGGTTCTCTTTTAAGACCTATTGAGAACACATGTTATTCATGTAAGCTATAATTTGCAAATACGATATGGTGATGACGGACATAAAAGTGACCGCCATTTTTGCATGGGCAATAAATCGGAGGGACGAACAATATTTGTGATGCCATATAGATGGTTCAGGATATGAAAGAATATTCTATAATTCTTTTTTGCACCACACAAAAGATACATTTAAAAGAAAGCATAAAAACCCATCCACTAGACGCTACTAAATGATGAAGATGAACTTCAAAAATAGAATTATGACCGCCGTTATCAGTGGTGGTTGTAATAACGTAAATCATACAATTATGAAACATAAAATATGTTTAAATTGCAGATATGTTTACAGAGATAAGCCAAATTGCTAAATAATGGCCTGTTCCCAAGGAATGTCCTGGTTCAGACCCTGATTTACTGTATCTAAAAGAAAAATCCATAAAACTTCACGTTTTTTTCTGATAGTATCTGAACACTGACCTTCCTTGCCAAGAATGTTTTCAATGATATACCAACGTATATCGTCAGGGGTATGGTTATTGTCTATATAATGTGATACCAAAGGTGATGTCAATTTTTTAGTCCTGATGGCTGATCTATGTTCGGTTAAGTCAGATTGCATATAATAGCCGTCCAAGAGATATGGATAGATATTTTCCTTACGGTAAGGAAAATATCTATCCATATCTCTTGGACGGCTATTATCCATAAAGATGAAAGAAATCCTCCTTTCAGACCGATTGTTACTACAATAGGATCTGTCACGGAACCTATATCTAAATATCTTGACAAAATGCTTTGTCCACATGTTAAAGATATCCCTGGATTTGTACAAGATACACGTCAGATAATCAATTTATTGGAAGGAATACCATTCAACTGTAATAGACAATGGTTGGTAACGTTAGATGTTGAGAGTCTATACAGTAACATCCCATGTGACGGAGCAATTCTGGCAGTGGAATGGTTTATAGAACTAATGAACATTGACTGTAACACAAATGTTATTATTGATTGTCTACGAATCATTCTTGAAGACAATATATTTGAATTTCGAGGTCAGCTATATAAACAACTAAAAGGAGTAAGTATGGGCGCAACGACAGACGATTGTATCAAAGGGTATGACCAATTGCAAGACAAAAAACATTATATATTTATTAATCTGTCCTTGCAATAAAGGATATGTGGGGGAGACATCACGGACCCTTAATGTGAGATTAACCGAACATAGATCAGCCATCAGGACTAAAAAATTGACATCACCTTTGGTATCACATTATATAGACAATAACCATACCCCTGACGATATACGTTGGTATATCATTGAAAAAATTCTTGGCAAGGAAGGTCAGTGTTCAGATACTATCAGAAAAAAACGTGAAGTTTTATGGATTTTTCTTTTAGATACAGTAAATCAGGGTCTGAACCAGGACATTCCTTGGGAACAGGCCATTATTTAGCAATTTGGCTTATCTCTGTAAACATATCTGCAATTTAAACATATTTTATGTTTCATAATTGTATGATTTACGTTATTACAACCACCACTGATAACGGCGGTCATAATTCTATTTTTTGAAGTTCATCTTCATC
This sequence comes from Calotriton arnoldi, assembly GCA_963921515.1. NCBI lineage: Eukaryota > Metazoa > Chordata > Amphibia > Caudata > Salamandridae > Calotriton > Calotriton arnoldi. The sequence goes on along the minus strand of CAWUFW010001347.1, from coordinate 2,450,908 downwards.
ATTTAGTAGCGTCTAGTGGATGGGTTTTTATGCTTTCTTTTAAATGTATCTTTTGTGTGGTGCAAAAAAAGAATTATAGAATATTCTTTCATATCCTGAACCATCTATATGGCATCACAAATATTGTTCGTCCCTCCGATTTATTGCCCATGCAAAAATGGCGGTCACTTTTATGTCCGTCATCACCATATCGTATTTGCAAATTATAGCTTACATGAATAACATGTGTTCTCAATAGGTCTTAAAAGAGAACCCCTCTCTACCATTTGCTCCTTGGTATGCCTTACATGTATAACTAAGATGATATACCTTTCACTATATCTACTATTTTACTTATGTTAAAAATTCTGTCGATTCCAATATAGTGGCCATATTAACAATCTGAAGACCGTCGTTTATTATCAGTTCTTTTTAAATTTTTATATGTCTTCATTTAAATAAATTTATTATTTGGGATAAACACTTATAACAGCATTTTGTTTTCACTTAGATGAAGTTATTATATCATCTATGTGGTGAACAATGAACAGAATCCCCTTTTCATCGTTTCACCTTTGTACGCAATTTTGCCTATTCCAATATGGCAGCCACATTCTTAATTCGAACATCGTCGTTTACCTTCAGTACCTTCTAGTTCCTAAATAATACCGTATAAATTAAAGTTACTATCTAAACTCTGATAGGGATACCTTATCCTATTCACCATCATATATATGGTATTATAATCACATTTATTGTTTGTAGGATAAATTCCTTTCCCAATCCAATATGGCGGTCATATTATCATGGTTCTGTCCGTCGTTTCTACTCCGCACTCGTCAGTTACACTGTGCATGAAAACGCGCGCTTTTTAGAGGCTTTATATATGGAATCTCATCCCTTCATTCGTACCTCGTCGCACCACAGAAGCAGAACGGTTTGCCGACATCCATGATTATCGGTCCGAAATATACGGAATTTTGAAGGTAAAATGATAGAGTTGGGGCACTTTTATGCCTCAAGTTATATGTAGTGCTCTCCCTTTTTATTTTCCATTAGGTCATGTTTTGCCTCTTCTGTCCTTTTTGTTTTTAGCCGGTGTTTCAGATAGTGATACTATGACCAGTCTTTACCGTGCCCCCATTCCACAATAAGGTCGGAGACATCTTTATGGGATGACTAATACTGCTGGCATTAAGTAAGTGCCTTGTAGCTTTCTAGACATTCTATTTTCCCTATAGCAATATACAGTCTTTGGTTATGGCCTTTGGCCCACCAAATTTATATATCTTTATATGTATTTACGATTATCTTTTGTGTTCCATATACAGCTTCAAAAAATATTGAACTACATATTGTGCTATATTTATGATGCATCATATAGCATACAGATTTACCAATGGGAACGAAAGTTGCTCCCCTCTTTTAAGGAAGTGTACAGCACTCCGGCTCTCTTTTCTTTGTACAACATAGACTGATGTTCTACACTTATACTAACAGCAGGCTTTATATTTTTGCTCATCCTCTAGTGTCAAAGCACTTTATCTAGTTGCTTACAGCATGGAGTTTTGCACATGTCCATATCTACTTACTTAATTACCTGCAGGAGTGACAGGTTGTCTCCTTGATATAACGTGAGTGGCTCACTTGTTTCTTGTTCTTTATCCTTCCTTTTTCTTCACCCTTTCATATTTAATTTGTAATTTAACTATGGGTCCGAGATCAATTGTACAGTAGTAATCCATGGGGTTCTGTATAGGGATACCATAATCAGTTAGAAGCGGAATACTTATTCAAACGAATGGGCTTTTCTTTTCTTCTCTTTTTTTATAATTGGTCTTTATTAATTTTTGATGTCTTTACACTTTATTATTTCATATATATAATGTATGTTGTATTATTATATATGTAGTTATTTTGTTCCTTATGTTTATAAATTGTTTGTTTATTAAATGAATGAAAGTTAAAATAAGAGATTTAATCAAATATATTGCATTATCAGATATATATATATCAGTTTGTTGGATTATAGAATTGCCGTTATTACCATTTATTAACATGCAAAGTTTTTAGCAAATGATGTAATTATCTTGGGTGTGTATAGATATTTTATAAATTTGTAATTTTTGGTTTGTTTTATGTTTTAGACAGTTGTTTCGCAATAGACGGTTCCCTGATGAAGGCAGTAGTGCCGAAACGCGCGTAGTTTTTATCTACCGCATGCCAATATCAAGTCCTCATCCACTCTACTCTGTGTACTGTAATATTGATGCTGCGTTTTTATCGATCGCATACCAGTATCAAGCCTTTATCCATTCTATTTTGTGCACTGTAATATTGATGCTGCTACTACTCTATGTGAATGTATTTATTATTGTGTTTATATAAAAAGCAAATCAATTGAATGAACTATAAAAGTATATTTTTTTATATCTGAAATAAATATAAATTTAATATTAAGTGGCTGTTATGCTCTTTACGCATGTTGTGAAGTGTTTGTTATTATTTTCACACACCCAGAATGTTCCATGTGGTCAATTAGAAGCTTGCTACTGTTCTTTTTCTAAATTAACTTGTCTATCTTGCCAGGAATGTTCTCTAATTAATTCTATTCCATCCGGGCAGTGACAATCGATGGACACCTCAAAGGGAAACAGTTCTGCGACAGTCATTCTAAAACAGAAATCATAGAGCGCAATGTCAAGCGAACGAACATGCCTTTCATTTCGATTGTTATCCCTGCTTGCAAACTGAATGACAAAGCAGAAAGGACCAATTGCTGTAGCACCTGAAAACAAAGTGATCTTTCTATCTAGGGACAGTACCAATTGATTAGTGGAATAGCAAAACTGCAATCAATCAATCAGGAGTTATAAAGCGTGGCTAATCAACCAATAGGGCATCCAGGAGCTTGCAGGTTCTGGGGGCTCATTCTAACATCCAGGTCTTGAGGGCTCTTAGGAACACCGGAAGTGAGGTGATGATCCGGAGTTCAGTGGGGAGGCTGTACCAGGTCTTTGCTGCGATGTGGGAGAAGGAGTGTCTTCCACTTCTGCTTCTGTAGATGCTGCAAGTATGGGCCAGTGATAGGGAGGTGGAGCATAGTCTTCTCTTCGGATGGTGGAAGTTCAGGCGTTGGTTAAGGTAGCTAGGCCCTTGGTTGTGTAGAGCTTTGTGTGCATGGGTCGGCAGCTTGAATTGGCATCTCTTCTGAATGGAGAGCCAGTGGAGATGCCTGCGGTAGGGTGTGATGTGGGTTCATCAAGGGAGGTCGAGGATGAGTCTGGCTGCGGCGTTCTGTATGGTTTGAAGTCTTTGTAGGAGGTGTGTGTCGATTTCTACATAGAGAGCGTTGCAGTGGTCGCCATTGAGGTCTTGCGTAGCATGCACAGAGTGAGGAAGCAGGCAGAGGAGACGATGTTGATCTGTGATTTCATGGTGATCTTGTCAATAATTCCGAGGTTTCTGGTGTAGTTCTAGGGACTGGGTGCGGGTCCTAGGTCTGATAACCACCAGGAGTCATTCCAAGGGTTACTGTTGTTGCTGAAGATCAATACTTCCGTCTTGTCCGTGTTCAGCTGCAGGCAGCTTTCTTCATCCAGTCGGCGATGGTTGTCATGCATCTGTGGAAATTGGTCCTGGTGGTGGTGGGGTCATCGGTGAGTGAGAGGATGAGTTGGGTGTCATCTGCTTAGGAGATTATGTTGAAACTGTGCGATCTGATCTTGTTGGCCAGCAGGGTCATGTATTAGTTGAAGAGTGTGGGGCCGAGGAATGAGCCCTGGGGGACTCCGCAGGCGCTGTTCTTGGGTTCGGAGGTGAGAGGTGGATCCTCGGTGTGCTTCCGGTGAGAAAGTAGGTGAGTCATCGGATGCAGATGTAGTGGCTCTTGCAATCAGCATGTGGTGGGATAGGTTATCAAAGGCTGCCGTGAGGTCGAGGAGGATCAAGGCTGCTGTTTCTCCTCGGTCAAGGAGTGTTTGGATGTTGGCGGTGGCTGCGATCAGGGCGGTCTCTGTGCTGTAATTGCTCGGGAAGCCGGATTGGGAGGCGTCAAGTAGCTGGTTCTGCTCCAGGTATGTCATGATTTGCTTGTTGATGATCTTTTTCAATACCTTGGCTGGGAAAGAGAGCAGGGATATTGACCATTAGTTTTTAAGTTTACTGGGGTCGGCGGAGGGTTTTTTGAGAAGTGGTCTGACTTTGGCAGGTTTCCAGGTGTCACGAAATGTTGCAGAGGTGATTGAGGCATTGAGCAGGGTGGTGAGTTCCTGGGCGATCCTTTGTTTTTCAAGATTGAAGATGTGGTGTGGTCATGGGTCTGTGGGAGCTCCAGAGTGGATGGATTTCATGGTGGAGGTGGTGTCCTGGGTGGAGAGGAGGTTCCAAGTGGTCAGTGTGTGGTTTGTGTAAGTTGCGGTAGTGGTGGGAATGTCGAGGAAGTCCGTAGGTGTAGGTTGGGATTCAACATTTCTATATATGGCTGCGATCTTGTCATAGAAGAAGTCCACGAGGTTGCCGTACAGCTCTTGCAAGGGAGTGATGTTGTTTTCGCTGGCAGCCAGGTTGGAGAATTTCTTAATGATGTTGAAAAGTTCCATGGTGTTGTTGGCTCTGGTTTCGGTGCGTGTAGCTAGGGCTGTCTTCTTTGATACCCTGAACAGGCGGTGGTAGAGGTTGAGGGAGGTCTTGAAGGCTGCCCTGTCGGAAGTGTTTTTGCTGGCGCGCCATCTCCTCTCCAGCTGTTTGCTGTCTTGTTTCACTGCTCCGAGGTCTTGGGTGTACCAGCTGACCCTTTTGGAGGATTTTCTCTGTTTGTTGGTCTTGATGGGGACGATGCTGTCGGCGCAGGTGGCGATCCAGGCGTTGAAGTTCTTAACTCCCTGTTTGAGGTTGGTGGTGGTGGAGGGGTTAGAAGTGTTGAGGACATTCGGCCAACTGGTCTCTGAGATTTTGATCCAGCTGTGTGCAGGGGGGGTGTTGGCCATCTTGGGGGTGATGGGGCTGGAGATGTTGAAGTGGATGATGGAATGATCGGTCCATGTGAGTTCTGTGAAATGGCGGTACTTGACACGGTTGCTGGATGTAAAGATGGGGTCCAGCGCATGTCCTGCCGTGTCATTCACCTCACTTTCTTTGTCTTGCACCTTAATTGCATCTTCATTTGAAATGTTTCACTCATGTGCCCATCGAATTGCTTTGGATCAATGTACATTTGTCAATGTATACAATGCAGGCGTTTCTCTTTTCATATAGCACATAACTCTTGGGGTTAACCTCTATCGAGGTGCTCTCATGTTGACTGGGTAATGGCCGCAATGTACGGCGAGATATAGTGATTTGGCCAGGATCATACAATGTGGTCAAGGGGAGACGCCAGGATTTAGCCTACTGGTTCCACAGTGAACAAATTATCACGAAACCAGAAGATTTGTACAATTGGTCAGGAGGCCCAAGGGAACAAGTCGCTGTGTCAAAATCTGTGCAAAGGCAGTAAAAACTTGCGAAGACAGCATAAATAAATAGTTTTGCCCTAGGGGCTGCGAATAATCAGTAAGCCGTCAGTGCGACAACTTTTTTGACACTGCTGTCAACTTGCCAGCTCTCATCGTGAGCAAGAAATCCCTTTACAAACCAGGGCGGATGGTAACTGGGCACCGTTATATGGAGGAAGCCATGCATGTTACCGGTCATGCCTTAATGCACCTAAATTGTGGTCCCTGTGTGTCATGAGAAGTAACGTAAGTACTGTGCCCAGTGTGATGTCTGCACGCTCTAGTGGGCCACTTTTGTTCTGTATTACAGAGGGGTCCTATTGTGATGGTGCCGCGTCAGCTGGGAATGGCGATCTGTGAGAGAGGTGAGGGGAGGCGGAAGAGGTACTGTCAATCATCTTCTACAGGGGCTCGTGGTTAGAGAGGCGTTTCTTGCCTCCCATGTATTTAAGGAGATGAACTGTAGCTAACCTCTTAGCCTGCTGGGATCCAGGGAGGCGTGTAAGTGGGGTCTGTAGTCTAATTTCTGGGTTCCACACTCTGCTGGCAAGCTCCAGAAAAAAACAGGGGCGACGCACGGCTTGCATGAAGGGAGTCAACATTTCAGCGAACACGCGCCCTCTTTTGTGCTTCAGAAAAGCACAAAGAAAAGCGCCAACTGTGCAACGCTAAACAATACCTCACACCGAGCCAGTCAGGCTCTGCTTATGCGTCTGTGTTCAGATATTTCTTCAAATAACAGAGGGATGCCTGGTGACAGACGAGCTCACAATGTCGTATCATTTTTCTCTCTCAGAGGCAAAGAAACACAGTCAGAAAAAGCCCAGACAGAAGATAAAACCCCTGAAATATTCATTTTCTGATTGCTTTTTGCGAATAACATGAAAAGGGCAACTTGTGCTCGCTCTGTTTGTGTATTCGAAGATGTTGTTGCTATAGAAACGGTGAGGGTGGCTACAGTTTTAGCTGGAGACATGTTGGGTTGCTTCTACTGCATGAGGGGTTCCTCTGTACCCTGGATTTTCCCAAACTTCTATGACTTTTGTGATGCATTTTTGGACCCGGCGAAAAAAAATGATAATGATCAAATAATTAAAAACGGGGACTCCAAAATATAACTGAATTTGTGATATACGAGCTACGCGCAGTCTCAGTTCGCTTCATAGGAACAGACACTAACTGTGCTTGATACAAGTATAAATGTGCACACTTTGTGCCACAAACTACTGCCTGCGCGTCTATTATTTATCTAGTATTGGCATGTCCCACAAAACTAGAATATTTATGGCAGGTTACAACACAGATTCTACCTGGATTCCAGCTTCACACTTCATGTTTCAGCATCTTTGCTCGCTTGCTCTAGACAGTTTGCTCTACCACTTGTTTTAGGAGATTTTTCCACATATTGAAAGCTCTAGTGAGCTGCCTGATGCTAGAGTGTGGCACCAAGGGCATTGTCCGAGCCCCTGCAGCGCATCTGGAGTTAAGGACAAGGGCAGTAGAAAGAAGTAGCGTTCCTGTTCACAGGATTTTTTTGTTTGTCTGCCTTGCACCGTCCATCAACAAGCAAAGGCAGCCACAATCACTCAACATGGGAACGTAACTAAGAAATCGGTGTCTCGCATTCATTGGTTTAGGAGGAAGACCAGGAGAGGCCAACTGGATGTCACCACATGTCAATCTGTTTTTTGGTTGTTGATATTACTGAACGGGTCAGAGCAGAGTAAAGCAATAGGAACCTGTTTACAATGCAAACACAACTCAGCACATAAGTCACATAGAAACATACGTGCGTTTATTCACGATCAAATAGTTTGCAGAATTTCCTGCTGAGTCTCTGCCTGCACTGGCTGCTGGAGCTGGTAACTCACGAGCGTTTGTACGTGTGCACGCGCCTGGTGTCCTTTCCAACACTCGAAGGAGAAAGATACAGAACATGAGACTAAAATATGGCAAGAATAGGGACTGCGAGATGTAGAAAGCATCGCCTATGTCCACAGTCACAAATCAACTTGCATAGAATTTTGCTATCTTTGCTCATTTGTTGCAGTTTTTGTGATAAACAGCATGCCTCTAATTTTGATGTCAATCGAGAATTACTCAGAACTATGGTTGCATCATGGGCGTCCGCAGAAATTTTTCCAGGGGGGGGCTAACCTGGCAAATGAAGGGGCGTGGCTAATGTTAATCAATAGGGGCGGGGCTAAAATGGCAGACAATCAGGATCGGGTAATGCTCAGGCCAAGCTGAGAAAAAAAAGTGGTGAATTCTGCATTTGAAACTGGACAAAAATTAGAGCACACATGAACCCTAAAATTACCCCCCTGGCCCCTTAAAACTCATACATTCCCTGATCCCTAAAATTAACCCCCTGGCACCCCAAAACCCATAACCGCCCTGAACCCTAAAATGTCCCCCCCTTGCACCCCAAAACCCATACCCACCCTGAACCCTAAAATTACCCCCTGGGACCCCAAAACCCATACCCACCATGAACCCTAAAATTATCCCCGAGGCACCCCAAAACTCATACCCACCCTGAACCCTAAAATTACCCCTGCCCCCCCAAAACTCATACCCGCCCTGAATCCTAAAATTACCCCCCTGCCCCTTAAAACCCATACCCGCCCTGAACCCTAAAATTACCCCCCTGGTACCCAAAAACCCATACCCACCCTGAACCCTAAAATTATCCCCTGGCACCCCAAAACCCATACCCACCCGGAACCCTAAAATTACCCCCTGGTACCCCAAAACCCATACCCACCATGAACCCTAAAATTATCCCCCTGGCACCCCAAAACCCATACACACCCTGAACCCTAAAATTACCCCCTGGCACACCAACACCCATACCCACCTGGAACCCTAAAATTACCCCCTGGCACCCCAAAACCCATACCCACCCGGAACCCTAAAATTACCCCCTGGTACCCCAAAACCCATACCCACCATGAACCCTAAAATTATCCCCCTGGCACCCCAAAACCCATACCCACCCTGAACCCTAAAATTACCCCTGCCCCCCCAAAACTCATACCCGTCCTGAACTGTAAAATTACCCCCCTGGCCCCTTAAAACCCATACCCGCCCTGAACCCTAAAATTACCTCCCTGGTACCCCAAAACCCATACCCACCCTGAACCCTAAAATTATCCCCCTGGCACCCCAAAACCCATACCCACCCTGAACCCTAAAATTATCCCCCTGGCACCCCAACACCCATACCGAACCCTAAAATTACCCCCTGGCACACCAAAACCCATACCCACCCGAAACCCTAAAATTACCCCCTGGCACCCCAATCCCTAACCCACCCTGAACCCTAAAATTACTCCCTGGCACCCTAAAACCCACACCCAACCTGAACCCTAAAGTTACCCCCTGGCACTCCAAAAGCTGAACACTACAAGCTTACACTACATTTGCATATTCGGAGGGGACTGTCCTCCTTGACGTTTCCATGCATGTAAGTCTAGAACACCGTTCACTTAGAGTAACCTAGATATGCAGCCAGTAGGTAATGCTGATGCTGTAGAATGCATTAAAGTTACTGGAACTTACTTAAAAACTGCTGCCTGCTCTTCTGATACTATTCAGTGGAGTCGGGCTGATCAGCAGCACTGTTGTCCTGGCATCCAGCCCCTCCCGAAGGTCTCACTGTGTAGATAGGTGTGGGTCAAATGTCTCCTGGTTTCTCCTTTCCTGGGCCTCCTCTGCCTCTTCGTAGGTGCCCTTGGATGCAAAAAGAGACAGATCCATGGCCCTGTTCACCATTTATCTGGTGAGCAGCGCCGTGGATGTGAATTCCATACAAGTGCACAGACAGCAGGGGGAAAGGGATGGCAGTGCAGGAAACGCTTTTCCTTTGTAAAGTAATTCCTGCTGGCGTCATAGCCCAGGGTTTGCTGTCTGTGCACTTGTATGGAATACACATCTATACAAGTGCACAGACAGCAAACCCTGGGCTATGACGCCAGCAGAAATTACTTTACAAAGGAAACGTCACCTGCACTGCCATCCCTTTCCCCCTGCTGTGCACATCTTTCCACTCCCACCCCATGCTCACATTCACAACACATCAAGTGCTTAGGTGAAATCCCTGCCTTCAGGCAAGGATATCACCTCGGTGGCACCAGTCTAAAAGAAAACAAAGGGTGGGGGCAGGGAGGGTCGCTGAAACAGTTCAGAGGTGGGCTGGCTCGGGATGGTTCTGGGCCTCTCAGAAGGTGTCATAAAAATCACATTCTCGGATGCTTAGCATTCAACCATGGTTCGTTCTTAGCTCCTGGTGGTGGCTCAGATCAAAGTAGGCGCTTTACAAGCATAATATGCTACACGGAAAAAATACAGAAACACAACATCCGGGAAATTGTTAACACTCTAAGGGAATGAAATATTAAGTAAAACGTCAAACACAAACAGGAACTAAATCGCTGACATGGATTGCCTTTTTACATTCATTATTTAGAAATCGATCAGTGTTTATGTCAGAATAAAGGGCATGACGTTAGAGCCCGATAAGGACCCATTGCAACGTCCTCTGCGACCCGGGGGGACCCGGCCCATTTAAAGCCCTGGCTGAGGGGTCACTTCAATGTGAGATGAAGATCGGCAACAAAAGGGACCCCCACATGCAGAAGATTTCTTGAGAAATCCCTGTTCTGGAATGGGGGCTGAGCAGGACGTTTGTGGCGGGGGAGGAGGCTCATGGTTCCTGCGCGGCTTGTAGCGTGTCTTTTCCCTGCTAGTGGAGGTGCGTGCTTCAGTCATGCTTCTGGGCTTTAGTCCTGTCCAGATCTGCGCATCCGAGCGTTTCACATTGTAAGTACCATGGATGCGTTGGTGAATGCTTTGCAGACATGTTCGGGTGAACTCTGTACTTTTGGTGACGTCATGTGTGAACGCAGTGCCCCGAAGTAAACTCACCAGTTAATGTAGTGTGACCAACTGGCATGGTTGCAAATTCAGGACGGTAAGTGTAAAAATTCAGGACAAAGGGTCAAAATTCAGGACGAAAATTCAGGACAGAAGGTCAAAATTCAGGACAAATCTTCGGAACAAAAGGTACGTTTTACAGACACATCAGAGGAAGTTGCGCGATAGTATAAAAGTAAGTAAATAGACAACCACTTAAGTACAAGTCAAAATAAGTTTATATTAGGTTGAGACAATCGTGCACATCACAGTTTTTCGGTATGCGCACAGCTTTGAGCAACTGTGCAGGTCTTTTTGAGGTATTTCATATGATAATAATCTATTTATATGGTTACTGCACTGGGTTGTCCAGTCTGATATTTTGTTTACAACTCATGGTCGTGAGCAGAAATGTATGGTGAGAGAAGTGCTCAGGAAGATCTGCTCAGATGGACTTTGTTACTAGCATCTCATATCTGAGTGCCATTGTGAGATGTAACGCGGCAAGCATAGGTGAACTAAAGGGAGGATTGCTGTGATGAACTCACAAACACAATATACATCTCAAGCACAGCTTATGGCACTATGAGGCTCTCCCTAAAACCTTACACCTAAAACAAAGCATGCAAACATTTACAATTACTAGTGTAACATTCAAGTAGCAGTTGGGTGTCACTCAAAACGTCGCATGCATGATGTATGGATCCCACACATAAGCACACAGCAAATACAGGATAGTAATACATAGGCAAGGAGTAGCCAGAAAATTGAAATACCTCCCACTTTGAACTAAAGCTCTTATGGCACCAAGAAAGCAAAGTAAGTCATCACAACCCTCCCCAGAAGAGCTCTCTTGTCCAAGGATCTAGCCATTCATCCTTCCATCAAACCCCTGACATCCACCATTTCAAATGTACTTTCTGTTATCTATTAATTTTTTCATCTACCATTCAGTCTTTCACCATTCATTCTGTCCTTCCATCTGTGTTCCCATCCATATCCAAACCTTTTCAACCATTTGCAAACCTATCCAATGTCTATTCTTCCATCCATCATTTCACTCATCCATCCCTCCATTCACCCTTTCACCCAATCCATCCATCATCCATCCACCCTTTCACCGAATCCATCCTTTCACTCATCCATCCAATCTTCCACCAATCCATCCATTCACTCATCCATCCAACCATTTACCCTTTCACCCAAGCCATCCTTTCACTCATCCATCCACTCTTCCACCCATCCATCCACTCCTCCATCCAACCACTTACCCTTTCACCCATCCAGCCACCCTTTCACTTATCCATCCATCAACCATCCACCCTTTCACCCAATCCATCCTTTCACTCATCCATCATCCATCCACCCTTTCACCCAATCCATCCTCTCACTTATTCACCCACTCTTCCACTCATGAATTCCATTTACTCATCCTTCCAACCATTTACCTTTTCACCCAAGTCACCCTTTCACTCATCCATCCACTCTTCCACCCATCCATCCATTCAGTCATCCATCCATCCATCCATTCACCCTTTCACTTATTAATTCATCAATCCATCCATGATTTCTCTCATCCATCCACCCATTCACTCGCCCATCGTCCACCCTTTCACTCATCAATCCATCCTTTTACTGATCTATCTTTCATAATTGGTGGTGTGAAGGGTGGGAACCCCCAGGACAGCGCACACATGCGCACACTACTGTTCTTTCACATCCCCTACTGCTCACCTTTACTGGCACGATCGAATCTTTTCTACTGCTGCCTGCAGTCAGTCTGGTATTTTTCTAAATGGCCCTTGTTAGGTCTCGCCTACGCAGCGTGCATGCGCTGCATAGGCAAAAAGACCTTTTGCAATCGCTTCGGCTTTTCAGCCAAAAACGTGCACGCGTTCCATTGCCTTCAATGGCAACGCGTACACGTTTGGCGATTCACTTGCGGGAGCGAGCGGGGCCATATGGTAGCAATTATCGCTCCTGGCGCCACTCGCTCCCGCAAGGGAAACGCTTTCACTTTTGCCGACAGTTTTTTTTTTTACTTGAGGCGCGCACGCCTGTTTTGCTTGTAGCTATAGTCTGAATTTCCCTTATTATTGTAGAAAAAAGGCTACAATTTTACAGGGTCGAGTGCCTGTGTTCGTCCAAGGTATTTGGCAATCCACCTGTTGGCTCCCCCCTATGCAGAGTGGTAGAGGCCGTGGTTTCTTTTGTGTATGCGTTGTCCTGCTAATGATTCAGGGACACATGGTGCTTGTGCAGGGGCGGTGGATGGCTGCTGTCTCGGAGATCAGAAAAGCTCTGTGATGTGTGATCCTGGGGCTTGTGGCTGCCTGGACCTCTGTCCCCGTGATACCGGAGAGTCTCCCCGTGGAAACTCGTACCCTGTGTGGCCAGCAGCAGCGAGTCACCCGGCGGGGACCATATACGCTCCCGCACGGTGTGTGGAGAAGAGGATGCAAGATGGGAGCTGATCCCACGGAAGGAGGATGCTATCGGCATTGTGTCTTCGCGCTCCCAGGGTGGCGAGCAGAGTGTGTGATCTGAGGCTGAAACCTGCTGAACCGGGACACTGCTCACATAACCGGAGCTTCATAGACAGGGCAAAGCGACGCTGGAATCGGAACCAAGGTAAATGAGAATGAACAACTGTTCCTGTACAGCGCACACTGTGAAGTGAATTGTCTTGAGGCGCTCCCACTTTTTAGCAAATAAGGGAACTGAAGGAAGAGGGTGGGGGCTAAAGTGATTTACCCAGGAACACGCAGTTGAGTCAAGTGGGGAAGCTGGGTTCCAACCCGAGGTGTCCCAGTCCTGAAGTCTGCAACTTTAGGCACCAAGCACAATTAACGAATGCATAAATAAAGTCAGTGCTTTCATATGTAAAATAGTGGGTATTGGGGCCCGACAGTTGATTAGATGCCTTCTGTGCTGAATGCCAAGGTGGGTAGTCTTAATCCCCCTACTACATATTTAATCCATCACCACACAATCCCTGCCTTTCAAATTCACTCTCGCACGTCCTTCTTTGGCCCTTCTTTCTCACTTTGTCGCTCTTTTTCTGTCTTTCTCTTCCTCCTGCGCTCCCCCTTTTGTCTTTCTTTCTGGGTCAAAGTCTGGTGAGGAAAATAAGTGCTGGTGCCCAAACATTAGTGCCAGTGAGGCCTACCTGCAACCACCGGTTCAAATTAAGCACTGAATAAAATGCTTCATATAGTCGTGCTCTGTGAACTGAATCAGGTCAGGGTATTTCTCGTTACGCGCGGTTTCTCTAGGTAGTTTAGAAATGGGGTTGTGGAACTTTCTGTACTTCGTAACTAAAGCCAGTACAATAGATGGATCGACTGGTGAAATGCGGTGCTCTTGAGAGCTTGTGGGCACTCTGCAGCCACAGCTCTAAACATGTTGGGCCCACTTAGTCTTTCATCCTTCCTCAGTACTTAAGTGACTACCGTTGATGACAACTGATTGTGTACAGCATCATGGAGCTTGTGGCCCTGAGGAGCATTTTTGGCAAGGTTAATAACACAAAATATAATTCATAACATGAGCCGTGTTTTTTAAAAAATGCCAACTGCCTGACTGACATGTATTACAATTTAGTACTTTTTGTGCAACTTTGTGCTTTTGATGATTAAATATAAATGTGATGCAGTGTATGTTGCAAAGCAGATCACTGTTTCGTACCAAAGAGAATGAATGCCATGTTGTGGCAGTAGGTGCCACATCATTGCAGAGGCCTAGCTATCAATGATGCAGCAGGTGCAGTGGCACCAGGGCCCACTGATTATTGCTACATTTCATTTCTCAGCCAGTGTTCAGGGGGACTATTTTCCTTGCTTGCACTAGACACAATGGCCCTTTTGTTACGCCACTGTATCATTATCCAGAAAACATGTATTATCATTATACATTGGAACATGGGGTGAGGGGCGTGCTGCTCTCTTCATTTCCCCAAGCCTGGCTTGTCCGAGCTGGCCTCATGGAATAACGTTGACAGGAGTGACAGAACCAACACAAACACACGGCCCCCTCTAAGACAGCTCCCAGTATCTGCCCCTGGCAATTCCTTAACAAGCATTGGTATAGCCAATAGGTCTCGCTTTTGGGACCTTCTAAGTATTTAGTTATGCAGCACAATATCCTTGGTGCAACAACATTAACGGTTGCATGGTTAAACACTTATAAGGTCCCAAAGGCGAGACCTATTGGCTATGCCAATGCTAGTTTTTTTAGTGTAGCTGTTTGTGTTTATTCTTGTATACAGACAGACATGCACAAACATTTCTCTATCTCTCTCTTTCATTACAGACAATTAAAACAACAGATTTATTTACATTTCTGTAACAGTTTCATAGCGAGATAAAGCGTCGTCCGTTCCTTTCACACTACAAAATGAAATGGCACCGGAGAGTAACAAGACCTCACAATTTATCGAACACAAGCAGGTACATTTGTTAGAAGATACGCGTCTTCTTATGAGAGAAGGGCGAGATTATGCTTTCAACTGCACGGATCCCCTACTTGCATTTTTTCCATGACCGAAACCCCCTAGGGTACCCCCACTGCCTTCACTGTGCGCCCCAACTGCAAGAGGAGACTTCTTTTAACCCCGCAGTGCTCTTCTGCTTCTCCTACCATTTGTGTCATATTTAAGCTTCAACTTTGAACTTTACCTTCCGCTGGGCTCCTCAGTGATTTTAAGCTAAGGCGCTTTAGAGGTTCCAGGGTGGGAAGTATGCTTTAGCAGCTCAAACTGGCTATTGTCATTCTGTATGTGACAATCAGCCACAGACAGAATGACAATGGGCGGGGTGGGGCTGCTCTTGTGCTCCGAGGAGGAGTGCGAAGCGCCCCATCAGGGAGTTGAGGCCTCTGGCAGGGAACAGCTCTGCTCCCTGCGGGGCCCAGAATTACGGACAAAAGGCGTCCGTAAAAGCATGGGCATCCACAGAGGGGGCAAGGAGTGGCGCTCCAGGGGGGGGCAAGCGCCCCCTCTTACCCCCACCTGCAGACGCCCATGGGTTGCATGCGACTTTGCAGCCACCCATAAGCACGTGGATAAAAACAAGATATAGAGAGCAAAATAATTAAAAACAGCTTGATTCATGTCGATAATAGATGGAAAACCGAGGCAGGGATAGGTTCTGTACAGTACACATCACTCAGTGATGACTGCAATAAAATTGCTTTTCTTTGGTCTGCATAATACATTCCACGGAGCATGGGGATCAAAGTCTGTTGCATGCACCAGGATCAGAGTCCTTTGCATGCACCATGATCAGAGTCTGTCACACGCAAGAGAATTAGAGTCTGTTGCATGCACTGGGATCAGAATCCGTCACATGCACCGGGAACAAAGTCTACTGCATGCACTGGGATCACAGTCTGTCGCATACAAAGGGATCAAAGTCTAATGCATACACCGGGACCAGAGTCGGTCGCATGCATCGGGATCAGAGTCTGTCGCATGCACCGGAATCAGAGTCTGTCGCATGCACCGGGATCAGAGTCTAAGCATGCACTGGGATCACAGTCTGTAGCATGCACTGGGATCAGATTCTGTTGCATGCACCAGGATCAGAGTCTGTCGCATGCACCGGGATCAGAGTCTGTCGCATGAACCAGGATCAGAGTCTGTCGCATGAACCAGGAACAGAGTCTGTCGCATGAACCAGGAACAGAGTCTGTCGCATGAACCAGGAACAGAGTCTGTCGCATGAACCAGGAACAGAGTCTGTCGCATGAACCAGGAACAGAGTCTGTCGCATGAACCAGGAACAGAGTCTGTCGCATGAACCAGGAACACAGTCTGTCGCATGCACCAGGATCGGAGTCTACTGCATGCACTGGGATCACAGTCTGTCGCATACAGAGGGATCAGAGTCTACTGCATGCACTGGGATCACCGACTGTCGCATGCACCAGGTCAGAGTCTGTCGCATGCACTGGGTCAGAGTCTGTCGCATGCACTGGGTCAGAGTCTGTCGCATGCACCGGGATCAGAGTCTGTCGCATGCACCGGGATCAGAGTCTGTCGCATGCACCGGGATCAGAGTCTACTGCATGCACTGGGATCACTGTCTGTAGCATGCACTGGGATCAGAGTTTGTAGCACGCACTGGGATCAGAGTCTGTAGCATGCACTGGGATCAGAGTCTGTCGCATGCACCGGGATCAGAGTCTGTCGCATGCACCGGGATCAGAGTCTGTCGCATGCACCGGGATCAGAGTCTACCACAAGCACTGGGATCAACGTCTGTGGCAGGCATGCAATGGGATCAGAGTCTGCCACTTGCACCAGGATCAGTCTGTCACTTGCACCTGGAATAGAGTCTGTCAAATGCACTGAGATCAGAGTCTACTGCATGCACTGGGATCAGCCTTTAACGCATGCACTGGGATACCCGTATGTGGCATGCGCTGGGGTAAGAGTCTGTCCCATGCACCAGGATCAGAGTCTGTCACTAGCACCAGGATCAGAGTCTATTGCATGTGCTGCTCTCATTTCCGCCTCTTCTGTCATTGAATTTGGGCTGCTCTGCTGTGCTGCCTGTAGAAAGTGAACCTGAACTAGAAATACTGTGCAATACCACCCAGGATTAGCGAGGGGAGTATTATAATAGGATGTAGGATGGGCAAGCTCACCACAGTACCATACAATCCCAACTTCGAGTAACTAGGGCATTGCAACGTCATACGAGTACGTTTAGCAGCGGCAAGACAGCACCAGTTTAAAGCCATTATAATTCTTTTATCAGACCACCCTCAGTCTGGCAAAAAAGTGATGAAACCGAATGATGTTTTTGTTTTCACAATGAATAAATTAAAGTTATTAATACATAATTTCCTCAGCTTGAATCACATGAGTGCAGCAGGAGGGATTACAGAAGCTTGGAGATCAGGAGGTTAGGGGTGGAGAAAAACACAAGCAAACGTTGGCAAGCAAAATGAGCACATGGGGAGGAGGGTGGAGTTTAACGCTCTGCGCGCACAGGAAACAGTACCTTGGGTCAAATGATTACATGCTTATTGTCTAAAGCCTTTAGTAAATTTGTTTACTATATCTGGGATTATAAGGTTAGAGCTATCTAGGTCTCACGATGGCAGGTAAATCTCTTTCAAGATGGTCAGTAATGATGTGTGCTGTTGCTCAAACATACCGATTAGATAGTGAAAATCTTATGGCAAGGTTGACCCCTGGCAGCGCTCTGCCGTCCACATCATTATGAAAAGTGCTTAAGGTGGTGTTCTGGGATGGAGGGTAATAAAGTGACATTGCTGACAAAATATTGGTCTTTGTCAGTGACGCTGACACGGACTCTGGATGTTAAGCAGGGCTTTCAGTAAGTTGAAAAAGTGTGGGGGTGTCCCTAAAAGGGGTATAGCTATGTAATTAAGGAAGTGGCTTAAACATGTAAACTAAAATTCTGTGTTTCCCATGGAGTGACATCCAACTGGTATTTAGATGCCTTTCTGAGCTTTCTGTTATTTCATCCAGATATATAACAGAAATAATATACACCTAAAAAAAGACATGACCTGTGGCTTTGCCAATGGTTATTAATTGTAGAACATAAATGAGTAGCAATAATGATTTTGTTGAGAATAATTAGTTTCTGAAATGATGAGACCCGGAAGTAAACATTACTAAGGCCTGTGGAAGAGTTAGTGGTCTACAGTTTGTCTCACTCACCCCTGTTGTTCCCTTCACACTACTTTCCTCTGCAGTCTAGGTTATACATGTACGCTCTTTTTGCCACCTCATCTCTTGCCTCCTCAGCACTCTCTTTTCTCTCTCTCCTGCAAGTACTTTCTTGCATCTCTTCACTTTGACACCTCCAAACACACAAGGCTCACGCTCACCTTAAAGCACTGCATTTTCTTTAAATTTCGCCTTGTCAATATTTTGCGAACTGTGTACCTCCTTCACACACATTTGTATAGAATGGCAACTGTCACTGGCACACATGACCGCTTTGCTAAGAGAATAAGGATTGAACGACCATGGTTTCTGAACATCTTTTTTGACCCACTGACAGGCATTATGAGAAATTCGCACTGCCTTCAGCCTCAAATGTAACGCTTTGAAACGCGGCCTGGTATAAACACCTGGCGGTGACTCCGTTCAAATTATACACTATACAAGAGTAATATACTGCCCAAACAAAAAATAGTGCAAGACAACATCCTGGAAATAGCAAACACGCCAAAGGAATGCAAGATTAAGTAAAGCATGTGGAATATAAACTGGACCGCCATGGATTGCCTCAACGTTTTTAACAATCATTGTTCAGAAATCGATCATTGTTCTGCCAGTAATTTAAGGACATGACCACAAGGCTGGGAAGGGCCTTGTTTTGATGTCCTTTTTTGAATTTCTACTGCGTCTGAGTCCGGAGGGATCCAGCCCGCTTAGAGAAATGATATTAGGCCTAGATTTTGCCTGTTTTGGAGGGAGTTCCAGAGCTTGACATCCAGAAGCAGAGGTCCTGTATTAAACAACAATCTGCACCATCTCTTAAGCTGATGTCCAAATGTGTATTAAGTGGTAATCTTTGCACTCTGAAAACTTCAAGTTTTTGCTGTAAGATAGATTCTAGTCTGCCAGGACAATCCGCTCTGTTCATACAGAAGTGGGCGCACCACGAGCACCCATCATTGTGCTCTGGATATTTTGTATTCTAAGAATTTCTTCACAAGTACAGGTGAGAGAATATTACAGCAACTCAGTCAAGATGACATTATTGCATCACCAGTGTCAGTAGACTTAAGGATTTCTAAGTAGCACGTGATCTTTTTGACTAGATGCATATAGAGTTGCAAGTTAAAGGGGATGTGATTTAATTGAATTCTGTGGTGGTGGATTTCTCAAAGAGCTCCCAATTTAATTCACCGTAGGATTTCCAATTTCTGCCAAAGAAAACACGTTTAAGCAGTTGTATTGGGTTTCTAAATAGTAACATGGCACTTGGTTGACAAAACAGTGAATACAAAACACCGACTACGTTTGAAAGAGTTTGCTAATCCTTAATCACAAATCTCCTGATTTCACCGTGATGTGTCCAGTGTAGTATACCCAAGAAATCAACTGGAGCTGAAAATTATGTACTCTAAATCCAATACAGCTTTTGTGCAAATACTGAACTGCATACTGAATGTGAGCTGCATATGAGAGAGAGCAGCTTAAGTGCAGGAGCCCCTATATCTTTTAAGGGCTAGGGTGTTAGCAGGATATCCGGAATCCATACATATGGACCATGTCAAGTTTATTTAAAGATCTAAGTAATGATCAATGACTCTGCTGGAGGATCTCAAGTCCCATAAATCACACGCAGGAGGAATGAGTGGAGGAAAAGGTGAGCCCCTTCCACAATGTCAGCACTTTATAGCATCGCCACTCATCCTCCTGAGTGGAGCCTGCCCAGGCAAAGCTAGAGAACATCCCCGCTGATCAAAGTCAGAAAAAAGCAAAACCACCCCGCGGTTCGGTTAATTTTCCTCAAATACGAGCTGCTAGAGAAGTGCAGCACTCACCTATGGTACTGTATTGTCCCTTGAAATCTCATTGGAGCTTTGAGATTTTAGAACCCACATTGTTTAGACAGTCTCCTCAACTTCTATAGTAAGATTTGCTAAGCAATTGCTGCAGGAGGTTTTAATGCAAACTTTGAACCTCGGGGCCCAATAATCGTTGCTGCAAAGGATGAGGAAGTGTATTAAGGTATGCCTACTCTTACACCTTCTGTCAAATAGAACTGGAAAATTCTGGTTCATCAGTTAGCTGCTTTGACGCTCTCACATTGCATGCAAGAATGCAATGGGTGCTCGCCATCTAATAGCAAGACCCAGCCCGCTTTCAAAAAAGGTTACTATATGAGCAATATTGACTACCTCTTGTTGGACTTTCGCACCTGCTATTTCATGGTTGATATGGCCATGGATGCCAGTCAAGAGAGTGAACAAACATGTACACCAGATGTTAGCATTAAAAGGTGATTTGACTATAGACCAGATAGGAGTCCCGAACCTGGGTGAAGACTCAAATGTAGTTGCTATTAGCAGAAGAAACGTCAAATGGGTCGATATTGTTTCCTCATCAAAGATTTTTCTGGTATATATGATACCGGCTCTAGTCTTATTTATCCGGCTATTTAACAATGACGCATTAGCATCTTGAGTACACAATAATTTATTTGTATTTTTTAAAACATGTCTTACAAAAGAATCCAAATCATTTAACTTAGCATGGTTTGATTCACAATGTAGGGCAGCAAAGAAATCGCTCATTACTGTAATCAAAAATACAGGTGGGGAAGAAGAGCTAAGGCAAGGGCAGCATATAAGAAAACTCAAAAGACTAGCAAATTAAAATGCGGAACAGATTATAGGAGGACTTATTAGAAGTTGTTCACTCCAATACTATGCGGGTATTTTGTCCTATTAGAGCACATGACGAACATAATGAAATTGGGAAACCAGAAGTTCACATTCAACCACACCAATAGATTCAACATTTGAATGTACTTTATACAGATGCCTCTGAAGATATTACAGCCTTGTTTATCCAGAGATGAGTTATGCTCTCCCACACAATAGCTATAGTCCAATTATCTTTGCTTTAGAAGATAATATTAAAGCCATACAAGCCCAAAAGCCAGGGGAGGCCCCAGGATTGTAGAAGATCCAGTGCGATTCATTTTCCTCTGAACCATTGACAGGGATCCTTACATCAACAAACTCTCTAATGTCATTGTGGTTGCTGCACCGATAATGGATTCTTAGAAGGGTGCTGAAATAATTTCTATACACAAAAAGGGCTGTCGTGGTTTGCCGAGAAATACCATCCAATCAGTCTTTTTGATAATATTCAAAAGATCTTCCGTAAGCAGATACTAGATAAACTGATATTATGGGTGGGAGACTCATCTGCAGGGTGGGTTTATGCTGAAGGTTAGCACTGTGGACCAGGTTTTTCATTTTCTTTTAAAAATGGAAAAAGTTGACATGAACCAGGGCCATTTGTATGTTGTTTTTGTGTAACTACGGGCAGCTTCTGATCTGGTTCTGAGATGAAAGTTATGGAGTGGTCTTTTTGATCAAGGTGCTCCCATGAGTCTACTCTCAGTAATAAAGCAACTTTATTGTGATGATTATGCACAAGTCCACTAGTGTACTCAGAGAGTTAACCAAGAGAATCACAATCACTAGGGGTCTGCGGTGGGGCAGGGCTGTGTCATTGCACCCACACTTTTTTTAATCTTTTTATTAATGGCTGCGAGTATCTTTAGGGCAGTGATAATAATTGCCTGCTATTCATGGGTCAAAAGATTCTGGCTTTACTGCTTGCAGATGACACATTGTTGATATTCAAACCAGGCGCAGGCCGGCAAGCTTTACTCAAAAAGTTCAGCCAGTATTGTTCAGCATATAGTCTTGAAATGAATGCTTGCAAAACAAAACTCATGACCTTCAACTCCTTAGGTCTTTTCAAGGCTCAATCTAAACAGGGGACACCATTTTGGAGAAGCTCCCCCAGAATTCAATTATCTAGGTATCAGACTGTCAGATTTTCCCCTGCGGTCACCCAAATTGTTAAAAGCCAATTACTCTTAAACTATGGATGAGCTTCTATTCTATATTTTGATAGAGTTTACAGTCTACAAACTCCATTGAAAATCTTTTGGGCCCAAGACGTTATCACTGCACTGTATGAGGTCGCTGTAAAATGGATTCATTGGCAACATCAGAAAATACATTAATTCAATCTTTATGAAATTGCCACATAGTGCTCCTGAAGTTATGGCTTGACCTCGGCCTAATATATAGCTCATATTGGAAATCTTAAACCTTTTTTATATTGGCTTAGCACTTGGAGAGTGAGCGAATTGGATTCATGCAGAAGTGCTTTTATAGATGTCAGACAAAGGCCCATAGTCCTTAAGAGCCAATTGAATGAATGACCAGATTTTATAAAGCGCACAGCTGCTCCAGCTGGAGCGTCCCGGCGCTGGAGATTCTCAGAAGGCTGCCCAATGGAGGCTTAGCTCCTAAAAAGCCATGTTTTCAGCTGATCCTTGAAGTGAAGAAGGTCGGTGGATGCTCTCAGGGCAGCCAGCAGTTTGTTCCATGCTTGTGCTCCTAGAAGGCCGAACTACCTACCGCCTTTAAGCGCCAAATGTGTTTTGGGGATGCAGGCCATATTGGCTGAGGATGACCTAAGTGCTCTAGAGGGTGTGTAGCGGCTAGCTCGCTTTCTAAAGTATCCGGAACCCATGCAATGGAAGGCTTTGAAAAAAATTACAATGGCCTTGAATTTAATCCGCTCCCTTACTGGAAGCCAATGTAAGGCCTTCAGAGGGGGGGTCATATGCGACCTAGGTTTTATTCTAAGGATCGCCCTGGCTGCAGAATTTTGCACTACCTGAAGGACCTGAAGGAGGAAGTCCGGTAGTCCCAGGTAGAGGGTGTTAGCATAGTCAGGTCTGGACGTGACCAGCGCCTGCACCACTAGCTTCCTGGAATCCGGAATCCAATTGATGGACTATGTTAAGATTTGGCTGGATCTTTTGAGCTTTAGTAATTATTGGCAGAATCCTTTGTTGATTCCTCCCAAGGTTGCTAGAATTGTGAAATAGAGATATTGGGAGATAATGATTGGGAAATAGTTATCAATTACATCGGGCGAGGGGCTTATTGACTGTTTTTTTAACAATCAAACATGATATAAAATTTGAGGTCTTTTTAGACTAGGTTAGTCCTCCTTTACCAAGAGTCTTCTATATAACATTTAGGCTTGGTATCCTTCCGCCTGCTATTTTTACTCACAAATGGCCCAATTATAAATTTTAGTCAAATGTTTGCCCTATATGCAACCTTACTAAAGATCATGAGGAGCATGTACCCTTTTTTAGCAGGCTGTATTGGAAACCAAGAAAAAATTGGATTACCCTATCATGCCTGCTCTGGAAATTAGGCGGATATACAAGGTTGATACTAGCACTCAAGCAATTTTTGCGGTTTTAAGATTTTTACAGTCCATTTGGTGTATGAGAGAAAATGTAATTTCCTGAATTAGGCTTGTAATACATCACGTATGCAATATACTGTGTTAAATCCACATTTTTGTTCTTCTAAATTAATTTAGAGATTTGAGCTATTATTGTATATATTTTAGATTGTTCTTAAAATGGTTGTGATGGTTTTATGTGTATTGATGGGTTATTTAGCCAGATGTAACAATAGATTTTAATTGAATTAAAGATAAAAGTAATCAACCTTTTGCAGCCAAAGTCTGACCTGCTAAAGTAATCAAAGATCAAGAAAGCCAACACTTCACACATGCTAAACAAAAGTCATACTTTTTCTGAAGGAAGCGGCAGTAAAACCACAATAATTATCAGCAACTGCAATTTGTGGACTAGTCAATGGAACTGTTAGGAAGATGGCGTAGGCTACTCTGAATCACATTCAACATGAGAAATATTAATACAGGTGTTAAATTATTCCAAAGAGGAACTGGACCTCAAGTAATGCTAAAGTTTTTTGAAGAATGTTTTTACTGGTTTCATAGAGTATAACATGCTACATCAAATAGTCAGCAACATAAGACAAAAGGGTCTCCCAAAGCAGAGAGTACAATGACATTTATCACGCCTAGTTTGTAATTAACTTGTACAACTGTATTCTACTACACAGCTTATCTCTGGTGCTCACATGTGATAGGTAATTTTGATGTCTCCACAATAAGTTTTGGGCCCTTGCCTGTCGCGCGTACTTG
The DNA here is from genome assembly GCA_963921515.1 of Calotriton arnoldi. Taxonomy (NCBI): domain Eukaryota; kingdom Metazoa; phylum Chordata; class Amphibia; order Caudata; family Salamandridae; genus Calotriton; species Calotriton arnoldi. Next base: position 2,426,737 of record CAWUFW010001347.1, on the reverse strand, counting down.
GCCCACCCACACAAGTGAGGTACCATTTGTATCGGGAGGCCTGGGGGAATGCTGGGTGGTAGGAAATTTGTGTCAGCCCGGTGATCCCACAACTTTCCCACACAGAAATTTGAGAAAAATTTGATTTTTTCAAAAACATTTGAAGTTTGCAGGGGATTTGGGGTAGGAAAACATTGGGGGTTCCACACAACCCATAACTGCCTAGACTCCCCGGTTTTCTAGTTTTCAGAAATGTGTGGATTTGGTAGGTTTCCCTAAATGGTCGATGAGCCTGGGGCCAAAAACGCAGGTGACTCCCTTGAAAAACCAGGTTGTTTTGTGATAGATAGGTGCGCACCTGTGTTTTTGGTCCCGGGTTTGCAGACATCTAGGGGAATCTAAAAAACCCAAATATTTCTGAAAACTAGACACCTGTGGGAGTCCAGGGAGATGTGGCTTGCATTGATCCCCCAACATTTTCCTTCCAAGAATCTGCTACAAACCTCAAATTTAGCAAAAAAAGTCACATCTGCCTCTAATATCTGTGTGGGAAAGCTGTGGGATCACCGCACGGCACTAATTTCCTACCACTCAGCATTCCCCTCAGTGTCCAGATAAAAATGATACCTTACTTGTGTCGATGGGCCAAGTGCCTATGACATGGAAGGGCCAAAAATGTGTAGAGATTGAGGGGGGCCCAAAGCGGGTCCAAAAGGGCAGTTTGTTTATACGTTTTTAGGCTGACGCTACTTTGGGCACCCACACAAGTGAGGTATCATTTTTCTCGAGAGACCAAATGGAATTCTGGGTAGTAGGAAATGTGTGCCTGCGCTGTGATCCTACAACGTACCCACACCGAAATGTGAGGAAAATGTGACTTTGTAAGTAAATTTGAGGTTTGCCGGGGATTCTGGGTAAGAAAACGTTGGGGGATCCATGCAAGCCACACCACCAGTCAAAAGTCAGTACACGCACACCACCATCCACGCACACCACGAGCCAAGCGCCATCCACGCACACTGACAGCCAAGCACCATCCATGCACACCGCCAGCCAAGAGCCATACACGCACACCGCCAGCCAAGCAGGGCCGGACTGGGAACAGAAACCAGCCCTGGCAGATTGCTGCTCGACCAGCCCTGGGAGGGGGGGCGTACTAGAAAAAAGCAACGCTCCCGTTTTTGTTACTGGGGCCCGATATTGCAGCACTGCTGCAAAACCGGCCCCCCAGTGACTAAACTGCCCCCCACAGGCAGAAAACCGTCCCACACCGCTCCGGCACACCAGGGAAACGCCCGGTGCCCGCTACGGCCAGTCCGGCCTTGCAGCCAAGCACCATCCATGCACACAGCCAGCCAAGCACCAGTCTATGTACACCACCAGCCAAGCGCCACTCCACGCACACCACCAGGCAAGTGCGAATCTACACACACTGTCATTAAGCGTGAGTCCACCCACACCATTAGCCAAGTGAAGGTCCACACACACCGCCAGCAAAATGCCAGCCAAAGGTCAGTACACGCAGACCATCAGCCAAACTCCAGTTTACACACACACACAAACTCTCCCTGGTTTCCAGTAGTTTTCTGCCCCGCTTGGGTGCAGATGAGAATAAAAATACCACTGAAACAGCCAAAATGTGTGCCTAAAAAAGGGAGCGACCCTTGCCTATGGGGCTTCTCACTGGCATGCCCATAAACATATCCCTGGTGCCTAGTGGGCTTTCTGCCCCCTGCGGAAGGGCAGATAAGGGGCTATTGCCCCGATCTGCCTTCCGAGGGGGATGGGGGGGGGGCAGAAAGCCTTTTTGGTGGTGGAGGCATTGTTACGTATAAAAACAATCCCAGGGGGGGGCAGAAAGACTGTGGACATTTGCGGGGGTGTGGGCATTGGCATGCCCATCTTGGGCAGCCCCCACCTCTAAAGACAATAAAAAAAATAATCCCTGGCACCTAGTGGGCTTTCATTACCCCCGGGGGGGCAGGTTGGGGGCTACTGCCCCCATCTGCCTCCCAGGTGGGGCAGAAAGACTGGAATTTTGTGGGGTGGGGGCATTGGCATATCCATCTTGGGCAGCCCGCACCCCTAAATCCAATGAAAAAAAAATCCCTGGCATCTAGTGGGCTTTCTGCCCCCCCCCCTTCCCCCGACGGGCAGAAAGACTGATTTTCCCCAATTTATTTTGTGGGGAGCAAAGGCCATTGCCCAAGGGGCTGCTCCCCCCTCCTGTTGTCCAGTGGGTGGATCCCTGCTTGGGGATCGCCCTCCTGGGGCAATGCCCAACCAGGGATCCACTAGGGAGAGGTAACATTGGAAAGGGGAGATTCCCCCCTTTCCAATAATACCCCTCCTGTCTTTCTACATACTTGGGGGGGCTGCATCTAGCCCCCTGAGCACGTAGAAAGTGAAACTGAAATGAGCCTATCGACTTATTTCAGTTTCACTGAAATTACGTCAGCGCGACGTGCTCGCTGATCGTCATTTCAGGGAAACCACAGGAACAGCCTCGGGAGCTGAGGAAGCTCTTCCCCAGCTCCTGAGGCTGTTGGGGGGTGGGGGGGGAAAGGAAATCCCTTTGGTGCCTGCACCAGAGGGATTTCCAGTGCCATGGTGTCAGACGGCCGGGAGCTGTCCGACGCATATGAGCACTGGTGCGTCGGACGGCTCCCGGCTGTCCGAAGCATCAAAGCGATTAAGATCATCAATGGCTTGTGCAATCTCTATGCAAATAATAGGCGCGGCTAGGAACTGCTGCTGTCCTTTCTCCATCCAAACCATAGTGATTTCGGAAAGATAGTCTGCAATGGTGTCTGTGTTGGCATTGGCTTCAGAAGAGTACAAGTTAATGTACTATTGCAGAAAAGTATTTGTTATATCTTTCGATGATGTTACTATGGTGCCATCATCGAGGTGGAGGGAGGGGATCATTGACGATTGAGAGGGGGGGGCAGAGTATTGGCCAACGTGCGTCCAGACCTCTCCCCCTCGCCATATATTATTGCCCTAGCGTATTTACTTATATATTTGACCTCACGGTGGGCCAGGTCTTGGAATTCCTGAATGAGTGTCGCCCTCTTCCATAAGTATGCAGCATGGTCTCCCATAGGCACCTCAGAGTCAAGTGTTTTTAGTGTTTGTTCCACCTGTGCCAAATCTTTGCGGATGGAACAGAGAACTCCAAGGTGTTTCGCTATGCAGACCCCTCTGATAAACGCTTTAAAAGCGTCTCATTGCGTCAAGAAATATTGCACTGTGCCTGCATTGTGTTGGAAATATTCAGCAATTGCCTCACCGACTTTGGTGCGGAAGACTTCATCCAGTAAGGCATTTGTGGGGAAACGCCAGGGTGCACGCAGTGGCAAGTTGTCTGGCATCTGTATAGTGAGTAGTACAGGGGAATGATCGGATAATGTTCTAGGTAGATGCAAAATATCAATAAGTGCATGTGCTAGGTCAGGCGTGATGAACCAATGCTAGAGTTAAATATGTGTATTGTAGCTCAAAATGAAGTGCCACTGTGTTAGAAGCTTTTCACCCCTGTCTCATAGTCTGAATCCTGAGGGAAGGTGAGGGGACGAACGCAAAGGAAAGGAGATGGGCAAGGAGAGCAAGAATGACAGGAGAAGAAGTTAAAGTGTATGAGATGCCATTATCAGATTTAATGATGAGGTTAATTAAATTTGTATTTGAATAAAATGCTATCACCTTCCAAACCAATCAAGGTCCAAGCATCTAGCATGATCATTAAGTACAAGTAGATAGATAAGATATTTGAGAAACACTATAGAAGATAGAATAATTCAACTGGGATACTGATTTGAGATTGTATCTTTAGGGGTACAGAATTTACCTTTTGTTTTAGCAGGTTAGGGCACTTACCTAACCTCAGTGATGGACACATGCTCCAACACATCCATTTCTTTTTAATTCCAAAAATCTAAATTCCAAGGAAACCAGTAGAATATGCAATGGGTGAAATTCATTAGCACCCCAACATATTATTTGAAACAGTGCAATTTGTTTTCCAAACTGGCTCACTCCAAAAACTAAACTTCACAGCAAGCTAGATCTTCATTATAATCATAGATTTTATAGACAAATTATCAAGTTTAAAATTGTACTTGTGAAGATTTATTTAAGGGTAAGGACATTGCACTGTGGTGTCTCATTGATCCAAGACAAACAATGATGTAATACAACAGAGTCAGAAGCATTCCTTATTATAGTTATGGATGTATCGTTCATCTGAAACACTGGGGGTTTTGATCCTACTTAGAAGCCGGAGAAAATTTGCATTTGACATTCTGCCCTTATTGTTATACATTGTCATGCAGTGTCATATTCTTTATTGATAAATGGGCTGGCCATTAGGAAGCCCACAGAACGTAAAGTGCTTGCCTGTCAGAAATCTGACATCCAAGCTCAGTAAGGTTAAACCAGCGTGAACAGTAGTAGAAAAATTCTCACTGTCACAACAACAGGCTTGGTTGAATGCTTGATTATCTTCTAACAGCTTTCTAACTTGAAATATGCTTATTTTATATCTTACGTTTACTATTTGTAAGATGGTCTGCAAAAGCAACCAACAAACCAGTATCTTGTACTATTGATTGGTTACGGGGACAAGGGCAGTATCTCTGCATCATTAAACATTTTAGTGATGGAAACCATATATAACCACACAATGGAGAAGCCACAGAGAGAACATAAAGACAGATCCTAGTCTTAGCCAAAGATGTGGGACCACCAAACCTTTTCAAGTGATGCTGAGCATCAATATACAACATTTTAATTATTTAGATGACCCTATAGTCACTGAGAGCAGGTCTGGGCACTAGAAGTGAAAGCTCTAAACGTTCTGACAATAGTAGTTTCATCAGCCAAATAGTAGGGCCCATGCCCTTAACAGTCTACATTTCATGCAGTGGTATTGAAGATAAAAGACCTTCTTGCCAACCTACCATGATTTTAAAAGGTTCCCTAGACATGTAACCAATGTCAAAGATTGTTCAATTATCCTTATGAAGTCACCATGTGGGATGTATGAGTGGCCTACATCTTCACTGTTTGAAGTGGACCAGAGGGCAAGACAAGAGTTCTTCGGCAACATATGAGAAACCATAAAACTGTGATGAATCTGGTGAAGTGAAGATGTCTTTGAAGCTGTGTTACTTCACCTGCATTTGTAAAGGGCGAACTTCCTATCCTTTTCTCTTCAGCCAGCCACACTGTTTGCCATGTATCAAAAGTTTCTGAAAACATTCCTGTTTTCAAATTCCATCCTGACAACACTACATTTAATTCGGAAACAAACTATAATTGGGCAACTCACCATCCCAATGACACTTAACAGCAACTCTCACCTCATTAGCTTCGAGCGCACCAATAATATCATTGCATAACAGAACGCTAATGCACCAACAAGGAGTCATTCCTGGTAATGTCAAAGAGAAAGCACTCCATGTCTGCGTACATTATAAGCACAATTAGAAACTAACAGGGACATAATGAACCAATTACATAAACCACTCTTTACTGCATCACTGTTCAATATTCCTCAGACATCACACTTTTCTTATGTGTCAACTGTTTGAACTAGCAGCTAATCTTTGCTTTGAAGCATCCTGAGACCCACTGAGTCATCTAAGATACACAAAATACACAATTAAACTGACAAAGGTAGTACCATGATAACCTCTATTGTCACACTGTAATGGTGGTTTGTGGCACATGTTCCTATTTTTTGTGTGCATGAAAACTTAATAGAATCAATCTGGAAAAAATGTATTTCAGTATCTCACTGCATCTCACTGCTGTATACTGCATTTACTGGAAAACGTATGTCTACCTGGCCACAGGGTATTCCGGAAGAATTAGAGTTTGGCGATAGGTAAACAATGCTCCCATTTTTTTTTACCTCCAAAACATCACGCTAGTCCAAGAGTGTGAGGATGTGTACTTGCTTGCAATCGGATATGTATATCAAAAAAATCACAAGGGTCCCTAATTCAAAATCATAAGGAAAAGTGTTAGTAACATCAAGATTTCATAACATAATAAACAAGCATTTGCAATGCAATAGGACTCGCATTTACGTGAGACCTATTGCATTGCAAACGGTAGTCATCACGGACAACGGGGGAGGGCGGTGGGAAGGCACGGACAACAGGAGTGAGGGGGGAGAAGGCACGGACAACGGGAGTGCAGGCGGGGGGAGGGGCTGAGAAGGCACAGACAACAGGAGTGCGGGCAGGGGGGAGGGGGTGAAGGTGGCGAGAAGGCACGACAATGGGAGTGCGGGCGGGGGAGGGGGTGAGAAGGCACGGACAACGGGAGGGAGGGGGGAGTAGAGACAGCAGTAGGAAAACCTCATTAAAGAAAGTAGTGCTCACAGTCTAAATAACATGTACCGTGTAACACTCGAAGTAAAGTAGCCATGGGAGGATACAAATGCCAACATGGCCGTAATAAGGAGGGACTAACAAGCCTATAAACGAATCCAAAGGCAGCATTTACGAAGGACAAAGACACAAGCCAATGAAAAATATGGGCGGGGGAGTGGGCGGGGCTTCCCTCACTTACTGATCTACAGTAGATCTTCACCAGGGCAGCGCTTGCGCGCTGACTCTAGGCTCGACCTAAAAACATATACAAACGCAACATCAAATAACTGGTTTAAACAATGCAAATGCCTATCAGCAAACGTATTCATTTCAAAGCGTTATGTATTGCGTTTAAGGCCAGACACGGCCTCGGTCCTTGGCAACTGTCGCAATTTTTCAAACCCTACATCCTAGCTAGATCCCTTAGATCATCAGACGGAGGCAATCTGATCATTTCCAAGGTACACAAAGTAAAATGGGGAGGTAAAAGCTTTGCTTACACCACGGCCAAACTCTGGAACTCCCTGCCTATTTCTCTAAAAAAAGAATCCAATCTGCTCAAATTCAGGAAGCACTTAAAAACTTGGCTCTAGTAGTGCACTTTCACAACACTTCCTCTGCTTTCATGCACATTCAAGCGCCTAGACACCTTCGGGTACATGTTGCGCTATACAAATTCTTCATTTCATTTAATTTCCAACAGTGCCAGTGAGGAAAACGTGCTTGGTGCTCAAAAAGCAACGTACAAATATTAATCTGCATACAAGGCTGACACAAAAGTTTCCACAAAGCATGCCCCTGTACAATAAAAACAAATTAGGGTCATGAATCGATGCCACCCTAGGCAAATGACAACCAGCTAATGCCTTTCACTCAAACTGGTTTTCGTGCAGGCTGTTCAACTTTATACAGCATTGTGGCATTGACCATACTTGCTAAAAAGGTTATCAATAAGAATTCAACCCTTTATGCCTGCTTCATCGATTACAGCTCGGCTTTTGATAAAAATGAACCGAGTACGACTTTGGTAAAAATTGATAACCCAGGGTATCGATCCATCCCTACTTTGCTTTATAGTAGAGCTACACAAAGATACCTGGGTCAGAATCACATTAAAACCTAACACCCTACCAACAAAAACGTCAACTTTAAATGGCCTAAAACAGGGAAATATCTTGGCATCCCTACAGTTTTCTTGTGTATTTTCGATCTGCCAACTTGTTTAGAGGGTCTGGGCGGCTTGCCACAGAAGCTCAACAATCAACGCATTACTCACCTGGCCTACGCAGACACATAGTGATTTTTTTCCAAATGCCAAAAAGCCTGAAACATCAGTTGTCTCAACTAAATGCCTATAACTTGGAAAATAAACTCCAAGTTAACTATTCAAAAACTAAAGTGGTTACATTTGAGAGGAAAGTCAAATCCTTCTTCTGAGGAGACAACAATCTAACAACTTGATAAATGTGTATATTTGGGAGTTACCATCGACACCATACTTTCCTGACTAGAAAATATACATTGCAGGAAACAAAAAACAATAACAATCGGGAAAGCTTTTTGGAGGATAAGCAATTACCCTGTCATTCATAGTACTAACATTAATATGCAAATGATGTGCCTTTAATTTCAAAGCACTGAGTGAAGTAGGGGAAGTGTAGTTACTTTAAATTATGTCCCTTGTATCGAGTATAGATTTCCTATCCGGGTGCGTGGTAAGTCTTTGGGGTGTCTGGATTCACTGTGCCCATCTGGCCTCCATCTGGTTGCACTGTTTGTGTTAGCCCTCCATTCCTGCAGGTTGGCTTTAGCGGCCGGTAATTTTGAGCTTAGCTACCCGGGTATTAGTCTAATGCCCTTCTGTTTGTGGGTCAGGGTTTAGGCGCGTCGTAATCCTGAAAGGTCGCGCATTTAGGCTCCATTACGATTGTCTCAGCCTTAGCAGCTTTCGGCCAGACACCCGCACCTTAATCGCTGTTTTACTGTCACCAGAGGAAGCGTCACAAAATGCTCCACAGACCTGCGTGGTGTCTCTCCTGCCCATCACGGGATGGACAGCTCGACCACATTGGAGGGGTTGGTGAGGGGGGCTTAGCTCTTTCGAATTCCAAAACATTAGCGAGGGCCCCACCCATTGCTTCCGTCCGGGAGGCTTTTACTCACCACATTTCCTAGTACGCAGAAGGAAAGCCTGGGTGCTATCCGTAAAAGTCCTGTGAGTCCTGAGGATATAAAGCGCTGAGGATTCTGTATCCCGCATTAATGCGCTATCAGGGTTGAGGACAAACACAGTTGAATAATGTGTGACTTAACTTAATGACTAAGTTGGGGAGAGCCCTATGCTTGGGGCCTATAATTGGCGCCTTGAGCGAACCATGCAATCGACTACCATCCAATTTAATGAATTTCCATGTTTTAAGACTGATTTTTCCCTTTCACGTTTGGAGCCCACTCAGAAACAGAAAACAAAAATACCCCTGGATCTCATAAAGTGGGGGGAAAGGGGTGGCAGCAGAAAAAGGACCGAGTCAAGAGGAGTCCGAGTACCAACTTGTATGTTTTTTTTTTTTAGAACTCTGTCTCCAGAGAAACTGGCAACAAGGACAAATGTAACAGTAAATCATCCATTTTGGATTATTTAATTGGTAACAGACATACTGCATTATAAAATATATGAGGTTAAGACACGGCGCTAATCGCAGGCCAACGGTCAATGGAGTGAGAGGCTACCGCGAAGGTGGGGGGAATCGACAGCGCTCCCTGCGGCGAGCCCGCTGACCACTCATATTAAAGCTGTCCCGCAACTCGCCTCGCCGGTTTAGACTGGCTCCTGCTACTTTAACTCCACTGCCATGGGTCCCATCCAGTAAATGCGCCTTGAGGGCCCGACCTGTGCAGGCGAGTGCAGCAGCGATCCCCTAGTGCTTTTAAGGGGTTTGAATGCGCAACTGGCTCCTTGTGTCGCCCGGTGCTCGCCCTGGACTGTATGGGAGCGGCCAGTGAATAGAGAGGAGTGCCCCGGTGGACTAAATAGTACATAGTATGACGGCCATATTGGAGGTGAGGAGACACCTCTGCGATTCAGCTTCCCCCACCCTGCAACGCTCAACCGATTCCTGGTGCAATGCCAGGGAGCAACCAGGAAGGTTGTCCTGCCTGAGGCAAGTTAACTGCAGCTTGGCTTTCTCCCCCCATATATGCGTGGAGGACATCTGGCCATCACGAGCTCGGGGATCCCTCCAGGCCCAAGATCACCACCCGTGAGTGCAACAACACCCCGAAGGCCGGGCTGAAAACAAGAATGGCGGGAAGATCATGCTGTGTAAATATGTAATATATATATGTCCAACCTTAAATCGCTTCAAATTTTCTTAAATGTAAGCTTGAGTGATTTGCAACTTGTATATACGTAACTTTAACCACTAGTATCCGTAATAGAATTTATAGTTTATCTATTTTTATCTTTTATGTAGTTCATGCACTCCGAAGTCCTTACGTAATGTAACTGGTTCTATAGTAAAGCGCTCTGAGACCTTCAGGTAAAATTTGTGCTATATAAAAATGCATAAATAAATAAATACTGCAGATATCTTCGTGTACTCAACAAGCAGCAGGATATAACGGCAGTGAGATCATCCTGGTGGTTAATGTGCTTGCTGGGGAGATCAGTCTCCAGTCTGGGCACAGATATGACTCCTCAGAAGCTACCATAGCAGGCCAGAGTGCCTGCTGCAAAGTGTAGCATGTGACATGGAAGTCACTGATTTGTATTCTATGTAGATAGCTCAGTGGGTTAGTGCTTTTGTGCATAGATCCTCCTGTTACCTGAAGCTCCCCTCTTACAGTAAAGTTACAGTTCTCTGTCTCATATCTTAGCGAGTTACGAACCGGCACCAAGGAACTCCAAACAGACTGCAAAGTACAAGTAGTTAACAACCGTATTGTTTATTTGTTCAATCTTTCATTATTAGGTTGCCAAGGAGAATTGCTTTGGGGGGTGATAAACACTAGTTACAAGTGTTATATGAGTGGTTATTAGTATAAGCGCTTGAATAAACTGATGTATCACACGTTATACAGTTAATTCATATCACTCTCATTCAAAGCTTGGAAAAGTAATCAAAAAACCTGCCTCCAATTCATATTTAATCTCTTAATTGCTAGGAAATGAGAAGGTGAGTGTCTTTGTTTCTTTGATGATATTGGTATCAAGGCATTAGGCTCCTGCTAGCTCCCAGCCACGATGAGACTTGAACAAATGGAGTGCTGATGGCCCTCTAAGTGAGGCTTTTTTGTTAAGCTCGGCTGAAACTAAAAGCAAAGCCAATGGGTCTGGAGTTGGCTGCCAGCCTTGAGGTTTTGTTAATGCTTGTTTTGTTTTGTCATGGGTTTTGCAAAACTTTATTGTTCGGGAAGCTGATGTGACTCGGCAACCTAAAAAAAAAAAACAGCGGCTAAAACCAGTAGTAATTTTTGGTCTCAAAAACTACCCATTGCTATAGTAGTGCTTGGCACAGAGGTAACTACTTTGTGTGTGGATGTACTCCTTCTGAAAGTGAAAATGCCTTCACTCACAATGAAGTCAACCAATGGCTGTAGTGGACTGAACCACTGCCCCATGCTGTATATTGATTTGGGTGGAAGAAAATGTGAGTGACAATTACTGATCGATATATGAAGAGGACTGGCAGGAATCCCATCTAAGTAATTATATTTTTCATATAATTTTGTCAAACTCAAAAGATCTTGGTTAACACCAGAAATAACACAAAAAAAGCCAACAGTGGACGTGGACTACCTGCTTTGTTTCTGGAGGCGCTCCTTGTGAAAGGGTAAAATGCTGTCACTCAGGCCAATGGCTGAAGTGGGATGAAACACTGCCCCATGCTATGTGCAGTAGTGGGCGGGGAAAAAAATGGGAATGACACAACCACAGACTAATGTATGAAGAGGGCTTGGTGAAAGTCTCTATAGATATATTATAAACATAATTTTAGTAAAATCAAAAGATCTTGGCTAGCGCCAAACCAACTAAGAAACCAACTTCACCCCATCAATGTTGCTGCTCAGAACATAAATCACACAACATGGACGGACTGCAGAATGTGTCCTGGTGTCTACAAATTACACCAGGTCACATTCAGCACACTTCTCTGGGGCTCACCTGGGTTCGACTCAATAATAACAGCTGGATCCAGAATACGACTGGACTCCTCGGTTTTCCAGCAATGACACACACTAGGCGAGTAACCAGTTCGCCACTATGATCGTACCTACCGTGGTTGTAAGGGCTGAGAATAGAAGTTTTGTATAGTATGTAAACGACCGCAGTAAAGAGTCTCTGAGTATAGAAAGTAATGTATATAGTGCAAATTGCTTTAAAGGTAACATTTGAAGAAAGAAGGTATTGGGTATTGTGTAACTCATGTTCCCGGGTTGGACATCCGTGGTTTATTATCTTAATGTTCTGCGATGTCTGTAGAAGAAGAATGCTGTTCATCATGAAAAATACCCGCACAATGCTGTGTTTCCAGAGGATAGAAGGGGTATTACATTTTGAACGCTGCTTCTAACCTGCCAGTGAGTGTGGACCAAGCTGTACAATATAAAATGACTCAAATCTGTAGTTCTGCAGGACTGATTATGGTAGATGAATCTAGGAAGTGCCAAAACAGGCCACGCCTGCACTAGAAAAGCTATAAAATAAATATATTAAAAAATTGTATATTTTGAAGGTGATATAAAATGTAAATGTTTGTGATTAACAAACAGTCACAGGACATGAGGCACATACTAAACACTTAAAATTGCTGAACTATTATTATGCAAGCATAAATGTTTTACCCATTTACCTCTGTTATGCTCACAAATAGGCAAAGTCTTCCACATCCAAAATATACAGGTTCCAAGTAATATACTAGCATTGGACTTGCCTTTGAGGCCTATTGACTCTGCCAATGCCCTTTGTTCATGCTGTACAGCATCACCAAAAATGCAGCGCCGTGAGGCAGGTGCCATGTTTTTTATTTACGATCCAAAATGGATTGGTAAAAGATAAAAAATGAAAATGAAGTAGGGCAACTGAGAAGGGGGTCAGGGTAGCCGGTGAAGGGAGGGAGGGAAAAGAAGCCCATGAGAGAGGGAGGAACAAGCACGTGGAGGGAGACGCACCCAAGGGAGAGAACAACATAGAGAGGAGGGAAAAGCACAGAGGTGAGAGCAACATGAAGCATGGGGAAGCACAAGGGGAAGAGAGAGCACCACTGTGTGCAGGGGAAGAGAAGCACACAATAAAGACAACTGGAAAACACATGCACTCTCGTGGAGTGCTTAATCAAAAAGAAAAAAGCAGTTCCCTAAAAGCGAGCAGTGGACGGACACAAGTAAAGAGGATATTCTCCAGGGAAAGGACAAACACAAGATGGACAAATCAAACCATTCAATAAAAAGCAAGTAAATAAAGTGACAATACAGTCATCATTATGGTAAGCAGTAGGTGGGCTTTAAGCCCACTTTAAGTTGCTGGTAAGCTGTCAATATGTCTTTTGAAACCTGACTGCTTGCGCTTAGGTAGTCTCAACCTAAAAACTGTGCTATGTATACGTTGCTCTTGCACGTACTAGCAGACTGCAAGGTACCAGGGAGAGATTTGTGGTCTGAAGAGATCAACCTGCAATATGGTCTTTTTGGAGACTGTGGGGGGATTTAAAAGAGGGGAGCAGTGGACAAATTGGGCCTGTTGCCACAGACACTCAGCCAGGAGCTCTTGCTACCCAGGCGAGCACTACCGTGGGCAAAGAATGCCATCAATACCAAGGGAAACTAGATGTGGCAGCTGGCATCACTTTATAAATCAGTCACTACATCCAGGGTGGAGTTCCAAGGAATGGAATGGTGGGCACCTGGAGTGCAATCACCAGAGACACTAGATTGCATGTAAGCACAGCCAATAAATACTGCCTTGTGCTTGGTGATATGTATAGCAAAATAATACTTAATCGAGGGTACCAAACATCTTTGTATCTGACCAACTGTATCCAATATGGTGGTGCTGTATAAATAGACACTCGCAACACCAAACACATGCAATACATTGGTAAGGAGAGAAAAAGTAAAAAAAATTAAATTTAAAAGAAAAAAACACAAAACAAATCCCTAGCATGTCTTGAAACAGGTAAACCATCTTCCTCACGGTCACTCAGATACTTATTGTGAGATTTATCTCTTCTGAAAATAGGCAGAGGAAGGTGGAGAATAAATTTAAAGCAGGACATGTGAATTTTGTAGATTCAGGCTATTTCACCAAAAGCTCAGAATGATGTCATGCAACCTCGTCAGCCAAAGAAAAGTCTCTTAAAAGTTCAGCCTTTAGTTTTGGCACTCCATCGCACATTTTCTGGCAAAATTGTCCTAATGGAATCCATGAACATCGTAAACACTACCAACAAAAGGTTTACAGCTTTTATACCTATTTTCATTGAAAATACCCCACTAACATCAGTACACATTCCGCACAATAAAATGTATCACTAAATATTACAGATTTCTATCAAAGTTTGTATATTTCTCCAGAAAATGAACAGAATTTCATTGCAAGTCTGTAGAAAATGCTCTAAGTGTACGGTTATTGGACAGTGCAAATATTTTTATAAACCCTTTAATTTCAATGCAATATTTATCCTGCTTAACAGAGAGCCACAAAGTGTTGCATTTTTGCGATTTATTTTCCTTTCATAATTGCACCCAACAGTGCCATCGGAATAGTCCTATGACTTTAAAGGTTCATTCGCTTGATTACAGGCTACCGCTAATGCCACTCCTAGCCTGTAATCAGGAAATTATATCCTAGTTTTAACTGGAAAATTACACTTCTACTGGTATTAAAAGAGTAATAAAACCTTACACATTACATTTTTCAAATTATTTACTCAGCCAAAATGGGATTCTAGAAATAGAAACCTAATCATTCTGCTACTCATGCACCAACAGGCATGAAGGTTAGGCAGCTTTCAATGTCAAGGCATATTAGATTTTTAAAATAAATCACAGACTGTCATCTTTGCTATCCCCCAAACTTATAAAGTTACAGGTTTTCATTTCAGCAAGCAGCACAGACTACTTTGAATCTTCCCTTATTTCAGTATATCTGAAGAAAAGAAAATATATTTTTGTGCACTGAAATAGCAGCCCCCAAACGTCTTTCTTCTGTTTTACATAAGTTATGCATCCTATAAGCTTTTAAGGGGTTTCCTGTGCCTTGGCATCCTTGCTCATGTATGGACTCTTCTGTCGTTCGCTGGCAAAATCTGCTGAGACTGAAAACGTGTCAGAGTCAGTCCCTTTATGCCGGTGGACATGCTGATATTTTATTAATCTACATGCTGTAAAACTTTACATGGAATTGTAATTGCTTATGTCGATTCTGGTCAGCATGAATATTATTTCACCAATCCAATTTTTAAAAGACTTCGCCAGAATTTAGACATTTGAGCGGGCAAAATAATACATCTCGTTGACTGGCAGGTTCCACTGTGAAAATGTGCACCTAAAACAGAAGTTGTTTGGTTACACTGCCTACACCTGTTTACTTTTCTTTTGCAGATCGATGCCAGCAGCCATCTTTCATTCCCAATAGAAATTGTTGAGAAGGTCTTGTTATCGAAAGAAATTAGCACAAACTTTAAAGCAAATGATTAACATATCAAATTAGAGAGTCACAGCCTAATCGACCCTACCCTGTCAGATAGATGCAAAGCCCGAAATATTGAAGAGGGCATGAAATGTGACCTGGGGGGTAGAGGGGCAAGGCGAGGCACTTAATTGTTGCAGGTGAAAAAACTATCGTGAGCATTCAAATGTTCACCAGTGTATTGTGCATAATTAGGAGCTGGTAGATGAAATGGCGAATGGACACATCCGGCCGATTCACAAAAGCATTTATAAGTATAGGAAGCGGCACTACAGGAACACATTTTTATGTACTCTTACATGGCTTTGTTAATAGGCCCCAAACGCACAACTCCCAGGCAACAAAAGGGGAAAGAGGACACAGTCCTTTCTATTTGTACTAATCATATAAGATTGTTCCCCGAATATTCAGATTTTATTCCCCTTTAGATGTTTTGGGGACAATTCACAAAGGCATGTAAAGAGAACTACAGGAGTACTATGTTACATACTCCAGAATATGTCTTTCTGAATAAGCGTCATCGTGTTTGATTAACCAAAATGTTTCCAGGTGTAAAGAGTACTTCCACCTGCAAGAGGCGTTCATTACACATGATTGACAACACTGAATAGACCTCCAATGTATGGATGTATCTTACCAGGCAGGGAATCCCTTTCAAATCATTGCCAAGCCAAAAGGTTTTCAAAACCCATTTTTACCTTTTGCTACTAAATCTTAAGTCTTATGAAATATAATTCGGTGGGCCAATTCAGCGCTAACATGTTTAATATACTTAAACCCAGGAGAGGAGACAAGGTTAGTGGCTATAGCTGCTAAATTTGGAACCTAGGGAACCAGGTTTGAATCCTGGCCTCTGTTCAACATCCCTGTGATTCTGAGCAAATCCCTTTTGCCCCGATTTCGAGTTTGTTGGAACCCAGCTGCTTTTTATCACACCAGATAAATAACGATATCCCGGGGGATGTTATTTATTAGATGCAACATAGAGCCCCTATTATGAGTTTCTGGGGAATAAAATGTAATAAACACCAACATCCACATGGTACAGTAAATACCATACACCTTTCACCTGTTAGATTCTGGCAGGTTTAATTTTAAAGAAGGCCGAGATATTTAATGCACCTGGTAATTACAGCAAGTGGCAAATACCACCTAAGCTGTAATTCCAACCCCTGCACAAAAAGGGGTTTAAGAAGGGGGCTGAAAACACAGACCCACTCATAATACAGCCCTATTCTCCCTGTGATTAAAAAGGAAACAAAATGTGTAATGTAGTCTGGTTTTTTTGTCATACCCTCTAATGATGATGGGTCAGGTTTGCACTACAACAAACTACAAAAAAGTCAAGGAATTTTGGTGAAATGGTCAAATGATAGCTGATCAGGAAAGATTTCCCTATTTAATCTCACCGCTGGGTTAGCCCACTGGGAGAACACCAGCAAGAGAGGTACCACTTTCATTTGGTCCTCATGACAGTCACGATCCACTTCTTCAAGCAGTAAAACTGATGGGATTAATTGGGATACAATGAGGACTATCCTTAGGAATTTATTTACCACTAGCTGCAGATTTGATGTTTTAACGTAGCCCCAGATTCCTGCACCACAATGAGCAGCACAAGTACATTTGACTTTACATATGGCTAACATGTGTGTCAGGGGATGATGCCTAACCTTGAACTGAAACTAAAGACCACCCTTAAATGTGTAGTAAACAGAGCTTTCTGGTAATAAGGAGGTCTTGCCATGAAACACTGGAATTTGGTATTTTTGAACCCAAAGTTATATTTGAGATTTGGCCATTTAACAAATCAATGTTATTCATATATTTCATGCAACTAGAAATCAGTTCTTGAAAACCGCTTTGCAGTTCTCGACAAGAGAATGGCAACATCTGCAAAAAGGAAGACTGAAATATATTTCCTACCTTGCCTCTGCGAATCCTGGACTGACTCTTTCAGCACTTTTTTGGGGTGGACTATAAACTGCCTCCTGGTCCAAAATCATATTGCGGATCCACAAAGATTCTTCTGACAGGGAATCAAGTTGGGTCATTCTGACCCTCCGATGACCTTGCCAGGAGAATGAACCAAGGATATAGGGCAGCAACACTGTGGATTATCCAGGGCCACCTTTTTAAAAATATGAACTATTATTTATTTTCCTCTTGAATCTGTAAT
Source organism: Calotriton arnoldi (assembly GCA_963921515.1). NCBI lineage: Eukaryota > Metazoa > Chordata > Amphibia > Caudata > Salamandridae > Calotriton > Calotriton arnoldi. The sequence continues at coordinate 2,409,507 of CAWUFW010001347.1, read as the reverse complement.
GGCATGTTTAGAAGCCACATTAAATATTACTGTCAAAAAAGGACCCCACCAACTGAAGTTGAACTTAAAGTCCGTTGGGACCCTGTCAGGGCTCGGCACTTTATTATTTGGATTGGCCTTTTAAGCTATTAATACCTCCTCAACTGAAAACATAATTACATCGCATTCATGAAGCAGTCAAATGATTAGATGGACTATTTGCATGATATAGAGAGAGAAAATGTTGGACTCGTGTCGATGCAGAACTATACATTTCTAGTGCCCTGGATGGCTCCCCATTATACACAACCTTCCAGAAACCTCGGGCATTTTCCTTTAAAGAAGCCCAATCAACTTACCCCAGGCTACGTCTTGCACTCCCCTTAAAACTATCCTACAAAACATCGTCTCTGCTGAGACTCTTGCAGTTCGTTTTGGAGCAGCATGCAGGTTTTTTTTCTAGGCTTTCTGTATTTCTCATCAAACCATTTATTGCTTACAGTTGGACAAGATTTCTGGTTAGGAATTCTCAAAAAAGACTCAACAAATTGAGTCAATGTTTGAAAGGCAGAGAATATTCAGGCTATGTTCCCCCTTACACAGGCAAGCATCGGAATATACAGGCTATGTTCCCCCTTACACAGGCAAGCATCGGAATATACAGGCTATATTCCCCCTTGCACAGGCAAGCATCGGAATATTCAGGCTATATTCCCCCTTACACAGGCAAGCATCTATGCCCTCAGGTTTATTCAGATACCACTCGTTTGGTGATTGCACTGGGCATTTTGAAGAAAGACTTAGGTACGCTACCCTTTTCTGCAGGCAGCACTAAGGGAATGACTAGTGCAGGAGAAAAAGGATCCCAGTGCTAGAGCAAGAGGATTGTGATCACTCCAAATTGTAGGAATTACCTTGCACTTTTCTACCCATTCATCTAAATGCTTAGATATAAATATATAATCAATCATGCTTTAAGCCCTTTCTGCTCTAGAAGATGTGATAACATTTTCGGAACATGTAAAAGTATTAAAACTTTAGCCAGGTTAAACATTAAAATAATCTCCACCAAGACCAGCCATTGATGATCTAATATATTACCTGCCGAAGAAATATCATCCATAATAATACAATTATCCTAATTTTAGTGACCTAAGAAAGGCAGAAGCCTGAACCAACCACTTACTATTTGATCCTGTGATGTGCACATTGCACACAAATCTCAGACACAGACTCACTCAGCTATTTAAGCCATCATGAATGAGGACAGATAGTGCTCTGAACTAGAGGGTAGAATCACGCCCGCTATTACACATAAGGAGGAGTCAGTATTGGAACCACAAGACCTGGGTTCTAATGCACGCTTTTCCACATAACTCAATGTGTGACCATTAGACCTATTATATCCAACTAAGCCTAAATTGCCCCTAAAGAAACGGGGGAGCACCTGTAATGAACACTATAGGTCATTACATGGGATCCTAAACATTAGCTTTAACCACATAGTGCTCAGGTGACTGCGAGAACAGAGGGCTAGCAGAGTAAAACCCTGCCCTGCAAACGACAACTCCTAGGTCTGTAGCCTGCGCGTCCTTCATACCAGCACCCATTTCCTTAGCCATCTCCCTACTATTGAGGGTTGAGAGTAACAAGCGCGTGAGGCCAGGAAAGGCTAACTCCCAAGAAAATAACATGGAGGAGATAAATAGACAAAAAGGAGGATGCCATGGATCAGTACTTGACTGCAAAGAATGAGTAAGCTAACAATTTTTGTGATAATCTCAGAGGCTATTAAACGAAATGTACAAACATTATTTTACAGGTGGTGTTAAATTGCAAATCGATCTTAACATTTTTCTATTGCTCTCCACGTGGAAAATCTCTCCCCTTCCAGGCCGTGAAAACATGATTGGGTTTGTTGGAATGTTCGCCATTAATTTGCACGCTAGCTCCAGCATTTTTACAGATGAAGTTTGTTGTGGAAAATAGGGAGTGAAAACCAAATGAGATAGCTTATGAATATTTGCAAAGTTATTGGCTTTGTGAGTATTAGGTACCACATCCTCAGTTAACCCCCACTTCCAAACTACCTCAGGTAGCATCAGCACTCGCTAGGCTGACAGAATATTACACCACAGCCTTAGGGTGGATTTAGGTTTGGAAAACACCTCAAATCTTGATTCTGTAAATCAGGAGTTCAGACTTTAAAGTGTAAATCTAACTTTCTGTATTTTTAGGTTTAGCCTATGGCCTCAAATACTTTTGTCGTTGAAGCCTTAATAAACACTCTGAACACTCTAGAAGGCACACTTATCCTTGTCTGCAAAGGCCTCACAGAGTGAATAAGCCATCAGATTAGCAGTAGCGGCCCGTGGTGGGAGTGCTGCCGGGCGGTGACGTGGGGCGGGGGAGGGGCAGGGTGGGGGGTAGTAAATTACGGAATACGGCCAAATAGAGGAAAGTAAACATATAAATAAATAAAACGAATTCCATTGCGCGCTGCATCGCATTTGGCGATGCAGCGCGCGCAACGAAATTCGTTTTATTTATTTATATGTCTACTTACCTCTATTCGGCCGTATTCTGTAGTTTACTACCCTCCACCCTGCCCCTCCCCCGCCCCACGTCACCGCCCGGCAGCACTCCCACCACGGGCCGCTACTGCAGATTAGCATTTCTGAGGAAGGCCGATTGTGACAAAATGGTGAATACTTAAACTCAATCACACAAAAGGTGATGGAAGGAATGCTTGAAAATAGTTTAAACCATTGGCAGTCCCTCTAGGTAGCACTCTAGCCAGTCTGTGCGACTCTAGACAGAGGCCTGCCTTAAGCAAAGCAGTTCCTGTTAGACCAGTTCCCCTTCAGAAGGGAACACGAGCTACCCCAAACTCGTTTCGGCCTTCATCTAGAATAGAAGAGTGCGTGAAAAATGATGGCTTGGAATGCTATCCAGAGCGATTGCAGGCGGTTTAGACTATTTGCAAGTACTCCTCCCATCATCTTTTGTGTGTTTGATGAATACTTCATATCTACACAGTAAAACATAAAACTGACCTAATTCTAGCCATTGATAAACAGCACACCATCAAGCACTGCAGCTATTAGAAAGCAAAACAAAAAAAGGGATTTAAAAGAAGCAGACAGCAGATAATCGAGTGTGAAGTAATTGGGTAGGCTTACATAATCATAGAAAGAGTAATTTACTGTCATAGTGCTTGGCGTAACATACAGCTGATTTTGGTCTAAAGGCACTGAGAGCCTCCAAGAATTCTACCGTACTATACCTCACAGATGCTCCCTAAGAGCACGTAAAATAAACGCCACCCCCATACGACAATACAAGTCAGCAGGCATTGGTGGAAGACTATTGTTGATTAAAGGAAAAGAAACAATGAAATGCGGTGGGCCCGGTAACCAAATTCCAACTAAACCTAAATTCGACCAGAACAAAAGATTGATCTGTAATGCTTGGATTTCTTCTAATCATGTGCCTCAAACAAACTGGCCCAATGACCTCTGACATTCTCAAGGTTTTCGTACCTACATGTTATTCAGCTGTTTATAACACAGTAAATTAAAGCAGTCTCTATGGCATGTTACACATTACAAAAGACCCAGAAAAATCTAGATTTAGTAAGGATGTTGACACTTTCCCCAAGGCAGTCTCAATGCTATCACACCAGGGGTTTTCTGGAGGCCTATGACAAATGCATGTATTCATTCTTAGCCTACTGGGATGTAGGACCATTCTTCACCAGAGAGCAGGTTAATGCCAAAAGAAAATCTCTCTCACCTTGTATATTCTAATCCAATCACTATCCATATATTCTGTGAGAAATCAAGTAAAGAGAGGGTGCAAGAGGCAGTCACTTCACTGAATGACAGAGCTAGGTCCTCAACTGCTTCCTCTGCAGATTTCACATCTTGAGCGTGCAGAGAATGGCAGGGAATCAGCAGCCATGGCTACACCACCTGGATCAGGCTTGAGAGTTTCTGTGGTCTCAAAATGTTCAGCTTATATCCATATATGCTTTCTTCTACCCCAGAGAAGCACACCAGCATCTCTACTCATGAGGAGCATGTTTTTGTCCACAACCTCAAAGAAGCCATACCAGTCCACATAACACCGACACTCTGCCCAGTGGTCTGTACAGTGTGAGAGCTGTGAGATGCCTAAACCTAACCTCTACTGAAGTAGTCACTGTTATGTTATGTGTATTCATCAAGCACACTATCACTCGTGAGGGTATCCTGGTGCTGAGCAGCTGTGTGTGCCTAGCCCTGCCCAGAGTACGTTGGATAAATGAAAAGCCAGGTCTTTATCATCTTGCAGAAATGAAAGAGAGATGGAGGCTCTGATGTTGAGTGGGAGGCTGTTCATTCATTACTTTAGGAGGGATGTAAAAGCATGCCTGCACTCCTGCTCTGGTTCTGTGAATGCGTGGGTTGTGAGCAAGTATGAGTCCTGCGGAGTCGAGGTGTCTGGATTGCTGGTGACAGGAGCTGCGACTGTTCAGGTAGGTGGGGCCTGAGTTGTGCAGTGCCTTGAATGTGTGTGTGAAGAGTTTGAATTAAGCGTGTTTGTGTATTGGGAGCCAGTGTAGTTCCCCGTGGTGTGGTGTGATGTGAGTTCTGTGTGGGAGGTTGAGGATGAGTCTGGCTGCTGATTTCTGGAAGGTTTGTAGTCTTCTAGTGAGTTGCTTGGTGATCCCGGTGCAGAGGGTGTTCCCATAGTCCAACTTGCAGGTAACTAGGGCACGAGTGACAGTTTTTCTAGTGTTCTTTTGAGCCATTTGAAGATTTGCCTCAGCATCTTCAGGGTGTGGAAGTAGAATGGAGTGACGCTGTTGGCTTGTGCAGTCACGTCCAGTTAACTGTCAATGACTATTCCAAAGTTCCTGGCGTGGGTCCTGAGTGTGTGTCCGAATTCACCCGGCCAGCAGTTAGAGTTCCAAGATGAGGAGATTCTTGCCAATGATTACTACTTCTCTCTTGTCGGTGTCGAGCTTGAGACAGTTGGCTTTCATCCATTTAGCGATTTTAGCCATACAGGTGGTGAACATGTTTCTTGTGTTTGGGGTCTTGTCTGAGAGGGAGAGTAGGAGGTGCATGTTGTTGGATCAGGAGAGGATGTTGATGTTGTGTACATGTATGAGACATTGGCCAAATGGATCATGAATGTATTGAAGAGGGTGGGGCTGAGTAATGAACTTTAAGGCACTGCACAGATGAGTTTGAGGGCTTCTGAAGAGAAAGGTGCCAGGCTGACAGCTTGTGTTCCATCCATTAAGAAGGAGCAGATCTAGTGGAGAGTGGGTCCTTGGATGCTAATCTTGTGCAGGCCCCTGATGAGGATGGGGTGTGAGATTGGGTCAAGTGCTGCAAAGAGGGTCCAGGAGAATGAGGGCTGCCATGTCTCCTCTGTCAAGGATCAGGTGGATGTTGTCTGTGGCGGGGATGAGTGCGGTTTCTGTACTGTGGCTGATCTGTAATCTGGACTGTGTTGCATTGAAAAAACATGCTACAGAGCTTTCTCTGGCATCGCACCGAAAATCTGAAATTCTCTGCCAAAGGAAATCCGTCTAATTCACACTACCGCTTCCTTCAAATCAGAAGTGAAATCATTCCTAATGTCTAAATGGTTAGACTAAATGCCGTCTCCACATGAGCTATCGACTGAACTTACTTGTTGAACTCTCTTTTTGCTGTTCACGTCCTCCCCCGTCTGGTCGCCGAAAGAGTTCGCGCTCCTAGATTTGATACTCTTCTATGTTTATATTTTATGTTCTTAAATGCACTTTATTACTGTCTTTTACCGATGTAACCTCTCCAACCCTCCCCCCACTGTAAAGCGCTCTGATACCCTCATGGGTCTTGTTCGCGCTATATAAAACTTTATAAATAAATAAATTGATGAGCTGGTGGTTGCTGAGGTGGTCAGTGAGGCATTGGGTGATTCGTTTCTCTAAGATGTTTGCTGAGTATGGTAGGAGGTAGATGGGTCTGGTTTTGAAAGCGTGGCTGGGTCAGCAAATGGTTTCTTGAGCAGGGGCATGATGGTGACAAGTTTCCTTTCTCCTATCTGGTCCCGCGCATTATACTTGTGTGCGGCAGTTCACAGCTAGCTGTGCAGTGAATGTTGCTGCTTAAGTCTTCCATTATTCAGACTGTCAAAGTCGGATCTACAAGGCGTGTCCACCTCCACAGTATGTGTCACCTTAGACAGATTTTGCATGACAGGAAGGAGGGGGATGAGTGAAGAGACATACTGATGGAGCAGGGTTTTCGCGAAATAAAACCTGCTCAAATTGAACCCTCAGTAATGTTTACTAACTGTGTGCAGTGAAAAACTAATGTGGAAAAGAGCCTAACATGAGGGAAAATGCTATTGCGCAAGCGCGTACTAAAGCAATGAAGTAGGCCGCAAAATGCTTCTTGTCATGACAAAAATAAAAGACTTATGCTGCTTTTGTGCACATTATTAATGTTCCCTAGAAAAACAATACTAACGTGGGTTGCGCATGGATAAATGCAATATGGGGTGGATGCGTAATGAAAAACATTAGTGATTAATAATGCCTGTGTTTGTTTTTCATAGAAGCATGGTTTTCTGTTTTGCGGGAAAACACGGGGTTAATGTGAATTAATGAAATTCTGCAAAATAACACTGAGCAAGATGATGGCAGTGGAAGACAAGTGTCCTTCGCCAGTCCTGTGTGCCTGCCAAGAGACAACTAATAGAAACAAAATTTTCCTTGTGTGAAAGAACACTTCCTTTAAAATGCGGCGCGAACGGATAAATGTGACACATAATTTGCTACATGACTAGGATGAAGGAAACAAATGTTATGACAGAGGCTCAAATTTGTATTTCCTGGGGTGGAAGTAGATATTCAGAATAAATGAACAATGAAGAAGATGAGCTAAGGGACATGACGAGAGTGGTGTGACAGTACACCCCCTTCCTTAACCAATCATATGTAGAGAAATCCTCTGTTCTGACACAAATGTGGGTTGGACATTTGAGTTTTAGGGTATAATTGAGGTTCCTGGTGGGAGGGGTTTTGGAGCTTTGTTGGAGAGTTTGTTGGTGTTAGTTGGTGTCTTAATTACCTGCGTGAGGAGAGGCCTTCTTTGCTGTCTCCTAAACTTGAGCTGGCTGTTCCGGTCTGCTGATTCCTGACTTAGTCTTTGCCTCTTCAACTCTTCTTGAGGGGCCTTACTGCTCTTGTGGCCAGAGGGTAGATTTCCTATTCAATTGGGTTAGTATAGACAGAAAACTGAATTTGCATAATCATTTGCAAATGTATTTTGTCTCTGAACCTTTTGTCTCTTCGCCTTTCCACTCCTTTATGCATTGTCATTGATGAGATGTTTGTTTGATCATATTTCTTTAATGTTTTTGCTCCGTGACGATCTGTGATTTGTACTGTATTTTGGTATCGATGAGCATTTATTTCACATTATTTTAGATAAACATTATAAATATACAAATGTGTCTGTCTTTATTAGGTGTGTTTCTTAGTTTATGATTATTTCGAAAATAGTATTGGTTTGCCAAACCCTGTCAACTATATAAAGATCGCATCGCCACGATTGGTAAAATAGAAATGAAGACACAAATTGGATTTTGATAATTTTGGTAATTTGTTTTGGAAATTCCCTAATCACAGTGTGAAGGGGCTTGTGGGTAATGAAATTGGGCCTAATTTGTGGAAAATTATTAGTCCCAGATCGCCGGATCAGTTTTGGTAGCAGAGGATGGTTTATATTGATTATTTTGGCAAATTAATGGTTGAATTATTGATTTTGGTTAGTAATATGAAAATTTAGCGTCTTTGTTTTATGTAGTCTGGAAGTACGGGTACGGAGTTGCCTAAGATCCCCGGATGTTTATTTAGCCCTAGTGGCAGAGGAATAGTGTGGAAAAGTATCACACTGCAGAAGTACTTTGTCTGTTGTTGTAATATCGAACAGTGAAATGCTGTTGATGTTATTCTAAGGGACCTATCTTGTTGAAAGAAGATTGTATGAAAATAAGTGAAAGTCCACTTCCGAAACTTTGGCCTTACACCCCCGAAGGAGTAGCAAGACCTCTTTTCTAAAAAGTCCTCTTCTGAAACTTTGGCTAGTATCCCCAGAGGAGTACCAAGACCTCTTTCACTTTGATTGAGAGTAGAGTGGCGCTGGTCGTTATTCTGCTGGTTGTAAAAGGTTTTCTTGAATGACTGAACTATCTTTCATTTAGTGGAGCAGACAAAGTAGCAGCATTTTGTGTCATTTGTAATAAGAATTTATTTAGAAAGACTTCTGTATTATATTGCTGTATTATTTTGTAAAGGGAGGGTCAGTCGCAGGAGTTATAATGACGTCACAAAAGCCACGCTGGCATTGGTCAGATAGCGGGCGTGTATTGTGCTGTGATTGGTTGGTTGGTGTGAGTCGCGCTGGTATTGGACGAGTGTGAGCCAATAGAGTGAGCAGAATTACGGAAGGATTTCCCTTGATTTCTAAGGCACTTTTGAGAAAAGAGAGAGTTGAAAAATGAAGTTGATAAAGATGATACAGGATTTGTTTAAAAAAGACAAACCAATAGTTACTAGAGAGGGACATCCTGTACCTCCTGTAAGATCGCCTGCTTCTTTCATGATGATAGAGTGTGGATATCATACGGGTACATGGCTAGAGAATTGGGTGAGTTATACGGAGGACGATGGAGTTTTAGCTTTGCCAGAGCATGGTACTTTCAATGTAAAGATTTTGGAGAATTTGAGAAGACGAATGAATTCATTAAAACCAAATCCTAGACCTATGCAGTATGAGGCGCTTGAGGAATGGGAACATGAGGCGTACAGAAGGGAGAGAGATAGGAATGGGATGAAATATAGGAATACAATGAGATGGTATCCAGAGGCTAAATGGGATGCGCAGTTGAAAAAGTGGAGGAGAGATGTAAAGATAGATGGATTATATCCAGTAATGGTTGCTGAGGGACAAGCTAGTGGAAAGTGCAAGGAGAAAAATAATAATGTAGAGACTTCAGAACTAGATATAGATCCAAATGAAATTGATGATGAGTTATTAGATGAGATGTTATTGAAGAGGCCTCCACCATATCAGGAGAGTCCGGATGAGATTACTCCAAGTGCACCATTAATTCCACAAGTTCCACAGGTTACACAAGCTTCACAAGTTCCATTAGTTTTACCGTCTTCATCAGCTACACGAGTCTCACAGGAGAGAGAGAGATTGAAATGCTTAATAGAGCAAAAGAAGAATTGACTCAGAAAATTAGTCAGATGAGTTTAAATGCTGAAGCATTATCAGTTCTGGTAACAATTGGTCCGATAGTTCTATTGTATAGTGAGGGTCAAAATATTTCGAGAGTGCATGCATTGACAGTTCCAGTGAATAGTACTAGAGATGTTAGTGGACCAGAGTCAAATGAGATGGTTACCTCACTGATTGATATTCCAGCAAATGGAAATGTGAATGAAATGCCAAAAAGAAGCATATAGATTGATCCTAGAAAATTATTGTCGAATGTGAGAGAAACTGTTATATTCCATATAGGTACCCTATATAGGCGCAGGTAACATTGCAACCTTTCACCTATATTCTTCCCTACATCACATACATATCGGTTCTTAGGCACTGACCTTTTACCTAGATATGACACTGCATTCAGAACGCAGGTTTTTCCCTGGTTCGATTCTCATACATTATGCATGAGGCTTCTGGAAGCACAGCAGGACTAACAGTAGGATTACCATCTCCTGTATAATATCTCTGTATAAAGTTCAGGCCCAACGTCATCCTTTAGGCCGACACAGTAACAGCAAGGTAGGACCCCTGGGGAGACCTATGGGTATATATACAGCACATCTTGCTTAGGAAGAGGGAGGAGACCATGCCTTCCCGGCTGACACACTGACCAGAGACGCTGAGGTACCTGCATGCAGACGCTCCAGCTCGCAGTGGTCGAACATCCCTCGCGGGGTGTCCAACTCGAGACCAGGACGGGGTCCCACATTCTATAAACTCTCAGGTAATGGGGTGGACTAGATCCTAGAGGGATTCTTGGTATAACACCTACATAGATGCTAGGTACATTTAGGTACATCTAGTTAGGGAGGCCTCGTAGGAGTACGCACTTTTTATCATGTGTTTTATGTACTTGTATATAATCATGATTTATGCAAGATGGTAGAACTATACCATCCCTTTACTTTTGTAATATTGCTAATCATATATCTCTGCTACTGTCTAATGGTTGTTGCAGCTCATATATTCTACACTAGAATAACAACTGTTCAATAAATACTTATTGAAAACAACCAACCTGTTTATTCTGTGTATCTCTGAGACAAACTAAGTGAGCACGAGTGACTGAGTGAAAGGTAGTATATTGTTTCCACGATCCTGGGGGATCAGGGTTGTCATGTTCTGAGGTTGCCAGAATCTATTCTCTCCATGATGAGAGGAGATTATAGTGGCACTGTGAGCTAGCTAATACAGACAGGCTAACGTATCCGGTGGGGGTGCTCGGAATCAGTCTGCCACCAATCCCACAGTTTATGTTATCCAAACGCGCAGATCCTGTATAGGTAATATAGGAACTACACGACAAAACGACTTCAGTATCAGGGAGTTCAGTGGGATCTTCGCCAGAAGACTTGGATGTTTGGATTAGGGGAATGGCATCTAATAAGTCCAAACAGAGTATAGACATAGGTAGGCTAAGAGTAGATCTGGAAGAAATGATTATTGGTACAATAAGTCCGGAGAGATTGAGTAAATATCAGGATGATGAGTTGTTATTCTTGTGTAAGAATATTACACTGAAAGCGAGAAATTTGCATGAGAAGTTGGCAGAAGCAGCACACGAATATGGACTGGACATTGAGAAATCAAACGTTTTGCAAAGGACATATAGATTGGACTTTAGTGACAAAGATTTCGAGAGTTTGAATGCATCTGGTAAACGATTGCAAGTAAAAGAGTTCATTAATACTTTGAAAAAATAGGTAGATTTGGATCGATGGAAAGGTAGATGGGCAAGAAAGAAGAAGCGCTTGCAAGTAAGGGTGTGACTGCATCTTCTTTGCTTCCGTTAAAAGAGGCAGAACCTGCTGAAATGATATATCCAATGAGAGAAGTTCCGGTGGTGGATATGTTCATATTCCTTGGTCAAGACAGGACATATTGTCTTTTACAAATGACTTCCCGAGGTTGAGAGAAAAGCCTGTCGAGTGGTACAAACAGGTAGAGAGGTTTGTTAAGGTCTCAAAAGTCCTGTTGAAAGATTTGTATGGTTTGTTTGATATTGTAGTTCCAGCTGATTTATGGACTGAGTGTAAGATTGCAATTGACTGGCCGAAAGAGGAATATGCTAGAGATGTTAAAACTGGAGCGCCTTCAGAAGAGGTGATGAAGAAATATAATCAAGTGATTACTTATTTGAAGAGTAAGATCTCCCCAAAGGAAACAGATTGGGTTAAGATTGACAGGACAACACAGGAGTCAAAAGAAACAGTACATGCCTACTACGAGAGACTTTTACAGGTGTTTAAACAGTATAGTGGTTTTGAAAGCATAACTGACAAAGATATGGGACATTTACATCGGTTTGTGGTATGTGATACGAGTCCGGTGAACCTTTTAGGTAGGGACTTGTGTGCAAGATGAACTGCACCATCTATTGTACTCCAGATGGTATTGCTTTTCAAACACCAGATGAGGATGTTGCTTTCAAAGTGATGTTAGCAAGGAAAGGGACAGAAGTGAATGATTTGTATCCTTTATTTACAGCGAAGGATTTGCCTGTTGAATTGAGAGATACTGTGACGACTGATGTGTGGGATTTTTCAGGGAAAGACATCGGATTGATGAAAGGTGTTGATCCAATTCAAATTTTGGTCAAACAAGGTGCAGAATTTCCGAAAACACCACAGTATAAAATGAGTCCTGAGACTATTGATGGAGTTACTCCTGTAATTGAGCAAATGATTCAACAAGGTATTCTGAGAGAAATACTAGGGAGTCCTTGTAATTCACCTATTGTGGGAATTTAAAAAACGAGTGGCAAGTACAGAATTGTGCAAGATTTGCAAAAAATTTATAAGATTGTGGTACCTTGTTGTCCATTAGTGCCAAACCAGCAGTGATTCTTTACCAAATTCCCTGTGACGCGGAATGGTTCACAGTGATTGATTTGTGTCAAGCCTTTTTCTCGATACCTTTGCATCAAGATAGCCAGTATCTTTTTGCATTTCGGTTTGGAGACCGTGTCTTGGCATGGTGCCGAGTTCCTCAAGGGTATACAGAGAGTCCTTCGATTTTCAATCAGATTCTGAAAAAGTGTCTGGAGTCATTGGTTATGCCAGAAGACTCAGTATTGGTGCAATACATTGATGACCTATTGGTGGCATCAAAGACACGAGAAGCATGTGTGACAGATAAAATTGCTCTACTGAACCATTTGGCAGTAGGTGGGCATAAAGTGTCACCAGCAAAATTGCAGTTTGGTCAAAAAGAAGTTCAATATTTGGGACACAAAATTGAGAAAGGAGTCAGGAAAGTATCACAAGATCGAATTGCTGTGATCTTGCAATTGGGTCCTCCCTGAACACAGAAAGAAGTTTGAATGTTTCTGGGCATGGTTGGATACTGCAGACAGTGGATCAGTGGTTTCTCACTGATAGCCAAGCCATTACAGAGATTGACTCACAAAGATGTAGTCGATCCGATTGAACTGGATGAAGAAAGCATGAAGGCTTTTGTTGAGTTGCGAGATAGTCTTTGTCGAGCACCTGCATTGGGAATGCCAGATTATTCGAAAGAATTTGCATTATTCTGTTTTGAGAAAGATGGGTGTGCAGTTTCAGTTTTGACGCAGACACATGGAATGGTGCGTCGTCCAGTGGCATATTTTTCTGCTACTTTGGATTCAGTGGCTGCAGCATTGCCAGGTTGTTTGAAAGCAGTGGCTGCTACTTGTGTGAGTCTTGAGCAGAGTGAGTCAATTGTCATGGGACATCCAGTGAAAGTATATGTGCCACACTCTGTTGAGATTCTGTTAACTCGAACAAGAACACAGTATATGACGTACAGTCGTTTGACTAGATATGAGAGAGTGATCTTGGGTGCTGAGAATGTGACAGTAACAAGATGCACGACACTTAACCCAGCGACTTTGTTGCAGAAAGGATGAAGCAGATCATGATTGTCTGGATGTGACAGAGTTGTGTACAAAACCAAGGCCTGACATAAAAGATACACCATTGCCAGAATCAGATTGTGTGATGTTTGTAGATGGTTCATGCCTGAGAGATTAAAAGGGTGCATTGCGTGCTTCATATGCAGTATGTACAGTGACCATGGTTCTTGAAGCATCTTGTCTAAGAGGGATAAATTCAACACAAATTTCTGAGTTGGTTGCATTGACCAGGGCTTGTATAATTGGAAAATTTTTGAGGATAACCGTATTTACGGATAGTCAATATGGTTTCGGGGTGGTGCATGACTTTGGTCAATTGTGAATGCAACGTGGATTTCTGACTTCTTCAAGATCCCCGATAAGAAACAGCAAAGAAGTAAAAGATTTGCTGAATGCATTACAATTGCCTAAAGAAATTGCAGTGGTCAAATGCCAAGCACATAAATCAGGAAATTATTATGTGGCTAGTGGCAACAGATACGCAGACCAAGTGGCTCGTTTCTGTGCACAAAATTCAGTTTCAATCAATAAAGGAACAGAAAAAAATACAAATTGTCATTTGATGTTCTCTTCTCTAGAAACATGGGATGAAGTTAGACAATTGCAGGAAGAAGCCAGTGAAGAAGAAAAAGAACTTTGGATAAAGTCAGGATGTACAAAGAGACCTGAAGATGAAATATGGGTGTATGTAGATGAAAGACCAGTAATGCCAGATTGTTTACTTTCACAATTTGCAAGGATGTACCATGGAGTGACTCATGTGGGAAGAGATGCTATGATTAGGCTCTTCAAACAGTCATGGTACAATCCAAAGTTCAGGGTTATTGCAGAGAGTCTTTGCCAGAGGTGCGTAGTCTGCCAGCAGCAGAATCCAGGTAGAAAGACTGTTGTTAGTTGGGGACGGATTGGAAAAGCAACAGGTCCTTTTACTAGATTGCAGGCAGATTTTATTGAATTGCCTCCTTGGAATGGACTAAAATATGTCTTGGTTGTTGTCCGCATATCCAGCAAGAAGAAATGATAGTCTAACAGTTGCTAAATTGCTTTTGAGAGAGATTATTCCTAGATTTGGATTTCCAGTCTCTTTAGAAATGGATAGAGTTACTCATTTTAATAATGAAATAATTTGGATGATTTGCGCAGCATTACAAATTGAGCAAACGCTGCATTGTGCCTATCGACCAGAAGCTTCAGGTGTGGTCGAGCAAATTAACGGCACTATTAAATCGAGATTATCAAAGGTGTGTGCATCCACAACACTGAAATGGCCAGACGCTTTACCATTGGTATTAATGAGTCTGAGAAGCATTCCTGATAAAAAGACTGGATTATCCCCTCTTGAATTAATAATGGGGAGAGCAATGAGACAGCCGATTGTACCAGCAAATCAACTGATGAAAATAACTGATGATTTGGTACTTGAATATTGCAAAGGATTGGCTGATGTGGTGCGTTCTGTGTCTCATCAGGTTGGAGAAAGTGCAACCACAACACAGCAAGCACATGATTTAAGTCCAGGGGAGTTGATCCTGGTGAAGAAACATGTGAGAAAGTCGTGTCTGGAGCCTAGGTGGCATGGCCCATACCAGATTATACTGGTAACAACGACAGCAGTGAAGTGTGGCGGCTTGCCGAATTGGATACACGCAAGTCACACAAGAAGAGTCCCAAGTCCACTTGAACGACAAGAAGAAGAAGAGCAGAGACTGGCAGAGAGTCAAGAAGAGCCAGAAGCTGTAGAACGTGAAACTATAGAGTCTGAAGCTACAGATTCTAAGAGTGTTGAACACGTGGATCAAGAACAAAGTCGAATAAACTGGGCACCAGCTACTGGGTCTCGTGAGACTGCTGTTGAAGGTAATGATGGAGGAGTGTCATATGAGAATCAAGAGCAAGTGCAACAGAGAAAAGAACTGAATAAAAGAACTTGATACTGAAACAGAGGGAACTGTGCGAGTTAAGAGAGCAAGAAAAGGTGATGTGTGGCCAAAAGGAGTGAAAAGACTGAAATACACTCTGAAAAAGAAAATACCAGACACGATAGTTGAAGTACCAAACAAAACAGAACAAAGTGAATCAGAAGAAGAATTAGTTTGGAAAACTAAGAGAGAGTAAGAGTTCCAAACAGGAAATACACAGCACCAGAATTGACATATGTGGTGTTGGAAGAATTTGAGCATACAGATCAAAGTAAAGAAGACACTGGTACAAAGCAGAGTGAAGCAAATGGTTTTGAGCCACCCCAAGAGAACTGTGTAAACTAAAGGGTGCAAGAAAATTAAAGAATTCACTCAGAGAAGAAAAGAGAACTAAAAGAAGACATTGAATCAAAGGATGTGAAGAAGATACAAAAAAAGAAAAAGAGGGGTGAAGAAAGAAGGAGAAGGCTTGAAGTGTTTGGATACACTACTTAGATAGTTTTTCTTTATAGTTTTTTTATTTTTTATTTTTGAATTGATATACATTTTTTTCTTAAAATGGCAAAAATAACAGACTGGATATCAAAATCGTAGGTTCAAAAGTAGATGTATTAATGCTTGCTTATATAGTATTTTATTACTAATGTTGGTGTGGTTAACACTAATTGTTATTGTGCCTGTTTTTATGGTAACCAATCATAAAAATAATACTAATGGTGTGTCGAGTGAAAAAGTAGATTTCAAAAGTCTTAAAGAAATCTCTGATACTAATATAGAAAAGATGAAGGTGATAGCATCTACCATCAAGATAAATCAATTAATGACTTTTCGTTAAATGTATTTACTAAGTTGTTGTATGAGTATGTTGATACAATGGATGCAGGAGATTGTTATGTGTGCATGCAATTACCATCGTCTGTCTCAGAGGGGGTGACATATCATCACCTACCTTTAACATATGGTGTGTCTTGTAGTGTACTAACTAGTCTGTTTTACGAGAGAGGTAGTTTACTGTACTATTATTCTAACATGGATTTAGTGTTTTCTGAAATTCCTATTAGAAAGAACATGAATAGAGTGAGTAGTGCAGAAAATGCAAAATATATGGGGGAATTTTTCCACCCAACAAAAACAATTGATATAGTATATGCTCATAGACACAATTTAACCTGTAGACTGCGGTTTGAAGAAATAGAATTCATTAACATGGTAGAGGATAGAAGGCAGGATTTTAAGATAAAAGCTGCTGAGCAAAAGTCTCATGTACCTCCATGGGCTTTCAGAGAAGGAGATTACAAAAAGGGTAAGACATACGCTGCCATGACCCTGGACTGGCATCATAGAGTGAAGCTGTGCTTGCTTAGACTAAAAACTGATTACAACAATTATTTCATTGGTTCTAGTGAATGTGATCATACTTTCCTAATTATGGAAGGATGGGGAATAAAAGGAGGAACTGATCCTGTCTTTCCAGAAATCTATTATGTGTGTGGTAAGAATGCCTACTATAGGTTGCCTGCACATTGGTATGGATGTTGCTATATTGGCATTGTATTTCCAAAGGTGTACCATTTGGATAAAAATGATAGAATCAATGATGTAAAGAATGGACTAACACGTAATAAGAGAGGAGCGAATATTTCAGAAATAGTGGGAGATATTTTTGGAGCATTGATACCTTCAGTTGGAGTCATATTAAACTCGCATAAAATTAGAAAATTGTCCACAGTGGTTGATCGTTTATCAACGGATACTGCTGGTGGTTTCTTGATGATTGATACTGAAATGGTTGCGATTAGATCAATGGTTTTACAAAATCGACTTGCCCTTGATGTATTATTGGCCAAAGAGGGTGGAGTCTGTAATATGTTAAAAATTCAACAATGTTGTACACATATACCCGACAAGAGTAAGTGTTTAGAGGGGTATATAAAGAACATTACGAATCTTCGAGAAGATTTGACTGAACTAAAGGTTGACGGTGTTTGGGAGAAACTTAGTAAGAGTTTTTCTTCCATGGGCAATTGGTTTGCTGCCTTTGGGAATAGTGTATTAGGGAGAATACTAACGCCTATCATTGCAGTGGCTACAGCATTACTAATGATTTTTCTGATCTATAAATGTTGTAAATGCAGAAAAGAGACTTCTGATGTGAAATGAAGAGCAAGAAAGAGAGAAGAGATAGAATTAGAGGACAAGTAAGGGAATTATTATGAAATGATGAAGGATTTAGATGGGATAATGATAAAGCGAGAGAGAACAACTGCTTTCTAAGTGACAATCTGTATTGGTGGGTATTTTGGTGATGGCTCAAAACCCCATCAAAGGGGGATTGATGGAGCAGGATTTTCGCAAAATAAAACCTGCTCGAATTGAACCCTCAGTAACGTTTACTAACTGTGTGCGGTGAAAAACTAATGTGGAAAAGGGCCTAACATGAGGGAAAATGCTATTGCGCAAGCTCGTACTAAAGCACTGAAGTAGGTTGCAAAATGCTTCTTGTCATGACAAAATAAAAGACTAATGCTGCTTTTGTGCACATTATTTATGTTCCCTAGAAAAACAATACTAACATGGGTTGCGCATGGATAAATGCAATATGGGGTGGATGCTTAATGAAAAACATTATAAGTGATTAATAATGCCTGTGTTTGTTTTTCATAGAAGCATGGTTTTCTGTTCTGCGGGAAAACACGGGGTTAATGTGAATTAATGAAATTCTGCAAAATAACACTGAGCAAGATGATGGCAGTGGAAGACAAGTGTTCTTCGCCAGTCCTGTGTGCCTGCCAAGAGACAACTGATAGAAACAAAATTTTCCTTGAGTGAAAGAACACTTCCTTTACCATGCGGCGCGAACGGATAAATGTGACACATAATTTGCTACAAGACTAGGATGAAGGAAACTAATGTTATGACAGAGGCTCGAATTTATATTTCCTGGGGTGGAAGTAGATATGCAGAATAAATGAACAATGAAGAAGATGAGCTAAGGGACATGACGAGAGTGGTGTGACAGTACACCCCCTTCCTTAACCAATCATGTGTAGAGAAATCCTCTGTTCTGACACAAATGTGGGTTGGACATTTGGGTTTTAGGGTATAATTGAGGTTCCTGGTGGGAGGGGTTTTGGAGCTTTGTTGGAGAGTTTGTTGGTGTCTTAATTACCTGCGTGAGGAGAGGCCTTCTTTGCTGTCTCCTAAACTTGAGCTGGCTGTTCCTGTCTGCTGATTCCTGACTTAGTCTTTGCCTCTTCAACTCTTCTTGAGGTGCCTTACTGCTCTCATGGCCAGAGGGTAGATTTCCTATTCAATTGGGTTAGTATAGACAGAAAATTGAATTTGCATAATCATTTGCAAATGTATTTTGTCTCTGAACATTTTGTCTCTTCGCCTTTCCACTCCTTTATGCATTGTCATTGATGAGATGTTTGTTTGATCACATTTCTCTAATGTTTTTGCTCCGTGATGATCTGTGGTTTGTACTGTATTTTGGTATCTCTGAGCATTTATTTCACATTATTTTAGATAAACATTATAAATATACAAATGTGTCTGTCGTTATTAGGTGTGTTTCTTAGTTTATGATTATTTAGAAACAAGTATTGGTTTACCAAACCCTGTCAACTATATAAAGATTGCATAGCCACAATTGGTAAAATAGAAATGAAGACACAAATTGGATTTTGGTAATTTTGGTAATTTGTTTTGGAAATTCACTAATCACAGCTTGAAGGGGCTTGTGGGTAATGAAATTGGGCCTAGTTTGTGGAAAATTATTAGTCCCAGATCACTGGATCAATACCATGTGGACTTTTAGGACCATTTCATACTGTATTTAATTCAATTCGGTTCAGAGGTTTTAGTGTATCCTATGCTGACATCTCTCTTCTGAAATGTAAGATTACTTTATGCTGAATATCAGATGATAATATGTCTAGTTAAAAGGCCATTTCATGATTACTTTCAGGTTGTTTTGTGATCAATTCTGAGCTATGATATTGGGCTGACAATGCTGAATTGTAGAGAATTTTATAATACATTCTCTGATTAGGCAACACTTGATGGGGATGTCCGGCAGAATTCTGGGATCACTTCATGTTGGTAGAAAGTGATTCTGGGTCAATTTCATCCACGTTTATTGGGAAATTAGAAGGTGTATTTGAGGCATTTCATGCAAAATATTAGTGACATTTACAGCTAAAATTCAAGCACAATAAATACTAAATCTAGATACTTGGTGGAAGGTTGATATTGAATCTGCATTTTCAATGTTCAACATATGAAGCTTTTCACAGTCATTTCAAACTGTCAAAATGGATTAATGACTGCTGAATTTTAGGCAATTACACGATGAAAGTATCGCATTTTGAGCTAATTCAATTCGTAGTTATTTGGGAATATTAGGACATTTAATAGTGATATCATGGGGATATTTAATCTAGAATATTGATGTAGGCAAAAAGGTAATGCTGACTTCGTTGGGGTTTATCGATGAGATCCTGGCTGATCTGCCACGAATTAGGTCTTGTTTTGCAAGCTTTCCCTTATAAATTGCCACAATCTTTCACTTTTGTCTTGGCTTTCTGTTGCCGGGACTTTGACACACACAACAAATAGTCAAAAGCAAAATCTGTATTGAAAATCTGAGCAACAAAAGCAGGGCCAGACTGGGGAACCAAAAGCAGCACTGGAAAAAAGCTGAAATCAGCCCCTTCTCCTTGTGCTCTCTCTCTTTTTGTCCATCTATTCTTTCCCTCTTCTCCCTCTCTGATCTCTTTCTCTCTATCTTCTTCCTCACTTTTGAAGCCTCTCCATGCCTGCTGCAAACCTCGGGAGCTTGGAAAGGGACAGAGGCATGAGGAGCGGCCTTGGCTTTCAAAACGGGCCTTCAAGGGCTTCAGTTCAGTGGAGAAATGACCAGTGGAATAAAAGGCCTGTCTGACACTGAACAAAATTAAATAGATCCCAGCTGTCAACATCCTGTGCTCTCTTCCACCATTTTAATTTTTCAAGACAAAGGGACAGCACTGTCATGCTGAATTATTAACAGGCAAAGTCCGCCTCTAACTAAGGCATTAAAAGGGAAACTCTTTTTAAGAATGAAGAAAACACATGTTCCACATTTAATCCCCATACGTTACATGGGATGTTTTGTTCTAGTTTCTGGGGTCCTGCGAGGAAGGTACTGACCCCAAGATTGACACTGAGCATCAGTTGCTCGTCGCTTTGTTTGCCACCTAGCCCTTTTGCCCTCTATCCATCCTGGATCAGCAAATTGAACATGGGTGGCGGAAAGCATATGTCTATGGAAGGTGGCAATCGTGATGTAATGAGGGACACATGCATTTGGAAATACTGCAGCCAAGATCACATCACATGCAACCTAAGTATCATTTTTAAAATAAACTGGTCTGTAAACTGTGCTGCAGGAAACACAGTTCATAATCATGTAAGGAGCCAAAAAAAAAGCAACAGGAGAATTTGTCACTGAGTGAAATTAAGCTTACTGTTCAATTGATATATAATTGTAAAAAGATGAATATTCTAACCATTTGTCATTTTCTTCCTATTAAACATTTCCATCACGAGAAACGCTCCCGCGACACCAATTTCCACGTATCCACAGACACCGCGTCTCCACTGAAACTTTTAATCAAAATAATGACAACGGCAGGAGGGAAACAGCCCAAGAATGGGATGCAGTGAAATCATTTAGTGCCCTGCGCGTACTATCCATTCCGGAGACATTCATCCGGGACTCATTAAACTTGTCATATTTATTGAAAATGTCAAAACATTTTTAGGCAAAATTCCTCAGCCACAGGTGGAATTTATGTTCAAATGTAAAACAAAGGATTTGAGTCACTTCCTGCCCACAGACAGACAAACACACAGTTACTTATTCTGCTGTTATCCGCTAAAAGTACATGGAAGTGAAAGGAGCCAAAAAACCTGGACAGATGCAACCCCAAATATTAGTCTTATTGTTGCCAAAATAGAAGATCAATAACCTTATTAATATTAACAAATTACACAGGGTACCCCAAAAACTAATTAGCATATTTGATGCTTTAATAATAGGTTTTAGTGGCACACATTGGTATGATCTCAGTAGGACAAAAAGCATTACGTGAAATGTATAAATTATTGCAGAGATATTCCTAATGTAACATCCAAGTCATTTGGTCAATGGAAAGTTTGTTTAGACTAGTCAGCAGCCAACGGATGAAGAGGGGGAGATGTGGGAGGAATCAACAACTCCACAGCGCTGCTTCTTGCGGGTGGTTACATCCCCCCCAGGGTTGCTGATATTAACCCTGTGATTGCGTGAAAGTCATGCTCAAGGGCTAGTATGAAACGCACGTCCATCTTCAGCAGTATCTGCAGGGATGTTTCAGATCCCGCCAATCTCATCTTTCACCCTATGTGGTTCCTGTAGACATCAACATGTGGGCAATATGTTCCAAAAGTGGTGATGGAAGTCATGCCTGCAAAACGTAGATTGGAACTTGACAAACTGAAGATCAGAAGGGTGTAGAAAACCACCCCATTCCACACTGCATATGGTTCCTAGAAACTATGAATGCTCTTTTTTGACTTTTTGCCTTCTTTGGTCCTACACATCCCATGACCCCTCCGTGCTCCGTGTTATGTGCCTCATTATTCTTCACAGTGTATCAATTGTACTTCCTTGGGTTGTTCTAAATCTAACCCCTCACGCATGTCTACAGTTGTGCCAGGAGACACTGGTGTGCAGGTACAATGGAGATAGAAAGCTGCACAACACACTCTTCCCGGACGTGAATGCCCCTTGGCTCCCACCTGGAGACTCTGACTCACAGTTCAGTGAGGCAGCCTGGAAATTGTCTGAGCACCATTCATTGACCATTGAAAAGCAAAGAGGGAGAAGTCCTATCAGGTTCTCTCCATGTAAGTCATGAAGATGTACTGACAGGAGTTACTGACGAGGAGTTGGGCATTGTCAAAACCCAAGGAAGCCTGAACCCAGTCAACTGTCTTACAGGGCTCTGCACGATTATTGCACGACTACTCGGTCCACCAAAACACATTTATCCATACTTGGAGTTTGTGTCTCCATTTGCATTTCGACATATGTGTGGGTCCACTTCAATGATACTGACTAGGGTTTCCCAATTTTCCAGCAAGATATCTGCTAAATGTTGTAATTTCTACTGATTTGCAGATAGGCTCCTTTTGATCACCTTTCTTGAAGGTGTGTCATCCACCAAACACAACTTAGTTGCATGTCTACTGCCTCTTTACAATCTTAGGTGGTAGGGGGTTCGCTGTATGAGGGTTACTCCTGTAGAACCTCACAGCTCTGTCATCTAAGAAAGAATTCCTTTTCAATTAGTGAACGGGGGAATGAGGAAGCAGGCGTTCTGCAGGACACAAGTAGTTTTTAGTTTGAGCCTACCAGACCGTGCAGCTGTCTGATTTAAAAAGACCAATCCTCAGCTTACCAAGTACTTACTCTGGATTTAGAGCCCACCCCCTGCTTACCATTGGGTGACTTTACTGTCACTTTCATTTGCTTGCTTCTTATTTGATGACTTGCCTTGACTATCATGTGCTTCCCCTCCCCTGGAGCATAGACTCTTTACTTATGTCTTTCCGCTACTCACTTTTAGGGAACTACTTTTTTCTTTTAGCTCAAGCATTACATGAGAGTACATGTGTTTTCCAGTTGTCTACCTAGTGTGTTTCTCGCCACTATGCTTCATGTTGTTCTCTTGCATGTGTGTGCATCCTTCCCCCTTTCTCCAAGTTGCTCACTCTTTCACCCGTGTGTTTCTTTCTCCCTGCCTCCTCCCCTCGATCAGTGTTGCTCTCACTCGCTTGTGTGCTTCCCTCCAGTCCTTGTGTTGCTCTCTCTCGTGTCCTGCTTTTCCCCTCACCCGCCCACTCATTGTTGCTTCCTGCTCCACCTCTCCTTTGTTACCCCACCATGCAGTCCAATTTTATAATTCCTTTTAAAAAAAACATTTTTATATTTATAAAAGAAAGTGCTTTTGCGCTACTTCTCTTTTTTTATTTCTTTACTGATCCATCTCAGATTTAAATAAAAAATGGCACTTGCAACATTTTGGAAGCACGCATGGTCCCACAATCGTGCATCCGAAGCGACACATACGAGCATACGTCATCACAAGTACGGATGCATACAAAAGGACGTGGCCACATTCAGAGCTCCTTTTTATTCATTTTTTTGTTAATACAATATAGAGTGCAGCATGAACAAAAGGTATTGGCAGAGTGAATAGGTCTCAAAGGCTTTGCCAGAGTTTGTTTTTTCTGTAATAGGGTGTCCTCCACAGAAGCGGACTCAAGTCGTTTGTCTAAAATAATTGGCAACACCCGAATGCCATATTTAAGCCTCTATCTCTACCCTTGTACCGCCCTAAAAATGATCTGATATTTCAGTGCATCTGAAAAGATAGGGCACAAAATGTGGTTTTCGTCGCCCACCCCCTCGCCCCGGTAGAAAACAGAGCAAAATGTTTTGCTTTTCTTGGCCCACAGTAAAGGTTGAAGGGGTGATTTGGTAGTTATTATAACACTCATCCACCCCTCCACCTAATCTGGATGGTTTTTAATAAAGCACCATTGATTCCACTGAAAGAAATCCCTCCAGGCAGAGGCAGCACACACACTCTTGATTGCTAAATTTGCAGCAATTATCATATTCAGTAGCACACTTTAATACAGTATTTATAGATGTATCTATCTGTAATTTGCTTTAATTAAGGTGCATTGATTTCGATGACAGAAGCAGTGCTCAAGGCGGGGGCGGGTCTTATGGGATGTCATTCATGCTCTTGTGCATTGGTGAGCACAGAGGGCTTGCCACCCCAGCAGTCTTTTTGAAGACGGAACTGACAACTTTTCTGACTGCAGCCGAAGAGGCAAATCCCAGTGAACACCAAGAGGAAAAACACGAAACAGACATGTTTCTGTTGTGACACTACTTGTCACCATTTTAGAATATAGCACATGGCTGGGCCAACAGGAGAATGAAAGCCATGTTCATATCAGACTGTTAATTAGTGTGAATATTATGAGTAGTTCACCAAGGGTGAACCCTGCATGGTGAAAAGACGACAGTTAAGTGTGTGCCTCATTTTCCATGATCTACAAGATTTAGACGAAAATAGGAAGCAATGTATAAGAACTGCTGCCATTCGCTTGCAGTTTAGCAGTGCTATGTCTGAGTAACTTTACTATTGCCCATCACATTAGTGTTCATATTATCAACATCAGAAGGATTTAATGCTGAATCAACCAGCCAAGATCAACCATCCTGGATCCGACTCCGGCAGTGGGCGAGGCATTGCGTGCCAACTCTGTAGGGCAATCAAGGAGGGTCAGAGAGAAACAGAACAAGTGAGATCAAGATTTATACCAAAAAGGTGGCATCTGCCGCAAAATTAACATTTATCCAGTTACACCAAGCCAGAGTATCCCAGCGAGGGACCAAAGGCATGCCCATTTCTATAGATTGGAGGGTAAACCCTCACATTGGCTAACTAGATTCCATCTTTACCTCAACACTTTGCTACCTGCCTTCAGATGTGGCGACAAAACTTCCTAGTAACTGCTTGGGAGGGTAGAGATACACCAGTTCCACACGGAGCAGCAGGAGCACCGACACCCGTTCTAGAATGGTCTGGGCTTGCTCGGACTGGATGAAAATCCGATTATTTATTTGATCTTGAATTAGGATGGCCTGCACTGTTTAACATGATGTTGAAGTCCCACTCTTAAACTGCATTGGATTGATTATTTCCATATAGCCAGCAAGATGGCTCTTACAAGACCCAAGAATTGTAATAAAGACCAGAGTGCAAAAGGCAGGCGATCATCGGTTGCTCTGAACAGCACAATGTTTAGTGAAGCAAAGCAAGAATTCTCTGGCAGATCCTTAAGTCGACATCCCTAGAATAAAACAGCTGCAGTGCAAGTACCAAGTCGAATTGTGTATTTATCGCCTGCTAAAATTCTGTGGTTGGTAAAGCTTAAACCGTTGGGATCCCATACAGGACTGGAGTAGGTACCATAGATGAACGGACTACTTTGACGAATGTGTGACTAAAGGTGTCCGCCCCCACCGGGATCATAGATAGCTGCTCAATTTCGCAGCCTTTATCACACCTGATGGTGGGAACTGTAAGTACGGCTACATCCCTGCACTCACAGCACACCTTAGTGTGTGTGCGCTGATAATTCACGTGGTCACCGAAAATTGGCTGCACTTCACTTTCTTGGTCCTGAAGAAAGCCTTTGTATCTATTGTTTAGGCTGAAACATGTAGACCATTCCTTTTGGATAAAGAAGACCAATAAAGTCTTTATAATATCCACCCTACTTTTTTAACCGTGTCCTCGGACCTCAGGAATAAATTGTTCTACCTTGACAGAGGATCCTAGAGGCACTTTTAACCTGCACTGTTAGACTTGGCATCTTTTGGCGTGTTTCCCCTGACTTTTTGCTTTCTGACCTCCCGGTTTTGACTCTGTTTTTGCTGGTGTGATGATTCTGCGCACTTTCCTCACTGCGGTCAAGTGGGAAAGTGCAAGTGCTCCTGTATAAAATGTGTTATGGATTGGTGTTTCCATGATTGGCCTATTTGGTTTATCTGTCAGTCCCTTGTAAAGTGCACTACGAGTGCCAGGGCCTATAGACCAAATGCTGTTGGTGGGCTGCAGCACTGGATTGTGCCACCCACGCAAACAGCCCGTAAAGTGTAACTCGGGCCTGCCATCGCAGAGCCTGTGCGCAGCCTGAGGCTGCCATGTCGACTTGGCAAGTGCACACACTTGCAAGTCCCTAAACCTTCCCTTTGCTACATGTTAGTCACCCCTAAGGTAGGCCCAAGGTACCCCTGTGGGCAGGGTGCGTTGTACGCGAAAGGTAGGACATGCCCGGGTGTGTGCGGCATGTCCTGATAGTGAATTACAGCCTAGTTCGTTTTTCACTATTGCAAGGCTACCTGTTCCCCTAGGCCAGAACGGGCAGTTTTGATTATTACAGCTTATAATCCTAACTGACCCCGGGAACATGGTAGAAATTCGAGTTTAGTATGCCTGGACTCAGAATGATAAAATGCAGCTTTTAGTAAGGTTGGTTTTAACATTCTGTGTTTGAAAATACCACTTTTAGAAAGTGGGTATTTTCTTGTCTAACCATCCAAGCCTGCCTCTGCGAGATTGTGTATTCCTTGTCTGGAATGTGAGTGACAGGGGCTGGGGGATGCCAGGAGACAGGGTGAGTCAGCGCAGGGCTGAATAGCCAGATCGACCTGTAGATGGGTGGGAGGGGTCGCACCTGGGCCCTGAATAGGACAGTGCCTTCCCTCCACAATGCTGGCTCCACCTCCTGTGGTGCGTCTGATGTCCCTGGCCCACTCACTGAAAGAAGGGACGGAGACTTGTCAACAAAGTGCTCCAGAACTGGTTTGGACTAGGCGAAGGCCTCTCTGCCTTCAGAGAACAAAGGAATTTGGGATATAAATATTGGGGCCCTGACCCCATGAATTTAGATCTCGCTGGAATCAAGGAACCTGCCAAGACGAAGAGCTGGAAGAGCTGCCAGGAGGAGTACTGCCCCTTTGCTGTGTTGTTGCTTTGTTGGGCTGGCCTGCAGTTGCTGCTTCTGTCTTGGGCAGTGAAAGGACTGGACTGAACTTTCTCCAAACTTGTGCTGAGTATCTCCAAGGGCCTGAAACCGAGCTGGCCTCCTGTTAAGAAGTCTCAGGGACTGCAAAGACTTCACAAGCCTCTGGGTACCGCTTCTGGAACGCTGTTTCAGTTGCCACAGAGGAAGGGAACTGCAACCGACTCCGTCAACCGAATCCATCCCTGGCCGGTGACCTGTTTGCACCGCAGACCGCATCGCCCCGCTTCGCATCGCAACCCTGGTCTCACCGTGGGCGACGTCCGACGCCGCCAACATCGAGCCGCTGCTTGCACCGTGACCTGGGGGCACCGCAGTTCGCATCGCATCGCTTCACTGGGCCAGCCGGACCAGACCGACACTGTCGCTGCAACTGGCTCAAGAGTCGAGACCGCACCGCATTTGGGGCACCGCTCGCACGTCTGCGACGCACCGCTCCGACTCGCATCGCTGTCCGACGCCAGCTCCCGCACTCCGGCTGGGTCGCCTGCATCGCAACCTGTCAGCACCGCATCGAGCCTCGTCTCACCCTGCATCGCACGCCTTGGGCTCACCGACTCCGTCTGCACGACGCTCATCGAGCCGCTGCCTGCACCGCATCGAGGGACACCGCACCTTGCATCGCTCCGTCTTGCACCGCAACCGCGACGAACGCCGACCGGCTCGTACACTCCGTACCAGCCACAACGAGAAAAGGTACTGTGACCGAGTCTGTTCATGACTCTGCTGGCCCGTATCGACGCGGTCGGCTGGAACTGTTAGACTCTGTGGTTTTCAGCATCACGGTAGGCTCGGACGGAGCTACCGACTCGTACGAACTTTGCTTTTGTGCTATTCCTGCAAAGAAGAAGTTAACGTATCAAGTATTCATTCGTAAAGTACAGTATTGTGGATTTTTGTCGTAATTGGTCTTGTCTTGAGTATATAAAATATTGGTTATTTTTCTAAACTGGTGTGGTGTCCGTTTGTAGTGCTTACACTGTATTACTGTTGGTTATGTGCAAATGCTTTACACACTGCCTCTGAATTAAGCCTGACTGCTCGTGCCAAGCTACCACGAGGGTGAGCAGGGGTTACTTCACGAGTGTAACAACCCTTACCCTGACTAGGAAGAAGGGTCCCTACTTGGACAAAGGTGCAAGCCCTTGCCAACTAGAGATCCCATTTCTAACATGCACCTAAAACTCACTCCCTTCACAAAAATCACCCGCTCCGCTCTAAATCAGGCGTCGTAGCACAGCTGGGTTGCATTCGGCAGACCAGCTGGGAACCCAATGATGAAGTATGCCACCAACTAGGTTGGTGGGTGAGGGTTCTTTTTCAAAACCTATTTGGTTTTTTTCCCCACCTCCGCTTGGCATTGTGTCGCCTTGTTTTGGATTCCCTTGCTGGGTCCGTCCCTTTTGTTGTCTGAAAGCTTAAACTACAACACATTTCTGTTGTGATGTACAAAGTATGTACTGCATTAAAGTACACCCTCTTCTTCAAAGTACAATACATTGCATCCAATTGGTATCCACCATTCACAATCAGCTACTTTCGGAGATGCTGTTTCATTCAGCAGGACACATAAAACTCTGATTCATCGATGCTTTTGCTATTGGTTTACATACTCCTCACTATTGGTACCCCAGGCCTCAGGCCCAGAAGATGGAACCAGACCTCAGATGGAACTGATCCTTCAAAGGTACAACAGCCATTTAGTTTCCCTGCGGCAAGCTACAAACACGAGAGCCGCTGTACAGCTGTAACGGAGGTTATGAGCTGGGCCGCGGAAATGATGATTCGAGCCACTATCTTGGCCCAGGCAGGTCACAGTTCTAATCCACTGTTTTGATGCCTCGGAGGGCTTTCATTGAGAGAGGGATAGAAAGAAGCACATACAAGCTGACCAAAACATAGTTTCAGCTACCCTACACATATTATAGGCACACGAATATGGCAACAGAATAAGACCATGAAATTCTTTGCAGCCAAAGAAAGCTACACGCAACGTCTGTTCACATAAGAGACAGCAAAGCAGCAGGACAAATGCTCAACTAGGCATTTTAATCAAATAAACTATGAGTGTGGGTAGAAGGGTGGGGTGACAGCCCCCTCGCCCCACTATGTGCACTGCTATTCCATTCCCTCGGGCCAACCTTTCGGCTCAACACAGCACCCCCCTGACGCCAGTGACCGAAATAACAAGCACTGGTTAATGTCAACTCACTCCTGTCTATGCACCATAGTGAAGGAGTGGTTCTGGACCAACGAGTGCCAATGAGAAGAGGTGCACAGGAGTGGCTCAGCACTCACATGAGGACTTCTTTCAAACACATATGGTGGGATCAAACTCAGGTACAGAATTGGAAAGGCTTTGGCAGAGGATTATTATTCATAGAAGAACAGAGACATAGCTGTCAGCAAAGACGTGCGCAGGGTGCTCTAACCGCAGAAAACAAATTCAAGCAATTTGCAAAAATAGAGAAGTTATTGAAGGTTGTTGACATAAGGTTTGCTGGGTGTGGCTTTAATCCAGACAGTCTCCTCTATTCCCCTCCAGCCAGACGAAAAAATACATCTTTGTGAGTAAAATGGAAATGGCATCTACAGAGACGAACACTGCACATGTGATGTCCCTCCTTTGAATGAATGGAGCTTTTCAATATAGCCTGCATTGCTTTGCCTGTAGGTGTCCCAGCAAGTCAACATCTGAGCATTGTTAAATGTGAGGGAGTACCACTGATACATCTTTATTCATTGGCCCATTGCTGCCTTTAATCACAACGCTACCACAACAACAGAAGCTTATCACCCAGCAGTGCATCTTAGCCATAATTAAGGTGACTGGCTTTCCATATGCATACAGAAATAAACAGTATTACAGGACGAAAACAAGGTATTTTGTTTCTGTTCTGTAAAAAAGAGCTAAGAAAAAAAGTTCATTGCATAGCAGTCTGCCTGCAGTTAATGCTGAGGGGACCTGGTGACCAGCACAGTGTTAATGTTATATGGGCGTAATCACTGGCACTGCACCTGTCTGATGGAGGCATGATGCCTGCCACAATAGCGGTCTGATAGGGTAGACATTTTGGCAGAGAAGCTGTCTGAAAAGAGAACCACAATCTGCATGATTACAAGTGCAAACCTTTTTATTCGCATGAATACTGCATAGCAATGCATGATCACTAACACAATCAATGTCCGCCAAGACAGCTAAGTGGACCACTGCCTCAACTGTGGGGATCTGCATGTATCCAAAGGTTACAGGTTCGAATCCCGGTGGATCCACCTCAGTAAGGATACAGTGAGTACCAATGAGGTGGGTAACATTTAATGCCGGCTAGCACCCCATGGACATGGTAGAAATCTGAAACTGTGCTATTAAGGGCTAGCATAGGTCTACGATCACCCACATTTCAGAATCTCATGGGCCCCCACTGCGTAATAAATATTATTGCGAGCCATGATTAACAGAATATATCCTGCATCATCTCATTTGATTTCTGTAATACAAGGACATTATAGACATATTAACTAGGCTGTTTTGTTATCGCATAGGACATCATTCTGAGTGGCCTTTTAATGTTCATAGGGAAGGTAATGGGAGTCGCCAGACCCATTGGAATTACAAGATCCACAGCGACTCCACAAAGCTCTCGTCAAAAGCAGGTGGAGTGCCAGGGTGAAACACTAGATCACCATGGAATGCTATGCCCTCTTTAGCATTTTTATTTTTTATTTAATTAAAACAAAAATAAAGTTGCACTCACTAGCAGAGACTTAAGGATAAACTTCAACAAACATGTGGAAAACACCAACTACTTACGTAAATAGTAAACTTGAAAAGGAATGGCACAGAATTAGGTAAAGCAGATCCCTTAAAAGCAAGAACTATGGTCAGACCATGTTCTTGTACACACCCGTCAAGCTGCTCTTGAAAATGCCTAACAATGCCAGCCTAGGGGAGCAGGGAAGAGAGGATGCCCGAGCAGCATTGAGGAGCCGTGAGAAGCTTCTGGACAGCAGTAGGGTGCTCCATAGGGGTGCCCACCACACATTCTCGGATCACTGAGTGACCAGGAGCCGTACCCAACTCCTGCTCCCAGGGCCCGAAGCTTCCTTTGTCCCCATGACATCACTTCCTGGGCTTTCTCTCTCTCTCTGGCTCCCTGGGTGGCGTTGGGCTCCTTTAATCCGGTAATGTGATTTTCTTAATTCCACCTCTTAATTGCCCTAATGAAGACCAGCTTGGAGCCTCCCAGGCTGGCAGCCGCCCCTCTGTGAGCCCAGCAGGGAGAGCTCTCAACAATGCCGGCGGGCTTTGGACGTCAGGGCAGAGCCACAGTTCACTCACTCATCTCCGAGCTCACTTGCTAAGTGTGGTAAATTGATAATGGCCGCCCTCCTCAGCACAAGGGGGGGGGGGGATTAACAGGGGGCGTGGGATCCATGTATTCTCCCCCAGTCCCCTATAATTCACTTCAGTTTACTGTAAACACTGGACCAGCGCACCCACAATACATCACAGGGGGCGCCTCCTTTCATCACTTGCTACAGAGGAATGGAATAACCAGATTTGTTCCACTGTTTATATTTCATGTGTAACGCCTACACTTTGAAATCCACATCTCTACGTAACCATGTCTGCAAATCAATGTATACTACGTGATGACTGGGGTTCACTTTACGTTTCTAGTTCTAGTGCTTTGTAAAATGCAATTCACGTTAATCAAACCGACTGCAAACACATTAATATCCCCCTCTAATATTTAATACCGACATAAAGGATGGACGCTGTAGCACTATCTCATTGTTCAATGCTATGTATAGTATAAACATCCTGTGAAGTACAACGCCGACAGAGTCTCTCGGAAAGCATAATAGCCTGTTATGAATATTTTATTTTGTCTTTCTCCACCTTCCTCTCTTCCCCACAATCTATCCTTTTCTCTTCCTCCAGTTTTGTGTTTATTTCCACTCCTCCCTACTCTCTACCTGTGTCTCTCGTCACCAAATAGTTTCTTGGCTCCACTAGCCTTCATTTTCATACTCCTCATCCTCCACTTAATGTGCATAGTTGTCAGCTGGACTCATTTTATGACGATGAAGAGCTATCGGTTTACAGCCTGAAGCATGCTGGGACTTGTAGTCCTATTCTTGTAATTCGAAAGTTCATCATGCTTATTGCTGCTGACTGAAACACCTAGACAGGTGCAAATTACTCCAGCGAATGGTGCCAGTTGACAGTAACAAAAAAGGCAGGATATTTTGAAGACACTAATACTCAGGGCCACTGGAATAATGCATTTGTGTGATTGTGGTGTTTTTTGCATAATTATAGATTTGACTCATTTGCCACATAATCCATCATCTGCTGCATAATCTGCAGATTTTAAACCAAAAAATTGGTTTCTAGCTCAAACGGTTTAAAAGCTACTAAAAACACAGCAAAACATATTGCTGCACAGTGGAAAGCTCTTTGCAAAATTTGACAGGTCAGCTTTCGGTTGCTTATTGCTATATTTGGATGTTAAACTGGTACTAATGAGGTGCAACCAATGCACAGACAGTGTTATAAAGTTTAAAAATGACAAATTAATGTAGTAATATCACAAAATGTGCTGCATTATATGGCACAATTTGCGGTTTCTTGCCGTATAATTTACACAACTCTGCTGCATAATTTGGCCATCTCCTGCCACATAATTCCAGTGGCCCTGGCAATACTCCTTCACATATAGGAATATTACTTAAAGGCCAGAGACCTATGTTTCCATATTCTCTTAACTTGAAACTCTCCAGCATCATAGATCAAATGAGTAAAGCAATCTCTGGAATCAAACTCGAGAGAAAGGAACCAGATCAATGAAATGGGCCATGTTCACAAGAAGCTTGGGTCACTACTACTTGAATGACCAGAGGATACTCAAAAACAGTACCTCCTGGGCCTCCATAAATTTATGTTTGGCTAGTTGTAGCTACAACTATTAGAAGGAGTTCAGGAAGTGGAATCTGGGTCTGGCAGTATTGTAGAGGTTTGCCTTGAGTACAGTGATCAGGAGATGCATCTCCTGCACGTTCCAAACCCCCACCGATGAATGCATAGCATGCACCTTTCGGCAGTTGGTGGCCAAAGCCTTTAAGAATCAGTGGTGTGCTCCAGGACTGGGGATATGCGAGCGGGTATGCTTTTTCTCTTTAACTGTATTACCTTAAATCTCTCATGAGTCCGGACTGATCAGTATGGTATTGCTTTGGCTGTGCCTCTTGTGGTTTCGGGAAACATCTTTTAGGATGAAGCCGGAATCACGCTGTGCTTTCACAACGCCGACAATAGAACGAACGCGTCGTTAGTACGCATTCGTTCAGCACGCAAGTCGGGATTCCGTCGTACATTCTGTGGTTTCTTGTGGCTTTGGAATTTGAATCCTCAGCTCTCTTGCTTACCTTTAATGGCTGCCTATTGAAGTGGAGCGTCCAGGTGCTGCTCTGTCATCTTCAACTTGTGGCAGGGAGGAATTCAGAAGTTACTAGTGTTTCCAACATTTTCACAAGATTCTGTCAATCTTGTTTGGGAGTCTCGAACTCAAAGTACCCAAAACCTGAATGCAGCAACTTGGAAGACATTATTTAGCTGGGGCACATGAGAATTTGATTCCCTCTAAAGCACTTGAGGTGGAGTTAGAAAACTTTATGACTTAACTTTTTGGTGAGGGGAAAAGTCTTAATACAGTTAACTGCTTTTGGTCGGCAGACTGATCCCAAAGCCACTCAGGGGATGGGATCAAAGTCTTTTGGGAAGAAACTGTTAGAGAGAAGTCATCTGATAGGTCTCCACTGCCTCACTACTCACATCTTTAAGGTTGGCTTTCTACTCGAGTCCTGGCCATGAAGCAGTTGTCAGAGAAGTTGTCCACGTTACTCTGTCTTATTTCGTGTAGGAGAATTAAGCATGTGAGACCTCTGTGCATTCCTTATAAATCCAATTTTCAAGAGTTAGCTAGTTTGCTTCAGTTTCAGTCAGTCAGGCAAATATTCTATATTCGGTTAATTAAAACCATAAAAGACAATAATAATATCAGAATACATAATATCATGAGATAATCCAAACTATTTCCAGTACATCAATAAACATACACACATAAAAATGTTGTTAAAAATGTGATTTAAAAAGTTACAAATCCAATTCTATTTCTATACAGTAAAACCACAGGACCAAATCCACATGATATCAATTTTCACAGAATTCGAAGCCAGTGCAGGTCGTCTCTTTCTGCTTCTGAGAGCCCCTACTAAAAAGCTAGCTACATGAAAACATACTAGAGCACTCTGCAGTACCTGTAAGTATATTAGAGCAGGTCTTACTTGTAGGAAATGTTTCCCTTTTAACAATGGTAAAATATATTGATGTCTTAACGAAGAGTAATGATCACAAAACGCATGGCAGCTTGCATAGAAAAACTGTCACAGCTGCAGGGGCCCATATTTTCAGCGTTATTCCACCCCTGTGGTTCCGCAAGCAACCAACGCAGTAACTTTAACCTAAATCTCGTTAAGAGGAACCGATGATGAGGAATTGGGACCACTGATAGGTAAGGCTCTATTGAGGGGCAAGACTTTAGTAAAATATATATTGGTACTGAGGGTTTACAAAGCTCTCTAGCTTCTCTCTCTGATAGGACAACAGAGAGGAAATATTTCTTGACCCAGCCGAGGTCTTTTCTTGTGATCCTTTCTGGGAACCAGTATTACTCAGGGAATCCCAGCTTCCAACTGTAGGTTTAATATAGCTAAGCCACTGGATACTATTAACCTTCTCCAGAGACAAGCAGTCTTTTATGATTGTCTGGTTTAATTATAGGTCCGGGTTAATCCAGATCCTAATCCACCCAAGTAGAGGACGGAGAGCCAAAAGGTCTGAGATATACTCAACACCTATCTCTTCCTGAATAATAAAGGAGGTTGTGGGACTGACAACAGCCCTCTCATACATTTATTTTCCATTATCTGTAAATCATTAGCCTCCTTGTAGCCCCACATATCTCTCCCATTGCTGGCCATGTAGATACATTTAGAATGATAGACCTTAGCAAGAGTCTGTACAGGTTTAGCACCCAGTGTACTAGCAAAATCTAAAAACGCTGCTACGGCTCTAGCCATTGTATTCCTTTTTGCCCTCCTTAACGGGGCCCAAGTGCCACTTTCACCGAATGAGTCCCCCAAGCAGAAGAAGGCGTTCAGCCTAGTGATTTCTGCACCTTCCTCAAAACATTTTCATTGACTTTTCAATTTGGGGCCCATAACCATGATGGGGGATTTTGTGTAATTTGTACTCCGATCTAAGGAATTCATAAAACCTACGAAAGAATGGAGGAGCTGCTGAAGCCCCACTGAGCTTCTGTTTCACTAGGTGAACAAAGCCCAGCTTAATCTAAAATGTTTAACCCTTTTTGAGATCACCCTCCGTTGTGTGTTGTGAATTGTCTGAAGGTTTACGAGACAAGAATATCAGAATGTAGCCTTTGAGTGAGAACTAGCTGACATCTCTTTCAGAAAGTAATTTTTATTATTATGCACTATACGCATCGGCGGCCGGCACAGGTAAACGAGGTGGTGCAGGATGGGATGAGAGGGGGGAGAATTCGACAGACGGAATAGGTATAATTAAATAAATAAATAAATAATACCTATTCCGTCGTCTTCCCCCCCTGCCGCGCCCTGCCCCACCTCACTGCGCTTACCTGAGTCGGCCACCACTGACTATACGCAATGTGGCCTTCAGCTCTGGGTAATTTTCTGAATACAGTGCTGAAATGACAGGATGCAAGCCTTCCAGTGTCCACTGTTGCAATCCAGTGTCCATTCTTGTTTTCAGATGTCCACTCTTGCCTTCCAGTGCCCACTCTTGGTTTCAGATGTCTACTCTGGCCTCCCAGTGGCCACTCTTGCTTTCCAATGCCCATTCTTGTCTTTCAATGGCCACTCTTGTCTGTGACAAGATTGACCATCAATGCTTTGAATCTGTGATGTGCTTTTAAAAAATATATCCCAGTTGTCACTGCAGCCATTTAGACCTCAACAGATGCCTACAGGTAAATAGCATTGCACACAATTCCTGGAGCCATAGATGGGTGTTTTTCTCTGAACCATGGGGTTTTACCATTACATTTTTGTCACTGAAACATTAAAGGAATTCCACGTCACTTTTCGATATGAAGGTGTTTGTGGCAAAGCCATCCACTTTTGATTCAAATACCTGGTAGGGAGCCAGCTGGACAACCTCACTGCTCAAGCCATTTGCCCGACGTCTGGTCAGGTGCACGAGAAGGATTGGGAAGTCCTATCACCTGGTAACTGTTGGTCTCTTTGCAGGGACCACCAACACATTTCACAAATGTGTACCAACTGATGCTTACGGGTTGGATTTTAGAATCAAGAGCGCTGCTGGCCATAGATTGCTGAATTAGGGTGCTTGGATTGAACTTGTTGGTCAAAGTGTAGAATATTCTATTTTCAGCTGAGTAGAGCCCTGACAATAGGTGGGTGCTGGCTCATTCATTCGCTTCCTGCTCGAGACACCATAACCGTGCACAGGCCCTGAATAGTAAGATCCTCACTTCGGCATGCAAGCCCACCCTAAAACTCGGCAGGATTAAAACACCAACAGGACCCGTATCTTTTCAGATTCTTTCCAGATCTGCATTTATGAGGAAACTAACAATTCTGTAAAGAAAAGACTTTAAGTATGTGATGCCTGGCGGGTAATCCTCTGGCTTGTTTAAATCTGGGCACAGATGCACACCAACAATAGACATATATGTGCACTTTAAAATACTGCCGCCTAACTTCCTCGTCTGGCAGCTATGAGGCACAGGATCACACAGTGTGTTAAAGAGGGATACCCAGGATTAGAGTCTTGGACTCATGGTTCCACAACAGACGACTTAACCACATATCCTCTCTGGGACACTCTGGGGATGTGGCTCGATCACAGTGCCCCGTTGGAGTAGAGGACTTGCAGGCAGCCAGCAACCTCCAGTCTTCCCCGGCTGCTCACTCGGATAACCGGCCCTCTGAGGCAGCTCCTGGCGCTGAGGCTGCAATGCGCAGAGCACAGGCACTGGTGCAACAATATAGTTAATGAAAGCAGACAATGGACGCCTCTCGTTTGACGGGGCTCTTGACAGCCGAGAGCCACCTCTATTGACCACTGCAACCCCTTCCATTTGCAGGTCAGCCAGTGGAAGAGGGGGTCATCCCAGGGGGCGACAATCCCGACAAATCCTTTTAACACGTTTCTTTTCAATAAATTAACTTCATAACCCTGCGCCCCTGCGAGCACTCTTTCTTTTCCTCTAAACCTATACTTCTGTCATTCAGTGCTAACCTGTCACTTTAAGAGGCACTCCTGCCCTGATGAATGAGGCGCAGCGAGAGACACCCCGGAACAAACGAAAAGCACAGATTCTGCATATTTATAACAGCGGACGGTGGTCCAGCGCCGCCTCCATCTCTCCATAACTCCATCTGTACTGCGGCCACTGAAAGTACCGGCGCCGCCCCCCTCTCCACCCGCTTACTTCCGGCCTTGATTTCCACATCTTTTTTCACTTGTCACAACACACCTCCGCTGCATTTTTCCCTTTCATCATTTG
The DNA here is from genome assembly GCA_963921515.1 of Calotriton arnoldi. NCBI lineage: Eukaryota > Metazoa > Chordata > Amphibia > Caudata > Salamandridae > Calotriton > Calotriton arnoldi. Next base: position 2,372,051 of record CAWUFW010001347.1, on the reverse strand, counting down.
GTAATCTGCTGCCACTTAACATATCTCTCTTTTTTCTACTTTCACACCTGACCGCCGTTTCTGTTTCACCCACCCCTTTCAAGGGCCTTAAAGTTCCAACCATGCAGACAGCTTTTCTTAAGACAGCTACATTTCCATTTTTCACTTGCTGGTCCTTCTCGGGCTCCTTGTTGGACACGTCTCTGGTCGTTGTATTGGAGGTCATAAATGGCTCCGTCTGTATTTTACATATATATATAGCCCTACTGACAGAATAGCTTCGCCCGCGCGATTGATCATTCGTTCGCTGATACTTAATTCGAAGAGAGCAATCATCAACATGAGTTTCTGCCTTTTTTTCAAAGCAATTCTTGGTATAACTAAGCATTTAAATGTGTTTTCTGCTGCAAAAATCACTCTGTAGAATAGAGATGGAATAATGGGTCACCTCCATTTATGTGCACAAACCTTATAGTTGTCCCATTAACAGTATCTAGCATTACCCAGCAGTCACTACACAATCAGTCCCCCTCTTAAGTCGTTATTTCAGACTGTTGTTGTGCCCCTAAAAGGACCCCTATGTTACAGTTTTTGGACCAGTAATCAAGACCCATCAGATACAGATTTCTTTGTCCTCGTGGTCCCACATTAGACTATTAGCGCACCAGCGTTCAGTTGTTTTCCCTCCCCCCCCCCCAATGATATAACGAGTATGTCACGAATCGTACCCCAATTAGACAGTAATTATGGTAATTAAATCCCAGCAGAGCGCCACTGGATTTGTCATCTTGCGCCCAGGAAATAGTTATTTTGCCATGTGACAACTAAAATTATGCTCCACGAGTCAGTTTCCAACCTACTAATTGAGACTCCACTAAACTGTTAGTGTGCCAGTAACCACGCCCTAATATATAAGTTTGCGTGGCACTGACTAGACGTCATCATGCAGTGTAGTGTGCCAAGTGTTCAGACAACCATCAGACTAGCTATTTCTTGTGCTGGTAATCATGCACTGATCAGTTTGTGTGCCAGTCAGTAGACCACATCAGATGGGATGAAGCTCTCTTTATTGCAGTAGCTGCAGTGGCTTTGGGTGTGTGAGTTGCCCACTGCACTCCAACCAGGCTTCCCAGTAGGGGACATTTTGCTTCTGTACAAAAAGGCCCGTGGCACCCTTGCTATACCTCTGACCATCAGACCAGACATTCACTGTGCCAGTAATCTGAACTCACCAGAGACTCATTGTCCTTGTAACAGATCCCCAATTAAATAATTCCTGTGAGAGTAACCAGTACCCTATCAGATTCCTGTAGTTGTTACTGTGCTCACAATCCTGTTTCAACCAAATAGTTGTGAGTGTATGTCATAATTAGCTAGTTTGTGAGCAACTGATTAGACCCAATCAGGCACTTATTGTACCAGCAACCACTGCCTAACAGCCAATCATTGCAAGTCTTGTGCAAGCAATCTGGCCTTTACCAAACTGATATTGTAACATCAATCAATTCTCAAATAGGTAGTTCTGTTGCCTACATCAACGATATTCATTTTTAGGTCGATCCTAACAGACAGAGCAAACTGCCTGGTTGCTAACCAAGAGCATACAGTGGCTTGCAGCCCGCCCTCTGCTTATTATTGGTTGGTGCTACTATAACACTTATTTTCTTGCTTTTTCTAGAATAGCTTTCCTTGTTTTGGTCTGTTCATCTTATGTTTATCCCTCCCCTGGTACATAGCCTCTTTATCATCTCTTTGATTAGTTGGCTTCTATGCTTCCTCTGTTCGTTTTTAATGAACTACTGTTTTTTTTGTTTAAGCACTTATGAGAGTGCATGTGTTTTTTAGCTGTCTCCCTCATGTTTTTCTCTACCCCTCCATGTTGCTATCTCTTGCCCATGTGCTTTTCACCCTCACATATCCACATTCGTGTTGCTCTCTTGCCCGTATACTTCTCTAACCAAGCTCCATGTTGCTCTTTTTACCCGTGTTGCTTTTTCACACGTCCGCCATGTTGCTTCACATCTGGTCCACCATTTTGCTTCACACCCTGCCCAGTGTTTCTTCACCTCCACCCCCTCCCTGCTCATGTTTAATTAAAACAAAAAAAAGCTCATTAATGCTACATTTAAAAAGAGTACTTTCACTCTACTTTTTTTTAATGTACTGATTCTTCACAGATCGATAAAAAAAGGCTGTGTCTGCTTGTATGCACACCTCTAAAATGATGCAGCTGCCACATCATTGCATCTTTTTTTTATTTTTAGCTTAGCCATGCAGCAAAGCAGCTGTGTTGTTATACTGCAGGGGTAAAAAGGCACTGGTAAAGCCGGTCGGTCTTATATACGAGACCCATGACTTTGCCAATACTTGCTACCAATATTATTGACCGGAGTAGGATAAAAGTCTGAAAGCAAGTTACGCCAGTTGCACACAGACCTCTGCTGCAGGCACATGAACCACTGGGCTACGCGCCACCAGTTATCCTTTTAAACCTAGAAAGGAGGGCACGGCAGGGGTGGTGATTACTGCCAGGGCACTGGAATGTCAGGATCCTCATTTAATGATATGAATGCCGCTGTGGCGTGGACTTAGGAGGGGTTCACAGGGCGGCTCTGCAATGGGTTTCCATGGCCAGTCCTTCTCAAAGGCTGCTAATCCACAGTAATCCGGTTAAATACGGATATGGCCATTAACATGACTGTCTTTTTCAATGCAGTTCAGCCTCCCTCCTCCTCCAAAGACACACACCACCGACCAGCCTCTTCAGTCCACAGCAGGAAAGCGGCTGTCTTTAAGAACAGCGTCCACAGACTTTGAAACGTAAACTTTTGTTTTCCATTAATGAACAAAACATGCCCTAACTATTCATCTCTCATTGCTTCAAAATGGAAACAACACACCACTTCACAGTCTTTTTTTCCTAGTTACATTACATTCCAGTTTCATCAAACCTGAGAGAGACAGCTCCTTTCTCCAATCTAAATGACTTGGCCGAAGATTCCCCCACCTCCTTTAATAGATTCCTCCTGCCCCTTGATTTACAAGTGGGTGGGAGCATAACTCGTGACCCCAGCCACTATCAATGCACAGCCCCCTTCCTGCAGAGGTGACACCACCAGAGGGTAGCTGGGTTTCATAAGTAATGTAATGAGGAAGAGAAGAAGTGGTGTAAAGAAGAGTACAGATAAGTAGTTCAGACGCTTCCCTTCACATCTCTTCCCCTGTACAGTACTTACCCCCATGAGAATATGTGAAGAAAAAGGTCCTACGTTCTTGTTTGGAGACTAACATTTAAAAGAGAGATGTATGTAAAGAACCGAGAACCAGGTAGTGCACCTGCACTTTGTTTTGATTTCAAAATACTTTATTGGTTTCACAAGGTATACAGAAGGCATACATCAGTGTAACATAGTGTAACACAGGCAAGGTTTACATGTTTAGTAATCGAATGTGGATAGTGCGCCTGTGTGGAAACCTTGAGCTAATCTCAGCGGGTACTGCCAGAAGAGAAGAGGATAGGCAGAAGAAAGAGAGAAGGAGAGAGAAAGAATAGGGGGGAAGGGGGAGAGCAGCGGCTAGGCGGGCTATAGTAACGCTTTGCTTTCTTATGCATATGCTGGCACAAGGGCAGCCAGTATTGGCATCTTTACATAGTATAACAATTTGGTACAGGTAACAGTGTGCGTCACACTCAATGCACTTATTTCCGGTGGAGCGGCATATAGGTCTCAGGATATGAGCCGTGGAGGACACCTTGTTCATGGAGGACACCTTGTTCATGGAGGCTCGTAGGAGTTTAGAAACGTGTCTAGAGAGTTCCACAGCATCCTGGATGATGGTTTCCATGGGGAGTGTTATAAAGCTATGTTGTCCGCCCCTCTGAGGTGGATGATCCAGTTTATCCAGCTTTTATATGATGTCTTACTCGTGTCCTTCCAGTTGGCAAGGACCATTTTCACCGCAGAGGTTATTAGCAAGTCCATTAGGTCTTTGTCATAGGCATGTCTCAGGTTTGTGCTTGCACAGGCCGTGGGTAGGTAGAAGGAGTCTCTAGTCATAGTGCATTTAAATAAGGCGCTTATGCAGTCAACATTTTTATCCCAAAACGAGTTAAGTAGAGTACACTGAAAGATAAGATGTGCAAAGTCCCCAGTCTCTCGTTTACAGTTCCAACATGTTGCGTCATCCCGGAGCCCTAGTGAAAATAATCGGGAAGGGGTCCAGAATGCCTTGTGTAGAAGCCAGTATTTGGTTTGGGCAAGAACAGGGGAGATCTTATTCCGTGAGACTGAACCCCATATTAAGGACCACTTCTGTTCTTTCGGTGGGGCTGGGGCCATTTGCTCCCAAAAGTCTATGGACTTATCATTAAGTTTAGAGGTTTTTGGGCGGAGGAGTTTGTATATCTGTGAGACCTGGTGGCCCACTTTGTTGATATTATTTACAAACAGAGAGATTGATGGTTGGGCGGTGGATAGTTTGGATTTTGTAAGGGCCGATCTAATTTTCAAGAAGTTGTAGAATTCAATGTCAGCTAGGCCATATCTCGATTGGAGGTCAGAAAATGTAATTGGGTATGTGGCGTTTTCTAATTGCTAAGGGAAGAGGATTCCTTTCTTAATCCATGTGTCAAGGGTTAGGCTTTTGCGTTTGTACAATATCTTGCTATTCGCCCAGAGTGATTCCATTTTAGACCCTTTAATACTGTTCTCCAGATTTTTATCCACCCTGAGTAGAGCAATTTTTGTGTTTTTAAAAATGGACTTGGAGGCATGGGGGTATAGTTTGTTTGTTGTTAGGAGTGCAAGGGGGCTTAGGTTATTAAGGATGGCCCTCTCTACCTCTAGCCATGCCGGGGTGTAGCCTGTAGGAGGTGCGAGCCAGTATGAGCCTTGTCTAGCCAGGAAAGCTAGTTGGTACAGTCTGAAGTCCGCTAGGTTCACCTCTCCCAGCGTTTTGTCCAGTCTTAATTTTTTGATGCTGATCCTTGCTTTCTTCCCGCGCCAGAGGAATTTAGAAATGAGGAGATCTAGTTTGATATAGCCTGTTTGCCATGTTAGCCCCGATTCTCCCAGGATGTCTCTTGTACAATGGATGTTTAGAGGTTTGAGTTCTGATTTCTCTCTATTTAGTTTTTACCCTGAGTAGCCGGAGTATCTTGTTATTGTATCCATCAGGGCAGCTATTGATGCCCGCGGTTGTTCTGTTACTATTAGTATGTCGTCTGCATAGGCGGCTAGTTTTATTTGTATGCCCTTGACGTCTACCCCTTTAATGTTAGAGTTTGCTTTAATGTCTAGGATGAGTGGTTCCAATGCCAGTAAGAATAAGGATGGAGAAAGTGGGCACCCCTGCCTAGTACCTTGTTGTAGCGTGAAGGGCTCAGATAGTGAGCCATTGACGGCAATTCGGGCTGATGGGTTATCATAAAGGGCCATAACCATACGAATATAGTCCTCGCCTAGATTGAATGCTTGCATGCATCGTTCCAGGAAGGCCCAAGAGACTTTATCAAAGGCCTTCTCGGCGTCTAAGGTGATAGCTACTGCCGGTTCAGCCTTGGTGGCAGCGTGTTCTATAATGTGGCAGAGGAGTCTGGTGTTATCGTTAGACATGCGGGTACGGATGAAACCAACTTGGGAGTTGCTTATTAGGTTTAGTAGTGCTGAGTTGATTCTGATTGCTAAGATTTTAGCGTATATTTTGCAGTCTACGTTAATTAGAGATATAGGCCTGTAGTTTTTCGGTGAGAGTTGGTCTTTCCCCTCCTTTGGAATGACTATTATGTTAGCTTCCGACATAGTGTGTGGCGTGGTCCCTTTGGATGCTATGTGATTAAAGAGTTATTTCATGGTTGGTTTTAGCTGGTTTAAGAAGGTTTTGTAGAAAGAGGCTGTGAACCCGTCCGGCCAGGGGCTTTGTTGTCTTTTAGGGATTTGACTGCCATTTCAATCTCTGTGTGGTTAATTTCTTGTCCTAACTTGCTTTTTTCTTCTTTATTTAGTTGTGGCAGTTTGAGTTTTCCGAGGTATTTGGTGCATTCTTCTAAGTTTAGGGTTTGATCGTTTTTATAGAGTTCTTGATAGAATTCTTTAAAGGTCCTAAGGATGTATTTATGTTTGGTGTGGGTTTTATTGCTAGGGTCCTTAATGGATGATATGACATACTGGTTCTGTTTGTGCTTGAGATAGGACGCCAGAAGTTTCCCTGCTTTGTTAGCTTCACATAGGTTAAGAGCTTTATATTTATTTACCCATAACCCTGCTCTCTCGCTTAGGATTTTGTTGTATTCATATTTTTTTTGTGTTAGTGTTGTGAGGAGTTTGCTATCGTGTAAGGAAGTTGTGTGTGTCTGTTCTAGATTTTTGATCTCCTGCTCGAGCTGGGTTAGTCTCACGTTAGTTCTCCTGTTGAGTCTTGTCTTGATTTCGATTATTGTACCCCTGATGGTAGCTTTCAGTGCGTCCCCGAGTGTGTTAGTATTAGTCTCCGGAGTGTCATTATGTTTAAGGTAGTCTATTATGGCCTCCTCTATCTTTTTTTTATCAGCGGGATCTGAAAGTACATCGCTGTTAAATCGCCATCTCTTTGGGACCGACTCATTGTGACACCCAGCTAGTTTTAGACTAATGCACGAGTGGTCCGACACTAACCTTGGTGCTATGTCTGTGTGTTCGATTAGACGTGTATGGGAGCCGGATATGAGGATATAATCTATCCTGGTGTATGAGTTGTGTGGGTTAGAGTAGAAGGTGTAGTCCCTAGTGTCAGGGTGTTGGAGGCGCCACGCGTCTTTAAGGTTGAATTTGGAGCAGATATTTTGTAGTACGGCATGTGAGCTTGTAGGGTGGTATTGACAGGTGGATTTTCTAGCTGTTATATGGTCTAGTGGGATGTTGAAGTCCCCTGCTACTACTGTGAGATCGCTTGGGGGGAACCCTTCCAGCGTGCTGGACACCTCAGTCCAGAAGGCTGGGTCATCCGTATTGGGGCCATATACATTTGCTACGTGTATTAGCTCTTCTCCCCTTCTCAGGTGTGTGACCAGGAGTCTACCTTCGTTATCGTGAGACTGGGAGTCTAGCGAGATGTTGGACTTTTTTGATATGATGGTAATTACTCCCTGCTTCTTCCTATCAGCAGGAGAACACGCCATCTGTGAGATCCAGTTGCCCCTAATGAGTTTGACAGCTTTGTTTCCTGTAGTAGGATTATATCTCCTTTTGTTTTGGCTAGGTAGTCTATAATTTTCCGGCGCTTGATAGGTGGTTAAGCCCCTTGACATTTAGGGAAACTATGTTGAGGTCAGTTGCCAGGGTAGGTGTGTTATTGCTGGCCATCAGATTGGGTGGTATGTGGTAGATACATCAATTCTAGTCCCAAGGAGCCCCACTTTACCACTCGAACCCTGGAGGGAAACGATGATACTAGCCGGTCGTGTCCCCCCCTGAATAGGCATAGTTCGGGTGCATTTTCCATGCGTCTCGGATACCTTCTAAATCGTTTTTTCAGGTGCCCTTGCATGCCAGAGCTCCCTGCTTTATGATATAACAAGAAGCGCCAAGCATCGTTTGTAGAAAGCCAAGAGGTGAAAAAGGTGAAAGAAGTTAGAAAAAAGAGTAAACAGTGACTGAAAGACCAGTCATTACATGCAGCATTCTGCAACCTCTGGGGTACCTCCCTCCTCCGCCTACCCCCTCCCCCCCACCCCTCCATCCCTGCAAACCTCGTATGTCGGAGGTGCGACGGCAGGATCGTCATTCCGTCTCTCGGAGAACAAGTGTTAAAAAGAATTGTATCGAAAGTCTCCCTATGAGTATACTTGATCTAGTTTCCTGCAAGGCACTGAGATAGAAGTGGGCCTTATGGCCCTGAGGCTAACTTTGTTTTTGGTGTCGCACATCACAATTACATTGTCCATAACCAGAGTTACAGTATAACAGGTTAGAAAGGATACGAGTTTAGGGCTATAATGTCTATAATGTCTTTGATGGCTACAGATGTCATGGCTGCAGCAGCATAGGGTGTCTGCTAGTGTGAGGTAGATGGTTAGGTAGGTACTGAGGTAGCTAATGAGGTAGGTAGGTATTGGTGGTTATTAAATGCTGAGAGAGAAATAGAGAGTAATAGGCCTTTTGGCCTTGAGACTAGAGATGTTTGACCCTCAGGTCACAGCTTCGTTGTCTATAACCAGAGTCATATTGTAACAAGTTAAAAAGGGTCCGAGTGCCAGACCATAAAGTTCCGATGTCTTCACTTGGCGTGGTAGCAGCATCGTAGTGTGCGCGTGGGAGCGAGGTAGATAATGCGGTCGGAGATTCCAAGGCGGTGTTTGCTTCCTCTTCATTCTGTGGCAGGGTCAGGAGAAGATCTTCGCTTGCTAGAGGCGGGTTGGGAAGCCTCCATGTCTTGAACTGTTGGACCTTCCAGAAATGACGCAAGCTCCTTAGGGTCATTGAAGTAGTGCTGCCTACCCCCACCTGCACTTTGGACAAGGAGGAAGCAACCGCTGCAGCTATCCAGTGGGACCAGCCTCTTTGAATAAGACTCACTCCCTTCCAGACAAAACACCAGAGAAGGATGGGCCGCAATCAAAGATAACACACACTTAATGAACCCAACAACGAGAGAAAACTGACCAGCAACTCAACTATTCACATACTACAGAGAAGATGTCCTTAGTAGTTAGAAGTAACAGGGAGAGCCAAGCCCGAGCCGAGTCACAGATATGGACTGGCTCACAGAGCCTGCGTGCGAGTTGAGCCATGAAAATATTTGGCATGTACGTCATGCAACAAACATCATGCAAAAATATGATAACGTCGCTTCAAAATCCCTAAAAGTTTATTTCTTTAACATGCAGAAGCATTTCACCTTGACACATCTGAATATTTCACTGCATTGAAAGGCATATATTAAAAGCGATAGTTTTTATATATGAACTTAGAAACATTTCTGCTCCACTTCCTCCCTGACAACAATGCCATTATAGAACTACGAGGTAAGCCAGTTGTGCTGTGTTCCCTGTATGGGGCCCAGATTCTTATTAAACATAGAGCAACATTATAGTTTATTAAATCAAACAGAAGAGTTTTTTGTACATTGTACATTTGAAGGTGCTCTCAGAAGAGTATATGAAGAAAAAGGAGGCTCTGCAAAATAAAATATTCACCTGGGTTTACACACGATTTGTTTGATCAGGAAAGCTGACATTGATCTCAGGATTTTAGTTTTCACAGTGTGCAATTCAGCCACTAGATAGGTTATCTCTCTCGCCTGTTTTACATCAAAGGTTAATGCTTTGCCTTTCATCCTTGGAACATGAGATTACAGCATGGGTGACAGGTAGAAGCTACAACACATCTCGGCTCATTTTGGGCTCGAAGGTCCAAGAGGACCTTGAGCTGAGGCAGAGACAGGCATTTGGCTTCAGCCTTCAGTGGCTAGCACACCTCTGCTAGTAGTACGAGTAGTCCCAATCCCACTAAGTGTTGAAGGAGGGGAAAAACCTCCAGGACACCACAAGTGACCACAAAAAATATATTTGTCTCAACCAACACCATAAGAGATAAATGTTAGCCTGGCCAGCTATGTACAAAACCTAAAATTCCGCTTCTGGCAACCAAGAGGAAGTGTCATCCAAACTTCATTCATAATTGACCCAATGCCGTTCATCCTAAAGAATTTGACACAAATTTTACCAACACACAGGAGCTTCTGGCATCACAGGAAGCCCACTCACAACATCACAGAATACAAATAAAAGCTTGCCATCAAAATGATTTGGCTAATTCTAACAAAGCCCTTAGCCATTGTTGTTAACCTCAACGATGAGCAAAACAGCCTAACTAGATACTTATACAAGGCATTGACCAATTACTTCTATCACAGAATACCTTAATTAATCATTCCCATAGTCATCACACCAGTCCTTCGATTCCTCACATTGCTCCAATGAAATGGACAGAAAACATAAGAAGAAGCTGAACACAAAAGAACTTTAATATACAAAAAGAGATCAAACAAGACACCGCCTACCCGAGCCTCTCCATGAACAAGCATACATGAGCAATCCCAAACTCCTGCATAGTAAATCCGCAGTATGTCAAAGCTCAGTGAAGATCTCACCCCTTCTCATAGACCAATCTATCAACATAAACTAAATAGCGCTACTAGCAGAATCTCTTGTCCATCAGTAAACAACATCTAAACTACAAGGAAGATCAACAGCAAGAAAGAATATAACTTTTTATCTAATGCTCCAAGACAGAATTCTCTTGCTTCTATCCAGTACAGTAATGGATATTACCACTTCTCAAGAACATGGACCCAATCCTGAACAGTGCTTGATTTGTAAAAGAATAAATACGTGCCAGGGACTTTGTCAAGAGGACCCTGCAGCTTGCACCACACATTTCCCCTGTCTGTGCAGCCAATGACAGCACCAACATAACTACTAATCATCAGACTCCTACAAGTGTGACAATTCAAACAATTCAAGCCTCCCAAAGCTGTAAGAATGGCTTGGGCTACAGGTCGCAGTCATAGTAATGTATATTGAATTAATAAACAACTGTTGTTATGCTCACCTCTAAATTAGAGTAGCAGCGTCACCATGTGGCAGACTGTCATAAGTACCGATGTTGACAATTGAGTACCAGTGCTAAGCAATGGAAACTACCGGCTCAAGTTAAGCACTGCCAGTATACCAACCACAGAACTATAATGATCCTGCCACGGCTGGACCAATGACTTTAGCTTGCAGATCTCAGCAGCAGTCACTCCGTATGGAGACCCATCTCACTGGCATTTTAGAAATTAAAGCTGGAGCTGATGCACAAGCCGCAAAACACTTTTAAAGCAGAAGGCATGACAAAATAAGGCATCCTATTGATTACAGCAGAAACCGCAAGATAACCACATGCCAACACATTTTACCTGATAGCCATATCGGGGAATATAGTACATGGTAGAACCCAACTCAAAGTGAATAGAACAATTCAGGGCTTACACAGGCCACATCGAAGTCTCATAGGAGAAAGAGTAGAGCCCCTTAATTGAGGGAGTACCAACAGCTTGGCCCTTGTGTCCACCTTCCAAATCTCCACAATTGAGGTAGAGAAGGGAATGCTTCCTGTACCAACACACTCGAAACACCTATTATCCCTCTGTCCTTTAGAAATATCCACAGAGAAGATCTGTCCTCATCAGGGGGGCCTTTTCACTGAGGTGCCAACCCATCTCCACCAAATTCGAACTCCTCCACTTATAAACCCACATCTCTTTCAGTGGCAATCATACGGGCTTCACCAAAAAACTTAGCTCTGATGTTACTGGCATTCTGAGGCAAAGCAACCTGTGGGTATCTTGAGAGGAGAAGTATTCTGAAGAGATAAGAGACCTTAACTAGAACTCCTAAAACAACATGATTTGAGTTTCCGCAGTTACGTTTCCGCAGGTCTATAACATTCGAGAATAACTTCACATCTTGATTGACTCATGGCCCATAAGGTAGAGAAGGATCCAAAGCCAACTAAACCCGGAGAACAGGCACCATGCACCGGCTCCTACTCTCAAACAAGCACTGACTTACCAGTATTATTTTGCATCTCTTGAACCTGTCATAAAATACAGGGTCACTTAAAAACAAAATCAACTGAACAGAGGAAGACCACTTGTATACAGCTCCTGCTGAGGAGGATCCTCTAGCTTTAAATTTCTTTGTAAGCATCAGTGCAAAACCAAATGTTATCGCTTAACTTTGCTTAATCCCTTCTACTTGAATTCCCTTGAAGGTCTCAACAGCAACCTAACCAAGTCATCAGGCCGAATTCTTCCTCCTCCAATCGTGCCTCGAGGAGCATGTCACCATTTTAGGTACCATTGGCCTCTACTTGTGTTAATCAGAAATCAGAGCTTGACCGAACTATGGGACACTAGTGAAATAAGACATAGTGAGAATAGAACTTGCAGTGCTGAAGCGGTGGCTAGTAGCCTGAGAGTCCCCGAGCTTTATGGTATTGTTCTGTTTCTATATCACATCTCACAACGTGGGTCTTCTGGGTGTGCTACAAGAAAGAAATGATTTACCACACAAAAGAACAATTCACATATTATTGAGTATAAGCCTATTATACAGGGACCAGGGCGAACAACTTGCATACCACTGTGTTTTCCAATCAGTAGTCACTAAACCGCCTAAGCTATCCGACTAAAGGTTCCAACAAAACATGAAATCAAGGCCTCCCGCAGCATCACTGCAACCAAGTCGATCCATATCTGAAATCAAAGTACTTTCCTCACAGATAGATATAAAGTCATCAATAACTCAGGAACTGCACAATCCCAGTGATATAATATCCCACATGCATTTCTTAGTATTCACATGATTATTTTAAGTGGAGGGAAGAGGACAAGCCCTTACTATGCATAAGGGTCATGCATAAGGGTCATGCATAATTGTGGTGTACCTCTTATGTCTTGCCATAATGTGATACACCCAGTGTTCCTCAAAGTATGGCCTCCATGGAGTGTTTTCCAGTAGGATTTCTTCCACTCACCTTTCCATCTTGGTGCGACGGGACTCTTAATATGTTTTGCTTTTCTGCTCATTTAAAGTGCTCTCTCACTACCATTCTGCCACTTGGCATTTTCTTCACCTCTGCAAGGTATGTGCCACCATAAGCCTGATCCATGGAACCAGGGCCACTTCTTTTGAAGGACTCACCCTCTATTGCAGACAGACTAGGAACAGGACAAGAATTATTTTCCTTACTGCTTTACAGTTCAGTGAGATTAGGGCTTATTACCGGTAGGTGGGAATAAAGGCAAATTGATCTGGATTGGTTAAAGTTACTCTAAGATAAATGAAGGTCATGGGGTAGGGTGTAGTTCCTTGTCCCCACAGGGATGGGGCCAGAGTTGCGCATCTGTAACGTATTAACTGGAGTGGTGTAACAGCCCTGAGCGTGGGTGTGTGCAGTGCTACGTACCCATTATGTTCCCCTACGTCCATTACAACTATTATAATGTGCTCTCCCCTGGAGTTCTGCGCATCTCCTATCTCTTGATCATCCCAGTATGTACATCAGTGAGCAATACTCCTTGGGAAGAAGAGGACACCCCAAGGCTTTGTAGATAATGGCTAATGCCACACTTACCTGTGTTCAGGGAAACACGTACAGAGTCGCCCAGATCTAGTTGCCCCAATACATGAGGTATGGGGGTTAGTAGAGGTAGAATGTCCTTTATGTCCCTGGGATCTTATCAACCATGACTTCTAGGCAACTTTGACCCTTGTCCCTATCTTTTATCTGTGATGTCGCCAGCCAGTTTGGGCAAGAGGAGCGGTCCTGATAGTCAGTGCAGGCCTCAACAGCATCTTAGAAGAACTCTTTCACTTCCCTTTGCCAAAAAACTGGCACAGGATGTTGGATATCCTCGACTTGCAACTTGGGACATCTGGGTTTTATATGGATGACCTCCAAGTTGTGTTACCATCCACCCAGGGAAAACATAAAGGACACTAGTGGTGAACTGCATGTTTGACCCTGTTCTGTGACACTCCCTGTGTGCAATATCACCCATAAATACGGGCCATCCTATCCTCAGCGATTGTTTAGATGGATCACGCCATCCCAAGTTATCACCTGCAGGCCCCAATGAATAGCGCCCACCATAACCATAAAGATGCAGGTCTTTTATGAGCACACTAGCCTGAGGGGGGTCACCGGACGTGTGACTGATTTTGCTCCAGCTCGTCCGGTCAGGAAATCTCCAGGTTCTCCAATAGGCCAGTCAGTGCTTAATTTGTAAAATATTAACTGGCAGGGCTCTGACCAGGAGGCCACTGCAGCTTGCACCACCCATAGCCCTTGTCATCGCTGCCAAAACAACTACTAACCATCTGTCTTGCATGTAAATGCGACAGTTCACATTATTCCAGGTCCCCACAGCTGAAGGAATGGCTGTATAGGCAGGTATTAGCAATTTTAATGTATATTGTAGTCCTAAACTAACGTTGTTCTGCTCATCTCTAAATTAAATAAGCAGCGCCACCATGTGGTGGACTGTTCTAAGTATGGTGCACCGGCTCAAATTAAGCACTGAGGCCAGTTCACTGCTGGTTAAGAAGTTCGCTCCCGGTGTTGGAAACAGAGAAAGAAAAGTATTCAGATCTGCTGCATTCCCCTCTCCTTAAAGATCACATGGTAACATCTCTTTTTTCGTAGGTGTGTGGTTCAACATCTATTGTGCAGTAGGTGCCGGGGCTCCGCTGCCCAGGGCCCACTGCACCATAAATACTGCTATCTATTTCTACCCAGCTGTGGAGAAGAGGCCTTCTTGCATACTTGCGTTAGGGCTTACCCACCTTTGCTGTGACACTGGGTTTGTTTTGTGATTGGAGTTGCCTTGTTCAACCGTGCCAGAGTAAAAGCCCAACAAGGTGCACAGGGACTTCCAAACAATCACAGAGTTCTGAGACAAAGTGCTGACATGGTCTATAGCCCTCTCTTTCCACTCAAAATCCTGTACTAATGAAGTTCTACATTTAGCTAGTGAATCACAAGCCACTGAAAGCTAGGCCTCTTGGAACCTCAAGCACAAAACAAGCCAAGCTTTCACAGGAGGTGATGTGGCCTAGAGGCTACAGCTGCCGCCCACATAACAAGGGGAACCAGGTTTGAACCCCAGCCTCAGCTCAGCATCCTGTGAATTGTGGTCAATCTCAGAGAAAAAATGAAACATGCTCTGTGTCTGTTGAGAGGTGCTCTTATGTTCTCAGCCAAGGTTTGTACGATGTAAAACTGCCAAAAATAAAGGTTGGATTCTGCCCATCACCCATGCTGTAATTTCATTCTCAAAAAACGAAAGACAAAACATCAACCTTTGATGTGAAGAAAAGATAATTAACCATCTAGTGACTAAATTGCATACTGTGAAACTGGAAAATCGGGCATCAATGCCGGCTTCCCTCTTTGCTCAAATTGAGCAAATACTTTATTTGACTGAACTGCCTTTTTTGTTCATAATTACAAATGAGAGCACCTTCAAATAAGTGAATTCAGGATGTGTGCTGTCCAAAAAACTATCTTGTGTTCGTCTTAATGGGCTATAATGTTGCTCCATCTCCGATAAGAATTTAGTCCACATATAGGGTACCTGACAACTCAGTTGCATCTCAGTTCACCAATAGCATGTCAATGCAGGGGCAGGAACGTTCCTCATTTTATGTTTAAAAACTCTCACTTTTAATGAATACTTCTCAATGTTGTGAGTGAAATCCGATGTACTAGGGTGAAAGTTTCATCATGTTATAATAGTGCACTGAATTTTGAAGACACTTTTCATATGTTTACATAATATTTGTCGCACGATTTACCTGTCAAATACTTTCATGGGCTCGGCTTGTGCACGAACTCTTAGAGCTGGAGCCGAACCTTGACACTGATCTCCCTGTTAATTTGTTGGCTCGCCCACCTCTACGTTTAGAAACGAGATGAAACGCGTTGGCGAACAAAATTCAGGACTCAATAAACGCACGTATACAAGTTGGAGGCAAGCTGCCCAATATTAATGGGGTTGCAGAATCCACAGGCATTAGAGTGATGCTGTTTTTCCCGGTTTATCCCCCTACTGCACCTGGGGTAGGTACCTGCACTCAAAACGTCAGTCTGGCACAAAGCTGTGACTTTCACACTCCCTCTCGTGACATCTGCCAGCACCCCAGCATCCTCCTCTTTCTCACCACTTCCCAACACCGGACACTCGGTTTTGCAGCCACCAGGATGTTCAGGACCCTAAAACCTGTAATGGTCATTATAGGATGTTAATGGCATAGACCGCAGCACAGTGACTGTTTACAGTGGTTTCTACTACGACCAACAACCCTGGTCAACTACAACTGAATAAAACCCCCTCCAACCAAGCAGAGGCTAGCAAAGCGAAAGAAACCCAAGCCAACAGTAGGAAGGTTCGTGCTTCTGACATTTACAATCAATGGAGAACCTTTAGAGGACATGTCTGCTGGTAATCAAGATGACATTGATCGTAAGGGCAACAATTGACGAACTGCATGATTCTGACCAGACTCCGCATGTTAGGTAGAACTTTTCTTCATGTGCCAAATCCACCAAACACTAGTCCCACTTCATGCACCAAGGGTGGGAATCACAGGGAGCAGCGAGTTTGCCAGAACTGGGGCGACTGCCAATAACTGGACATGAGGTTGTGAAGGGGGAGAACATGTGCTGGAGATGAGCGGGCCATGGGGGACAAGGAAGAGGGCCATTGGGGACAAGGAAGAGGGCCATGGGGGACAAGGAAGAGGGCCATTGGGGACAAGGAAGAGGGCCATGGGGGACAAGGAAGAGGGCCTTAGGAACAAGGAAGAGGGCCATGGAGGACAAGGAAGAGGGTCAGGAGGGACAAAGAAGAGGGCCATGGGGGACAAGGAAGAGAGCCATGGGGACAAGGAAGAAGGCCGTAGAGGACAAGGAAAATGGCCACTCAATTCAAACAGGAGCAGGGCCATGGGGGACAAGGAAGGGGGACAAGGAAGAGGGCCATGGAGGACAAGGAAGAGGGACAAGGAAGAGGGCCATGGAGGACAAGGAAGAGGGTCATGGGGGACAAGGAAGAGGGCCATGGGGCACCAGGAAGAGAGCCACGGGGACAAGGAAGAGGGCCATGGGGGACAAGGAAAAAGGCCACTCAATTCAAACAGGAGCAGGACTATGTGGGACAAGGAAGAGGGCCATGGGGGACAAGGAAGAGAGCCATGGGGGACAAGGAAGAGAGCCATGGGGGACAAGGAAAAAGGCCACTCAATTCAAACAGGAGCAGGGCCATGTGGGACAAGGAAGAGGGCCATGGGGGACAAGGAAGAGAGCCATGGGGGACAAGGAAGAGAGCCATGGAGACAAGGAAGAGGGCCATGGAGGACAAGGAAAAGGGCCACTCAATTCAAACAGGAGCAGGGCCATGGGGGACAAGGAAGAGGGCCATGGGGGACAAGGAAGAGGGCCATGGGGGACAAAGAAGAGGGCCATGGGGGACAAGGAAGAGAGCCATGGGGACAAGGAAGAGAGCCATGGGGACAAGGAAGAGGGCCATGGGGGACAAGGAAGAGGGCAATGGGGGACAAGGAAGAGAGCCATGGGGACAAGGAAGAGGGCCATGGGGACAAGGAAAAGGGCCACTCAATTCAAACAGGAGCAGTAGGGAAGTGTGAGAGGGAATCCCACCTGTGCGCTGAAGGAAGTTGAGGGGACAGTGACAGTGAGTGGTAAAGAAAAGACCAGTGATGAGCTAGCGTGACATAGTAAGTGGAAGAGTGACTGTAGTCTTTGGGAGGGGCCAGCAGAATAAAAGGTTAGGACAGTGATCCGGGAAGGGGGTGAGGAGTGGGGACACCCAGCAGTACCTGCCATGTTTTTATCCACCTCCTCTGTGGGCTGTTGGCTGGACCTGCTGCATTGAAGCAGCAGTTTTTGGGTTTGCTAGGCCTCTTCTCCCAGAGTGCATTGCGATATTGTGCTTTGAAGATGTTGTTGCCAAATAAAGTTTCAGAAAACTAGCTTAGGAAGCCATTGTGCAGTAAGATTTGATTACTCAATGATCTCATGGCTTTCAACATTAGAATACATTTACAATGTCTAATGATCTAACGTACATATTAAAAATAAACAACAGGATGTAAGTGCACTATGCGTGACTGCGAGTGACTGCACCCGCCTGCAAGGGGATGTCTGAGTCTCGGGGGTCGATAGGACCCCCATTCCTCCCTCCAGAGGGCTGCCATCCGGGGTGCACTGACAGTGCGCCACCTTTTAGGTGGCGCACTGCGAGTATGCCTCCTGACAGCTTCTTTACCTTTGCACCCGCGTCTATAATACAGCGCGTGTGGAGACAAAGGGATTGCCTCATTTGCATGGGGCCACGCCCCCATGCAATTGAGGGAATGCCCTCTTGAGAAAGCGCTGGCGCTACATGTGCGCCAGCGCTTTCAGTATTACAGAAGGGGCCGCACAAGCGTCTGCGGCCCCTTCTGTAATAGCAAGGTGCCCCGGAGCGCGCAAAGCAGGCACAAACACCCGTTGTGCCCCTTAAGATATACGATATGAAATGCTGCGAGCACGTCCAGTGATATCAGTGCAGCTATTCTTAGGGGCAGTGTCACCTGCTCCTTGCTGTTAGGACAGGTTGTCTCGGTTCCTCGCAGAAGATGAAAGGCTGGTACGGATCAATAACACTATCCAGGTGTCAGATAACCTGTCAGCTTGTCTCCACCTCCATGTGCAATCTACTATACTCCAGCCAGACTTGCTAAGTTACTGAGAGGAGATTTGATCGCAGCAGCATTATAGGATCACAACGCCACATTAAAGGGGTTCTCCCCAGCGGTGTAGGCCTCAAACTCCTTCACTTGTTCAATGTTCAGGAACAGGAGAGCACGCTGCTCTCTCATAAATGGAAATTGCATTTCTTCAGAAGGCTGGGGGTGAAGGGGGAGCCCGGTGAGTGTCCGGCGGGATGGGGCTGTCTGTCTTGCTCATTGGCTATGGCAGCTACGCGGGCCAGCAGCCACGCAAAGAGCTGCGTCAGCACTGTGCGTAAAGTGTAATCAATACGTGCCCCTCCGCAGTACCGACGCAGCCCAGTCCGAGAGTTCAAAGCTGACTTGGGGAAGGGAATTGTTTCAGCAACAAATGGAATAACAAGCGGCTAGAAATGCTGACGGCGCGAGAAGCACAGGTGCTGAACGGACGCCACCGACAGTATTGGCATACAGAGGGCAAAGGAAAGGCGTTTAGCGCGGAAGAGGTTTATTTTAATATTAACACAGTGCAACGACCCTACCACTCTAGAAATTAGACAGGCGTAGCACGTTCCGCTTTTTCCTTCCTTTACACAGCCCCAGGGACGTAGACTAAGGGATTTGGGGGGGGGGGAGAGAGTGGCCGGAGGCTTGTTTGGGGGTACGTGTAAATGGGTCCCTATTGGGTACTAATTTCCACTCCTTTACAGGCAAAACGATGCTCTAATTCCAAACAATGACTGTAGAAAGCCTTGGGGTAGTCTGTAACAGCAATTAAGTCCCTTCATCTTGCAATCCCTAAGAATATTTGTTTTATTTTCATACATTGTGTTTCTGTAGTTTTTTTCATGAAACATATAACTCTTATGTGAACTGAGTCTCCTTTAGGCAGCTAGTTGAGTGTCCATGATGGGGCATGAGTGAGAGCTCTGGAGAGAAGTCTGAAGGGCGTGTGCATTTCTCACAGTGCCTGCCAGTGTGTTATAAAGATGATCAGACTTTATGCACATTCAGTCCCTGGAATCTCCGCAGCACATATGTGTCAACTGTACTTGTGATTTTATGGCAAATTGTGTGAAGGAGGTCCCAGAGCTGTCAAAATATTGACAGCACCGAAGAAAAATAAAATGCAGTGCTTAAAGTGGAGTTCACAGTTTGTGTGTGTGAGGGGGATAGCAGGGATAGCAGAACGAAGAGAAGTACATGTAGAAAAAAGTGGCAAACGGTGTGAAGAGAAAAGTTACGTGTAAGATATGCAGAAGGAGGATTTCAGAAAGAGATGGGGAGAATAAAGAGTAAGTGTTCAACAGAGTGAGAGACAGCAGAAGAAAGTGGCCTGATGGGGGAACAGAAGTGATTGAGACAGTCTGAAGACCACCTCAGATTCCACAGATCTTAGCAATGTTTAATTCAGTCTCAGATATTTAGAATTGAAACATTTTGAATTCAAATTTTTCACAACACAATCATTGTTTCTCATTTAGTTACTACTGCTAACAAGCATTGGCAAAGCCAACCGGTCTGGATTTTTTAAAGCGTATCTTTTATTGTGTTATACGTCAGGATGCAGTAATATACAACTCACAAAGAGGCACTCTAATACTTGCTAGGTACTATGGCCTATAAAACACAGGATTTTAGTTTTCATGTATTGAGACACACCCTAAATGCATTGACCAAGCGTCTTGGAAAGGATTCCTAGTTACACTTCTTTGCCAATATCCCTTTTAGAGACCCCCCACCTTTTTCATCCCACTTAAAGCAGTGACCACCTGGGATGATTACCACAGTGAGCCGATTAATTCACAGCATTGGAGCTTCACAGCCCTCTCAGACCTTGTGTGTTGCTTGGATATTTGGGACAAAGTGCTTCAGCAACTGAAATTAGCACTTAATTTATGTGTTGCTGGTGGCACCATCAGTTTGTCTCTAGCAGAATCCTCTTGTCTATATGAGAATTATCAAACATAAGATCTGCCTGTCAGTAATTTTATCTTTTTCCCTTTCATCAGGTTTAGGTCGGGTCTTCAAAGCCCCCAGCAATGCACCACCCTTTTCCCTTAGGCTCTGCCTGCCCTGTCACCCATCTGTTTCTGCAGTGTGAGTAGGTCGTAGGGTCAGCATATGTGGTAGTTCCATATCTACTCTGAGAATAGCTGTGCAAACTGGTCCACTTTACTAACAGTTCACTAGCATCTCAACGATCGGTTCATATAGCGCTTCATGTCGTGTCATTCCGAAACACTATAAATAATGACTGCTCTGATAAATCAGGACACATGGTCTACACAGTGGCTGGATACATGGACGCATGTGTGACCTTAGAAGCAGAACATACACGTTAGCAACATTCTGAGAGGCCTCATTGCTATTCTTTCTGTTATGAGCTTCTTTTAGAGCCAGAAGTGGCTACATCATAGAGTCATATCAATTACATCATGCTTGTCGGTATAGAATCATCCGCAATTAAGGTCCCATAGACAGGAGTCTACATATTCATGCTCTGACCTCCATAGGACCACACATTATCACATAAGTGTACGAGGACTTAAAGGCAACAGGTCCCAATATTAAGCTGTAGTTGGACACTAAAGTATTAATATAGAAATAACACACAAGATTTACAATTACTGTGTTTGATGTGGGCAATGTAGTAAGTCACGACTCATTGCACAAGAAACTATCAAATGTACTGTCTGTTTATTATTTAACCAACATTTCATTCACTTTTGTACTTATAATTTGACAGTATTGTCACTTTATGTTTCAATCATCATTTCATTCATTTTTTGTATTTACAATCTGCCATCATTGAGTTATGTGTAAATATGTATGTTATTGTTATAGGCAAGTTTAAAAAGATGAGATGAAATCTAAGAAACAAAAAAAGATAAACATCTAATCTAAGTTAATAACCTGGCACATGAGTTATGTTTTGACTAAACCAGTTGGGCTACATATCAAAAGTAAGATATGGGAAACGCCAGTTTTTTCAACAAAAGCAATTCCAAGTAAGGATCGTTCATTTGTTGAACAATGATAGGGAGACTTTTTTAGCTCTCTATCAATGAAATAAACGCAATTTCTGGTCTGGGAGGCACTATTTCGCAGCAACTTAATTTTGATTCCAGCCTCCACAGTCCGTTACTGAATCACTCCCCAGCAGGATACCCTACTATCCCTTCTGGGGCATACCATCAACCAGGACTCTCCAGCCACCTCTGTCCTGGGCTTTTCTTTCATTCTGACTTCAGGTGTAACCCGTCTCCTTGCAGTCAGTCTTTAGGTCTTGGCACCAGGTATTTCTTGGCCTTCCTCTTTTCCTTTTCCCTTGAGGGTTCCAGGTCAGGGCTCGCTTGGTGGTACTTGATGTGGATTTGCAAAGGGTTTGACTTAACCAGCGCCAGTGTCTTGTCATGATTTCGTTGTGAGCAGGGAGTTGGAAAGTCTGCTGCCATAGGTCCTTGTTGCTGATGGTGTTTGGCCAGCAGATTTGGAGGATTTTCCTCAGACAGGTGTTGATGAAGGTCTGGGCTATGTTGAAGGTGGCCATTGTTGTCCTCCAAGTTTCTGCTCCATACAGAAGAACCGATTTTACGTTGGTGTTAAAAAGCCTGATGTTGGTTTGCAGCATTAGGTCCTTGGAGCTCCAGATCTTCTATAACCTAATGAAGGCAGCCCTTGCTTTTCCGATTCTTGCCTTGATGTCAGCGTTTGTGCCGCCATGCTTGTCTATGACACTGCCCAGGTAGGTGAAGGCCTCAACCTCTTCCAGTGCATCACCTGCAAGAGTGACTGCAGTTGTGCTGGCTGTGTTAGCCTTCAGGATTTTGGTTTTTCCCCTATGGATGTTGAGGCAAAGTTGTGCTGACGTGGCTGCCACATTGTTGGTCTTCTTTTGCATCTGCGGATGGGTATGGGAGAGTAGGGCCAGGTCATCTGCAAAGTCCAGGTCGTCAAGCTGTGTCCAAGGAGTCCACTGGATCCCATTTCTTCTCCTTGCTGCGGATGCTTTCATTATGCACTCTATGGCCAGAATGAAGAGAATAGGTGGGAGCAAACAACACTGGCAGACTCCAGTCCTCGCGTGGAAGGCTTCTGTGAATTGTCTTGCAGGTCATTCCCTCGTAAGAGTTCCTGATGTTTCTTGCAAGTTTATCTGGCAAACCGTAGTGGCAGAGGAATTTCTAAAGGGTCTCTCTGTCCATGCTGTCAAATGCCTTCTCATTGTCGATGAAGTTGACTTTGAGGGGGAAGTTCAGTTCCATCGACTGCTCAATGATAAGCGTTGCAGTCTGGTCTGTGCAGGATCCATTTTTGCAGAAGCCAGCTTGCTGGTCTCGCAACTGAACATCGACTTGTTCCTTCATTCTGTTCAGGATGACTCTATTTAACACTTTGCCTGGGGGTTGATAGAAGGGTTATCCCCATGTAGTTTGCGCAGTTACTCAGGTCACCTTTCTTGGGGATCTTGATGAGATATCCCTCCTTCCAGCCTGATGGCCCCTTTCCCTCTTCCCAGATCCTTCCAAACATGAGGTAGAGCATGTCTACTGATAATTTAATGTCTGCTTTCAATGCCTCTGCAGGAATGTTGTCAGGTACTGCTGCCTTCTCACTTCTCAGATGTTTGATGGCTTGCCGTATTTCTTCCTTGGTTGGTCTCCTGCAGTCGATTGCAAAGTCCTTGTTGGCTGAATGTCTGGTGGAGACTGCAGCACGGGCTGGCTCAGCAGTTCTCCAAAGTGCTCCACCCATCTTCGTTGTTGGCCTTCGTTACCCATAATTGTCTTCTCAGCTTTGTCTTTCACAGGTCTTTCTGGCTTCCTGTATCTGCCTGACAGTTTCCTTGGCTTGCTGCATCCTGGGCTTCTATGACAAGACCATTGGTGAATCTTCACTTGTCTGCTCTTAAGCTTCTCTTTGCTTCCTTGTTGGTTTTGGTGTATTCACCTTGAGCTTTCGCTTTTTCTGCTCGTTCGGATGGTTTTGACTGCATCTTTCTTTTCATTTCTCTCTTGGATTTTGCAGAGAGTCTCGTGGAGATCTATTCTTTATGCTGGTGTAATTTGGGACCCAGTACTTCCTAGCAGGCTGGTCCCAAGCCCAGCTGCGAAAGGAGGAGGGATATGCATGGGGCTAGCTACCCCACCATGTAAAATAATCCTAGCTATAGAAATGTCAATACAACATACATGTGACCTTTAATCCATCCATACCCACAAATTGTGTGTATGGATGGATTTCACCCATCATACATCAAACGCCCAGGCACAAATACCAATCAAAATCCACAGTTTCCTTTCACATGCATTCTCCACCCACATTCTCCATTCACCCACTCTTCCATCTGTTCACACAAATACAGCATTCATCAAAACAAATTCATGAGCCAACCAGTCTCCCACTCGCCTAATTCACCACCAGCTGACACCACCATCCACTTCTCCATCCATTTACTCATTTATCAATAGAGCCATTCACCCCTTCACACACAATAACTTGACATGACATATGTATTTATAATCAGGCACTCACCCTTTGGAACATTTCTGCACTGACATACATGCATGTTTATACTTAGCCATCCATACTTTAAAGTTTTACTTGCTCAAGTGTCCATGCACATACCAATCCACACAACCATACTGAAACATGCACATCAAATAGGCAAAGGTGTTTGCACTGCTGCTGCAAAGTGTGTTGTGCATGTTTATTTGAGAATGGAGACATCACTGATACTTCGTGGGTTTTACTTCTTCTGTAATAGTAGGAGGTTTATACCGCTGCTGTGGTGGCAGAGAGGGAGCTTCCACCGCTGTTACCATGCTGTACTTTTCCCGCGCTGGAGAGAAGCTTGCACTTCTGCCTATGCTGTATCTATTCCATGATGAATGGAAGCCTGCACTGATGATGCTTAGCTGTACCTGCTGTGGGAGGAATGCTGTGGTGTTTCTCTTTTGTGGAGATGAGATGCTTGTCAAATGATGACAGGTGTATCTGTTTAGTGAGAGAAACACACACTGATAATGCCTGGCTAAGGGTGCACTGTACCTGTTCAGTAAGGGTGAGAAGCTTGTTCTCCCATGATTCAGAAGCATTACTTACACCCACTGTTGTGTACCTGTCTGTTGGCACAATAGGGATACATCTGGCAGTGGTTTCTAACCACAATTATGAGCATCCAGTGGGTCTCCCCGTCTTCTTTCAAGACCTGCAGACAAGGGTGCCACCTTTCTCAGAGAAGAATACTTAACATTTCTGTGTATACTAAACTCTTCTGTATTCTTTTTGTTTAACATAAAGCAATCTTGCCTAAGTTTGTATTAAAAATAGTTAGAAACAGTCTAAACAGCTCTAAAGTTCTGATGATGTGTTTCCATTTTGTAATTACTGCTTTATTGTATATTTCAATGCAAATAAATACTTGATTGTTATGCTTTTCATGGTTGTTATATCTGACTTGGCATGCAATACCGGCCAAACCAATGTTCCACATTTTCATTCCTCTTAAAATAGCTTGATAGTTAAAACTACCTGCACCAGCGCATTGCATGTACTGTTAGATTTCACATTTGTAGTCCAATTAAGATAGCTTAGCAGCAAAAGGCTTTTGTGATATTTGGCTCCACATGTTCCCTTCCTTTCGTATTGGCCCCTCATCTTCTGTGCAGTGGTGGTGGTGTTGTTAATTTGGACTAGTTGTCTCCCATCCTTTTCCTGCTTCAGCCTGGTTCCACCAACCCTTTCTATTGTTCTCTCCTTTCAAGTCATTGCATTGTGGTCTCCTGTCCATGTCAGTGGACGAGGAGACAATTCCTGGGGCATTCAATCAGCTACAAGCCATCCATATGATTTAATGTTTGCTAGATCAGTAGTATAACCAGCTCAAGCCACAACAACACAGTACCATATTACAACAGTACACATTACACACAATCCCTGTCAGCATCATATGCATATTAGAGCTCAAAATCATACAGTTGTCTAAGTGTATACTCCCTCTGTGTTCATCCATTCACATTATACTGACAAATGACATCCTATCATTAATCAACAAATCCATTGTGAAAATGTTAGATTAAACCTACAGCATCCACAAACACACAGCATTGCATCAAAACCACATAATTCAAAAAGGTAGCACAAAACCTAACAAACACTTGAAGCTGAGCAATGACAACTGTACGCTTCAGTGGAACAAAACATCCTGTTCTGCTGATGTAAGGCATGGGCTTATGCTAGCTTGCTCCTCTGGGCCTCAAATTCTTCCTTGTTTTTTAGTTTTACCTCACCTTTTTTTTAATTGCCCATAGCCAGCTTCTAGCTGTCTGTCTGAAAAGACCTCTTGCGGACCATACCAAAAACTTGTAGTGGGTTTAGAGGCAGCTCACTGCTTATCATTTAAAGTCTTTCTTGTCACTATCATTTGCTTGCTTCTGATTGGATGGCTTTAATTCCCGTGCTTGTCTCTGTTCCTGAGCATAGCATCCTTTTGATTGATGACGTTAGGTTATGTGTATTTGTAGCCTTCCATTGCTAACATTCAAAGAAATACTTTCTTCTTTTTCATTACGCCCTTCTTGAGAGTGCATGCATTTTCTTTTTCGCTTCCTCATGTACTGCTCTCTACTTTGGATTTCTTGTTTTTTCTGTTTTTTCCTTACAGAGGAGCCCAGCACCCCTTTTGCTCTGCTGATTTACATTTTTCTAGTCCCCGTACCCCTACTTTTAAAATGTTCAAATTCTTTTGAATATTTTAATTTTGTTTTGAGACGTATCACCACAGAAATGTCAAATTGTGAAGTAATACATTTAATATTTTGAGGTGATACTATCTGTTATTGGTCTACAAGGGAAGTAGTAAGATCTCACAAGACATTAGCCATGGACGCTACATGGGTCTCATCGTTAGAAAGTTGAACAAGGAACGCACGTTGTCAAAAACAAAATAATATACTTTACTCATTTTTATTTCAATCGAAGGCATCACTAGATACTTTTCAAGTTAGGTTTTGTAGTAACAGATGGGCATTATTAATTTTTATGCCAACCATCAGAGCTCATGATGACCTCTGGGCTTCCAAAGGGGATCCACTAACAGAGTCTGCCTCCTCAATTTTCCTCGAAAGACTCATCTGGATGTCCATCTGCTACTGTGTGTGATGTCGGAAATGGGAAAGTTTGAGTTTTTTCTTTTAGATATATGAAATCCCAATCTTGCACTAGAATTCTGTGAGTTCCACACAGAAAATGTGCATAGTCATACCTCCTATTTTGTTTTGATCACAAGTAAACCCTTCTGATAAAGGCATGTAAATTCGGAGTGAGTGATTCAGCATGTGAATTATCGCACATAATGTGGTTTTCTTCACTGACTGCATGGTATTTGAATAGTGCAGGCCTAATCCAGATTTGTTTGGTGGACAAACTAGATTCAGTCTGGCGACTAGAATCGTCGCAGTGTTATGCAGTACTTCGATGTGTTACAAGAAGATCTCCATTTAAGTGGCCATAACTAAGCACCTTATTTGTGCATACACAGGATTTTATTCACAAATTGGGATTCTGAGTTGTGCTTTAATTGCTGCACATTGCACATACCACCCACTCGCACGTTTTGTCAGTAAAATCTGGCAAAATTGTCTGGGTTAAAATGGTCTGAAAAAATGTGAATCATTTTAACTGGCAAGCAAAATGTCAATACAGCAAGATATACTTCATTCCGACATTCAAGAAGGGGAATAAGTCCTAATTATCACACATGGTAAATTCCACACCCTAAGATAGTGGTATTTGGCAGGTGTGTTAATTACCACCCATTTACTTTGCAACTCCAAATATGGCGCTAAATGCCCATACTTGTGTGATTAAGCAAATATTTTACAGACACTTTCAGTACATACAAATCAAGCACCTTGGTCTCAGAAGGATGGATAAAACTCATGTCTGCTACATCTGCCAGACCATTTTGATTAAATTTTGGGGAAAAACATCCACTGCAGCATGGAAAAATAATCCCTGAAATCGTGTATTTTTACAACTCTACTCAAGCACTAGCATGTTTTTTTGAGGGGGGGTGGGGGGTTATATAGCGCGAACTCGACCCGAAGGTTTCAGAGTGCTTTACATGAGCACCAGTTGCATTTCAGACGGACACATTCATTTTGTTAGGCACGGGGAGATTAAGTGATTTGCCTAGAATCACAGGATGTTGAGCATCCCTGCCAAGATTCGTACTTGGTTCCCCAGCTTCGAGGTCCACCGAATGTGTTAGTAGAGTCAACTTACACTGCCCGAGGGAGCATCTGTGGGTTTGAGAGGCATCCAGTATAGGACACCTAAACAGAGCTTCAATCTAGTAGTCATCGTTAGCCAGGTGCTGGTGGAGGACTGGGTAGGACCAGTTGGACTTCACTTGAAAGTACACTGGCCCCTTTTCAGTTAGTGGCTGGACCAGTGAATTACATTTTCAGTTGTCTCCTGTGAGTGAAGAGCAAGAAGTGCAAATGTGATGAGTGCCAAGGGGATCCTCTCCTTTCATTGGGTACCTGGAAACAGCATGTGAATAGGATGCTTGACCTTACACACCCAAACCATTGGGAATAATTTGGGGACTCGTTTCCTTATTTATTTCTCTCTTCTGTGCCTCTAAAGAGAGGGACTGACTTCATGTAAATCAGTCCATGCACTGCTAGCACGCCACAAACATTGAGAAATGATCAGGTGTGGTGTCTGGGATGCTCACACCCATTGTCTTAGTGTAGACAGAGGGTGACGATGGATTGAGAACAACTTTAAGGATGTCAAATGGCAGGGATCTGTGATTTTACTGCTCCTGGGGCAGACAGTTTTTTTTGTTTAACATTGCATTTTAATAATGAACCATCAAGGATGCATCTAGCAAAAGCAAAGCGGTTTTCAAAGCAGTTAAACACTGCAGCAATCCTGTTACAGACTTGCCTAGATAGGACTGTATCAACAGATTCAACAAAATCCATCATTTCTTCAAGGAGAAGATAAACATATTCAGACTTCACATAACCACAAAACAGGTCAGCCCTCTAGCTGCCATCGCACCATGTGTCAGCACCATGTGGACCACAGTGAACCCACTTTCACGCTCTGGATAAATACTTCTAAAAGCCACAATAATCTACTCTCAGCTGTTGTTAAGTCCATCTCTGAAGAACTGTCAGTGCCTACGTCGTCCACTCAAAGCATCTTCCTGAACATGGAATAAACGGGACAGATCACAGCACTCCCAAAGAAACAACACAGGATTCCGACCAGCTTGCCACCAGAGAGAGATTACATAGGTGCTGTTCATCAGAGAGAAAAATCAATAAATCTGTCCCCATTCAGCTGCTTGATGCAGTGAATGAAAATCGCGGATTTGGCCGAGCTAGACTTCAAGACTGGAGCACTTTGTCAATATATAAATAATACACCCAAAGTAAGTTGTGTTAAGTCTCGTCTACAGACAGCTTAGCTGTCTGTTGTCAGACTTACTGTGGACAATACCAATACTTACAGTGGGCTTTGCGCCATCCTACTGTTTACCTTTGGTTGGTTTCCTTGTCACTCATTTGCTTATTTCCAATTTGATGGCTTTCCCCTCTCTTCTTGTTTCTCCATCCCATGGGGCATAGTTGCTTTATTATCATTGTGACTGCATGACTTGTAGCCTTCCACAGCTCACACCAGGGAACTACTTTTTTCTTTTTCTTTGGCCACTCCATGGGAGTGCATGTGTTTTTTACTCTCTCATTCCCATCTTCCTCTCACAGCTATTATGTTCTTTAAAGTAATCCATGCTACTTTTACGGCGGATCACGGGCAATAGACTTTTTAAATTCAATTCAAAGTTTTGTTTGTGAAACTTGAAAAATACACTGTGCAGTTTAAAAAGACTGGTAATATTCAATTCAAAGTCAAATTTCGAGATACTTTAGATATGTTTACTTTGCCTTCAGTATTTCCAAATTTATAAAATGTATTTTCTTCTAATTTTTAAACAATACTTTTCAAACAATCATTGGGAAAGCCAACCGCTTAGCACTCACATCATATAGGCAAAACGTAAGGTTTTGTCAGTGCCTGTTCTAACAGGGCAATGCTTTCAGTAAGGGACGTGTTTACCTTTCAGGCGGCAGTAACGATTATGCATCTGTATTCCAAATTTTGCAAGATAGTTCTGTTACTTTGGGAATCGGATGGTTTCTTAAGAGGAAGCAATTCTTTTGAAGCAAAACCTCCCGAATAGAATAATGCACTTGACAACATGCTTTTGCAAAGGCAGAGCTACTCTTTGTGTTGTTATGTATTAATTTAAAACCAAGGTCATCTGAAGTCCTCCCACTATAGCTGTGTGCAGCAGTACCTTATCAGAAGTGATCGTATTGAGAACCAAACTCAAGGAGTGCACTGTTTGAGGTAAACATCACAAAGATGAAAGATGCAAGTGCAACAACAATGAACAAGTCTTGATGGATCTTGGACTTCACTAACCCAGAACAAAGCACACGGACTGTACATTGGCTTTCTATTAAATGTGTTTTATGGCTTCACAGACCATTGGTGAATATTTCACAGAGCAGAATACAATTCCAAACAATACAAACCATAGTATACTCATAAATAGTCCTAACTGCACCTCTCTTGGATCTCTTCAGGCACAGGCCTAGAATATCTAAACAGGACCGTTAGGGTGGGGAGAGATCACATTGGATCTAGAAGAGGAAGCAGGGTACTAGATCAAGGTAGCAGAGGGTTTGGGATGGTAGATCATGGCTGGAAGAGGGGACAGGAGAGCAGATTGCCTCTGGTTTAGATTGCAGCACAGAGCAAGATTCCTTTCTGGTACCTTTGTATGGCAAGGGGTACATATTACCAAACCTCTCCCTCTACGAGTCAAATTCTGTGTGTCAGACCTGAGCAAAGCTGCTGCTATAAAAATCACACCGATTCCTAATCACAACCAGCTGCTTGGCTGTAACTCCAACTGGGGACGTTTGCTGCAATTCCATCATTATCTTTTTAAGCAGCCGTGATACATAACTTTTCTTTCTGTCTGTTTTCCGTTTTGTACCAGCACGCTGCTGGCATTGTGTCATTTAATAAAACTATATAAATGTTAAGACCCACACGAAAGTGATACACCCATTTTCTGTCAATAAACTTGAATATTTCTAAGTCCAGTTAAATGCCTCTTTTTGTAGGTAAATAAAATTCCATTCCACTCACTAAATATAAAAATATATTCATAAAGCTAAGAGCACTTCTTGCATACCAAACTAACATTAATGAAATACAAAATAACTAAGGAGGAAGAATTTGCAAAGAAAAATAAATACAATGGTAGGGGTCTGGACATATGCCTTTTTACTGGAGAGTCAAGGATTATATTAAGTAGTTTGTCATATCTGGACCCTTAGAATGGTCAAACTAACTTTCTACAAATTAAAATAAATAAATAATGTACTTCACAAGCATTAGGGTTCTAAGACAGATCTAGCCTATGTTTCTTTTACAGTGCAGACGCCAGGAAAAGAAAACAATTAATAAAAAAGCACCCGACACTAAGGCAAAGAACTCCCATCTGCTCTCCCTCCTCCCCACTTTGTGAAAAAAATATGATAAACAGGTTGCTCATTTGCTATTTGTTAATGTTACTATGGAAACCCATTCTGCGGCGACCATCCACTCACAAAAGGTAAGATTAGCATGAAAATATGTCAAAATTAGATTTTGTGCCCCCAAACCCAAGTGGGGTCAGGGTATTGTATATTATAGCTGTTATTTTAGAATTCAGGAACACACAACGCCGACTGGAATCTATTTATCTGCGAAAACACCTGTGTGAGCAATTAAAGCGTTAGCTTAATTGTAAGGCTGTCAGAAATCTCGAATGTTGGACCCTGGACACTGTCAAAATCCATTGTCCCGCGCCAATGTGAACGCTGACCCACCACATGCGTCTCTGTCAACGTACTTCGCATACAGCCCACATCCACTCTCCAGGTAAACCTTGGAATCAATGAGAGGTACAGGATTCAAATGTTCCCCTCTGAGGAGATACCTCCTCCATTAGGATCTGCACGACAAGGGTTTTTGAGATGAAAACTAGATGCATGAAATGAATGTTTTCATCAGGAAGGAACAGCTTGGAAATTTTCTGTGGTGCAATGTTTTTCTATTGACTATAGAATATTTTTGTACTGACTATATCAGTGATTTTTAACCTGTGATCCATGGACCCTTTTAGAAAATTAAATATTATCAGATTAATAAAGTCTATACATACAAAAAAGGCAAACTGTAAAATATTTTTTTTTAAATAGTCTGTAAAGGTGAAGGTATTAGAAACTGGAGGCTAAAAATTAAGCCGGTATCCTTAGCTTGAGTCGTAAAAGCCGCAAAAGTACAGCAAATAGAATCTTGTAAAAACAATAGGTGGCCTCATTTGAAGCACGGTATGCTCCAAAGAGAGCATGCAATAGTTGCAAAAAAGACAAATTAATATGGAAGAGTGTAGCATATCGCTTTGTCTTTTAGAAAAAAATTAACATTTCTATTTTTGTGTATTGTTTGAAAGAAAAAAACATATTTCATAATTTGTGTAGTTGTTTTATGTACATTTGTTTCTGTATTTGTGTGTATTTTGTTGAGGTCCAAATCATGGGAAGTGCTTAGTTTGGGATCACCGGCTACCAATAGTGATTCATTGGGGGTCCACAGAAGTCAAAAGGTTAAGAACCACTGGACTAGATCAACAAAGGTTACAATGACATATGTCTGTATAAACGAGTGGCTTCATAACCAAAGGCATGGTAAATGGGACAATTCTGTATCGTTATATAGTTGCTTCACTACTGTACAGTTAGAGTTTGAGCGTATACTCCTCCTTAGTTGGTGCGCATATTTAAATTTCTCAGGTAATTCCCTTTTAGGTTCTGATGTTTTTTGAAGAAAGACTATTGTCTTGTGTTATCTTGAAAAAATTATTTATTGGTTACATCCTTGTTTTTCCAAAGTTGTATTGTTTTACACTGTGAGGGTGCAGCAGATGACACGTGTTTCGCCCAAGGTGGTCAATATGACCAGGGCTTTTTCAAGGCTTATAGATTAATCGGGGAATCAAGAAACATTATCCTTTTGATACGATACATCGGTCTTCAAGCACAATATAATCAAAGCTGAAATTTTGTGTTTGGAGCAGAGCAGCTATCCTGGGTCAATCCCTTGTTCCGAACGTCGTGGCGATCTGGCCACTACTGTACTGCCTTCAGGAATCAGTCAGATTCAAGATGGCCAATATTGTCTCTATTAAACTGATTGGCTGGGAACCTAGATATTTCTAGGAGAGACTGATCCACCAAAGGTCAAATGTAGAGCTTCCTACCACCTTAGATCATATTAGATTATCTGTGTAGATCACCCCAAAAATATTATTACATCCTACTTTGAGAAGTGGAACAGCCTTGTGTGGATCTACTTCTCAGGTAGCTACAGAAAGTCAAGTTGATCACTCTACGTATAGCTTAGACTGCCCCACCACTCCTGCAGTCTACTCTTTTTGCTACAGTACCCTTTCCATGATCAGTGTTACTTGGCTTACACTTTCTAAATCTCAAAACAAATGTTAAATTTCACCTTCACCCACATATTACCTAGGCCTTTGCAACCTCACAAGTTCATCAAATAGTAGTCTCACCATTTTCAGGAACACATGCAGCTACAAGTCTCTATCAGCTTTTGTACATTTCACCATGATGATTTTGGCATCAGGGGGTGCAATTCCACTATTTTCTGCATAGGTGAAAGTACCTGCCCTTCGCCATTTGGGAAACAATCCTGTGCTACTGCCTGACAGGAGGAAAGAACCAATCATTCCCTCTCTCCAACCAACAGGCACTGCAGTGTCCTCCACCGTAGGCGTTACAGGATAAATCCCAGTGGCCGGCACAATCTCAACAACTCCATTCCTGAAGAGAAAACACGGACTGAAACTGCCTCACAAAATGTGGCAACAGTGACATTTAGAAGAATTATCAGCAATTGTTAAACATAAAAGTCATAACTCACAGCATCCAGTACTCAGAGCAAGAACAGATGTGGCGTGGTCCCACCGAGGCCAGATAGAAGAAAACCGATGTGGCACACACCCACAACACAGGGGGCACTGACAAAAGAACCAGCCTGCAGAACAAGAAGGAAACAAACGCAAAGGCCAAGGTTACCTGGCCTTAAATATCTTAACCATCCTTTCTGCAGTCCGACCCGGCCCTGATGTCACCATATCTGCACCCCTGTTTCCGGGGTGTCCACTCAGAACCAGAAGTGGTTACCAGGGGAGGCCCCGTCTGATGAGTTATGTGAATAGAGCAATATTAATCCTCCCTTGCTAATTCTGCTGCCCCCATGCAGAAGGGCTATCCCATCAGCAACTACGGTCCAGCTGAAGCAAAACACTGGAAGGGAAGGGAAGGCCTGGGAAAAGTGTGTGAAAGGTGGGTGGGATAGGCAGGACATTGTTATATTTTGGAACTATATAGGAAGGCAGGGAGGGAAGCATGCTGGGCGTCAGGTGTTTTCTAAACATGTGAAGAAGGAGAACGGGATGCCAGACGCTCACAGGATACCAGGTATATTTCTAATTACTCTATTGAAAAAAGCAGGAAGTTAGAGGAATTTGTAGACTGCAGAAGGACATTAGGCCGTTTTTAAAAATATTTTTAAAGAAAGAAGGGAAGAAACCCCTGAAATATATGGGTGAAGCTGGCAGGACACCAAGTCTATTTCTCATCTCATTAGTGGGATGGGGTGCAGGGAAAGGTCCCAGAAGGTTACTTATTTTAAAAGACCATATTTTAATCCTCCAGAGTTGTCCATGGAACCCGTTTGGTGGAAGTTACTCTTGAAAGGCATAAGCGTGGATAACTGAATAAGGGTATCAACAAAAGCGTGATTTAAGTGACATCGGGATTTAAGTGACATTGCAGAGAATTTAGTATCGTTCTTGAGGTCTATTACTTGGGACCCCAACCCACTGACGATACCTACCCATCTGCAGAACAATATATGCATGTTGATCTAGGATATGACAAATATTCATAATTCCAGGCAAAGTATTAGAACTTTTAGATAGATGCATGTCTCTGGCTGGCAAAGTGGAGTTTAAGGTCACACTGTCTTGCATTAGGAACCTTTTGGGAGTTTCTTCCTTGAGTCATTTGCTTGATCACAACTTCTGCTTGTGCTTTCCTTCAGGCCTGGTTACTGCTGGTAAAAGGACAAGAGGCTCGTGGCGTGTGATTTGAAAAGAGGCAAGGTGAAGGGATATTTTCTCATAAAACAATCATTTCAGTACTTCTGTAGGGTGAATCAATTGATATAGTTTGTTGTTATGGTAAAAAAAATTCTATTTCGGAGGAGTGCCCGTGCCAGAACCACAAACCCCACCAGCTGTTTCCTTCTGGTTGTGAAGTGAGTGTGGCATAGAAGGGCGCCTGCCTGAAACGTGCAGGTCCGCAGAGCCGCCTGCTCCTGACGTCCCAGGCAGGGAGGCACAATGCCTGGCTGATAACACCCTTCATAAAGCAAGATGCCCCGACCACATCTAGTGTATGATTCACAGAAGAATAACTCTTTGCAACAAGACATCTTTTCCCTCTCTTATCTCCGCGCCCCAACACACACTTTATGGATGTTTTCAAAGCACATTCTCTCAGCCTCTAATCTCATTTAAATGGTCAATTTGGGTGATTGATCTCAGTCTGGTGTGGGTTTAACCAGCTAATCTCAGCAGATAGCTGCCATTGTCTCCGGATTGCGGTTATACACCGGTGTCTACAACTACCCCAAATTAATCTATTGCACAAGGGGAGACTTGTTGATTTACTTCCACATTCTATGCTAACGAGGCAATACATTACCTATTGCAGCCCAGGTCACTGACCCACGGAGGTATATTCAGATTACCAAGAGGCTGTGTATTTGTTTTGCTGATGTGCGTGCGTGAAATGCTCCTTTTTCCTGCCCTGCTGCGTTGGCTCTAAGAATTCCAAACGGTTTCTGACTTTATGCAAAAGTGACCTAGTCTTGTTGATTCACACCCAAAAATGCTATATGCCTACGTTCCATAAGTAACATCAGGCACTTTCAGCACAAATCTTTCTAATCGTTTTGAAACAGTGTCGGGGTTGGCAACTTTAAGTCTGGCGTTGGCATAGACCTTTCTATTTTAGTAATTGTATATGCCTGATAGTCTTACTTACAGGGGCTTTCAGCCAGTCCTCTTCATCCAGTAGTCTGTAATTATTTCATTCAAAATTTTCTCTATGGATTAGCCCACTTCAGCCATTGGATAACTTCCCTGTCAGTGACAGCATTCTGCCCTTTAACAAAGAGTACGTTTAATACAAAAAAATAACTTCCTTTCGTTGCCAAGGACTACTATGTAATTCTGCTTTTTGTGACCCAAAAATATTTTTGCTTTCAGCTAATTTTTAAAAAAAATGTACGAGTGCCCATTAGCTCACTCAATAATTACGTTTTGCAAAAAACATGACAAAAACAAAACAACACAAAAGGCCGGAAGCCAATGTCAGAGACATGCTGGCTTTGCCAAGGCTTGTTAAACTAGATGCCCAAAAGAGGCACATTCCATGTGTGCACTCTCTTTCTCAGTGCAGGTGGAAACTGGGCCTTGGTGGTCTGCTCTAACCATTATGAGATGGAGGGGGGAGCCAAACGGCCCGTCTTGACCGCCACAACATGGAGACAAAACCCACAAGCAGGAGACTCATGACTAGCCTGACCACTGCACCTCGAGACAAGACACACTTACAGAATACCTGTACCACCATTCAATGAAAACAGCGTAACATCGCTGCACATCCCTCACACACACTAGGAGACGCTGTTTCAATCAAAATACAGAAACCGCAAAATAAATCTTGTCCAACAGAGGCTGCCACATAGGCCAAACTACTGGAAGAGTAGAGTCCAGGATGAGCAAGGTGCATAAGGATGGAGTCTCATGACGCAACAAGATCTCATCAAGGGATGTAAAACATATTCCTTTGGAGATGCCTACAACTTTATATGATAGTTTCTAGCAAAAGGTGATGTTGTCCTCCTTTCTTCTTCATGTGCTCTACCTTTATACTCCCATTGATGGATCAGTGGTGTCGGTATCAGGAGCCATGTATGTTGGAGTTTAACTGAACTCCGAGTGAACAAAAGGTCACCTGAGCACATTAAAATGTTTCAAAATGAATGAATATCTGCGGTTTTTGTGTGGCCTCAGGGTACAACTTCAAGAGGGGCCCCTTATATGACAAGGACCTTATTCTAATTAAGTATATCCTGCAGGTTAAGAGAAAACGAGGCCGATCCAGCATCTGGTGCCATCTAGTGGCATTAGCCATGTTAACTAGCCATGTTAACTGCCTCATCATTAACAACTTAAGCAGAGCCGGGTTAAACTCTATAAATAAATGGTGTGCTGTCTTGGGAATATTGCCCTCCCTGCACTCATCTTGTGAATGCCCTGTTAAAATGAGTTGGTTGAAAATTGTGATTAACACCATTTTCCATTTTTATTTCTGAATCCCCGCACCCTCCTCTACATCTGAAAATTAAACAAGCATTGACAAAGCCAATAGGCCTCACCCATGCAAGAGCTATTGGCTTTGCCAATGTGTTTTAGCCATGTTGTACCCAGTGTGGCTGCTGCTCAGCATGGCTAAAAGTTAGTGGCACAGAGTGTTGTAGAGTAGAATGGGGGAGTAGAGTATTGTAGAGTGGATTTGTTGGAGTAGTGTGTCATAGACTGGCTTGGGGGGAGTAGAGTACAGTGGTTCAGTGACAGAGTGTTATAGAGTGCAGTGTTGTAGAGTGGAGTGGCATAGAGAGGGGTGGAGTGGGTGGAATAGGTTGGAGGGGAATGAGGTAGGATGGATTGGAGTAGAGTGGGCTTGGATTGGATTTGGGTAGAGTGGGGTGGCCTGGAGTGGGGTAGAGTGGGGTGGATTGGAGTAGAGTGGGGTGGGTTGGAGTACAGTGAGGTGGATTGGAGTGAAGTTGGAGAGGTGGAGATTGGATTAGAGTTGGGTAGATTGGAGTGAGGTGGATTGGAGTACGATGGATTGGAGTAGGGTGGATTATATTGGATTGGGGTGGGTTGATTGGGGTGGGCTGATGTGATTGGAGTGGGTGGATTGGAATGCCTGGACTGGGGTGGGGTGGATTGGAGTAGATTGGATTGGAGTGGGATGGATTGGACTGGGGTGGGGTGGATTGGACTGGAGAAGGGTGGATTGGATAGTAGTTGTGTGGATTGGAGTGGACTTTATTGGGTAGAGTGGAGTGGGATGGATTAATTGGGGTGTATTGAGTGGGGTGGATTGGAGTGGGGTGTATTGAGTGGGGTGTATTGAGCGAAGTGTATTGGGTGGGGTGGACTGGTGTGGGGTGGATTGGACTGGAGTGGAGTGGGTTGGCTTGGGGTGCAGTGGTATGGAGTGGGGTGGATTGGATAAGGTTTGAATGGAGTAAAGTGGATTAGAGTGGGGTGGATTGGAGTTGGGTGGATTGGATTGGATTGGGGTAGAGTTGATTGGATTGGTGTGGGGTGGGGTGAATTTCAGATTGATGAGGGATTGGATTGGAGTGGGGTGGATTGGCTAGGGTGGAGTGGGGTGGATTGGAGTGGAGTGAATTGGATTGCAGTGCAGTGGATTGAATTAGTGTTGATTAGAGTGGGATGAATTGGAGTGGGGTGGGTGGATTGGATTAGACTGGAATGGATTGGAGTGGATGGATTGGAGTGGGGTTAATTGGATAGGAGTGAGGTGGATTGGAGTGGGTTGGAGTGGGGTGGGTTGGATTGGAGTGGGGTGGGTTGGATTGGATTGGAATGAAATGGGGTGGAGCGGAGTGAATTACATTGGAGTGGGGTGGAGTGGACTGGATTAGTGTGGGATGGGTTGGAATGGGGTGGGTTGCATTGGAGTGGGTTGGTTTGGAGTGGGGTAGATTGTGATGGATTGGGGTGGGGAGGGGCTGAATGGGTTGGAGTGAGGTGGATTGGATTAGAGTGAGGTACATTGGAGTGGGGTGGATTGGATTGGTGTGGGTTGATTTAAATTGATGTGGGGTGGATTGAATTAGTGTGGGGAGGATTGGATTAGGGTGTATTGTTAGGATTAGAGTGCGGTGGAATTGGGTTGGGTGGAGTGGGGTGTATTGGATTGGTCTGGAGTGGAGTGGATTGGTGTGAGGTGGATTGGATGGAGAGCGGTGAAATGGAGAGGGGTGGATTGTAATGGGGTGTATTGATTGGGGTGGATTGGATTGAGGTGGACTAGTGTGGGGGTGAGGTGGGGCGAGTTGGAGTGGGGTGGATTGGTGTGGGGGGGACTGGAGCGTACTGCACGATTGTGTGTTAAAACATAGTTTTGGAAATTACACATAAAAAACAAATCATGTCACTTTGCAATATTTAGAACAAAATAATTATCATCTTTTGAGAACAGCACCCATGAGCAAAAACAAAACAGAACATGAGTGCAAAGTGAGAAAAGAAGACATGGCTAAATAAGCGAAAGTTAACTATAGAAAATAACACTTTGCAATTTTGTTTGTCCTGCTGAGCCCGTTTTTGCCAGTCATGCGCCTTCTATTTGCAGGGCACTAGAAACTAAAAAGAACAACATAGTACCTCAATCAAGTGGAAAGCAGTGGACGGGTACTGATTAAGTTGAATCAATCAGCCTTGGCCTATGCTCCACAGAAACAAACTGAAATGATGTTTGGGCTGCAGTGACCAATTGCAAGGCTGTAAAGAAGAGTGCCACACAAGCTAACAAGTGGTAAGCAACGGGTGGGCTCCAAGCCCTTTTTGTTAACAATAGTGTCTTGCCAGTAAGATGCATGCGCTAGCACATGCTATTGCAGTCTCAACTCTAAAAAGGCAAGCAAAGGTTATACAGATTGACTACTAAGGTACTTTAGTCATACTTCCTTTTGTAATACTTTTCTTCCTTCACGAAGCCCGGACTGCCTGGGTTTTCCACTGGGCATTTCCTTTGTTGTCTGGAGCCTTTGGAGGCCAGTTTTGAGGGCTGGGGTCATTGCTGGTACCTCTATCACTTTCTCCATCTTCCCCAGCAGTCACAGTGGGGGCTTCAGGAGAGAGGGCGACAGAGAGAGAGAGAGAGAGAAACGAGAGAGGGAAGGAGAGAGAGATGAGAGAGCAATGAGGAAAGAAGCAGGCTCGTTTGAACATTTTTGCTAGGGCTGCGTTTGGTTCTCAGTCCAGCCCTGTCCTCCACCTGTTATTTACTGTGGCCTGGAGGCTGTAAGTCTTTTTAGCAGCCACAGATCTCTTATTTTCTGGTCTATCACCCGCTCCCGAATGGGTGAACAAAGCAAACACAAGGAGATGATGGACGGAGCGCTGAAACTTTTCAGACACTCACCCCCAGTCACAGATCTGGGTTGAATCCATCATCATTCTTTAGCTCACTTCGCCACCTCAGTTCAGACCCAGCTATATGCAAATCAGTCTTGACCCTGTGCCTCATGGAAACAGTCCAACCCGAACTGCCAAGCCAGGTCTTCCCTGAACCGGAAACAAGCATACTGGGACCGGTTTCTGGGTAACAACCTTCATCAGCCAGGCTAGCTTGAATCCAGTGGCAAAGTGAGCAAGGGACCCACGTCACACTGAATGGGTAGCAGGTCGCATGGCTGGAAGTGCTCAGCTTGGGATGAACAGGACAGACCCTGAGGGTCAGTTTGATGGCCAGAGACGGTAGTTGTTGAGTCCGGGCGGCGGCTCTGAGCAGGGCCGCGCATCCAGCCTGCGTGATAGCGTCAGGGAGCGGCAAGTGAGGGATGTGGCTTCCATCAGAAGAAGACTGTGATTCTCTGCAGGACGGCTACTGTTCTTCAAATGCAAGCCGCCAAATCCCGCATGCCGCGGTGGTAAATATGGCCTGCCGCCTCGGAAGGCAAGCAGGGAATTCTAGAGCACAGTTGGATTCCAATTTTTGGCCTGTACGGAGGAATCCTGGGGCCACGAGTTCCTTTGTTTGGGCATGTTTTATGCAGGAATGCATGTTGGCACTGGGTTCATGCTGGCCCAAGATCCCTTAGTCCCAGTCCCAAGTCAGTTGATTTAGGTGACTCTAATAGGGACCTGAGGGGTGGTTAACCATGACTCAGACATCTTTTAAGAAATGTGAGAATGAGGTAGGAGATGATCATGTATTAGTTGTTTCCAAACCAGTGACCATAATTCTGTACAAATTGTAAAATAATATTAAATGTATTCTGTATTGTTATGTCGTGTTTATGATATGTAATAAACACAGCCGAAGAATGTTTTATTTTCTGTAATGCAAGAATGGCAGTGAGTATTCGGTCATTTTTGCAGGTATGATTTAGCAAAGGTCATTTCTGTGTTGATTAGGATATGATTGGCCTCGATGCAGTTCCCCCACCTATGGAGTAATGTGGCGTTTTTATAATTACAAGGGTTAACTAAAGCATGTGGCAAGTAAATGCAAATTACGAAACAAAAAGACCGGTTACGCAATCCACCATGCAATTCTGGTAAACTTGCAGTGCCCTGTTTGGATCAACTTCTGCTTTGAGACAGCAGTAATGTAAACACGGATTTGCACTTATGAAACTAGACATTTCTATGACAACGTAAAA
Source organism: Calotriton arnoldi (assembly GCA_963921515.1). Lineage (NCBI taxonomy): Eukaryota > Metazoa > Chordata > Amphibia > Caudata > Salamandridae > Calotriton > Calotriton arnoldi. Next base: position 2,331,022 of record CAWUFW010001347.1, on the reverse strand, counting down.
CACATATCTTGACCTGGGCGGAATGATATGTAAACCTATGCAGATCTTTTGTGTCCTGCTGCACACAAGAGCGTCCCCCAGTCGATCCTTTGTGGATAATAGCAGAGTTGGAGAAACAACTCGCTTCTCGATGTCTCAATACACCACTCAACAGGTGAAAGTTGGTCAGCAAACTTTTCCAAAATGTTGGGAACTGTGATGCACTGCACAAGATCAACTCTGCTTTTCATACTTTTGAGCTCAATAAACTGAGTAACGAGTACCACTAAATAAAAGGACATTTTTCATCTGAGCAGGCTGGCTAGGAGAGATGAATGCTTGTAAACGTAGTATCATAAATTGGGTAATAGTAGCAGCTGTAAATTACAGCACTTAGAAAGGCCAGAAGTACTGTATGAAGAGCTATATAAAAAATACGTTATTATTATTGATATAGCTGTGAATCAAAAAGTATTAATTGCTCACATATACTTATGTCTCCAAGTGTCTTTTACAAATTCCTACAGCCCATGAAGCAGTGTATACGAAGACCTTGTCTGCTGGCCTCTGGCACTCATATAACCATATACTCTATTCGAGTTGGCCTACAGTATCCATGTGTCCTATAAATGGTTCTCTATATTGTGAACTACCTGTTCTTGATCAAAAAACATTTAAAACTCGTGGCCTTTGCACTACCACTTCTAGGAAATTACATTTTTAGTAAAATTATTTTTATTGGGTTTTTTATTGTGAACAGTAAACCTGACAAGGCACATCGTTGTGGTATATAATGGCATGCCTGCCAACTTACAAAACAACGTCACCCTGTGAGGAGGGGGCGAGGCATTGGAGAGGGCAGCGCCAGGTGCTGAGAGCTATCTAAGAGGCACTTTGCCCCTCACCAAGCCCCTCTACCCACTCCCCAAAAAAAGGGGTAATTGAGGCTGTTGATAATGTCCTAAGGTGTTTGCACACCTTTTAATCGACTTCGGCTGCTTACCGAATCTAGAAAGAAGTTGAAATTCCAATGTTTACAGTGGTTTTCAGCTCGTTTTCCCTACCACCGTGTGACGGGTGCCGACATTTTGTGACACAGGGTGGCACTGTGTGAGTTAGCAGGTCTGTAATGGGAGTGAAACAAGAAATCGGCAATTGTAGGCAATTTAACGATTCAAAATTGGAACACTTAATTGTACACTTGTGTCTGTCTTTACCGCAGTGTCTCACTAGCAAGGCTTTTTTGTCAGTGTTAAAAATTTCAAACAGCCCTGTTCACTCGAACATTTAGGCAGTTAGTGGTTGCAGCTACTGCCCCTCTGTCGTTGCCATGGTGGACTGTGTATAACGTCTGCTGTTAAACCAGCTTCACAACCTGTTGGCCACGGAGGGCCTTGGAGGGGGTAGGGCTTTACACTGAACACTGCCTTTGATGCCCGTCTGCCCGTGCCCTGCCCCATCACCTCCTTCACCCTCCAAGAAAACAAAAACACAAAGATGAGGCTGCAGCCAATGTCCTGGGGTGTTTTCACATCTCTTAATGGACATCGGCTGCTTACAGCCTCCAATAAAGGAGCTGGAAACCCACTCTTTTCAGTGGTTTCCACCTCCTCTTGTCTGCCAGCCTATGATTTTGGCTCCTCACCGGGTGAAGAGAGACGAAATTGTGTGACATACGGTGGCACCGTGTGAGTTGGCAGCTCTGGAATTATTTTAGATTCTGCTCATTTTAGCTGATGGGTAGCTGCTCCCTCTGGCTCAATAAGTTTGTTAAAAAAGTACAGCAACCCATCTTTAGGGGTCAAATGTCTTTTCCTGAGATGCCATTAGGTGTCAAGATTGTGCGATGCAACTGATTCTCCACTCGGCTGATTTCTATGTCAAAGCTTTCAACCTCTTAAACTTGTGACTCATGCCCTTCCGGCTTTCATTGAGACTGGCATTAACATGAAACATGGATTGTAAAAGCACAGACGCACACTGACGGTTTCTTGTAACCACCTGTGCGGAGAAACCAAGGCGCGGACCCTTCAAGTGAGTGCTCTGAACAGGATGGGTGCACCTATGTTTATCACCATGTGGAACACTTGCAGTGCGTTTTTTGGCCTCATATTGCAACCAGTGCAGCTGGCAATGCACTTCGGCCCTGCTTACAATGTGACTTATTAATGCAGTAGAGTTCTGATGACAACCTTTTCTATAGTGATACACACTTAAAATTGTCCATGCCAGCAACCCCTGTGGTGGTTTTAAAAAGCTTGTATTCTTTATTTTTGCACACTGGTCATTCACTTCAGAAGAAATTGCTTCTAAATACCCCTATAAAGTTGTTTGGCTAGCAATATGTGCATAAACAAGCACTGGCAAAGCCAAATGATCTGGTTTGCGTCTTTAATCCTGGCTAAAATATTTTTTTTTAAACTGCTGCAGTGAAAAAACTAATCATATGACGATTGCTTGTTGTAGGTTTAATCGGTGATGCTTCAGTATACTTCTGGAATGTAAAATACTCCCTTGTACATTGCAACGCAAGCCTTCAAGGAGCGGCCAAATGATTTACATAGCTAATTGCAAGAGGTGGTTGAGTAATACTCCTCTGTCTGGAGCTAAAGCCCATTCTTTGGATATGTTAAAGAATTGGTAACGATATTGTAATTGCAATTGCATTTATATAGCATAGCGCTTTCTACCCCTGACGGGAAGTGCTTTTTGACGAGTAACACGCTACTCTGGAACCCAAAAAGGATTAGTGGTGAGTTAGTATAGTGAAATATGAAATTTCTTTGAGCAGTGGCCCTTCGAGTCTGTTATTTGGGTTGAAAACGATAATGGAGGGATAGAAGAGTGAGGGGTTTGCATTTATATAGCGCTTTTGAGACCCCTGATGCAGCATCAAAGCGCTTTTTGAGGAGTAGCTCGATACTCCGGAACCCAAACAGGATTAGTGGTGAATTAGTATAGGGAACATACACACATATACATATACACACACACATTTCCCTCCCCCCAATAATTTTTTGGTCAAACCTAAACCGTAGCACAAATAGAAATATTCCTTAAACAGAAACTGAATGGCAATACTGCTTTGAAGGGTCACTGCTGCATTTGTTGTAGGTTAATGCCCATTGACTTTCTCAAACATGCGATCATTATCCTTGCAGATGTTACTAAAGGCGATCGAAATAACACCTAATCAAAGACTACCTTTGCATCATCCTGCAACACCCCAATCTTTATGAAACCTATGTAGCACACAAATAGACGGAGAGGTACAATCTTAAATCGAGGTGCTCTCACACAGCCATAGACAAGATTATAATTTAAATAGGCAGGGTTCAAAATGCTGTTTTATACCTGTAAAAAGACATTTTATTTTTAAAAAGCAGATTTGCTTTGCACCTAGTAGTGCATAGTTTTAAAATCAATCAATCAGGAAATTTGTAGAGCGCACTACTCACCCGTAAGCGTCTCAAGGCGCTGGGGGGGAGGGGGGTGCTGCTACTGCTCGAATAGCCAGGTCTTGAGTAGTCTCCTGAAGGTTAGTAGGTCTTGGGTCTGCCGTAGGAGGATGGGGAGGGTGTTCCAGGTCTTGGCGGCGAGGTAGGAGAACGATCTGCCGCCGGAGGTCGCTCTTCGGATGCGAGGGACGGTAGCTAGGGAGCGGTCGGCGGAGCGGAGCTGGCGGTTTGGGGTGTAGAAGGTGAGTCGTCTGTTGAGGTATGCTGGTCCGGTGTCGTGGAGTGCCTTGTGTGCGTGGGTGAGGAGCTTGAAGGTGATCCTCTTGTTGATGGGCAGCCAGTGCAGGTCTTTCAGGTGGGGTGTGATGTGGCTGTGTCGGGGGATGTCGAGGATCATGCGGGCAGAGGCGTTCTGTATGCGTTGTAGTCGTATCAGCAGTTTGGCCGGGGCTCCCGCGTAGCGGGCGTTTCCGTAGTCCAGCCTGCTGCTGACGAGGGCCTGGGTGATCGTTCTTCTTGTGTCGGTGGGGATCCACCTGTAGATCTTGCGGAGCATGCGGAGGGTGTTGAAGCAGGAGGATGAGATGGCGTTGACTTGCTTGGTCATGGAGAGTGTTGAGTCGAGGATGAACCCCAGGTTGCGTGCGTGGTCGGTGGGTGTCGGTGCTTCTCCCAGGGAGGTCGGCTACCAGGAGTCGTCCCAGGCCGAGGGGGTGGGGCCAAGGATGAGGACCTCCGTCTTGTCCGAGTTCAGCTTCAGATGGCTGTTCTTCATCCATTTGGCGACGGCTTTCATTCCTTCGTGGAGGTTGGTTTTGGCGGTGAGTGGGTCCTTGGTGAGGGAGAGGATCAGCTGTGTGTCGGCGTAGGAGATGATGTTGAGGTCGTGTAGTCTGCGACGTGGGCGAGCGGGGCCATGTAGATGTTGAACAATGTCGGACTGAGGGATGATCCTTGGGGTACGCCGCAGATGATCTTGGAGGCTTCGGATCGGAAAGGGGGGAGGCGGATGCTCTGGGTTCTGCCGGAGAGGAAGGAGGTTGTCCAGTCCAGTGATTTGTCTCGGATTCCTGTGTCGTAGAGGCGTGTGCGTAGGGTGCGATGGCAGACCGTGTCGAAGGCGGCTGATAGGTCCAGGAGGATGAGGGCCGCGGTCTCGCCGTTGTCCAGCAGGGTCCTGATGTCATCGGTGGCAGCGATGAGGGCAGTTTCGGTGCTGTAGTTGCTGCGGATACCGGACTGGGACGGGTCCAGGATGTTGTTCTCTTCGAGGTAGCGGGTCAGCTGTTTGTTGACGGTTTTCTCGATGACCTTCGCCGGGAACGGGAGCAGGGAGATGGGCCGGAAGTTCTTGAGGTCCCTCGGGTCTGCCTTGGGTTTCTTGAGCAAGGCGTTGATCTCGGCGTGCTTCCAGCTCTCCGGGAAGGTTGCGGTCTCGAAGGAGATGTTGATGGCCTTGCGGAGATGGGGTGCGATGGCGGCGCTGGCTTTGTTGAAGATGTGGTGTAGGCACGGGTCTGACGGGGAGCCGGAGTGGATGGTGTTCATGATTTTGATGGTGTCGTCGTCGTTGATGTTAGTCCAGGTGAGCAGGGGAGATGTGTTTTAACCCTTTTTATCCTACTTAAATCAGCAAGCAGAACACCCATGGTGGTGTGGTGCTGCATATGTAGCTGCACTAAAATAAATCACCAAAGCAGGAGCAGTGTCAGTAGGAGGCAGAATGCTGTTTATCCATTGCAAGTCATTCGGTCGAGTCTACTAGACAGCATAAATTATCTGTTTGTTCATTTGCGCAAGATATATTGCGGGCTTACCAGGAACATAACAGGGACTTGAAGGCCATCCATTGCTTACCATTAGCTCACTTTAGTGTCACTATTATTTGCTCGTTTTCTATTGGATGGGTTTCCATGTTGCAGTCTATCCATCTTGTGTTTGTCCCTCCCATGGAGCATAGCCTCTTTAACACAAATTTGATTGGCTGTCTTCTGTGCTTCCTCTGCTCACTTTTTTTGGGAACTACTTTTTTCTTTTTGCTTAAGGACTCATGAGGGTACATGTGTTTTTAACTGGCTCCCTTATGTGTTTTTCTACCCCCACTCTTTCTTGCCCATTTGCTTCTCTCCTCCCACCTGTACTTGTGTTGCTCCCTCTTGCCTGTGTGCTTTTGCAACCCCCAGAGCACACCCCATTGTGCTCCACGTTGCTCTCTTTTGTCTATGTTCTCTCCCTCTTTTTGCTTCTCCCCCGCCTGCCGTGTCACTCCTCCCCCATTCACCATGTTGCTTTACTCCCCCCCACAACCCGTTCATTCATGTTTTTTTTAAGTGCTTTTGCACCACTGTTTCAAAGCAGTGCTTATGTGCTACTATTTTATTTTCTATTTACGAATCCATCTTGGATAAGTAAATAAAAAAAAGTATGCTTTGGAAGGCGATCGCATGTGTGTTGAACACACACACACCTGCAAATTATGCAGTGGTTGTGTTATTGCATCTTTTTTTTTAGGCTGTGTTGCACAGCAGACGCAATGCTATACAGCATAGCTAAAAACATAAGCAAAGTCCAAAGGTCTTAAAGGTGAGACCAATTGGCTTTGCCAATGCTTGTATTTTTTCTGCTTCTGAGTCCGATCCTGTTTTAATGGAGTCAGTCAAGAAAGCACTCACTTTTAATAGTGCACTTTTCAAAAAAGTGTTCAACACTAGGATTGCCACCTAGTTCGATGTCTTTAGGACGCCACATTTCGTGTCCTGGGTTGTTACGTTACAAATTATTGTGTGTCAATTCATTTGGTTCAGTATAACAAAACCGTGACTGAGACTTCCAGAACATGTTCGGTTTGTCCTACCATTGATAACAATGTCCTGATGAATGATGGAGGGAGGCACCACACTGAGCTCAAGCAACTTAAACAGCTAAATGGTCCTTGGTGGCAAACGCAATGGTTTTGTGAACAACCACCAAAGTTGTGATCTAATGAATGCTTGTGACTTGATCTTCTCTTGGTGATACTACTCAGATGAGTTAGGATTTCAAAGCTGAATGTGTATATTTCGAAAGATGTGGGAGAGATTAATGAGCATGTAATTAATTTATATTCCTTTTTACTATTTTAATGAGAATGGTTCTGGGGCAATACATCGTTTTGTAGAGCAACATCCTGGGGTTCAAAATGTAGCTGAAATAGTTTTGGAACGTTTTCCACCTCTGCTGGTTTTGACTAGAGTGAAATATTTTTCGCATTGTCCCGAAAAAGTATGCAAGGTCAGAGTTACAGCTTAAACCTTAGCGAATGGCCAGTACAGTAGTGGCAACCTTGTGAGACTTCGCTGATGAAAAGAATAATGTGCACAAGCTCACCACTTCTAGACCACAAGTTATCTGAATGCCTTTGTTAGTCTGAAAAATGACTTCATACAGAAACCTTATACTCGTCATGTTTTTCAGTTCAAATATAGCGCAAACTTGGCATAAGGACATTACAGTGTTTTTATTTGCGCACCAGATTGCATTACACAAGGTCAGATCATTTTTTTATATGCAGGAAATCTGCTTTTTCTGCAAAGTCACCTGATTTTTCACCATTGCTGGCTTTAGAACTCTGTGCACTCTATCCCCTGCTAATCACTAGTGAATTTCCTGTGCTTCCCCTTTAAACATGGGTGAATTGCCCAATTCTCAATTGTTATATTTAACTTGCCTGTAAGTCCTTAGTATAGGGTAGAAAAAATACACCTAGGGCCAGTCGCAAAGTTTTCAGCTGTAACTTTGCCCCTGCATGCTTTTTCAGGACATTGTGAACTAAATGTCACTCTAGTCAAAATCAGCATAGGTGGAAAATCTTCCAAAACTATTACTCGCCATATATTTTCGGTTTAAATATAGCACAAACTTGCCACAAGGGCATTAAAGTATTTTACTTGAGCACCAGATTACAATACACAAGGTCGAAAGAATTTTTTTTTTTATATGTAGAAAATCTTTTTCGGCAATGCCACCTCTGATTTTTCACTTTTTCTTGACCCTATTTTTGTTTGCTGGCTTTAGAACTCTGTGCACTTTACCCCCCGATAACCAGTAGTGGATTTCCTGTGCTCCCTTTTTAAACATGGATGAATTGGCCAGTTATCAATTGCTATATTTAACTTGCCTGTAAGTCCCTAGTATAGGGTGGAAAAAATACACTTAAAGCCTGGGAATTACATGACATCTGTGGACAGTAGCACTTATTGTGCCATCCACTAGTGTGACGAAGATAACATGGCTTCAGGCCTACCATTGTAACCTGACTGCTGCAGTTTAAATCTGCAGTACGACCTATTAAAATAACCCTTTTTGACAGGTAACAACCTAATTTTTAAATATTAGTAAATCATCTTTTTGTGAGTCTTTTAGCCCAAAAGGAAAGGTGCATAGTATTTAATAGTTGGAGATGTAGAAAATTAATATTACCATGTCCCTACAGTAACCTGGCCCTAAAAGCTATTTTCACTGTGAGAGGCCTCACTGTCCTATGTAGAAAACCAGAGTACAGACTAAAATACTAATGCTGCATCTCTGGCATGGGACGAGCTAGAAGAAGAGAAGTAAGCCACTATTTTTAATAGTTATAAAAAATCCAATTCAATGGAGAAGTCTGATTTTTAATAAATATTAAGGAAGGTCTGTTGAGCCACATGTAACACTTGGGGCATACTTGAAAGGGAGAGAACAGGGTGTCAAGATAATTCTTGTGGATCCCCATCTGGTTGCTGACTGACTCTGCTTTGTCCTACCAAACTTCTGTCTCTGGGTTTGTTGTGGGTACAGTGCCTGCCTCAAACTGGATTTTAGTGTTAGATGTAGAAGGACACTGGGATTATCATAGTACACTCCCCAAACACCCCCTCAGAGCCAAAGATGATTATTGCTGAAGACTTTTCCTATCTTGGACTTGCCCCAACACATTGCATTTTGGGCCTGTTTGTTTTAAGGCAAACCTGACTACTGTAAAAGTAGGTAGGCCATGGCCCGGGAACTTTTACCTCATTGTTTAGGGTGAGGTAAGGAGGCGCTCCCAGCCACTAACTCATGTCAGGCATAAATGTGGCATCTCTAAATACCCACTTCAGAACACTTCCTGAACCTGTGGAAAATCAGAAGAGAACTGGACCTCTATCTGTGACCTGAGAGGCCTGAAGGATTGGACATGCTCCCTCCTGTACCCAGGATAAAGAAGCGGACTCCAAGAGTCAGTCGGCTGATCACCTGTGTAGATAGAGAGCTACAACAAGCTGTAAAAGGCCTTCTGTTGGAAATACCCAGATGATCAGCTGAACCTGTACTGAACTCAGCTGCTGGCCTCTGCCTAACACCTATCTCTAAGTGCCTCCCCTAAGGTCCTGGGTGGCTTCAGAAGTGTACTCCTGTGGTGGATTGGGACTTAAAAGACTACGTCAGAAGGTAAAATGTTTGACCAGGATGAACCTGGATGGTGTATCCAACTAACTCTCCATCAAGGTCAGCCTCAAATTGTGCCCAAGTCCTGGTCTACCATGACTATGGTCTATCACTGACCTGTTGTGCTTTTATGGTACCATTTCCACTTAAAACGTTAAATATTCATAACTCTGGTTCCCCTAATTGGATTGTTGTAATTTTTTTAATTACATTTTACTCTATTTTTCTAAATCGGTTTGGGATTGTTTTGTTTTGCATTTTGAATGTATGACTCTTTTGTTAGTGCTAAAATCCTTCACACATTGCCCTAAATAGAGCCTGCCTGCTCTGTGACATAGCTATCACAGAGTTGAGCTCAGGTTAATTTAGTGACTTAAGAATTCACCTAGATAAGGGTTGTGATTATTCCTTTAAGTGGGCAGTTGTCCACCCCAAATAATAATCCAAATTTTCACATTATATATTTGGCATGGGGAGATTATGTGATTTGCCCAGAATCACAAGCTGTTGAGCCGCCGCTGTGACTCAAACTTGGTTCCTCAGTTTCAAGGTCGGCAGCTCTGGTCATTAGGCCCCATCTCCTCCCCTTGGCAAAGTTTTCTCTGTAAGTTTACACTTTGGACAAAAATCATGACAAAAATCATGACAGTGGTGCAGGTATATGGAAAATCATAAAACTTTGCACCTTCACAAATTTTTCCACAGAACTTTTGAAGGTTTGCAACTTTACACAACTCCAGTGAGCTCATTTAGGCAGGTGTGTGCTAGTAGAACAGGGGTTCTGCCATTAGCCTTGTGCACATTAACAAGGGCTCTGGAGAAACATAACCAAACAAAGACTAAATGCATGGAAACAGTCTCCAGCAGGAGTCAGCGAAGAAATTTAACAAAAAGACACTGAAAAGACAGGGGAGGAATTATAATATATGAGCAAATACCGAGCTAGAAACAAAGTACAGCTGAGGTGATGCAGCTACAAAGGATATGGATGTTTAGGCGGGTCTGGTGGCTCTTATCTTCTGCAAATATCCCAATATTATTGAAAAAATATGCTTTTTGTGGACACGTGGCCTATAAACAGTAAAAGAGTAAATAGTAGAATGAATATAGCGCCTAAAGATGACTGCTTCAAAGCATCTTCTTTATTTCACACACTTGCAGCCGCCTCAGTGGCTGCGAACACACTTTGCGTTTCTTAACACAGCAAACCACGGAAGGGTTGTTCTCTGCATGGCCGGACAACATTGCACAAAAACTGTTTCTCTCAACATATATTTTCTTTAGTTCTAAATAAGGAAACTGTTAATGTGAAGAAATGTGTAAAGTGAGGACTTTTCCCCCGAGTTTCTTCATTCCAAAGTGCTGATTTGCTTTTGCAGCGTGACTCAAATTGGTTTTATTTGAGTAAATGAATAGTGAAGCTTTTATGCCCACCAGGTCCACACTCGCAGACTTCCACTTTGCACTTCAATATTGTGGACAACAGCAATTTGATTAAAAGGCTTTTAAAATAAACAAAACTGCAAGTTAATGGAACTCGTAAATGCTCTCCAGACAGGACTGGATCCAGCATCACTTTGTTAAGATTGTACTTAATGGAGGTGCTTTCTCTCGTTAGGAGTTGGCGCTCCAAGGCTGCTCACAAAGTGACTCACAGTAATGCGGAATCTGCAGATTCACAGGCAGGAAGAAAATGGAGGGGCAATGCAGGAAAGGTGTATGGGAGAAAGTGTACAAGAGAGGTTATGTGCGGAACTTAAAGTGCAAGTAAAAGCAGCCTATGAGCAAGACAAAGTGCAGGAAACACTGCAAAAGAGAAAGTTTTCTCTTACAGATGTATGCGCTGCTTATATCCGGGATGCTATGGGCAGGGCCAGACTGGGAACCCAAAGCAGCCCTGGCAATTTTGTCGGACCAGCCCCCCCGGACTGCTGCTTTTGTTACTGGGGGCTGATATTACAGCACCTCTGCAAGACCGGCCCCCAGTAACAAAACCAGCCCTCACTTCTGCAAAACCGGCCCAGACCCTTCCGGCTTCCCGAGGAAACGCCCGATGCCCGCTATGGCTAGTTCAGCCCTGATTATGGGGCGCGGTGTTCACCACATCCGTAAATACCCCAGGGTGAGATAGCAAGTTTTCCAAGTACATCATATACACAATTTTCACATGTAACACAGGAAATTATTCATTATTATTTAAGACTTTATTGAGTATGTGATTCCCTACAAGGGTGTCCTCCATAAGAAATGACATGCACAATTGATGTTTCCACCAGGAATTTTACATACATCAGAGTTGTCCCGCAATGAATGTCTGAGGATGTGACTTGCTGAAATCTATCATGGGAAAATTGCAGGGTTTGTGTTCACCACAAAATCTAAATTCTGATGCTGGTGCAAACTCATGTTTATGCAAGGATCAGAAGTTACACCAATTGTGAGGATCTGGGCAGCAGTTAATAAAATACAGAGCAGGTGCAGAAGAGGCTGAATGAGAAAAAGAAAATGAGAAATAATGCATATGAAAAAGAGACTTGTATGAAGAAGCTACATGTAGGCCCAACAGTGTAAGAGAAAGAAATAGAAAATGTATGAAATTAATGCAAGGGAAAGTTAATGAGGAAAAAGGTATCAGAAAGAAAGTGAATGGGAGAAATTGTACATAGGGTTCTGTAAGGGGTGTTAATAGTTTTTTAGGGCTCAGGGAAGGGGAAGGGTGGACAAACCCTAACAATCCTTTACAAACTCTTGCCCCTACCCACCCAGTACAGCTAAAAGCCCCATTTGTTTTAAATGCCATAAATAATCTTCATAAATATATTCTTTTTAAAAAAAAGAAATGTTAAATAGGCATTATAGTTAGGTGAATATGTCAGTTAAAACATAATGTTTTAAATTAACAAAACCACTGACAGTCACCTGTTACATTTATTGTAGTAACAATAACTCTTGCCTTAAAGTAACTATAACTTGCGCCCCCCGCCATGCACAGTGTTGTTATCAATGTTGTCATTTCAGATGTCATTAGAGATGTTATCAAGAACATGACATAAGTGATGCATTATACCAGGAATCAAATTTCACTCAGGAAACTATGAACATTTATAATTGAAATGTCTACAAAACCTGCAACGTTTGTAGACGTTTCCTTTTTGAAAATCTGCAGCATTTGTAGACATTTTCTTTTTAAAAATCCCAATATTTGATGGTTTCCTCAGTGATATTTTATTCCTGGCCACCTCGATCTCCGCGGTCACTCGTTTTTAGAGTTTATATTCTGGATATGCCCAGAAATGTGTGTGTAGGTATGTGAGTAAATATGTATGCCCAGATGTTTGGTTGTGTACTGGTGTGGAACTGGTGCACACTGGTTTCGGTAGGCATGTGGCCATCAATGGATTGGCATCAATGTATGGTGCGTGCATAGGTATATGTGCATGTAGGTGTCAGTGTACGAGGGTGAAAATGTGTGTGTGTGTGTGTGTTTCTGATGCAAGTTAGCATATGAATGTTTTTGTTGGAGCGAACTGTAAAATCTTTAATAAAGTTCATTACAGGTATTTACACTTTTTACATCAACCAATACTTTGGTTTGTCTGAGTTTTTAAGAAAACCTTTCAATAGAGTTGGTAAAGTGAAAATAAAAATAAAACCTTTCTGGCACTTTTCTCTACGAAGCTCGCTCCCGTTTACACTCACTTTTTCAAATACCACGAAGACTCTGAGAGAAGTCTGGAGTCGACGTGAGTTCCCATACTGCACAGATGCACAATTATTTCCATTGCCCAGGAAGACAGGAATGCAGTTTTTAGAGTAACTTACATTTTTGGTTTCAGGTCGTTCTGAGTCCAAAACAAACTTTTCTGGTTTTAGTGGGAAAGCAGCCGAGTTGATTACTGTGAATTAAGTGCTAATTAAAGCACACACGGGCTATTATTTCCTGCTCTTCGGTTATGATTATAACAGGCTGATGTGGGCCAAGCATTCCAATGGCGACTGCTTGCAGAAGCAACCGCTTCAGGTAGGTCTGAAGGCAGCGCAACCAATTTCTAAACCCAGAATTTAATTTAGAAATAACCCAGTGATGCCTAGCACTTGAGATAGGCAGAAGTGTTCATGGTAGTTGTTAAGAATAATCATAGAAAAAGAGAAAATAGAATGGTGTTAGAAGAATGAGAAAATGAGTGGATGAGGAGGTGCGGGTTGAAATAACTGATCGAAACCCTGATGGTGGTATCCGCAGATTTGATCAATGAAAAAAAAACTCTCCTAATAGATTTATTTGAAAAAAAAATAACAATAAGGTACAAATTTAGTACAAAGTGCTTCCAGGTTACATTATTCCAGAAAACCGGGAGATGTTGATTGCTAATTTATAAGGTATTTAACACACACAATGTACATACATATGAAGCTAAAATGACACCACATTGTTGAACTACAGTGATTTGACATAAGCGCTAGGCCGGGTTGCCAGACCAAAAAGAATGTAACATATGGCAACACTGGATGGATTATGGAGGAGAGTAGTTGAGTAGTGAAGAATTGGTTACTTCAAATGTACACAGGATAAAATGTTTACTTTTATACGTAGGTTAGTCCTGGCTTTAAGGCCGTTCTGAAGAACTCAATAAATGAACAGAGTAAACAATTAGGATGACACAATTTGGATCAGTGAGAGTCCAGGGATTATAACTCAAACTACCGGATTTCACAATTTATCATCTACTCCACCAGCACACCTCTCTTCAGATTTCCTACCAGTTCAGCTTTAAGCAACCTCTCCTGGTACACAAGTTCATCTGGTCTTCAGAACCTTGGCGTCAGAACACAGCCTTTAATCTCCATATCCAGGGATGAAAGCTTTGCTCAGACTCAAAAGTCATTATGTTTCTCAGAAGATTCAAAAGTGTGTCACCAGAGGTGGTAGGTTGGTAGTGGCTGCTGAAGCAAAATTTGGAAAGACCACTTTTGTAAATGAAGTAAGGTCCTTGTAGGTAATCAGTCCAGTAGCCAGTAGTGTAGATTATGTAGGTTTATTCAGTTACAGGTAAGATGGTACATGCCCCAGCGGGAGCAGAATCCTGCTGCTCAGCCCCACTCATTCCAACTCACCACTCATCCAAACCATGCACTCATGAACATTCTATTACATCACACTCACACAGGCTGAACAGCAAGGAACTAGGAGACACAGGATATAACAACCACCTCTAGGGAAAGTGGTAGAAATCAAACCTCTTTACATTCAGGAACAAATTGAAAATATGTTTTCTTAACTATAAAGCACTGTCCAACTTCTTCACAAGGAAAATGTCTGATGGGCTCAAATGGTTGAATAAAGCAAAGTAGCTTTAGAGGTAGATGAGAAAGTGACAGGAAAATGGAGGCACCCCCAGCCGCCCTTTACTACTGACATTAGGGGAGTGGGTGGGCAGCAGCAACAGTAATTATGTGAAGACAGAAATACACTTTATTTCATGTAGATGGGAATGACATGCAGGAATCAGTATTTTTACACCGATTCTCATGTGTCCCCCCATTTCCCCCCAGTTTTTTCACATAGACACTTTAGCCGCTTTGAGTAGCTGAGGTGTCTAGCTGAAAAACAACGGACTCTGGCTGTTCCCATCGACCCGGCAATACCGATGGGGACGGGAACTGCAGTAGATCAGCAAATGGGGAATGGCAGACCTCTCGCAATGAGGCCTTAATGGTTTTAACAACCCTGCCCAAACTCAATAGCTCAGGGAGCACAAGAAAAGAAGTATAGGGGCATCCTCGTGACATGGTAAGTGTACCCCCTTGCTCGTAGAGTGGTGCTTGTTCCTGCATGACGGCGGAAGCAGAAGTGCCCCTTTCTTCCACAAAAACAGAAAAAAAGAGGCAATGTCTTTCTTCCAAATGAATCCTTTTTAAGAGTGCTGAGGAGGTCTTATACCACAGTTTGGGGAGAGAGGATGGAAGCAGCCCTCCCAATGAATGCACAATACTGATTTCCGTATGTAATTCAACATTCAAGGCAATACAGCATACACAATGCAGCAGGGCTGCAAAGTTGCATGCAATAGCGTTCTCCTGAATAACATGCAATTATAACCTATAAAACATGGCATGTACAGACAGCAGTAAGGAACTCGGCCAGTGAACCCTTCGGATATTAGACAAACCTGTCCCAGATCTCATTAACTCAACAGGGATTACACAAACGGCATTTTGTGCTTAACCTGACAATACAGGATTAATAATGACAACAGAGGCTTGCCAACTGCAAGGGGGGCGACTGCTGTTCACTTGCTCTGCAAGTGTGCACATTGCTCGTGGGTACTAGCTAAGCCAAGGATTCAATATGGGACATTTTTACAAGTAACATTATTTCCTTTGTTTTTCGGATGTAAACAGAAACAGTTGAGTCTATTTTTTATATAAAATTCATAACATACTTTTTCAGTTTAATTGCAAAGACAGTTTAAGATTTGAAAGACCAGAAGGTCACATGGATGTAAGTTCATAAGAGACTTTGACATTGCTGCAGTACCAACTGACTTCACCCCACTATATCAACTATTATGTTATGATGGATTTATAAACAAAACAGCTTAGCATTAGCGTCCTTTATGGAGTAGAAATGATTATGGACATTGGAGGTGAGAGGGGCACCAGCAGACAAGAAGTTGGTGCAACATTTTTATTTGTGAATTTTACATATAATCCTACTAACAGTTAGTGGTGTTACAGCATGATAGGAAATAAATACTGCTTGTTATGGAGTTCCATGTACGCTATTATAAGCCGAGTCTTCTCTGAGCGCCCTGGCCTTCATGTTCGCTTAAAGACGAAGGACTCAGAAACAAATATACCTTACACAACTGGATGCCAGTGTTCCTGGCTCCTTGTTTAGGAAGGGGCACATCCCTTATTTGTTTTGCGTGCAAATGTAATCTAGAGCAATACAACTACACAGTGGAGGGTCTCAATGTGGGGCTCCTTCGGCTCCTGGAGTCGGTCATTCCTAGAGCAACATTGCAGCTTGGTCTTCGATATTAAAACACCTAAACGTAAGGTGGTGAGCAGATGATGCCTGTGATTCTACACGCGATTCCTGGATTCCCACCTCCGGCAGAGGTTCATTGTTTGAGGGTGATAGGGATTACAACTACTTCTATGATCTCTTACAAAAGGCATCATTTCTTCATTGAAGATGATTTCTTAAGTTAAAAAGAGGACTGCTACCGACTAGCAGAACTGGTACCACACAACACCAGTGCCAGAAAACAAACGGTAAGCCATAGATTATTGATTCCAATAAAGTTTGCAGTCCTTGAAGCTAGGTCATTGTGACCTGGGGAACAAATTACAAAGCTGTAAATCAAAAAAGTGCAACAATTACATGCTTTTCGGAAAAACTGTAGTAGTCCAAAGAAATCCCAAACCACATCATGATTGTCAAGTTTTTACACATTACAAGCCTTACCATTCAATGCCACTTGCAGGCTCTTACTTTTGGCATTTTGCTGAACTTATAATGATCTTCTGTTGCCAAATCGAGGCGAGGATGGAGTTTCACATTATGGTGTGAGCAGTGAGAATGATCTGTGTTATTTAATTCAAAAAGGCAAGACTGGGGTACAAAGATTGTTCGTGACAGACCAGAGAGAACACTACAAAGCATCGAGTAGCTCTTGGTAGCAATGAAAGAGCATATGGGGTGGAAAAGGCTCTTGACTCTACGCAACAAGATCTCACCCACAGGTCTGAGCATGTTAAAAACTCACAAAACTCCTATCTTTGATTGATTTAGTTTCAGCAGATTACTTTATATCCAAAACCAGGTGCTGAACCCTGAACACTGTCAAGTGCACCATATGATGTGTGTTGTTGGTGTATGTACAACAAAAAGAAAAAGTCATGGGATGATGGTGACAAGTGGACTACATGAACAATAAAAATATAATAAGTAAGAAGGGAACAACACACGGAATCATGCAGGGGTCTTGTTCTCAGCTGCCTATATTTGGCCCTAGTAGCCCACAAACGCTTCTTTTTGTGTACTACTTCAGGTAGGCAGACCTTGGAGCACCTGATTTATGCTAGGCTGTCAGCATATTCAAAATAGATGCATATATATATATAGAGTGAATCTAACTGGAACTAATTTACATAGTGGTAATTACAGGGTCAGTTAATCCCGCCTTATTTGACTTATGTTAGATACCTCCGTACTGCTACAACAAGATGTTCTATCTCTACTCCGAAGTACAGTTATTCACTTGATTTATGCTACCATAGAGGTTCAGAATGTAGGCAGTGAAGCTGATGTGATCTCTGAACTGGTGTAAGGGACCAACTCTCTGGTGCCCACAATGCATCACACCTATATGAAAAGGCAAACTCCAACTCCATGATAACTTATCTGTGCTGCAGAAGTGCCTATGGAGATATTTCCGTGCCACAGACCCTGGAACCTATGATGTGCTCTCTCGCCCATCAGCTGCAAGCCCGAGTGGGGACCTGACCTGCATCACAGAACCAGATTCCAGTTAGATGTTCCATCCTCCAGTGCTAGCCGTCATGAAGAGGTAGTTTGGGGACAAGGTGGCTTCAAAGAATTTGATCCTGGTGGCTCACAGCCTAATGGTGCACCGTCTCTTGAGTCATAGAAGGTACTGTTCCATTCATCCGGTAAAGGATTATTCCAGACATGGGAGAGATAATGGTTTCACCAGAGCGCAATGCCTTGGCTGCCTTGCTGTTACAGCAAACAAATGATGGACGGGATGCTGACAATGCAAACATTCTCCCCCAGTCAAAAGATCTGGGTTAAATCCATCGTTCTTTTGCCCACTACACCACCCCAGTTTGGACCCAGCCATATGCAAATCAGTCTTGACCCTGTGCCCCATGGGAACAGTCCAGACCAAACTGCCAGGCCAGGTCCTCCCTGGACCAAAAACAAGCACCCTGGGACCGGTTTCAGGGTATGTCACCCTTCTTCAGCCAGGCTAGCTTGAATCCAGTGGCACAGTGAGCAAGGGACCCACGTCTGGGCATACCCATCCCACTTAGGGCGAAAAGTGTTACAGCAAACAAATGATGGACGGAATGCTGACAATGCAAACATTCTCCCCCAGTCAAAAGATCTGGGTTAAATCCATCGTTCTTTTGCCCACTACGCCACCCCAGTTTGGACCCAGCCATATGCAAATCAGTCTTGACCCTGTGCCCCATGGGAACAGTCCAGACTGAACTGCCAGGCCAAGTCCTCCCTGGACCGGAAACAAGCATCCTGGGACCGGTTTCAGGGTATGTCACCCTTCTTCAGCCAGGCTAGCTTGAATCCAGTGGCACAGTGAGCAAGGGACCCATGTCTGGGCATACCCATCCCACTTAGGGCGAAAAGTGTTACAGCAAACAAATGATGGACGGAATGCTGACAATGCAAACATTCTCCCCCAGTCAAAAGATCTGGGTTAAATCCATTGTTCTTTTGCCCACTACGCCACCCCAGTTTGGACCCAGCCATATGCAAATCAGTCTTGACCCTGTGCCCCATGGGAACAGTCCAGACCGAACTGCCAGGCCAGGTCCTCCCTGGACTGGAAACAAGCATCCTGGGACCGGTTTCAGGGTATGTCACCCTTCTTCAGCCAGGCTAGCTTGAATCCAGAGGCACAGTGAGCAAGGAACCCACGCCTGGGCATACCCATCCCACTTAGGGCGAAAAATGTTACAGCAAACCAATGATGGACGGAATGCTGACAATGCAAACATTCTTGGCATTTCCTCTGCACTCTGCTTCACTCAACCACAAGCCTTACTGACTATCTACATTCCACCATTCACTCGGTTCAGCACACCAAGGCACTCCCACACTCAGGAGGTCAGCCAATCAGGTGCCACACACTTTGTTATTCACCAGACTCAGTTCGCACAAGCACTCTGCCACACCGCTTAACTATCAGTGTGCCTACGCTTCTGCTGCCTATTCAAGCCCATGAGACCTGGTCTCTCTCTCTATTATCACCCTTATTTGTAAAGATGCAATGCCTGTAGAAGACAATCAACTAAAAACCTTTCCAGCAAAACAAGACTCAGAGAGATGACAAAGTAATTTGGTAAAAGACGGTGTAGGATTCCACAGAGAAGGGCAAAATCACCTGGGCATCTAAACTGTTGTCACTTGCTCTCCCTTACACATCCATTAGAAGGGGGACCAGACCTGACTCAGTGCAATGGGACAAACAGGTTTCTATCAGAATGGGGAGAATGTACGTTTTTTGTCTCAATAAAGGTTTGATGGTATGTTTGCTCTGCATGGTCTGCAAAAGCATTCATAGAAGGGTCACAGTTTGGTAAGTCAGCAAGGTCATGAGAATATTTTAATGGAGCAGAGAGAAGAGCGTGACTGGAAAAGATTCACAGACCTGTGTGTGTCTGTCTGACCACACAAATATTAATTCTGCTATAGCAGATTCCGTTCCAGACAAGAATACATTGTTTTTTTTGGCTTTTTAAAGGGCATACAGAAGTAAAAAAGGAGAAAAAACCAGAGAAAATATGTAAAAATACAAGAAATTTCTCAGTGGATACATATTAGGTCCTACATCATATTCAGTAATCATATGATAGGCAAACTGGAGGCAGTTCTCCAGAGCAAACAGGGTGTAGCCTTGCCAGGGTGTACAAGGTGATATGGCTGCATTTATAATGTTTTCGAAGGGGGAGCCATTCTGTCCACTCATAGTGTTAGATAGGAGCTGAGCAGGCTTCAAATGTCTTTGGCGCACAGTAGCCGTCCAAACGTTTTTGGCAATATGCCGCGTCCTTCAGTCATTCATCATGTTTGGGACTCATTTGCCTTCCCCAAAGCATCGCTGCCTTTCTTTTCACAAGAAGCAGAAGCATTGCAACCAGGTGGTTGGTGCCAGTGGAGCTATCCTTCACGTAGCCCAAGAGGGATGCAAGTGGAGTTCTGGGCACTGGACTCTATTATCAACTCTATACAAGTGAGAACCGTATCCCAGTATACAGCTAGCTCGGCGCCTTCTCACGCAAGGTGTAGGATGTCTGCTCCCTCTGCCCCGCAGCACTTGCATAGCACCTCCAGAGTTAAGCCCATCTTCTGCAAGCCTTTGGTGGGTGATAGGTGCGGAGTAGGTATTTTATGTGTATTAGCCTCAGCCGGTATTTGGGCGACAGCATGCTAGTTTGGGAGCAATTGTACTTCCATTTTCCCTCCGTTAGATCATCGCTCAGATCCGCCTGTCATCGCAGTAATGCCATGGGAGTGATCACAGGGGCCTTATCTTGCATGGTACCATACAGGCGAGTACCGAATCATTTAGGGGATGAGTGACCTAGCACGCAATCTAACGCTGACAGGGGCGCGTGCTCGCAGGGGAATGTGCGGTGTGCAGCCCTACAGGTGCTGCGAAGTCTATAGTATATGAGCATGTCTAATGGCATGCAACGAGTATGTGCCTGTAGGTCCTGAAAGGATATAAATTCACCTATGGGGTAAAGGTCACACAATGTCTCCAGGTTTAGCCTGTGCAGCTGTCATTTGACAGATGCATCCGTAGTTGGCACTAGCGCTGGGTTGTCCGTGAGTAAAAGGTTTGCCGAGTATAGGCAGTCCAAGCGGGTTCTCCTGCGGAGGCAATGCTAGGCCAACACAGTGCAATGAACTGTGTCTATCTCCTCATATGGATATGCAGGTGTGGTGCATACTGCTGTGCGTAAGGGGCATGTCTCATCCGACTCTATCGCAGTATGGGGCAGGAAGTGGACCGGGGGTACCCAATAAAATGTATAGTAGGCTTGCGCACAGTAATAGTAAAGTCAATATCTGGAGTGCAGATTTCTCCCTGCTCAAAAGGTAAGGTCAGAGTTTCCCAGGAAAGACGAGGCTGTCAGTTTGCTCATGCCAGTTGCAGCAGAAGAAACAAATCCTTGTGAAAAACCCTCTAGTGAGCGGAATGGGGATGTTGATAAACAAGTACAAATATTTAGGCAGCACTACCATTTTTGCAATAGCTACGCGTGCAACAAGTGACATTGGTAAAGGAATCCACACAGGGACTAGCTCTTCCAGCCACCCAACAACCCCACCATAGTTCTCTAGCCAGGTCTGGGCGATGTCTCTGCTGATCTGGATCCCAAGGTAGTGCACACTACCATCTGCCCACTTAAGGATAGTCAGTGCGGAGGCGTGGTATACTCTCCGTGAGGGGGAAGATGGTCGGCATTGACCAGTTAACAGCTATTCCAGCAAGCGCATTGAAGTTGGGGAATTCAAGTAGGATCGGTCAAGGTTTGTAGCGGACTCCCTAACATGCATAATAATGTCATCCGCATATATCGAAATTATCAGTTGCCAGGCTGCATAGCTGAGACCACGCTTGGCATGGTGCTGTTGGAGGCTAGCCGCTAGGGGCTCCATGGCAACTGCATAAAGGATTGGGGAGAGTGGGCATCCCCAACTGGTGCCCCTGTTGATGGTAATTGGGCATGAGACCTCACCATTAATGTAGAGTCTGGTAGTTGGGTGCATGTACAATAGCCTGATCCACTGGAGAAAGCCAGGGCTAAAGCCTAGGCGCTGCAAGAGTGCAAATAGGTAAGAGTACTCCAGTGAGTCAAAGGCTTTAGTCGAATCAAGAAATGCCGCTACTGCAGGGAGAACGGGTTTAATGTATAGAGCCATGCAAAAAGGGTACATGGCTGGTTGAGCGGCCAGGGATAAAGCCTGATTAGTTAGGGCGTACAATCATGGGAAGGAAGCGGGTACACTCATTTTCGTTAGTGCTTTGTTATCTAGGTTTATCTTGGAAAGCGACCTGTAGGAGGCACATTTATTCAGTGACTTCTCAGGCTTCAGGAGTGTAACTATTAGAGTATGGATGGTCTGTGATGTGATGGAGCGCTGCCTTGATGCCAGAAGGGTGATGGTCAGGGGTTGGTGGGACTAACAGTAAGGTAGGTGTAGGGGAAGCAATGCATATACATCTAGTGTCTGAATTGCACAATGTGAAACCAAAAAATTGGGATTAATCCTGGCTCCTCCACTTAAGTAAACTGTGTAATCCTAGGCAATTGTTTTATTTCACTTTCCTTCCTTTTTCATGATCACTTATGAGGAACTTGACATACATGACTTCAGGATGTGTGCTGTATAAAACCTTTTCCAGTGTCTGATTTAATAAACCATAATGTTGTTCATGTAAAATATAAGCACAGGCTACCCAAAGGGTGCACATAATAACTGACTTGCCTCTTATTTCACTATTGGCATTGTTGTCGCGGGGGGGGGGGGAGAGATTGAAAGTTTATAATATCATGTTTGAAAACTATCACTTAAAAAAAAAAAATACTTCTCAATGCAGTGATCTAATCTGATGTACTAAGGTGAAACGGTTCTGCATGTTCATGATATACACTTCTTGAATTTTCAACACACTTTATCATACTTTTAAACGTTTGCTGCAAGGTGTCTAAAAATGAAGGCGTTTCTAAATTTAAGCAGTGAGGGACGCCCCTCAGTTACTTCATGTCTTTAACTTAAATTAACCTTTAAATAAATGCTTGCCTATTTATTTAACATCTTTTTAATGTTCCTGATGTGTCTGGTCCAGTGCTGCTGTTGACCAATGGGCCGCATGCAAAGGTCAGGAGGACTGCATACTGCCCCCGGGCCCTACTTGGAGTATCACTGTTTAGACCTTCTCCTACTGGGGGAGATAGGTGGCCCACGATCCGGGAATCCTCGTACATTGTCAATAGGTGTGGCACACAGTCCTCAGCATAGACTTTATAGAACTGAGCAGTCAGGCCATCTGGGCCGGGGGCCTTAACCCTCAATCGTACCCCAGGATGGCCTGGATGACATCATCTACTGTGAAGGTGGTATCTACGTAAAGCCTATGGTTATTGTCAACCCAGAGGAGTTGTATGGAGTTAATGTATTCTGTCAGGGCATCAGGTGATGTTCCCTCGGAGGTGCATATAACCTGGAGTAGAACTGCAGCACGATCTGGGTGATTACGGCTGAGAAGTTTTGCGGCTCTCCAGCAGGGTTAAGTAATTCAATAATATAAGAGCTGCTCCTTCGTTTTCTGATAATTGCCACAAGAGTCTGGCTCACACTGTCATCCTCCCCAAACCGGCGTGCAATGTCCTCCTTATGTAGAAAGCACACCTCGCGGTCCGCGAATTTCTCATATTCCATTAGCGTGTCCCTGAATTGCGCTAAGAAGCGCTTATCAGCTGTTTCAAAGTAACGCAATTCAAGCTGTCAAAGTTCACGCTCTAGCGCTTGCAGCCGGGTGCGCAGGTCGTGAAGGATGCCTGACTGTTTCGATGTACATATGCCACGGATATACGCTTTGAAAAGCTTCCCAAAGCACCCCAGGAGAATCGACTGAGCCAATGTTATGTGTAAAGTAGTCCGCGACAGTTCTACATATCTCAGCGTGGAATAGTGTCATCGAGTGCGCCGCTGTGGAAGACGCCAAGAATACATTGTTTAACGTAAATATGATACAGTGATAAATTTCCACTGAGGCTGGCAATATATGGATTCAACAGGTGGAGGAGAAAGCCAATGGGAAAACCACTGAATGAAGCATTGATTCTCGTAAGTGGCACAAGGCTCACATTATCCGTAAACAAAAGAAAGCTCTGTGCAAGATTATAAGTAATGTGGTTTGGTGAATCTTCTCACCACCTGGTCCGTGTCTGTAATAATGCAGGAAGCTATTCACATAAGACCTCTATATCCCATTCTCTGTGGGAAGTCTACTACAAAGCCATCATGGAAAAGTGACTTAGTGTAAACCATGTAGGTCACCTGAGGCATTCCAAAAGGCACCAGGTAGACTGTAGTTATGGGACTGGAGAAAACCGGTAGAATCCTGTGTGGTCCCATAAGGTGTCAAGAGCATGATGGGATTTCTGGGAGCAGACTTCAATAATGTACATGTCCAGGGTTTTATCTCTGATGCAACTGCACTGTCCAGGTGTGCATGGAGCTGCCATGATATGACCGTGGATGGAAGTGTTAAAGCTCTGTGGAGTGTCAGGGTAGACTGGTTTGAGGAGCTAGTAGGAGAGGGACGTTTACAACATGACTGGGGAATTAGTAAGAAGCACAGGGACCGGCTGCCCTGCCAGGTATACTATGTTGGACCCACTGCTTGAAGAAGACCTGAGGGTAACGTTTTTAAAACTCGATCGCGGACGAGTCCCATGCGTCACGTGAGGAGTGATCCATGCTCTTACACTCATGGTCTAAGCGGTTGAATATGTCTTTCCGACTTCAGAAAGCCTGGACAAGAGATGATTATGAAATACCAGGGGAACCTTCATAAGTCCATGTGGTACCAATGTAAGACTGGAGTCATAAGTTCCTGTAGGCCAGCAGGCGTGTAGGATGTGAGAACATGTAGAGTGAATGTGGGGTATGTGTGAATACTACAGGTCAGGGACAATTCAAGGTCTATAGTGTCCTGAATACTTTACTTGACCCTTAGGTCCATAGGTGATCCACAAGCTACATATCGCCTTTAGGACAGCAAAGTCCGTCCCCTCCTTGGCCTCTGACCTCCTTAGTGTCAGGATTGCACTGAGGTTGTTTGCCTTATCCTTTTGAGGCAAGGATTTTCCCTTTGCATAAAGTAATAATGTGCATAGCATAAATGATCTCGGAGTTTGCTGACTTGTCGCCGGTATCCCTGAGACATCATTAGGTCAATGTTTTAATTTGCAGCGTCAAGTAATAAGTTAGAAGCGGCTGGGACTGAATAGCAAATTGAGTCACTGTAAAGCCTAAAACACTCGAGTGAAAAGCATAGGTTCTCAGTGTATGCTCATTATTCAATAAGCCAAAGGTGACATAACATGATTACTCAACTTGAGTTTGGCAAATGATGAAGTCCATGTTTAAATGTTCATAATAAACAATCAAGCCATAAGCAGTAGTGGGTTGCCTCAAGCCCATATTGCTCTAGTAATTTAAAGGTGCTGGGGTTTCTCTTCTTACCGCCGTACACCTTATGGACCAGGTGTCTGTGTGAGTGAGAAGAACAAAAGTTACTTACCTGTAAACTGTGGTTCTCCAGTATTGGTATCTTTCATAGATTCACATGCTTGAATCATTCCCCGTCGTCGAAGTGGGAGTCCCACGGTACATAAAAATAGCAATAAATATGCATAGAATAGCCATATCATAGGTAAATTAGAACCAGGAAGTAAAATAGTTAGACGTCAATAGGAAAAGAAATTCCACTTTCATGACTCGCCCAAGTCATTATATATAGTCCAAACTACAGCCAATCAGGCGACAGCACCCTCCAGAATGCTCTCCCCAGAGGCTCAGGCTCTCAGATTTTCCAGCACAAGTGTGATATAAGAGCAATAGAGCCTAGGAGAGCCTCTGAGGGGAGGTGGGTGGGTCGCATGTGAATCTATGAAAGATACCAATACTGGAGAACCACAGTTTACAGGTAAGTAACTTTTGTTCTTCTCCAGTATTGGGGTATCTTTCATAGATTCACATGCTTGAATCAGAGTAGAAAGCAGTAATTCCACAATAATGCTTGTGAGATCATCAAAGAAAGATATACATATCTATATGTATATCTATATCGATATTCCCAAAACCACATAACAAACATCTGTAAAAATGTAACAATATATAAAATATATAAATATAAATAGATATGTACATATAAATGCCATCAATGAGGAGGAGGGAAGAACAGAGGCTCACCCTATTTAAAAAGATTACGGAGAACCGCTTGTCCCACAGATGTGTATGCATTGCTGGCAGCTTCCAGACAGTAGTGCTTGGTTAAGGTGTGCCTGCTGGACCATGTTGCAGCTCGGCATATTTGATGAAGAGGCACACCAGCAAAAAGAGCAGTAGACAAAGAGATTGCTCTAGTAGAATGTGCTCTCGGAGTTGCCTGTAGAGGTCTACCCGCTTGCTGATGACAGAAAGAGATCGCAGCAGAAATCCAACGAGCAATGGACTGTTTGGATATTGGGTGTCCCTTACGCATCTTTCCATAGGCTATAAAAAGCTGATCAGATTTACGTATTGAGGATGTCCTTTGTAAATAAAATTTTAGACATCTCTTGATATCAAGAGTATGTAAAGTCCTTTCCGCAGGTGATTGAGGATTGGGAAAGAAAGTCTTCAAAATGATCGGTTCATTGAGATGGAAATCAGAAGGTACCTTAGGCATAAAAATGGGGTTAGTGCGGAGCACTACCGAGTCCCTAGTGAATTGAAGGAAAGGCGGTTTAATAGTGAAGGCTTGAATGTCACTGACCCGCCTGGCTGATGTGAGAGCCAACAGCAAAGACATCTTCCACGAGACAAACTTCAAATCGGCCCTATGAATAGGTTCAAAAGGGTGTCGCATGAGTTGCGACAGGACAATGTTAAGATGCCAGGGTGGAGGTGCGCGACGGATGGGAGGAAACATACGAAACAATCCTTTGAAGAATTGCTGAATGATCCTTGAGGAGTAAAGAGAATGAGAACCATCATGTCTGAATCTTGAGATAGCCGCTAAGAAAACCTTAAGAGTAGAGTGGGAAAGTCCTGACTTTGCCAGATGTAAAAAGAAAGGCAAAAGTTGTTCTGGTTTTGCATGGATTGGGTGGATGTTGGAGGCTTGACACCACAGGCAAAAACGCTTCCACTTGAGCATGTAGGTTTTTATAGTGGAGGGCGTTCTAGCGTTAGCTAAGACCTCCCTACATTCTGAAGGAATGTCTAAGTGAGCAAATTCAAGGTGTTCAGGCGCCAGGCCGCTAAGCGCAGAGATGCAGGATCCGGATGGCAGATCTGTCCGTTGTTAATGGACAGGAGATTCGGTATTGGTTGCAACTGAATGGGATCGCATTCGGATAGAAGGAGGAGTTTGGTAAACCAGAACTGGCGAGGCCACCTGGGAGCTATGAGAAGTAGGCGACAAGGCTCTTTCTTCATTTTCCGGAGTACCCTGGGAACCAACGGTATCGGCGGAAAAGCGCAGGCATAGATCTGTGACCAGTTCATCAAAAACGCATTCCCGCACGAGTCCCGTTGGGGAAGCCAACTTGCGTAGAATGGGCATTTGCGGTTCAGACTGGTCGCGAACAAGTCCAACTCTGTTCGACGCCACTTCTGAAATATCCGATCCAACGTTGGTTGATGGAGTTCCCACTCTTGGTTGGACGTCGTCGACCTGCTGAGGGAGTCCGCGAGGATGTTGGATACCCCTGGGACATGGACCGCTGCCAGAGTTATTTGATGCTGGATCGCCCAATCCCAAATTTGCTGGGCCTGCTGGGACAGCAAAGTGGATCTTGTCCCTCCTTGTTTGTTGAGGTAGTGCATACTTGTTGTGTTGTCCGTCCGGATCAACACTGATGCTCCGAGGATGATGGTGCGAAAAGAATTTAGAGCTAGGAAGATCGCTAGCAACTCCAAAAGGTTGATATGCCAAGTCCTTTGTTGAGCATCCCATTTGCCGTTGACTGTGAGTCCTTGAAGGTGCGCTCCCCACCCTTCGAGGGAGGCGTCTGTGGTGATGACGAAACTTGGAACCTCCACTAGGAATGAGAGGCCTGCTGCAACATTCCTTTTGCAAGTCCACCAGAGTAGCGCTTTTCGTATCTGAGGTGTGATGCGGATGAGATCGTCGAAGGACCCTGAAACCTGGAACCATTGTTTGTTGAGCTCTTCTTGCAAGGGTCTCATCTTGAGACGACAGTTGGGGATCAGAGGAATGCAGGATGAGAGCATCCCCAGAAGTGACTTGAACTGTCGGACAGAAACGCACCTTTTTGAGCGTAGTAGTTGGGCAAGCTTGCAAAGCTTTTGTTGTCTTTCGTTTGAGACAAAGGCTCGTGTCTGTAGAGTGTCTATGGTGGCTCCTAAGAACGTTCTTGTTTGCGAAGGGATGAGTTGAGACTTGTCTAGATTGATTGAGAGACCCAGAGATTGGAAAAGGGACAGACATCTCTGAGTATGGCTGTTTGCGACTGTGAAAGAGTTTGCCTTGATAAGGCAGTCGTCTAAATACGGAAATATTTGTATTCCCTTTTGTCGAAGGTGTGCAGCCACCGGTGCCAAGACCTTGGTGAAGACACGGGGCGCGGAACGTAGTCCGAAGGGAAGGACTTTGAACTGGAAGTCCCTGCCAGCCACTCTGAACCTCAAGAATTTTCTGTGTCTGGGTAAAATCGGGATATGAAAGTAAGCGTCTTGGAGGTCGAGGGTGGTCATGTGATCCCCCGGAGTGAGGAGTTGAAGGACTTCTTGGAGAGTCAACATCCGGAAGGATTGCTTTTTGAGATATCTGTTTAAGGAACGAAGATCCAGAATGGGACGCCATTCTCCCGATTTCTTTTTTTTTCGAAAAAATCTGGAATAGAAACCGGTGCCTCTCTGTAATTTTGGAACCACTTCGATCGCTCCCTTCTTTATCATCAGATTTATTTGGGAAAAAAGCTCTGTGAGATGAGCTGGAGGCGGGCCTTTGGGAGGAGAATTCGGAGGAAGTTTGACAAACTCTAGAGCGTGGCCTCTGGCCACAATGTCCAAGACCCATTTGTCTGTGGTTATAGCAAACCAGGTTGAGTAAAAACGGGAGATCCTTCCTCCAACTTTTGTAGGAATGAGCGGTAGAGCAGGTGACAGTTGTCACTGCTTCTTAGATGTATCACGTCCGCGGTATGAGGACTTCCTTCTGTTTTGTGCATATGATGTAGTTGGTTGCTGCCTGAAGGATTGTTGTCTTTGAGAAGAGTAACGTTGGTTACCTTGATAGGACTGGTATTGTCTCGATTGGTTATAGCCTCCTCGACTGGAGAAGGATCCACGACCCCTAGCGCCTCGAAAAGGCGGTTTCCGAAGCTGAAGAGTACCGAGAGATCTTGCCGTCTCAGTATCTTTCTTGATGGCTTGGAGGGCATCGTCAATGTGCTGACCAAAAAGAGACTCTCCGTCAAAGGGCAAGTCAATGATTTTCGTCTGAACTTCCTGACGAAATGAGGTGGATTTCAACCAGCCCTGTCGCCAGAGGACCGCAGCACCTGCCAGTTGCCGAAAACCGCAACATCCACAGCAGAATCAATAATCTCAGCTGAGATTCGTTCTCCCTCCTGGAGGATTTTGAGCGCTTCTGACTTGGAGGGCTCAGGTAACATCTCGATTAAGGGAGAGATGTCCGACCACATCTGCCTATCGTAGCGGCCTAAGATGGCCAACGAGTTGGCTGCCCGGACAGTAGTGGCCGCCATTGTCGAAACCTTCTTTCCAATGGAATCTAGACGTCTCCCATCCCGATCAGGGGGAGCCGACAACGGAGAGGAGGGATTCCGTGCTCGGCGTTGTGCTGCTTGGGAGATAACTGAATCTTCCTTAGGCTGACCTATCAGACATGCTGGTGAATTATCCGGTGCCTTGTATTTCTTTTCGAGACGAGGCAGGACCGCAGGAATGGAGGCAGGAGTCTTCATGACTTCCAGTCCTTCCTGCCAAATAAAGTCGATGATAGGGATTGTTCGTACTTGTTTCCTTGGCTGGTCTTTAAAATCGTAAAGAAAACAATCATCCTTCTTGGTTTCCATAGGAAGGAGGAACCGTTGTGCCGCTCTCTCCATGAGAACATGAAAACCTCCGATGTCGACTGGAGGCGAGTCAACAGGAGCAGGAGTAGAAGGAGACGGAGTTTGTAGTTGATAGTCATCCCATTCCGTAAGGAGTGATCTGTCATCCAATTCTCCTTCTTCTCTGTCATCGTCCGTGGTGTGAGCTTCCTGAAGGTGAGGGGACACCGAAGCCACCGGAGAAACTGGTCTGGGCGACCTCAGCACTGATGAACGAGGAACGGGTGTTGGTGGTACAGAAGAAGCCGAATCAGATGGAGGAAATCGGCGATAATAGTCATCCAACATGTGCTGCAAGTTGTTTAGAAGAGACAGAGGCATTTGTGCAGTAGGGTTGGACTGTGGAGCTGAAGCAGCAGTCTCAGGGTAATAGTCGCCTTCTTGATCTTCATCTTGGTATTTAATGAAGAGCTCTGAAGGGCTCCTGGCAGTACGAAATCTATCGTCCTCATCAGATTCTTCCTCATCGGTCCCATAATCCAATAACTGCTCGGGCAACGCAAGAGGAACTTTACTTGGGGAGGTGTGAATCGGAGAGAGGACCTCCAAGGAAGAGTTGCGTCTTTGAAGTAATGAAGGCGCTGCTGTAGACAGTGGCAAATGCGTAGACGGTATGGTAGAAGACTTTGAGGATGCCGTGGCTGTAGACGAAGACCAAACCTGCAGATCAGTGCATGAGGACAGCTGCAGCGCCGACGAGGCAGCCGTCGACGGGGGAGCCGTCGACGAGGCAATCGTCGACGAGGCTTTTTTATTCTTCATCGACGGGGCGTCGACGGCAGTCTTCAACTTCTTCGTCAACGACGAGGAGAAAGAAGTGACTGACGTGGTTGGTCTCACGGAGATGGACACCAGCGTCGACGGCGAGGACGCCGACGACATTATCATTTGAGGCTTTGGAGACGAGAAAGTTGCAGTAGACGTCGTCGTCGCAGCGACGGCAGGCTTCGTCGACGAACACATCGTCGTCGAGCTCGTCGACTAGGGACCACGTATCTGAGGTAAATCTCTGTCAGAAATGGGTTTTGAAGCCTGAGTTTTCACAGTCTTTCTCGGGGGTGAAGAAGGCAGAGTTTTACCTTTAGGAGGTGGAGGAGCCTTTTCAGATGTGGAAGGCAACCCAGCAGTCTTTGAGGTGTGCTGTTTTTTTAACACCTTAGCCCCAGGAGAAGAGAAATCCGTCTCATTAGCTCTCTTCCTAGAGGAAGCTGTTCTGACAGAGGAAACACTCTCCATTTCAGATAAGGGGTTGTCTTGGTCCTTAATCTTCTGTAGCCACAGAAGTAGACGTCCCTCTCTGTCCCTCAAAGTCTTTTGAGGGAAAGTTCTGCAGATCTTGCAGTCTCTCACCTGGTGGTCCGGATACAAGCAGTAAATGCATTTCTTGTGGGGGTCTTCAGAAAACAGCCGGAGCTTCCCACAAGACTCACGAGGTCTAAAGAGAGATTTCTTTGAAGAAGACATCATAAAAAGAAGAATTTCTGAAGAGAACCTGAGAAGTACTGAGCAGAGCTCAGGGAGACTCCCTTCACACGACTTGCGGTAGAAAATCTGAGAGCCTGAGCCTCTGGGGAGAGCATTCTGGAGGGTGCTGTTGCCTGATTGGCTGTAGTTTGGACTATATATAATGACTTGGACGAGTCATGAAAGTGGAAAAAAAATTCCTATTGACTTCTAACTATTTTACTTCCTGGTTCTAATTTACCTATGATATGGCTATTCTATGCATATTTATTGCTATTTTTATGTACCGTGGGACTCCCACTTCGACGACGGGGAATGATTCAAGCATGTGAATCTATGAAAGATACCCCAATACAGGAGAACTACTCAGTCGTGCACTTGTAAGGAAGGTTAGTTCTCCCGTGACTATCTTCACTGGTGGAAACCTCTAGTTTCTTTCCCTGACTTTACTTTCAGAGCAAGACCCTCCTCCTTTCATGCCACATAGCACCATCTTGGATTCAACATAGCGCTTTGAATACCACATGTACAGTATTAAGCGGCCTTTGAGGGGTGAAGGGGTGTTGCAAACGCATACATCACCAGCTAACATATGTGGCAGAGCCAAGTTCAACGGCATCATATAAAACACCTTGGACAAGCAGGAGCAACAGTGAATGAGAAATGTAATGCGGAGAGGACAGAGTCTGTATTAAGAGAACAACTGGGAATATTGGCAGGATGCTGTGTCTGTTGAGCATTTATCAGCGAACCCGCTTCATATTTCTGCAAAAAATGCATTTTATGCTCTTGGAAAAAGTGTGACTTATCACTATGTCAATCACTGTAATGGTTCAAATCAATAAAATGCTCCTAAGAGGTTCCCTTGGAGGAAAAACGCTCACAAAGGCCTCTTTCCATGGTTACAGACAACACAAAGAGCACTCAATCACAGCAGGAAACTGAGAAAAAGACCTCACTGGAAGCGACAAAGTCTTGAATTCAAGACGTTTTATTGGAATCTGAAAGCAGTTTCTCCCCTCCTGAGCTTTTACCCGAAATGTACCACTCTCCAAAAAAGATTCAGCCTAATTGCACCCTAGGAGCGATCTCCCTCCTATCAGGAGCCTTTTAGTAGGTTCGCCCTGGACGTCGAATAAAGTGCAGTGGCTGGCAGGGTAGGCCAAAGCAGCAGGGCCCTCTCGGCCAACACAACAGTGGCCACTTAGAGCCGGGGGCCTGCAGCCGCCGGGGCACGTTGGCCCACACAATACTGCACCAACTCCAGAGATTGCCAAGCAACCTCCACGCTAAATTTCACAGCTGGCTTCTCTTTGGCCCATAATTTTCTTGCTTTCTGCAATTGTGGGGTTCTTATGGGGGCACTTCCCACCTATTGGGGTTCTTGGGGGAGGTGTGGGGCACTCCCAACTAAACACCATGCATTTTTCCATGTGATATATTTCGCGCAGAGAGGATTATTTTCAGTTGCCAGAAAAGAAGTGAGTCAGGGCGTCAAAAGGTTTGAGTGACTAATAATGAATTTGCAGGACTGAAAACAAAATATCCCATCAAAAAGTGTTTCATTATTCATAGGTTTCTCACAGCAAAAGAAGAAGCAGATGGGGAAGTAAAAAGAGCGTAATGAGATACCACCAGCATACAGCATACCAATAAATCTCACTGAGTAGGAATGAATAATGTGAAACTACCAACCTAGGAGGATACTTTATTTAAAAAGAGGTACAATCTTATTTTTAGAGTTCTGAGTCTTACCTAAATGTTGCAACATCCTCTTTTTAGTGGCTTGTTCCCATTCCATAATGTCAGAGATCTTGCCTTTACTGTACACTTATAACATATGTTAATGCAGCGTGTTAGTCCAGATATTGTTTGTACATATCGCTAAGAATGAGAGGTGGTGGAGTGCGCGGTGTGTCTGTTGGTCATTCCGCCTATCCATCTGTCTATCCCTCCCTCACCTAATGTTGCATGTCTCTGTGGCGAGGACCTGTTGTTCTTCTTATACAGACCAGCTGCTGCATAGGACAGGAAAGAGTGACAAACACAATGATAGAACAAGCCAGGTACCAGGGAATGAAAGTAAAACAGTGACATTGAAAACTGTTCTTTGTCCCATTCCCACAGATCTCACTATCCTCGCTCTTAGAAGGGGCATTCTTCGCTGTTTTATTATCTGCGACTGAGATGGACTAAAACCTCCTGCCGGATGTATGGATGTAACTGGACAATGGCATCTAGTACCCGCAGAGAGTTTCTGGTATGATTTTCATCTCAATAATCCTCTAATTGTCAATGAACTGGAAGGGCCTAATAACAATTATTAACCTACATGCATAATCACTACAAAGCATGACCCTGAGCATCCGAGACTATGCGCCTGATTTAGATCTTGGCAGACGGGTTACTCCGTCACAAAGGTGACGGATTTCCCGTCCGCCGAAATATAAATCCCATATGATATAATGGGATTTATATTTCGGCGGTCGGGATATCCGCCACCGTTGCGACGGAGTAACCCATCTGCCAAGAACTAGATCAGGCCCTATGTCTGTACATTTTCAAACTGCATAATAAATGTAAGCTGCTTAGGTAGGAGATATCAACAATAAATGGGGTTCTGAAGCCAAAAGTTGAAAACAACAGCGTGATTACCCTAATAAACAGGAAACTATGATTAAGTAGTAGGAAAAACTGTCTAATCATAATAATAGTTACTTAAATTAAGAAACGAACATGCTACGTGTTTGAAACTTACCTATTAAAGCTTTGATTAACACGTTAATAAATCTGCCCATTGACCTCAATATGGTCCCTTTTCACAACAGGCAACTATGAATGAAGGTCAAAGGGTTTCAGTTTCACTTTACAGTCCAAGGATTCTGCAAGGCTTGTGAACAAAAACTGACTTGGTGAAGGGAATTGGGATATTTTCCAACATTCTGGAGGCTCTGAAAAGGCAGCCTACTAGTTTCCTGGAGGACCAGTCAGCCAATGCTGTTTGGAGCGGTTACAGATAGGAATCCCGTGCCCACTTTGTTATTTAAGCTCCAACCTCCAACAGCTTGCATAGCAATAGATCACTGAGGTGTACAGAGTCTTACCCAGTGTTGTTCATATTCAGAAGGCCTTCCTCTGTCCTCCTCCTCCTCATACAGATGGAAACCCTCTCTCCGTGCCTGGTGGTACTCCTTCCGTAATTGTTGAATACGGTCTGCATTACCAGCGGATGGATGAATACTAAAAATAAAAAGAAGACATAAGCACAGGTAACATCCTTCCAGGCAGCATTATTAAATAGTGGATAAGATTAATTCCCTATGGATCCTAAAATCATTGTTACATGCACTGACTCCAAATCGAACAAATTTACAGTATCTGCAGTGTACTTGTTTCACAGATTCCTTTAGATTGCCAACCAGTTAACAAACCTGATCCATGCATGAAGGCTGGGAAAACATTGGATATTTAAAAATAATGTGCTACTTGAGAACCTAGAAAAACCCCGGATGACTATTTAATAGTTGGGATGAAGATGATCAACAGGAACGGAGACTTCCAGGTAACAAATCTGTACTGAAGGCAAAGCATAGGGTCAGACTACAATTTTGTAATATTCTTATGGTGAGACTTCTCAATCGGCAGAGTACTCCTAAAAACGTCTTTTAGCAGCTAGATTTAATAGTAAATACTTACAGATAAAATTCCTTTTACAAGACTCAATGTAAATGCCACTTTCCATACATACTATACGAGAGCTTCATCACCGAAAACAAGGCATTGAAAAAAAATATCTTTTCACATTAAATATCTTGTCCTTTGCTTCTGATACAGAAACTAAGACTCTAGGAAAAGAGAAATACCCTGCCCACTGCCAGGAAAAGAAAATCAAATTCTATAATGAGTCACTTGTGTAGGCCTAGGAGGCTCAAGGAGCAGTCTGGATTGAGACTGAATTTCTGAAGGAGTCTGTGAATCACTGGAATCAGTGAAAAAATATTCATTACATCCCAGGGCCAGTTCAGAAGAAGACCATCTTTAAAGAAAAGTTGTTTGCATGAAATCCAACAGAACCAATGACAACATCTAGAGCTCAAACAAGCCAATCAAAGGAAGGCCCAAGGGCACTGCTCATTAACAAGTGTGCTTCTATCCCAATTAGGGCTGATGACATTCTGAAAGCTTTTGAGAGCCATTTACCGCTGGGGCGTAAGGCTTCTGGATCTTGAGTAATCAATTGCTGAAAGTACATCATGCTAGGAAAGTATACGCTGAAATCATGGTACTTATTTTCCAATATACCCAATTACTGTTCCTTGTGGGACTCCTATTTTTCATCAAACTGTGCCTTCTTCCAAGGGATGTGGCATTTCACGGAGGGAGAGCAGAATGTACAACAAGTGACGCTTATGCTTGCCCTAACAGCCCCGGTTATAGAATTTGGTGCATGAGTCTGGCTTCTTCGTGCTTACCAGTAGCAAAATCATTACAAAACTGCTGTTTATTTTGAGAACGGACAAGCTTTTCATTTTTTCTGAAGTGCAGGGGCTGGCATACAACTGAATCTTCATGACTGGAGGAATAATGAACTGAAGCGCATCGGCTATTCCCTGAAAGTCAATGCTGGCCTTTGCGACTCATGTGGCTCTCAATAGTTAAATGGGTAATTCCGTTGTATCTATTCTGGGCCCGAACTGAGATGTAAGAGCTTTTGTGCACTGCCTTTCTCCTGCAGAAATTTACATGGGATTGAAGAGTGAGACATGCTTTGCCTTTTGTGCACCAACATTTTCTGCTGTAGTTCTGGGGTTTCCCCCAGCTTCACCCAATTCTCTGGTTGGCACTTGAATGTTTTACTTTTGCTTGGGGAT
Source organism: Calotriton arnoldi (assembly GCA_963921515.1). NCBI lineage: Eukaryota > Metazoa > Chordata > Amphibia > Caudata > Salamandridae > Calotriton > Calotriton arnoldi. The sequence goes on along the minus strand of CAWUFW010001347.1, from coordinate 2,295,141 downwards.
TAACGCTCTTGGCCACTGTGGCAAACTTTGAAATATTAGATTATTTCTTGAAGTGCAGACTCTCTCTAAATACTATATCACTTCTCTTGATATATTTATAAAAATATGCCTCAAGAGCAGAAATTACCATGTATATCAACACTTTGTTGGGCAGAGAGCCAGCTCAATCTGACCTGGTAAGGCTTGGCTAGCTTCCTTTGTAGGCCTTGGAATACTTCTTCGGGTATTTTAAGGATGGGGAGGCTAGAGGGTGGAGACAGAGGTTTAGGCAAAGGAACCTTAGAGAATGTGAGGAGGTGGGCTATGGAGCTCTGGCACTGCACACACCTACCTTCCCCAACAGTTCAAACAAAGGCATCTGATGTCACATTCCAAGACCAGGAGAAGTCAGAATAGTGATTATGACAGTACAAAACTTTCACACACGAGCTGGAAACCTACTCTTAGCAAAGATATGCTGTGCTTGGTGCAATAAAGTCTCTTCACCAGGTTCCCATGTGAAACTTGCAGGTACCATGTAACACACAGAGGCTCCATATGAGTTGGAAGTTATAACATTTGCTCCTCGGTTTCTGGCCTGACCCTATCAAACACGTCAAATGACACCTGCATGACTTGTTTGAGCCACCATCCATTACTGTAGCATCCCAAAAAGGATTGCTGGTGGACAGGAAAGTATGAGTAATGCCGCCAGCATGCTAAACACTCTTTAACAAACTGACGGAAGGATGCAAGGCTGAAACCAGCAGGCTACATTTCTCCATTGCTTTTTTTGTTCCTGAAAACATTCATATGTCGTCTTATACTCAGGGGTAAGAAACCTTTTTTTTCTCCTCTGCTTTCCGAGGGTTATTCAGTCAATGGTGAAACCAAGTGGCTCTGAGCAAATGAAGCAGAATAAAGGAGGCTGTTATATCTAGTTTTCCTTCTCTCCAGAACCCAATTATAATCCCTTTCACTGTTAAACATCTCTGAATGCCTTTTGTAGAGCGCTTGAAGGGCCTTGTGAATGGCGACGTTCACAGTACTACAGATGTACACGCTAACGAAAGCTGGGCTTTTATGCGGAGACCCATAGAAAGTCTAATGCCGGTCACCGCAAATGACGCGCTGATGAGACCACCGCTTCTGTCCCCAATTTGGGACGGTAATCTGAACAATGCCCAATCAGAGAGTCTGGGAAGAGACAAGTGGATCATCTGGCATAGTCACAAATATGAAAGAAAAACACATAAAGCAACAGAATTCCATCCTCTGTGCCAGATGAGATGTCCCCTGTCACTACCTTGTTGACTATTTTAAATCCGCTACAGCAATTTGTTTAGCTATTTTGCCAACATATGGAGCTTTGTTAACTAGCAGTAAACTGAAATCTGGCATTTGACGTAACTTCAGCAGAAAGGCAGATGCATGGGTCCATACTTTTGTTTACTCTCTTAAAAGGACACAAGTCCTAAAACAATAAAGTGGGAGGTGTTTAGTAAGGATAGGCAATCAGGTCTCATTTAGTGGTGTTACTTGATGTGATGTCACAACGATATCAAACTCCTCACTCTATTGACAATGAGCATTTTACTAGTCAAACTTAAGGCACACACTTTGGGAGAGGTGGGTGAGAGAGGGATTGGGTGGGGGTGTATGCAGATAGAAATTTTAAATAAATAGTAGCAAGGCCATACTTTACTTCAGCTAACAAAATCATATATTGCAAATTTTCACTGCAACAGACTGGACTGAAACTGAGGCTTAAGACGTGTGCATAACATACACTGTGACAGGCGTTCCCTGAGCCATGTACTTTATGGAGAGATTTTCAAGCCCGCCAGACATGACTCAATAATACATTATGGAGAGAGGAGTCAGGTTGTTCCCTTACACCTACAACTCCCAGGTAAGGACAGAGTAAAATAAAATGGAATTCATAGTCCAGGTCACCCATATGGGTATCATGTGGAAAGTATAAACATCCTATTAGAGAGATTTTCTATACAAGAGTTATCCGCAACACACACCGGGGGATGCTAGGCGTCAGCAAGGTGTGAGCTGGGGCATTTCGACCACTCCCAAAAAGGCTAGTAGGTTCGTGGTAGAGTCAGTGCATGCCATGCCGGCCTATAGGCTCTCACGTGCCAGGCACAGATACTTCAGTGTCACTTCTGAAAGACTGGCATGGCTTGGCCAGATCAGAAGCTGCCAGTGATGGGCCAGAGTAGATCCGATGTCTTGGAAAAGCGACAAGGGCAAACGTCAGATTAGCTCGATGCCATGCTTGCACGTCTAAAACGTGAGAGTAAGTGGGACAGATCACTGACTTACCTGCATGATGCCTCTAGGTGACAGGCATGGGCCGGGGCAGCGGGTTTAAAGTAAATCATGGATACAAGCAATGGACTGTGGACAAGTTGGGGTCCCACTGGGAGTCAAGTACAAGTCAGAGTCAGAAATTCGCCACATGATTGGCAAGTATTTAACATCTATTATGCAGCATGATGAATGACTGCAAAATACCTTCTTCAATAGGCCCCCTCCTGCCTTCCGACAACCACCCAACCTCAGTGGAGCGATCTTAGGATTACCTCCCATACCATAGACAAAGGAATTCGGCTATGCAAAAATAGGAGGTGGATAACCAGTAAGCAGATTTACACTTTGGATGCCATCAAGATATTAAACGGGACAGGATTACAAAATACAGGACACCAGTGCCTTACTTAATCATGGGTGCTAAAATCCTCTAAAATTGGCTACTATGAAGGAGAAACTGGAAAAGAATTACATAAGTGTCTTACTCACCACCACAACAACCTCACGAAAGCCAAGGACACAGTAGTAGGTGAACTGTTTTTGGGACCCAGCAATAACTACTTGTTTCTGATGTACCAGACACCATCTGAACTGGTGTAGCTCTAACTCGCTACAAAGGCTCTGGTCTGAAGAGGTGACCTCACCAAGACCTACCAGCGCTCCAGGGGCAGCAGCACAACATGCACCGGGTTAGACTACCGCCCTGCCAGCCCACGAAATGCAGGGGTCTCAAAGATGACTATCTGGGTCTCCGCTCATTCCCTTCCCCTCCCCACCCTTCCTTGGCAGTAAACAGTGATATGGGCCTGATTGATGACCAGCAAATAGGTCAGATGTGCCACAGGTAGGATTACTCCCCAGTCTTGCGATGTCCACGACTCTAACCCGCTCGTGCCTACCAGGTTTATGCCAAATCAACGAAGCAAACATAGTGTCTCAGGGAGCCATGGGGTAGAGCCATAAACCAGTTTAAACGGAAGACAGATGGCACCATGGAAAATTACTATGTCTATTTCATTTATAAAGTGCTTTTACCAAAGACTGGTAATCAAAGCGCTTTTGCCTGCACTAAAGATAAATAGAAGGCTGATCAATGTCATTCGAAGAAGGATTTAAAACCACACAACCATTAGAACAAACTTCATCTCACCTCATGGATTCAGAAAATCAATTCGTTTATCTATATTGAAAACTGCCAGGAACCTGCTTCGCGTGGTTGTGGTTTTAAAAATCGTGGTTGTGGTTTCAAAAATATGGATCACAATAAGGACTTTATTAGCTAATGTTAGTGATCATGAAGGAAGGTATCACTCATGAAGGGTGATCAAGTACAAGTGTGATAGAGCGCTATGGTGCTCTTTCCATTTGTAGGGGTGCATCGTAATCATGAGTAGTTCGCACCTGCATTTATTCTTTTTAGTATTAACATGAGGGGGTTAGAAATGTATTGTAATAACATGGAAATGATGTGTTAAAGTCGTATTTATATAATGTGCACAAATCAATGTCGCAGAATAATTCGTGTTTGCTTGAAAGCAGTAACGTGTAGAATGTTGTATACGCCACTTACAAGTATTGGCAGATTTGATGTGCTCATGTAACGTGATGATTTAGAAATGTTTGGTAAAGTATTCATTTATATGTACTGTAATAAGGCTTGTATGCCATTTTCTTATGTTGGCCGATTTCTGTAGGCCTGGAAATGCTTTTCGCCCTGGATGCTCTCTAAAGGGGGGTTAAATGTGTTAGTTTGAATTTCATGCGTATGTTGGATTTTCTTCTTTCTCACGTTCTGTTGCAGGTGGTGAATTCATCGTTTTTAGTTAGAATAACGTTTTTGTTTTAGGAGTTAGGCTTAGGGAGGAGAAGATAGAATGAGCGCATGAGAAGCTGATAATGAGAGACGGTGTTCTTTCTCGCTGGAGAAGGCCTGGGAATCAAGGTCCTCGTGTCGGGAGCTGGGAGTGCTGAGGTGGAGGGGAAATTCACCTATGAGAAGGTGTCCAGTGGGATGAGTCGATCAGGAGACCCGAATGGGCGTGTTTTTTGTGACTCTGATGTTGGAATTAGGGACAGTGCCCCGAGTGATGAGAGAGAGAGAAGAGGGGAGACACGAAGAGGAGAAGGAGCATCTTAGAACGAGCTCAGTATCTTATGCTACTTGACCCATTCAACGTGAGTGTACTTCTTAGGTAGTCTTCACCTGCTGACACCTTTTTCTTGATCTTGCCTGGGAAAATGTTAAGTAGGGATTCCACTTTAGAGATAGTGTAGGTATAGACTAATGCTTTTCACTTACGAGCCTCAGATGAAGTCCGACGTAGACGTGGGGGTTCTCATTGCCTGCGTTCTGGTTCTTGAGTTTGTCATTCTGTTTATGCTACATCGAGTTAACTTCGTTCGTAGGTTTGCCTTTGTATTAGTTCCAATGTATCTTTGCAAACTCGTCTTGAGGTGTTTGTATGTCCAATTATTTTTGGCTTTGTAATAAATAGACTAAATGTAGAACTGGAGTCTGTGATTCTGCGGAGTCATGAGTTATCCTGTAAATTGCTGCATAAATTGTAGTTGTGAGATTTCTCTTCCCTCTACACTGCCAATCAGGAACCAACGATCCATCCGCCAGAGGGTGTTCCAGAAGTAAATTGTAGTGTGGAACCTCACCCTTAACAAGTGCCAATGGGGACTTAGCACTTGGCACTTTGTAATCAAAGGTAGTTGCCACGTTGTTAATCCTCTTTTTAATATTATAAGTATGCCTTATTTTCAGCTTGAGTGACACATATGCAAAAAAGGGTGGGACTCCAATATTAAAATGTAATCAGCAAAGACCAACAATAAATTGGCAGGTGTCAAATCAGCAGATTGACTCAGTTAGATCTAAGTCAACCAATGAGAACCAACGTGTCAAGAGCACTTCAAGGTCACAGTACACAGGCAGCAAACATCACAGACAAATAACACAATAAACTGATCCCTAGTTCTGTTTCTTATATAAGTATGATCATTTGCTATAGCATTCCACACATCACTAGGAGGGGCAGAACCCTCCCCCCTTGGGGGAAATCAGCATCAACGTCAGGAAATGGAATATATTTCAGGCAATCCACTTACCAAAACTAGATCACTATGGATGCCACGGCAACACCTTTTCCTAATCTATGCAGTGGACAATTAGCTAACAATCCACTCGTCCTGTTGGAGCACACTTGTGGCCTTGACAACAGGTAGGAAAGCACTAGAAAAATACAACACTAGAAAACAACGAGATGCCCATCTTGTTCCAAATGTACTACACACACATTTCTACATACCTATATTTTGTGTTATACACACAACCACTTTCAGCATATTCTTCCTTGTAAAGCGCTTCACACAATCATAATCCTGCCCAAAGAGAACCTACCGTTCTGCCCAACACACAAAGCTTCTTCTAATAAACACAAATCCACACCTAAGACCTTGGCCAATGTGCGTTATTTTATCTGTGGGGGGGGTGGGGAGCTCTCAATCTCCAAAGTGTGGGGAGAAGGGCCGGGCACAGGGCTGTGCTAACACTAGGATGTAATGTAAGATGAACATCCCTGGCTGCTGTGCAGCTCAGGCAGGCTTTCTTGAATCTTAACTTGGCGCCTGACAATTATGTGAATGTATGAACTGCATTCAAACTCACCAGATGAATTCAATCAACTCCGTGCAAATATCGCATACATAATCTATTAGTTTACCTCGAAGAAAGTGAAGCATTGAATCCGCACAGAATGAAGTCATCAGTAATGAAAAAAGAAACTGATAAGGCAATATTAAAAAAAAAAAACGCTTTCAACATCTGAGGTAAAAAATTAGGCTCTGACGTTAACCTATTCTCCATCACCCTTTAAATGCATAAATTAAAGGATAGAATTGATCAGATAGCGGCTGCCGAGTCGAAGAGCAGGGAAGACAAAACCTCCAGGCTGCTTGGAATGCACAGGCTCGCCTAAGGTTTGCAAAGGTACCTGAACTCCCAAACAAAAGAGGGAAGGAAAAGAAAGGCGCAGCTGGGGAAAAGCACCGAATGGCGTTCACCGTCTGCTGACCCTCGAGAAGACCTTGCACAATGGCAGAATTAATATGTTTGGATGGATAAATAACTGGCATCGCAGGGGGAGATACAGAGCGCGCGGCCCTGGACCTGTGCTAATTAATTGTAGATGAAGTGTCCCATTCATTCTACCATCGCATCATGGCTGGGTGGATGGATGGATGGGGGAAGGGGTGGATGGATGGATGGGGGAAGGGATGGATGGATGGATGGATGGATGGACTGGCTGCACAGGTAACCACGTCCAGGTGCGCTAGCCCTCCACAGATGATCGGCACAGGCTGTGAACAAAGCGGTGCAAGAGGTGTACAAATAATAAAAGCCAAAATGGCTCAACAGTCAGGCACATGCGTGGACACTGTGGACCAAGTTACATTATCACACCCGCCAACTCCCACGGTGTCACCATATGTCACACGATAATATCACATGGTCACCCTTGCAAAAAGCAGAGATCACACAGTGGAAGACAAGGTAGCTGGAAACCCATCTCTTGTACAGAGGCTCTGCACTTCTGCTGGCCGTCAATGGCTTTATAACTTCTCCAGAACATCAGTGTCAGCCTTAGAAGGTTTTGTTTGTATATTTGTTTGGGGGGAGGGTGCTCTTGCACTGCCCGGAACACAGCTCGTCTCCATGGCCGTCTGTGGCCCCGACCCTTCTAGTGCCTCTCCATTGGTGGATGGCCCCACCACCTCTGAAGTCTCTACTCCTCTCTCTCACACAGGGGAAGATTTTGATGATTGTCAGGACTTCATAATGAACATAGGAGGCAGGGACACCTTTCAACAATAGTGCAAAGAGGCACAGGATGTGGCACCCCAGCATTGCTGTGTTATGTACAGCTGTGATGATTCGGTACCTCATCACTGGTGTCACCAAGTTAGCAAAATTGGCAATTAATTCAACATGATGAAGATATCAGGAAAATATTTCAAGAGGAACTGAAGTTTGTCTATAAAAGATGGCAAACATAAAGGACATTTTAAGGCGCTGAAAGATCCCCACGAAGAACAGCAGTTTCGAAGTACTCAAAATAAAGGCATTTTTCCATGCTGGGAATTTGCACATTATTTGAATATTATACAAAGGGACCTTGTACTACATCCAAGTGCAGGCAAAAAAATAATGTCAAACAATATACTACATATGATCGAATGAGTCCATTAAATTAATCAAGTGCCCATGCAGTAAAATTCAGTTGTAGTCATCCTTGGAAAGATACTCAAACAAGCATTGGGAAAACCAATATGCCTCCACTTTATAATGTTAGTGCTGAACTGATGGCTTTGCCAATGTTTGTCTGTAAAGTATTGTTTTAGAAAAGTACATGAAAAACCATTTCAAAATCCTGCAGAAAAAGCACACACATTCTATGGTATCACAAAGCTGAACACTGATTCAATGTTTTTAGTCTTTATAAATGGCATGGGTTATTTTTCGAGTACTTTTCACTCAAGAAACTGAACAGAATTTAAAAAGGAAAAGGAAGCGTTCGAATGAAAAGGGAAAGCTTGCCAAGGCCTAATTTACTTTCCAGACTATCATCTGTAGTAGCCCAGGGAGCAGATTTATTTACTTTTAATTTTATTTGTGCTTCTCCAAAACAATGTAACAGGAATTGCCTAAACATCAACAAGCTACATCACATCATGTGCTTTATCATATTTGATAGGTCAATAGTGCATAAGGTAACCAGTTCACTTAATATTTATACAAATATAATCACATCTGGAATGCTAAGGTACCGTTGGGTGCTCTACCAAAAGCAGCAGTAAATAGAATCTTAAATCCACTTGTGGATGGAAGGAATCGCCAGTGGTTAAACAAATTGAAAGCATTCCTCCCATCACCTTTTGTGTGTTTCATGTACCGCCCTAAGTAGCATGGGTATGCCCAGATGTGGTTCCCATGCTCACTGTGTCACTGGATTCAAGCTATCCTGGCTGATGAGGGGTGATACCCCGAAACCGGACCAAGGATGCTTGTTTCCAGTTCAGGGAGGACCTGGCCTGGCAGTTCGGGCTGGACTTTTCCCAAGAGGAACAGGGTCAATACTGATTTGCATATGGCTGGGTCTAAACTGAGGTGGCATGATGAGCAAAAGAACAATGGGTTGGGATGCTACCCCAAGCGATCGCCATTGGTTAGACAAATTGCAAGCATTCCTCCCTTCACCTTTTGTGTGTTTCATGGAAGGAATCCGTGCATGAAAGGAACCTGGACCTTGCATCATCTCATCACCACTCTATGCTTGGTCAGTAGGAGTGCCAGAGGTGTATATTTTCTGGTAAAACCAGGGACGCCTTTGACATACCACTGCGATGCTGACATAGGAGACCTCTGTAATTTAAAACTCATCATTCCATCTAACTAAGTGTAGACCATATGCTAATACTTCTGCATACCAGGATACCACCATGCCAGATGCATAAGATCCAACCCCTCCAAATCACATCTCCAACATCTGGCGTCAGCAATTCGGCCCGTATTTTTGCAGTCTAACCAGGGTATAATACGCTCTATTAACCTAAATTATATAGGTCTATGCCTGCTATTGAGAGAAACACTCCTAATTTATCAGCCCCAATATAGTCACACAAGGGAGAAGATTTATGGTCCTACAATAGAAGTTTCATGTTGCAAAACTAGTGTTCTTTAATTGTAAAGGCATGTAGTTATTAAGTGGTTTTATCAACTTTCTGACAATGGTCAAGGTGTTGCTCAGAGCCTTCAAATTCTGATCATTGATCCTGTCCAACTCATTAATACACAACTTGTGTTTGGTTCATGCTCCAAGACATGGGGTAGTCTGAGGGAATCTGTGTTACATTACTATGTCACAAGCTTGCTCTTCCTCCTCTGCTTTCATCAATCGCTTTGCGCACTCCTGTGATTGCCTTGATTTTCAGATTCTGCCTGGACGCTGGGAGCCTCACCAAAAAGACGTGTCTTAGGTTAAAGCAATATTTAAATACAAAAAGCAGAAGTGTAATTTTTAATATTCTTAATGATTTTAGAAATCATTTATATATTAAGTTGTCATTTTTAATACTGTATTGTGATGGTTTTTTGATTATCCATTAGCTTTTTAGGCTGACGAAAAACCACAACTGTGACACATTTTCTGCAAAAAACAACATCATTTGAGCCAGATTCAGTTCCAAATCATAGAACGCACTGAGAAACTATGTTGAGGAGGTGACTGGGAACATTTATTGTCAAAAAAACATTTTGGTACATCAGAACCCAATGAACCAAAGTTGTTCTTATGAAATGATTTTGGTGGTTGGATTAAGTTTTAAATTTACTATATTGTATTATGTGTAGCTTTTATATACGGCTTCATACCCCACTGTCGAAGTCTGAACTCATAGAAGAAAGATAGCACAATTGCCTTTTGAGAAGTATTTTTCATTCATAATTATTCAGAATAAAATTAAACTACCACAGGAGAAAAAATGTAGACTTCGAACCAATCAGGTGACCAGAACAAACAGGTAAAAACCAAGGTGTGGGGATTCTGAGAACAAGAAACTCCGGGATAATGACGGCTGTTCGAGAAGCAATTGATTATGTGTCCTACATGTGAAGGCTTGTCAGTTAGATTCCCTGAACATAAGGCTGGTGGATATTATAATCTCTCTCTTTGAAGTTTGCTCTTCTATTGATACAAGAAACTATAAAAGGAAAACTTTATAATGAAAAATAAATTTGATGAAATTCATTGAATTATACAAGTCTTGAAAGCCTATGTTCCAAATCAGGAGTAATTCTAGATCTTGACGCTTTGTATTGTTGTACAATGGTGGTAGGACCAGCTATGGAACTGCACGGACACGTTACAATATGTTCTGAATTGTGAGTGCATTAGACTGGTGACGACTCTTTAATAGTTTTTTAAAATATTTTTATTGAGATTTTCGTGTTACAAAACCAGACTGCATTATAATACATGTAATTTGACTTCATTTCATGCATTTTGCACCATTGGACCTTGCTGTCCTTGCATTGGGTGGACACGTATCCTATGTTCATGCAATCCTGTCAATAAACAATGCCTATGTAGAACTGGGATGTAAAACTGGGACAGTGTTCATGGGACCCAGGGTATACGTAACGGATGGGGTATTAGGGTTAGTACGAACCTCGCCTGTTGGTATGTCTGATTGCTGCTGGGGGGGGGGGGCGGTGGTCCAGCCACTACGGTCTATCTACGCGTCCTATGAGGCTCATGGTGGTATTGTCGAGCAGTGTTACGTATTTGCTATAACAGGAGAGTTGGCGTGTGTGCTCCTGGTCGGGGCTTGTGATTGTGGGTCATCTGAGGCGTGTGGGGAACCGTCCGGGTCGTCGTGTGTTGGTGGCTGTTTGAATTGGTGCAACAATAGGGCCCACTCCATAGAAATGGGATGCTTGCGTGTCCCCTTCACCTCCTCCTGACTGAGTGCTTCCTCCTCCGCTGCCGCCCATTTGTGTACTGCTCCCACCCATGCCGCCATCGGGGGACCCGTGGGGGATCGCCAGTGCATAGCTATACCTCTCTTGGCCAGTAATATTGCCAGTGAGACAAAGCGGAGTGATACTTTGTGTTGCTTCTGCTTCTGAAAGATTCCTAATGCACAGGCTTCCCAGGTGTTCATATGTGAAAGCCCCGTGAGATCCCTGAGTGTCTTGTGGACATTGCTCCAATACTGCTGTAATGTAGGGCAACTCCAGAACATGTGGTGGAAATCTGCTTCCTGTGATCGGCATCTGGGGCAGAGGAACTGGGTGTCTGGGTAAAATCGTTGGAGGCGCGCTGGCGTTTGATACGCCCTGTGTAGGATGTAGAATTGTATATTTTTGAAGCGTGCGTTCCTGGACACCTTCTTGGGGTATTCGAGGGCCTTCTCCCATTCTTTCTCGTGCATTTGGCGCCCTAGTTCCTCCTCCCAGGCGGCCCGCAGGGCCTCCAGGGGTTTGTTTATGAGCTCCCGAATGGCTTTATAGAGCCACGTGGTCAGGTGTCGTCCCGTCCCCATGTGTATGATCGTGTGGATGACCGGATGAGTTGCTGACTCTCCAGTCGATAGGTCGTGGTGCGATCGATAGTTGTCTATGAGTTGTCGGTGGATTAGAAACTGTCCAGGGGGGAGGTCATAGTCTTCCATAAGCTGGCGATATGGTCTAAGCTGTCCGTCCTCAAACAGAGACTCTATTTCGGTTAGGCCGTGGTCTGTCCATACGCGGAGCATGTTAGTTGTGTAGTATTTCTCTTGTTTGGGCCAGCCAACTAGCGGCAGCAAAGGGGAGTACAGAGGCGTCCCCGTCGACATACGGTGTATCCGTTGCATGCATTTACGCACCACCACTACTTGTATGGGGTATGTGCGTCGCGGTTTGGTGCCTGGCAGTAGCAAGCGGCAAAGTTCTGGGATGGGTATCTGGCCGGTCGCCGTGCGCGTCTCGCCTATGTGTCTGCCTGCCGTCCAGTAGGACAGCCACTGTAATTGTGCTGCCAAGAAGTACGACTCGAAGGACGGTGCGCCCAGTCCTCCCTGTGTGGTAGGTAGTTGTAACTTCGCTAGTGCTATCCTACGTCTGCTTATTCCCCATATGAGCGAGCTGAGGAGCGAGTCTAAGTCCCGGAAAAATGCTCTGGGTGGGATTACCGGCAAATTCGTGAAGTGGTACAGTAGCCGCGGGACTATTATCATTTTGGCTAAGGCCACACGGCCTATCGGGGCTAGCGGGAGGTTCTTCCAGAAACCGATCGCCGATCTGATGCCGGCTAGCGCTCTGCGGTGGTTACCTTCAAATATGTCGGCAGGAGAGTGGTAGAGACGGATCCCGAGGTAACGGGGGGGCACCTGCACTCCAGGTCAATTTCTGGTCACCTATCCATACATCCCGGGGGGCGAAGTTTGGGTGCAGTGGGTAAACTGTGGATTTGTCCCAGTTTACTCGGAGCCCGGAGGCTCCCGCCAATTCGGTCAGTGTGGCCCAAATGGGTGTTAGATCCGCAGTAATGTCCCGGACATATAGTAAGAGGTCGTCAGCGTACATGGAGACGCTATGTATGGTATCTGCAATGGGAATGCCCCAGTGTACCCCCTCCCACCTCAGCTGTATAGCCAGAGGTTCTACAGCGAGAGCGAAGAGCAGAGGCGAAAGTGGGCAGCCCTGCCGCGTGCCCCTCTGCACCATGAACTCGGGCGAAATGCATCGTCCTATGCGGATGTGTGAGGTTAGTTTGGTGTACAGGAGTTGAGTATATGCCAAGAGGGTGGGACCGATTCCTGTTCGTGTTAGGACCGAGAACAGATATTGCCAAGTGAGGGTATCGAAGGCCTTCTCGAGGTCTAGGATGAGACAGGCTGCTCTGGGGAACGCAGCATCCACTTGATCCTGGATATGGAATAGGCGGCGTATATTGTGGGACGTGTTTCTGCCTGGAACGAAGCCGCACTGGTCTGGGTGGACCAGGGGTCGTAGGATTTGTGTATACCTGTCCGCTAATATCTTCCCTAATATCTTACAGTCGGCGGACAGAAGCGTGATGGGACGGTATGAGGCCATCTGTTGTGGGTCGCGATTCGGCTTCGGGAAGGTTACAATAACTGATTCTCGGAGGGATCGTGGTAGTTCTCCTTTCTCTAGCGCGGCCGCGAACATCTCTACAAGGCGGGGGACCAACAGGAGGGAGAAGGTTGTGTAGTATTCCAGGGCAAAACCGTCCAGCCCCGGTGCTTTGTTGCGAGCCGGTGCGCACAGTGCTTGGGTGATATCGGCGGATTGTATCTCTGCGTCTAGCGCAGTTTTCTCCGCCTATGTGATTTTGGGGATCGTCAACAGGTCGAGAAAGTGGTCTAACACATCCTGCCCGGTCGGAGCTGGGCTACGGTACACTTCAGAGTAGTATTGGTGAAATGCCAAGAGGATTTCCGCTTGGGACCGCACCAGATTTCCGAGGGGGTCGAACACTTCAGTGATGGGTTTCACGTCTGTGTCTTGTTTGGCTAGCCATGCCAATAGTGTGCCTGTTTTGTCCCGCTCCTTATGCATCCGGGTTGCATACGCCCTAAAGTTGTACCGACGGAGGCCGGTGCTGGCGGCCAGGTACTCTGTCTTTGCTTTTGCTACTTGAGCAGCTGTCGCCTCGGATGCGTCGTCTCGTTTGGTGAGGGTGGCTAGCTGTGTTTCGGCTTTAGTTAGTGCTTGCTCCAGAGTCCGTTTTACCCCCACTATTTGTTTGATACATTCTCCCCGGGCCACTACTTTGAATGCGTCCCATTCCACTAATGTAGATGTCGCCGTTCCTGCGTTATTAGTGAAGTAGTCCTGTATGCTTTGCCCCTGTTCGTGTTTAAAGACTTGGTCCGTCAGGCAGTCCCGGGGTAGTCGCCAAGTGGGTACTGGGGGGTCTCCAGTGTAATCGCAGAATATGAGCGTCATGGTCAGAAATGAGCCGGCCTAGGTAGTCCGTGTGCTGAATTTTGGGTATGAGCGGCGCTAAACATAAAAATCTATCTAGTCGGACCCGCAAGTTATGTGGTATGGAGAGAAACGAATACAGTCGAGTCTGTGGATGACACATTCTCCATGCATCTATGAGTGCCCATTGCGTGACCCAGGCTTTAAACCGCTCCGTTTGCTTGTGGGCTGGAGTGTGTGTGGGTGGGGGTTGGGATCGATCTAAGGTAGGATTTAGTGTACAATTATAGTCGCCCCCTAATATCCATGGTATGGAAGCAAATTGGGCTAAAACACCTGTGAGGCGGTCCCAGAACTTGTCTTGCTCGACATTTGGGGCGTATATACTGCCCAGAAGTACTGATTGCCCATCCAAGAGTCCCTCTAGCAGGGCATACCTCCCCTCCTTGTCCACCACTCGTCTGAGTTCCTGGAATGGGGTTCCAGGTCGGACCCAAATCAGCGCCCCGCGTGCGTATGCTGAGTATGACGTGGCACATATGGTTCCGCGCCATTTGGTCTGTAGTTTACCTATTTCCGATGTGGTGAGGTGCGTCTCCTGCAGAAACGCAATTTGTGCGTTCTGGCGTTTTGTATATGAGTATACAGCGTAACGTTTGCTCGGTGTATGGAGGCCCCTAGTGTTTAGTGTTAAGATACTGATGTCTGCGCTCTGCATTGTCATAGCCATTTGGTGTTGTCAGTGCGTGCTAATGTAGCGTGTATTGGCTGGAACATAGCGCCCGACGATTCCCAAGCAGTGTGATAAACATATGTGAGGTGCGATGTCGTCCGTTTCCGTGATGCGGTCACCCTGTTATGTGTAGGTCCGTGAGGGGAAGGGACTATACTGAACGGGGGCAGTGAACAGCTAACTGGGGGTGGGAAACAGTCCCAATACCAAGGACCTATCGCTGGCGGCGACACGTCCAAACCAACTCTCATAGAAGAGGAGAATGCAACAGTATTATGTGGGGGTGGCAGTGCATGCCTGCGAGGTGGGCCGCCGACCGGGCATTTGCAGGATCAGTGGTCGTCGTCTGGACTGTGTTTGATCAGGCATGTGTTGCGTGCGCATATAGGGTAAGTCTTGGTAGCGCAGGCCGTTAAGGGATCGCCAGCCGGGTCACCTTATTCCGAGAGGGTATTAGTTTGTCCATCAAACATGGTATCAGCCGTCTGAGGGGTAACCAGGGGGGGTGTGACTGAGTCCACCCCAGAAAGTGTTCCGTCGCCGTCATCCTCGCCCTCCGAAGAGAAGAGGTGTGGAGCTCGGTCTGTGTCCTCTGCAGGTGGGGAGGCCTGTAGTTCCGTCACTGCTCGCAGAACCTCTCGCCGCTCCTTCATAATTTGCTCCAGGTCTGGAGATTCTTGGGTTTGGGTCCTTGCCGCCATGTTTTTATCGTTGCGTTGCTGTTTCGGGTTGCGTCTCCTGGTTCGCGGCGCCTTGAGACTTGGGCCTCGCGTGGTCTCCGCCCTGGGCTGTTGTGTGCAGTGGTGATCCGCCCAATCGTGTGCCTCTTCGGCGTTCGCGAAGAAGATGGCAGAGCCGTTATGAATAACTTTGAGTCGGGCTGGGAAGAGCAGGGAATATTGTACATTGTTCGCCCGCAGTCGTCGTTTCACTTCTAGGAACGATGATCTTTGTTGCTGCACCGCCCGTGCGTAGTCAGGGAAGATCATAATCTGTTTGTTTTCTACATGCAGGGGGCCCGATTGTCTGGCGGCTCGAAGCACCGCGTCGCGGTCTCGAAAGTGCAGAAATTTTGCCAACATTGGTCTGGGGGCAGCCGCCGGTGGTGGTTTGCGGGCCGGGACCCTGTGTGCACGTTCAATGGAGAAGAATGCTGTGCGGTCAGCAGCAGGAGTGAAGGATTTCACCCGTGCTTCCATGTGTTCCACTGGATTCTCACCCTCGATTCCCTCTGGGAGTCCCAGCACGCGGATGTTACAGCGCCTCTAGCGCCCTTCCAAATCGTCCACTCGCTCCTCCATGGTGGTCAGGCGGCCCAGGACAGTTTGGAGTGTTGTCTGATGTGTCTTGATGGTGGGCTGCAGGTCAGCCATAATCTTCTCTCCATCCTTTACTTTGTCGGACAGTTTACGATGATCATCCCGGATGAGGCTCACGTCCGTCGTCAGGGTGCCGAGTCGCTCCTCCATAGACACCCTAGAGAGCTCGATGGCTGGCAATACTTGGTCAAGCTTGTCCGAGATAGATTGATCCGACGGAGTCGCGGTTGTTTTGGTCCATGCCCGGGTATTCGGCAGGTTCTCCGGTGCAGTCTCCGGCACTGTTGTGTGCTGCGAGGTCCTCGGTTTCCCCATTACGCCATCTGAGAGGGCCGCTCGCCCGGTGGGCGCTGCTGGTGGCTGTGGAGCGCGTGGCAGAGCCTCCGCTTATAAGGCGCCCTGGTGCTGTGTTGGGTTGTTTTGCTGGTCGTGAGAAGCGCGCCGGGCAAGGAGACGAGGGTGCACCGGCACAGTAGGGGGCAGGGGGGGGAGGCTCTGCTCTGGTCGCCCCAGCACCCGGCCTGCCGCCCCGCGGTTTCAACGCTGCACCAGAAACGTTTGGATGTTGCCTGGGGGGGGGGGGTTGCAGGTCACTGTGTATGTTGCTTGGGGAAGGATTCCAGGCAGGTATTGCGGCAGTTCTGGCTGCCGAGTCGAGCGCCTCACCGGGGATGCAGTTCACAGGCCAATGCAGGCGTAGTGTGGAGCCCTAGGCCTCCATGTTAAGGTCAGGCATAGTCTGTTCTGGGCACGTTCAAATTAGCCCACGCAGCAGTAGGGGGGCCGCTTGCTCAGCACCAATCGATCTGGGGGGTCAGCCGCTCACCTCTTCTTCGTCGCAGCGGCGCATTCACCGTGGGCTCCGGGTCTTGTCATCGTTCGTGTCGGCCGTTGCGACTCTCGGGTGCCATTTTGGGGTAAGGCGGCCCCAGCAGAGAGCAGTCCCCTGGATCATGACAACTTTGGAGGTAGGAACCGTCTCACCGCCCCAGGGGCCACCGATGTCAGACTGCACGCCGAGCTCGGACTGTCCTCCAGCTTATGTCCGTGGCGGCAGAAATGGCAGGCCGCCTCCGGTCGCCGCCGTCGATGTCCGGCCTCTTTCTCACCCTGGAGAGGGTTGCTGCCTGCAACCGATGCCAAATCGTCCTCCCACCGCTTCCGGAGTATTGGCCGCCTGTTCTTCGGCTCGCGCTCTTGGTGCGCACTCCTCAGCACAGGCCCGGTCGCTCAGGAGCTAAAGTTGAGCACGGGCGGGCACCATCTTGCCGCCGAGAGTCGGGATCACTAAAATCACAGTTTGCGCCGTGGATCCGCTCGACTGCTGAGTTGGCTGTTCACCGCTCAATGCTTCTCATACTCCGATACCAGGGTATCGGTTCGGCAGCCAGTTTCGACACTGGGAAGTGGGCAATATGCTAGCCCGATCGTGGAGCCTCAGCAGAACACGTCTGCCATCGCAGCCTGCTTGGCCACGGCCCCGACGACTCTTTAATAGTTATCAATTTTTTAATTAATGCCTACAACAAGCATTGACTGCTTGTGCAGTCTATGACCAGATTAGGGAGTTGTTGGGTGGTCTTATTTCGGGAACGAAGCCTGTTGTGAGCCTTGTAGGCCGCCGCCCCCTCTGATGCCACATGACATAGATAACACCTCAACCAAGGCTCAGTTTACCTGTTATGATGAGGGATTCACATTCTGTAATTCCACTCCTTCAGCTAAAGTGGCAGAGCAGTAATGTCATGTACTGGGTACCCAGGTCACCTCCAGGTTTCCAGTTCAAATTCATTCCAGAGGAGGGATGATCACAATCCCTTAATGTGGACCAGGGTGCAAGAACAGTTCTCTATAGGCAGATTTGCACTAAGGTCACTGGCACAAGGGACAAGTTTAACATCCTTTAAAAAGCGGCTAGTTATGGAATATGTATGCAACTTTGAACATTCTCTTCAACTAAATTGGGGTGGACGCTTATAGACCAGGAGGCTGCAAATGAGAGCACTGCTTCGTCCCATGGTGCACTAATTAGTGAACAAATGCACAAATTTACTGTCTAGTGCAAGTGACCTGACGCCTTTCTCAAACACTACCTTCAAAGAGTGCCTGTAGTCATTTCACTACTCGGGACCCCATTCTAAGTTTGGAGGAATTCCTGTTGTGGCTGAAAACCTGAATTATGGTCTGAATTGTACATTACAATAGATACATGAATACCACACTTTCGATATTTCCCACCTGGATATTTCACCAGGTAGAAATTAGTGAAATTTCTGTGTATAGGAAGTAGCAAAAAAGTATGGGTGGAGGACAGTGAGAATCAGGTACAGAAACACTAATGCTTTCAGTAATTCATAACTTCTAAGGGCATTTTTAGGGTGTCCCTGAGAATAAAGAGGAATTCCTGCATTGTAGCATTACTAATACCCACAGTATCAGTAATTCAAGGAACAGGAATACCAGTGTGGTACCCCTGAGCCTGCTGCCCTGGGCATTTCCATATTTGTTATGCATGCCCCACTCCCACATCCAGAACATCATCATTTGTAAGATGCTGCCAAATACATAACAAACAGTGATCTTTCTGGTCACTCTGTACAGCAGCTGCATCAGTCACAGACAGCTGAAAACCTCCCTGACATTGGGGCCGATTCTGAAAGGATAACATCGTGATTGACATACAGATGCTCCTTTTTAGGAGTTTTCAAAATCACGAAGGACACACTTTTAAATCTATGAAACTCATATTTCTGTGTGGTTTATAGTGAGGGTTAATTTGAAAATAATCCTTAGTTATTTATTACTCATAGTAATATATCCACCCCACCTTTGCCCACAATAAATATTGGGGAATTTGCATGTTTTTCATACTCTATTTGCACACTTACTTCAGCCTTTTGGGCACTAAAGTTAAGGTTGAAAATTGATTGGGGAAACTATTGTTAAGATTTATTATGACTTTGTGGATGCTTTTCACCTTTTCCATGGCCGTCCTCCGCCTTTTTCTGGGAACAGTCCTGCTATACCCCTTGAACTTAAGACTGGAGAAAATCTAACACATTTGCAGATTTTCCACAGCCATTAACGACCTCTTTGGATAGAAATAACCTCAGATCTTTTCGGTGTGAATTAGGATCTGACATTTTGGCCAGGAGGTGGCACTTATTGTGCGTTTGTGTGGCACTCGCACGCATCCGCAATGTTGTGAAATGGGGCCTGTGTTCTGAACAGCACATCCATGGAACACCACACTATATTATCTTCACTTCATTACAGATGATCCTTATTTATTAAATCTCAGAAAGATAAAGACTGGAGCGTGCATGCGTCAATTATAGATCAACGTAAATAAAAACCAACTAGGATAAGCAGACTCCTGGCATAGATGGACTGGTGTGATACACCAGTTATCTTCTGCAGAACTGGTGATATACAAGCTAGACGAACGAGTTGCTTACCTCCGGTAACGATGTATCTGGTAGAGACATAGTCTAGCCGCAGATTCCTTAACTTAGAATATCCCCAGGCGTCAGACTGGTTCCGGAATTTTTTTTCCCCAGCAGTACCTCTGCACGCCGGGGGGCGGTGTCGCCTGGCTCCGTCCTGACGTCGTCCACGGAAGTGACGTCAATGGAGCCATATAAAACCCCCTTGGCGTGCTGACGTCAGTATTCTGCAGTGAAACTTTTCCGCACCACAACGCGGAGCCACTACAAAAGCTGTGAGAGTATAGGAACAGTGTGCCAAAAAAGAAACAAAATCCTTTTAAACAACAATGATAAGAAACCATCCCATGTTGGAAAGTACCCAACACTTGGAGGGACTGAAGGAAGCGAACAAGCACCCGCCCCAATAAAAATCCCACCAAGCAAAGAACCGTGCCCCCCTAAAGAGGCAACGGCAGTGGGAAATTAATGACATGACAATCAAAGGACAGAACGCAGCCCCAGGATGGAACTGTACGACAGACAGTCTGTGAGCAAGGATGCAACTGAAAAGGGGTACAGGACTGAAAACTTGTGACTTATGGCCAGTGACCAGAATTAAACAACCACATAGAAGTGGTACCACACCCCCACAATGACCTATGCACTGAGCATAGTCCAATAGAAGCTCAACCCAAGCACCTGCAGCAGAGACGAGGAGACCCCAAAGACATGGGGAGACAGACGAGGGTGGAGGGAGGGTTAGAAAACATGATAAACTCCATGCCGGAAGAACCCGGAAGGAGTAGTAGCGAAAAGCACAATCTAGGCACCCAAAACGAGAATGGGTGGAAAGCTAACGTGCCTAAAGCAGAATGACACACCCTGCCCCTGAGGTAGGTGAACTAGAGCACCCCTTAGGAAGACCATGGCCACCTGAAAGGAGGCAAGGTGGTAGAACCCCACCTGGAAAGGTCTTCGCAGAATGGGGAGGATGGGCGGGCATTAAGGAATCTGCGCCTAAACTGTGTCTCTACCAGATACATCGTTACCGAAGATAAGTAACTCGTTCATCTGATAGAGACATCTAGCCGCAGATTCCTTAACTTAGAATAGATACCACAGCTATACCCCATGGGAGGAGGGCCTGCGACCGAACCCCACCATGTTCCCGAAGGAAGCAGACCGTCAAGAACATTGACGGAAACAAGGTGGGGTCCGCAATGCCAGCGCAGCTGACACCAGACTCATAAGGCTCAGTATTGCCAGCATAGCTGACACCAGACCCTGAAGGTCAGGGCGGAGCATGAGCAAGGGAAGCAAGGTACCACAAGTCATCAGAGGACAACACAAGTCCACTGTCGGCCAGACAGGGACGAAACGAAGGCACAGGACCAGAAAAGTCAGTGCACAATGACAGAATGCCACAGATTTCCACGAAAAGAGGCAAACTGAGTATAGGACCCCAGGGTCCGAAAGAGACAAAGGTCCTGCGAAGGGATGCCAACAAATGGCATGTCAGGGCAGAGGGCATCATGTCGAAACACACAACTATGACTACCAGGAGGTTCATAGATGTGAATGACAAGAATACACGAAAACAGGTAGTGTGTACCTTGAGAACCACACCACACAATGGAGAGCTCAATAAAGCGTAACAACAACAACATGTGTGGGCCGACCGAGAAGACGGCACAGCACCAGGTAGCCAACCAGGCAATCGTACCCCTGGGACAATGACCAAGGGCGACCGGCAAGCCGAACATGCCCAAGACTAGCTCCCCTGAAGGAGAGCGTGGAGAAAAGAGAGAGACAAATGGGGAACCTGGAACAATCTCCAGGATCCACCGCAGGGAGACCCTGCATGCCTACCCCCTCGTGTGCGTACACAGCACACAGAAATACTGGAAAAGTCAGGAAATGACAACCAAGGGTAAACCAGAAGAACGCCCTTAGAGAATAGACAGGCGTCCGAAAGGTAGAAATGGAATCGCCGTCTGTGAACCATAGCGGGACAACAGTCCAACCACAAAGAGGGCGGCCCAAAGCCCCGATCAGGGAGGAAGACCGAACCCCCGCGACACAGGCGGTAATACTGACTATGACACCAACAAGAAGAAGAAGTCAGTAACACGCAGACATAGAAAGTCTGAAAAAGGGACATATGTATACAGGATGATTTCAGAGATCATCCGGAGAATCTGTTGAAACGCGCCGCAGAGGCCAGGAGAAGAACACCTGAGCCGTGTGCGACAATGACCAGAGAAATCTGAACCCAGGCCGGGGCCCCTCTGAGGGAGGCCAGGGGCACAACGTAAAACGGAACAGAGGCCCGCTCTGGTAAAAACTCTACCACTTATAGGCCAACCCCCGACAGGGTGTGCCCAAGCCTTTCCCAACACCAGGGAAGAAGGCCACAGCAAGAGAGCGCATGCAAGACAATGGCTCAAGGAACCCAACGGGTCACCCATGATATCACATACACACAGTACGGATCACAAGTGGTGACAGAAAGAACCTATCCGGAGCGGAACGGAACGCCCACAGGGACGCGTACCCACGCCCAAGAAGCCCAAGACAGCCAACAGCGCTTAGGGCACAAAGAAGGCAGAAAGAGGAGCCAACAGCAGCAGGAAGAGGAGCCAAAAGCAAGGCAGGGGGACGTGAAAACCCCTCTGGGGCGAGTCGGAAACGGCAGAGCCCCAACAAGACACCGGAGCCAACTGCGTCCACAGACACCTGAGAGTGCCACGGAACAACCGTAGGCAGCGATACAGAAGCTCCAGGAGAGGACCACGTCAGTCTGTGGGACTCAACCGAGGATACGTTCCACCACAGCAGGAAGCATGTAACAGGGGGAGATGCAGCATAACCCACGGGAAAAATCCCCAGGGGGGCTGATAATAGCAAGAGAGCTCCACGGAAGTCTCTGAAACTTCCTGGTAAGGAACAGCAGCTACACAATAGCAAACGAAGACCCCACATAGGGTACGTCACATCCCTATAAAAGCAAGGACACCTCTTGAGACAAGCTCATAGGCAGAGGTCAAAAAGAAACATATAAACAGCTGGCCCAGCTGCAACAAAGTAAGGGAAAAAACCCTGGCTGAACAGCCATACAATCTTTCTGGGAAAAACCTCTTGAACCCAGAGACGTAAACAGAAAAACAGTGACAACACCGTCACACGAAAATACAGATCCACCATAGGGGACTAAAATCCAGGCAGTCAATGAAATCCTGAGAAGAGACGCTGGACCGCCGAGTCGTCATGGTCGTCAAACAAATGGGCCCCATCAAAGGGCAGATCTCTGAGTCGCTCCCGAACATTTTCGGGGAAACTGCCATCGCGTAGCCATACATGGCGACGCAGGGCAACTGAGCTGGCCATAGCTCGACCCACAGTGTCAGTGGTGTCCATGGCCGCCCGAACGGAAAACTGCGCCCTGTCGCGGCCGTCCCGAATAAGCTGGAGTAGGTCTGCATGAGGACCCTCTGGTAAAGAGGGAAGGAGTAGTTCGACGGAGTCCCAAGGGCAGAAGTAGCCCGAGCAAACACGGAGGTTGTGTTCAGGGCCCGAAGGCCAGAACTGGTGGATGCAAAAACATTGCGGCCACACGATTCCAACCACCTAGACTCCCGAGTGGGGGGAAACAACGGTGGAGGAGAGGAAGGAAGCGCAGCCTGGACTACAAGTCCTTGAGCCCAAGGATGAAGGGACAAACAGGCAGGGTCATCTGGAGCCGGCCGGTGGCGATGCGCAACAGCACGAGACACGGGATCCCCCGATGAGGGTCTGGCCCAAGTCCCCAGAAGGACATCATACAGCGACCTGCCAAAAGGCAACAGAGGCTCCACATCCACCGTGTCCTGGTGGAGAAGATCCAACAATGGATCTGAAGGCAGGGAAACAGAGGGCGGCTGCATTTGCAAGATATGTGCAGCCCTACTAACCGCCCTCGCAAAGTCTACGCTAGCCTCCGTGGCCATCCGAGGGGGAGGGGAGACAGCAAGTCATCCGTTGGAGACGGATGCAGGCTAAACCGTCCACCCAACGACAGAGGCCCCGCAGAAAAATGGGCCGGCCAGTGCCCCATGGGCCCCTGTTCCGTTGAACATAGAAAAAACCCTGTGGGCGGTGATCCCACTGGGGTCACGTCCTCCAGCAGAGGAACAGCCGGGGACGGAACCGGCATCGACCAACGTTGGGACGGCGTCGGATCGGCACCAACGACCTCCGTAGAGGACTCATTTACTCGGCGTCGGGCCGGTGTCGACTCGACCTCCACCAAGGCAGGAGCCTGCGGGGAAGAACGAAGTCGACTTGGAGTCGAACTCCGCGCTGCAGCCGCATCCAGCGACAATGCAGGGAGCCCCGCAGGACTGTGCAAAGACGCGTCAGGAGGGCTAGACGTGAGAGTGGGATGCCCATCCGGGGCATGTCCCGTCGTCTCAGCGTCTCCGGAACCGGAGTCAAGGCACTCGGTCGGCGCCGAGGGCGAACCCGCCGGCGAACTCCCGACCTGAGTCCCTACTCCCACTGTGGGGCCCGAAGGTGCGCCAGGGAGAGGGGGTGACCCAAGGAAGGCCTGCAGGGCCCTGGAATAGGCCTCCATCTGGGTCCGAGTCGCCCCAGCACCAGGTAACGGTGGGTAGGTGGGGGCTGACTTCTGAGGGCTCGCGTCCGGTGAAGACCGGGAGCGGCGGGCCCCGATGTCATGCTTGTGCGAGGTCGACAACCTCCGTGACTTCTTCCGGTGCTTACCTGAGGCAGGCGGACGACGTCCACGGGAACGACTCCGGGACCTGGCCTGAGCAGAGACCTCAGCGTGGGAGGAAGAACTGTGCCGCTTGGATCCTTCCGCTGGAGACGGAAGCCGGCGCAGCGAGAACTCTGACCGAGACAACCGGGCGGACATCAGTTTCATCCAAAGTTCCTGCAGGGACTTTGGCTTCAGTTGCTGGCAGGCGTTGCACTCGACGGAGTCGTGGTGCTCGCCCAAGCACCACATACAGATCTCGTGCGGATCCGTCGCCGACATCTGCCGCAAACAGGACGCACACGATTTGAAGCCCGCAGGCATCGACACACTGTTCCAGACGCGAAAGGCATCGCGAAGGCCCGATACCAAAACAGGCCAGAGGAACCGCTTAACTCCGGATCCGCGTTGGGGCGCGGAAAAGAAGAAAACTGAAGTCAGCACGCCGAGGGGGTCTTATATGGCTCCATTGACGTCACTTCCGTGGACGACGTCAGGACGGAGCCAGGCGACGCCGCCCCCGGGCGTGCAGAGGTACTGCTGGGGAAAAAGTTTTCCGGATCCAGTCTGACGCCTGGGGATATTCTAAGTTAAGGAATCTGCGGCTAGATGTCGCTATCAGATGAGAATTATGGCTGCCCCAAGCTTTGCTTGAATTTTCACTTTTCACATTGAACTGAGAGCATACACATTTCCCGATACCAAATATATTTACACAGGATTACCTTATTGTAGGTGTCACATATAACACAATATTCTGCTGTCTACAGAGTGCTTCATCATTCTTTTTTGAATATTAACAATTAAGCAAACAACTGTTTGTTTTTACTGAAGCCTGAAAATCAGCACATTTTTCTGCTGAATTTGCTCTCTCTTCTGGGTGAATATAAGGATTTTGCCTAATAGTACTGTACAAAATAGAGCAATGAAGTATTTATAAAATAGTTACAATTTTTAAACGTCATCTGCCAAATTAGTATTTAAAATCACAAAGGACAAGGACTAGAAAGCTGCAATTTATCAAAAAAGTGAACTTAAATATAAGTAATATTACCAAACTCAATTTATGTAATGTTTACATTGCAGTTCACCAAACAACTGGGGGAGTGCAACACGGAATGTAGGTAGCACCTGAGCGAGAGACAGGGCAACACAGAGCACAGCAGAAGAGGGAAGAGAAGTACACAAGGGAGACAGCTAGAAAAAACATTCACTTTCATTGGGTGCTTAACCAAATAGAAAAACGTAGTGCATGAAAAGTAAGCAGTAGAAGGACACAAGTAATGAGGCAATGCTCCAGGGGAGGGATAATCACATCAAGAGGAAGGAAAGGCACACACACTAACAAATAAAAAGCAAGCACATGAGAGTAACAATGTTAAGCAGAGGGCAGACTCTAAGCCCACTGCAAGCTGTCAAAAGGACTTGCACTGTCTGGTAGGTGAGACCTAAAATGGAATAGTCAATTTTTTGATATTGCTCATGGCCTATCTCCACTGTCCCACAAGCAAAAGGGGTGACTGGTCCAAACCCAAGATCCCAGCGCAATCCTTTTAACACAATAAAATGGTTAAAGAAAGAGAAGCTATCTGAGTGACAGAGCTACCAGCACAGCCAGGATGCTGCCAGTCCCCGCGACTGGCCTGGGAGTACCGCTGACAGGTGAAAATCAATGTGTTTCATTCATCAGCGAAGGGCAAACCGAAGAAGCAAAGAAAAAAGGTTAATAAATGCAAATGTGAAACAGCAACATAAGGAACAGCAAGTAAACAGGTCTTCACTCCTGTGCACACAGAGAGCCCCTATCAGTACTGTGAGACATATAAAACAATACGCTCCAGTGAGGAGTCAATATAATGCGTCCAGGGCACAGGTAGGGGATTATTTGTTCCACAGATTTAAAGGGCAAGAGTAGGTATCTGTCTGTAGAATCACC
This sequence comes from Calotriton arnoldi, assembly GCA_963921515.1. Lineage (NCBI taxonomy): Eukaryota > Metazoa > Chordata > Amphibia > Caudata > Salamandridae > Calotriton > Calotriton arnoldi. Next base: position 2,269,165 of record CAWUFW010001347.1, on the reverse strand, counting down.
CTTCCTAAACAAAGGACATATTGAAGAAGCATGGAGAAGTTGAGTGATGGATAAGAGGTTGCCTCAGTGGGGTGTGCCCATTCCTCCTGTTGAGGGAAGTGGAAAGCGATGAAGGACAACAGACGATGGGGGTGAAGGTCGTTTCGAGACCTTAGAGAAGATTGTTAAAAAACGGGAAGCTGGTGGCAGTAGAGAAGGCGTAGGGGTGGGGGGGCTTTGAAAAGAGTGCAAAAATGAGTGTGGATTTTACACACACAAGGTGAATACAGTCTGCAGAGGTGGAACAGCACAGGCAGCGACGCCAGCAAGGAGTGTGTCACGGCCAGGGGCGGCTCCTCCACTAGGGCGGAGGAGCGTCGCCCCACTGCTTCTCACAGTGCGCGAAGCAGAAACATAAAATGATAATAACTTTCCTTTATTACCATTTTATGTTTGGTTGCGGGAAGGCGGGTGCGCGGGGCTGCTCTGAGGGCAGGGGAGGATTGGTGTGCCTGCCCACTCCCGAGTGCGCAAAGACTGTTTGGTCAGCCCCCTGGGGCCGCCCAAACCAGTCATTCGCACCCTGCCCTTCTCCATGCAGGCTGCAATGCAGACTACATGGAGAAAATGCCCACCCCATAAGCGGCTTGCTGGGCGGCGTCCCGGCCAATCCCAACGCTGCTTGCAGTGTTGTGATTGGCTTAGGGGAGGGAGGGAGCCTGGCTGCCTGCTTCTGCTTCCTGTTCCTGGGGAGCAGAGAAGATGCGGGACCCTGCCGGCAGGGAAGGTAAATTTAATTATATATGTTTTTTTAAATTAAATTAACCCCCCCGCGTGACCCCACCCCTGCGAGCCCGCCGCTCTCCCACCCGCGAGTCATGCCGGCCGTGACTGGTCACAGCATGGGTTGGTGCATCTTGTATTACAATACCAAAATTACAAGGGCAACAAACACCTGACAGCCTAAACACAGAGCATCACAGACAACCAGCAGACAGATTTATTATTACAATCTCTGGAGAGAGAGAGGTCGAGACCTACTGCAACCTTAAACAAATAAAGCAAAAATGAAGCAGGTATGATGTCAGAATCTATTTTCGAAATTGAAGTGTTAGAAGATTTAAAGTCGAGGAATAAATTAGTTAGCAACTGAAGTGAGGCAAAAAAAAAAAAAAACTGAAAAACCTTTAACCTGCAAATTCATCGCGAGAATGCATTCCAACAGCTATGGTTGTCTTTGTTGTCAGAGTGGCAGTTAAAAAATTGCATGGGACTAAATTAGCTTTAATCCCACATTTTGCATCAGGACCTAAGATGAATCACAGCCCGGGAAATATCTGTCAGTACACCACATGAGAACTCTCCATACTGATAAAAATAGGATTGATGGTACAAGTTAGCCTCAGACAAACCTGATATTTTGCTATATTAATTCAGTGCTTTGCCTGTGGCTCAGCCACATTCAACATCTTGGTGTATTTTCCAAAGTCATTTGACAATAAATTATGTTCTATATATGTGTAGGCGCTTCCTGCTCCATGGTAGATTTAAAGAGATTTTGGTATGCTAATCTATTATCAGGCAATGTTTCCAGACACCTCAGTCCTCCTCTATGTTTGATTTACACATTGGGAGAGATCATGTAACAAAAAGTAAGAAACAGCCCTGTCTGCCAAAGATTCTGCCACCAGTAATAGGAGATACAAAGGTGCAGCAACAGAGACAAGGTATATTGGAAGGGTATGACATAAATCAGAAATTAAAATCAAAGCTACAGGACAGAGGGGCCAGGAATAAAACATCACATTAGGGTAGTAAACAAACATGACTATATAGCAAACATGCATGACTATCAGGTGAAGCGCAGGACACAACTGATGTGCCATACCTGTAGGGACAGATGTCGATTGGAAAGCCGAATGAATTAGGATTTTACAACAAACAGTATCTATGGTGGGCAGAGATGTTCTAAGGCATGGGCATCTGCCCAGGACCCCAACCTTCTGTGAAAGTGTTTTTCCCTACCTTGAGTCTGTCTATTTCTCTATCTCACCCTTTGATGTATTATTCAATACTTTTTGGAATCACAGGGCTTGAATGAGCAGAAAATGGGTAATGAAATGCGACGTTGTTCTGAACAGGGGCACCCAAAATAATTTTTGCCCGGGACCCCCAAAAACCTTAAGATGTCACTGATTATCACTGGTCATAAATCTGTCGGATACAGCCAGCTTTGACGTAGGATGTTCTCACACAGACATGTCAGAATTGAGTCCGGTTCGGAAGGGAGGTTACTTCACAGATATGAGCATACATACATGATTTGTCAAAGGCAGAAACTGGCATGCTGCTCAAGGGAACAGGTGAAGGTGCTAGAGACCTCGCTGTCTGTCATCTCGTGCCGCTGTGCTGTAAAGAGGTGCTAGCAAAGCCTGAACAATGTGCAGCTACATAGACTGCTGGGAAGACTGATGTTGGTTTCTGTGGGAGTATGCTGCAAATTATCTAGTGCAAATCTACTTTGAAAATAATGGAACATAGCAGAAAGTGAAGAGGGTAGGGCAAAATTCATGTTCATGTACAATAAGTGAGAAAGAGGAGGGTTTTAAAGGGAGCTCTCCTCATTGACCTGGGAGTTTTCTTGCCGAGGGTCACTGAGAGCTCTTTGAACATATGAGCTTGTACCTCCTCTCTGATGATGGGGAACTAAACAGCAAGCCCCATCTCTGGCTCCAGATCCTGCGTGCATGACTTGTGAAGACTTAGCTTCTGATCTTTTCCTTTTTCCATTTCTTGATTTCAGATTTAGTGATATCAAGGATCCGCGTGCTGCGTTGTCCTCTTGATATGGTGAGTTTGTATGACGCTCACATTCGGAGGGCTCTGTAATTCCTAAGTTTGTCTTATGAAATGCTCATCAGCGGTGGTAATGGCAGGTGAGTGCGGTAAAGCTCATACATCTTGACTACTAAAACACAGCTACTATCACCAACCTCATCTGTACAGTAGCCAAACAAGACTGGAGACCAAAGGACCTGAGCTCTTTCCCTCTAAACACCCTTCATTTATTTTTACACCATCTACATTTAAATGTAGGCATCCTCCCTAGAGTCCCTATGCTCTTTACACACTGACAAAAGCAATAGGTCAGGAATTGTATTTTTAGTTAAAAGATTTTGTGCACTGAGCATATATATATATTTTTTTTGATTATGAATATTTGCAGAGGTGGTGTATGTGCACACCGTCACATGACCCTTTCATAACAATGTGCCAATGGCCAAGTACCTTTACGTTTATGCACTTTGAACAGACCTGGCACTGTATCGAGTAGACATGAAAGGGTTTTTCACTTTTCCACCCAGCTGGGATCAGTGACAGAGAATCCTCCCACTGACTAGAGGCCTCACTACACATAAGTGCTTAGGGCTTACAACTATCAGGGCACCGTTCACTCCTTTGGGGTATCCCGGTAGCCTTCATAAGTTGCTCTCTTTTATCCGAGTGCATCAAAGTCACGTAAGGTAGATCCGGGAACACTTGGTTGCTGATACAATCTTCACACCCAGGTACCCATGTACATAACGCTGCCCACACGTTAGCCAAGTGAACACTATTCCAGGTTCTTTAACAAACCCTCACTGTTTGCTAACAATCAACAGCTGAAGCTCTGAACCTGACCTCACATGTCCATTTACAAGATTACTTCTTCAGGGCCCTCTCTTTGCTAACCGAGCCAAACCATGCACATGTTTTGCTTCAAACCTCACACAAAGCTGTATTTATAGCTTGGTGCAAATATGACCTTTGGTGTCCTCCTCACCCTTAAACTATTTGATTCTTTGTGACTTATTTTGGCTTACACCTTGCAGCCTCTGGGCTTTTACTGTTAAATGTCACTTACTTTTGGCATCTTGCTGTTTACAATTCATTTACAATGTAATGTAGTCATCTATACAGCACACTTACACCCTAAGGTCTCATGGCGCTGAAACAGGGGACATCCTGATCCAAGAGAAGATTAAAGCGAAGAAAGCTAGGTCTTGAGTTTCTTCCTGAATAGAAAATAGGAGGAAGCAGACTTGAGGTCTGCTGGAATACTATTCCACAGGCTAGGTTCAAGAAATGGAAAAGATTTACCAACGAATTTGGATTTATTAAACCGAGAAATAACTAAGAGGTTGTTAAAATGTGGAATGTAAAAAGGGAGAAGGTGATTACTGAATAGTTTAGATTTAAGAAAATGAGGTGATGACCAAAAAGAAATTTCTGAAGCAAACAATTGACTTGGAAAATAATCCTATTACAGAGCGCAAGCCAATGAAGTGTACGCAAAATAGCCGACTGGGTGATGTTTTACTCTGAGTGAAGAAACTGAGCGTGCCTCAAAATAGATTTATAGTCTTTTTGTTATTAACCTGTTGCATCTATTGCATAGCCTTTATCCATACAGCCAATAAGTCTGCTTTTGGTATATTGTGGTGGGAACTTGAAAATCCCCATGCGGGAGCTGCTTTATAGTGCGCCATAGCAATGACTAATAAAAGATAAATTCATCTGCTAGAAGCTTAGAAATAAAAGGGTAATCTCTCCTTTCTCATAAGACACAAGGTTGGAACATGAGGATGGTCAAGGATACCTTCTCTAGTCTACAGGAGATGAGGGGGCAAGATACTACACACCCCTGTGGTGACAAGAATTCAGGTGTGTGTGTATGAATATTTAAAAGGTTGTAAGCATCAGTGAGAGAGGAGTATATGTGATTAAACACAAACTTCCCTGATTAGTTGGAGACAAAGTCATCCCCCCAAAAGAGCAGTCCCCAACTCATCCAGGATCATTCCGTCTGTATTTGGAGATGGGTCTGGTGTCAGCTTGAGGGGTACTGCAAGTCCGCCATGTCCACAGGGCACAGTGGCGTCCTGGTCCTGTTCGTGTGTTTGTCTGCCTCTAAAGCTTGGCATATCAACCCCTTCTTGTTGCTATTATGTATTAAATGTAAAACATGACCCAACATGAGCTCCATGTCAGGAAACAGATAAGTAGGTGTTCTCAAATTGGGTTAGCCTTCAATACAGTGTTAGGAGAGACTCTCAAGTGAAGAACACTATTGCCAGAGCAATGCTGCAAGTAATCTCTGAGTGTTTCAGATCATTGTATTGGACAAATTGCTAGTTCAGTTGCTCAATATCCAAGAACACAAAGTTGTTTTAAGGACCTCCACTTTATGACTTATAAAATTGGTCCAAAAGTTGATGTGATCACACGGTAGAGAGAGGGCACATACCTGAAGGTCAAAGTGGTAATCCGTGGAGCCCGGAGGCACAGGTTTTTGACCAGGCCTTCTCAATTCTAGCGTCATGAAACAGCTGTTTGGAGTATGTGAGCTTTAGGAGGAACTACATTGGTTTGTTGATTTACTTATATGATGCATGACCACTCGTTATTTCCATGTACATTATTGTGCTCACTGCCAGGGGCACGGCTACCATTGCTGCAACATGTGCAGTGGCACCGGGGCCCACTGCCCCGAGGAGCCCGTTGGACCCCAATAATTGCTGTATTTTACTACCCCAACAGCGGTCAAAAGAGCCATTATCCTTGCTTACACCAGTGCCCAGGGCATCATTGCTACATACACTACTGCTCACTGACTGCCCAATCCTGGGAGCGGCACAAAAATCTAGACTTTGGCGTGAAGGAAGAGGATCTCATTTACCATTCTGGTCATGTCCTGCCTTGTCACGTCTCAAAAAGTGCCAGAGGAAACTCAGAGAAAATGCGCAGACAGACAGCCTCCACTCGCCAGACCCCTCAGGCTTTGGGAGGAGACTTCAGAACAAACTATAGAGAGTCCCGATCAATTTCAGAAAACAAAACGTCCCGTTCCACTGGCGTCAAAGTAATGAAAAGAGATGGCCACGCGTTGCCTCGCGAGATACACCCACGAGCAGGTAATGGATGGTGGCACGCGGGGATGGAAAACAGCGCAGATTGATTCGGGCCTCGGCTTGTTTTTTTATCGTTTGTATTCTGGTTCCAGACGGCGAGGAGGCCGCGCGGTATCTGCTGTGACAAATGGAAAACGACACGAGCGCTTGTGATGTACTTGATGGCACAGCAAACGCTGTCATATTTCACAGACGGGCTGGGGAGGAGGAAAGGCGGCTGCAGAGGAATTTGCGCGGGTGATATCTTTGGAAATAGGCCTGGTAGGACTCTCGAGCAGGTCAGTGCATACAAACAGAACACTCCTGGTCTGCAATATGTGGCCGGGTGCCTAAGTTACTTGCATTGCAGTCAGGAAACCATAGTTCTCGTTGCCTTAAGACTGAAATCGCTTGTTTGCCAATATTGGGAGTGCTTAGAATGAGGCTAAGACATGAGTACAGAGTGTGCGCGCGCACACACACTCTCTCTCTCTCTCTCTCTCTCTCTCTCTCTCTCTCTCTCTCTATACTCGTTGGTGTATGCCAACATGTATTAGCTCGTGCACATACACACACATACGTATACAGACGTCATGCTGTGATGAAACGCCCTGGTTATTCGACAGAGAGACCTGCATACGTCAAGAAATGTATACTACATTCAGGTCATACAGAGATTAATACATATTCCCATGCGGTTCAACGTTTTACTTAGGCCCTGATTAGGAATTGGATGGTACTACGGGAATGGTAAGTTTGGATGAAAATTTACTACCCCAGTACCAATTACAGAGTTAAACATCACAAAATGGGGAATTACCCTGCGAGACCAATGTTTCTGGACATAAAAATGCACAAAATTCCTAGTTCTGTGTGGTTTAACACATATATTTATAGCCTTCTCTGAGAACGAGAAGATGTTTGTGGGACCTATCAGGAGGGTAGAGTGGGGGAGGGGCATAGGGGCAATAGCGGAGGGAAGAATAAGGCAATTTCTTGCAGGTGGGAGCATTTTATGCTCCTGTAGTGTAGCTCCTATTTCCCTAATAGGCTCTGCACATTGGAATAATATATCCTATAGGTTTGACTAAGGTCAGTATGTCCCTATCGAGTATATTAAACTTAATTACTTGTGCCAGCTAGCTCAGAGGCCACTAGAAACTCCTTGACAAACAAGAAGGAGTAGTTTCTGGCAGCCGCAAAACATGACCACTTTGTTTCCTTTAGAATCAGAACGTGTCCCAGAGTCGTGGAAACAATAGATAACTATTTCACTCAGCTCAATCGTGCATGCTTAGTTTTCTCCAAGTTACACAGAAAGAACAGACGGGCGTTTCAATAAAAGATTTATTGAACAGTCTTGTTTCTGGTGTAAGTAAAATGTGCTGTTACGATCACAAGACAGTATGCGAGATAAATAATGTACAGTGTGAGCAGTAGAAATAAATAATACTGCGATAGCATTATCTTTTAGTACATATGCCGTTACATAAATAACACAGACTAAAAATGCGAGTACTCATACGATGCGTTTCTAAGCTAGTTCTACCCCAATGTACCTAACCTAACCTAGGTGTAGGGAGAGGTATGAAGTAGGTGAAGTATTCCTTACTATGGTATACTAAGAGTATGTTAAGCCTAGTATGCCTAGTATGCCAAGAGTCCCTCTAGGTTCTTGTCAGCTCCATACCTGAAGAATGAGAGAGGTAGGAATCTCTTTGCCAGACTCGAACTCCAACACCCCGCAAGGGAAGTCAGATCGCTGGAAGCTGGACTCTGCGTGCAGGGATGACAGCGTCTTCTCAGTGCGTCAGGCCGGGAAACGGGCTCCTCTGAAGTCGAGGTCTCCTCTAGTTTACAAGGGCTAGGGAAGGTATATTTATACCTGAGAGTACCTAAGAATGTTAGTATAGACGTGAGTCGGACAACGAAAGACGTCATGAATGAACCCCTAAGGAATAATGGTTCATGCATAATATAGGAGTCCTTGAAGAAATCAATAGTCCTGGGCTAGGGAAACTCCCGAAGCCTAAGGGTCTGTTCTTCATGAACTCGTTGTGACGTTAGGGTGGACGGATGTCGGAGACCATGCCTGTATTTGGAGTGCACGGTTTAATGCCTAAATAAGGGCTGGGATTTTATGCCTATATAAGGGCAGGGCGAATTGTGCCTATATAAGGACATGATACTGGAAAGCCCGTTATGGCCACCCTAAGAGGAATACAACACCCACTCCACTTTCGTGTATTCGATAATACTAGAATGCTAAACATTTAAAATGCTAAACATAAAATGGAGTACCGCATATTTAAAAATATTTCTTAAAAGCATTAAAAAACATAATAAAAATGCAAAAGGTACTGTACATTAGAAGCAAATGCTTTCATTTCAGGCATAAAGTTCGAAAATAAATGCAATTGGAATGAAATAAGCAGTAATATTTACATGTGACAGAAAATGATCGATAAGTTGTTCAAAAATCAAAGTCATTTCATGTCATGAAATGTAATGAACTGTTTTAGACACACAAGATGACTAAGTGTTCGTGGAAGTACCGCCAAGTCTGTACTATAAGGCTAGTTCTACTTTAAGCAGATTGAAGTGCCATTTTCGTTCGAAAAATGGGAAAAGTTCAATTTTGGTAGAGTTCCAAGTTTTTGTAGAATGAAGGCCAAATTATCAATGCATCTCTGGAACACTGTATGCTGATTCAGAGTCAGTTTACGGGTCTGGTGTAAACATGAGATCATCTATTTCTATAGACAAAACATCATCCACTGTAGTTGGTGTCAGTTGGAACACCTCGTGAAGCAGATTAATTGCACAGAGATGTGAAGCATCGGTCAGCATTGGTCGCAGCAGCAATGTTTGCGTCCGTTGTTACCTGTGTGCCTGTAGATCTTTCTCGTACCTCAGCAGCAGCCGGAAGCGTCTGTGAGATCTCAATGAATGCAGACATCAGGATTGGCAGCCTCTGGGGACAACCCAGAGCATGGGCCGTTATCTGGTCCAGCAGAGTATCGATATCCGTTGGCGTATCCGATGGATATGTTAGACAGGTGTCCAACACGCATTCTACACCGCATAGCAGGCATCGTAGAACAGGTAAGATGCAATCTTGCCAGATTGGTCTGAATGACAGGAACCACGTGGTATTAAGGTCCCGTAGACGATTTATGCCCAAAAGCTCTACTATTTGCTCACGGCACTTTCGTTCAAGGAGAGCTTTCTCCATTTCGCTCGGAGTGATGTCGGCGAATAGGCTGGCCATAGCGCAATAGCAGGAAGAGAAATAGAATTCCGGCAACAAGTGCTAGAATTAATGGTATGCCACCAAACACCGAATGTGCAAAGTTCGGGATGATTCCGAGTATTGCCTGGAAAGGTGCTAACAGACCGGAGCAGATGCTCTTAAATACATGTACAATTCCGGTAGTATCAGACATATTGAAGATACGTCCTATCATTTCTACGAAATGTATAGGGCAGTTTGTACGTATTAAAGTCTGTATCTCAGCTGAAGTCCTTGCTATTTGTAGATCATAGGTTTCTTTGGCCGAGGTCAAAGGCACTGTTTGCTGTAAAAGCATGGCTTTCATTCTGCTCAAAGTATCAAATTTTATAAAAGAGACGTTCAGCGAAGGCCATAGAGGCGACTCCCTGACTGTCTATTGGGGCAAACAATACTTGCATACAGCAAGTGACCCTGGAGTTGACCGTTACTAGATATGGGATGCCTGGCAGCATGCCGCAGCAACTCTGATCATTCAACATGAGGTAACTCCCATTAGAAAGTTGTCCAAACGTTGGATTAATCACAGCAGCTGGTGTACCCTGCTGATGGCAAGACAAATTTGCCACAGAACCATTACAAGCCCCGTGTAAGGAAATGTCCTGACATATAAGCGAACCGCTTAGTGCACGTTTACAGTTTGTACCGCTCAAAAACACTTCACGATCCCCACTCCAACATCTATCTGTATACGGTAAATCCCAAGATGTCTTAATGTATTCCTTACCCAACCTTTCATATTTGCCTGCTTGCATTTGTCTGAGGCAATACTGAAACTGAAAAGTAGTCACAGGTAGTGTGATTTTGCCATGAATAAGCCATTCTGTAGCTGGTTTTTCTGCCACTGTGAATGGTAATTTTTCCAGTTTTTCAATGCTCAGCACTGTATACCTTGCTCCTCTTTGTGCCAATTCGATCTGTTTATCAGTGAGATTGTATTCTGCAAACAGAGCCGTTGTGTTGATAAAACGCCAAGGCACATAGCCCGCTCACAAAGATTGCAGCGTCCAGCTTAGTAACACAATAGAACGTAATTGAGACTGGCCTTGCTGTAACATCGCCAAATCTTGTTCTAGTATGTCGATAGCAGAGGATACAATGCCGTCCAGTGAATATATTCTGGAGGACAAAGTTGTTAACCCATTGTCGACCACAGAGAGTGTTTTCTCTAAATTAATACGATCAAGTTCACGTATTCGTTCTGCAGCCTCCATCTGTGATACTTTCCATGCTTCATTGTAGGCAGCATAAATGCCGGCATATATGAAACGTTTTTGACGCGGTTTTCTTGGTCCAAGCAAGAATTCCCTAAGGTCTGCGTCCTTTGTTGTTTCACATCCTGTAGTGTAGACTTATGCAGCCAATCGAGGCATAATTTTCCTACACTGTATGTTGTTACTACCCCCGGATGTTGTCTTTGGACGTATCTTGGGTCTGGCCTATTAATAGTAAAGCCCTGAGTTTTATTCAGGAATCTTTCCTGACAGTTATTCGTGTCTGTGGGCCAGATCAACCATTTTTTCCAATCAGGATTAGATCTGTTGAGTTGTAGTATATTGTCAACTGTCACCACTGCCTGTGTATCGTTATTATTTGCAGGTGCTGGTACAGAAGGTTTGTTCATCTCTTTGATCTTGGCTAATCCAAGACAAGATATTTGTTGGATGGTTTCATTCAAAAACAATATTTGTTCAGGGATGATACAGGCTTTAAATAAAGCTTCTATCCCCTGCACTTGCCAATCTTTAGTACCCCACACAGTTTTTGTGTCTATTGTGTCCTTCCAAAAGTCGAAACACTGTCTAGACAGTTGGGCATTAAATAATGCAGAATAAATCTGTTTTGTATTTGTTAACATAATTTTCAGTCCTGTCTTGTTTACATTTTTATAGTAAAACATTTCTGGATCAGATGTATTGTAACCTGAAAAATATGGAAATTTACTAGCAAATGTTTTTGAACTACCTTTAGGTGGTGTAGGACAATGTTCCCATTGGTTAAACATAAACACATTTCTTGGATATGCAGATTTATGCAAATAATGATGACCATAGTGGTTATAACAATACAGTTGTTGATAGTCTGATGAACCCTCTAAATATTCATTTTTAGAAAATGCAGCAGATTTTTCTAGGTCATACATTATGTCATTAACAGTCTCAAAGTCCCAATCATCAGAATAGGTATTGGACGAAATTAGATCACTTAGTGAAATTTTAAACAAATGTGGAATGTTCAATTGTTCCGTCGGACCGAAGATATCAAAATCTGTTTTGTCCCACACTATACCATCCTGTATAGGAACAGCTGTGATGTTCACTGATGACAAGTCTCTTGCTTCACGATGGGAAGATTTATGAGGTTTCAAAAGTACGTTCACGCCTTTTCCTTCAGTGTTCACATGGATGTGTCTGCCACTTATAAGCACGCTCACAGTTGTAACCAAAGCTAGCCAGAGCAGGAAAACAAAAAGTCCAGATATAATCCAGAGTTCAATCCATGGAGAAACCAAATAAGTCTGTTTCAGAAAGTGAATAAAGTCTTGTACTTGCTGCTTGAATTTGAATGATGCTGGCATCGTTTCAGGTTCACTCGGATCTTCTGAGAACGTATCAAAGTTAATGAAATAGCCAGAAGGAGTTCTATCAATTGTTGGAATTGCATCAGGATTTGTAGAAATCACTGGAACCAGTCGATCACTTGCTACGTTGGTGTAGACAGGTGTATTTGGACGAACTGTTACTTGGTGTTCAAGAGGGATGAGTTCCATAGCGTTGTTGCTTAGTCCCCCATCTGTTACAGCTGAATTCTCGATGGTTATCAGTCTTTCAGTCTGAACCTCTTGGATAGTAGCGAGAGGAGTGCGTCTGCTACTAGGTCGGAGTCCACGAGGCCTACTATTTAGTATTGGCCACATACTGTGGTTTGATGAGGTCGATGGACACAAATCTTTTCTCCTTTCTTCCAGCAAGGGGCGGCAGAAGTACTCTTCTTGTTCCTTGAACTGCTAGGACAGGTACTGGTTGTCTGTAAGAAGGTCCAAATTCCTTCTTGTCCACAATTTTTTCTCTGACTAGATCCCCAACTTTTGGAATCCAGACAGGCCTTGCTGGGACCGCTGATTTTTCCCCAGTGGTGGTTGGCTGTAGGAATACGTTGCTTTGTTTCGTTCTTAACTCATTGAGTTCCTGTAAAACAGCCAAACGATCTTTGATATCAAAAGGTTTATTTTCCACCACTGTGCCTACGTGTTCAAGGTCTGGTACCCACATTCTTGTCCCAAATAGGACCTCATATGGAGTGACCCCCCCTAGAGAACTTCTTGGCAGATTATTCAAAGAGCGTTGGACCCCACTAAGGTGTTTGACCCACCCATCACCCGAACCTAATACCCTAGCTGTTATAGACTGCTTTATGTCCCGGTTTTTCCTTTCCACAACCGAATTTACCTCAGGATGGAATGGAGAGGAGTACCGCAATGCAACGCCCAGACTGGCCATGGCTTCTTTGTAAGCCTGAGAGCTAAACGCAGGACCCTGGTCAGAATGTAGCATGCCTATTGCGTATGTGCCGATAAAGACTCACAAATCTTTTATAACAGTTCGAGCGTCAGCTGAGCGCTGAGGCCATAACCATAGGAACCTAGATTCAGTATTTGTGGGAATGCCTTTGTCCAGTAGGACGCAGGTGCATAGATAGTCTAATGCTGTCTAACAATGGTGTCTGTACTGGGTTGCCGCATTCGCAGCATGGTGTCTGGTGGCTCTCTCGCTGTAATTTACAGTCTAAGCAGTTGTTGATGAATATGTGAATTTCTGTATTCATTCCAGGCCACCAGTACATCTCTTTTAACGTCAAAATTGTTTTAGAGATCCCTTGATGTGACGGACCTTCCCCCAAATGTGTTTCATAAATCAAGGCTGCTCTACGTTCCATGTTTGGAATCACCCTATCCCCCACTCCAGGGATTCGAGCAAAAGGAACGTTGTTCGCATCAATTACATAAGAGTACTTGAGTGGAAACTTTTTTGGTAACGCTGCACTGCTGCCTTTGCTTGAAGCATTGACAGCCAACATTATCTCACCGTCTATTTTTGTTTTTGAACGAGTGATCGCAGCTACGGAAGCCGTCTGCACAGCCCCCTTTGCGGCTTCATCAGCCAATGAATTCCCTGCAACGTGAACGCCATCACGTTGATGACTCAGTGTGTGGATCACGTGAGCCTTTGGTAGTTCGTTTTTCAACTGAACTACTTGTTCCCAAAACATTTTGTGCTTTATTGTGCCACCTTTTGCATCTTTGAAACCATTTTCAAGCCAGTTTTGTATATAGTCATTATACGACTGAACACAGTAAAAGGAATCGCACACTATTAGTGTGGGGAATTCTCGATCTGTACTCTCAAGTGCCAGTTTGAATGCTTGTAGTTCAGCTCGCTGAGCTGTACAATCCCCTAGAGACTTTTTGTGACCATAGGTCTGAAGATGCCATTTCGCATGCGACCTTTAACGATTGCACACGCTGCACTGTAAGCTTGCTTACTCCCTATTGCGGGTTGTGCGGATCCGTCAGTGTAAATTATGAATTCGTACTGATCGAGAGGCAGAATTTCAGTAGGCAGGGGACATTCATGTTCATATTGCAGGAATGCTTGTGTTTTTAAATCAGGATCAAAAACATATTCAACATCTGTTGCAGCAAGAGAATTAACCCATTGTATCCATCTTGGATGTAATGCTTTAGCATTTGGAATGCTCGCTTTTGTAACCGCTTCTAAAGCTGGTACTGGGGTGACGACAATAATGCGTTTCCCTTGGGCTAAGGCTCTTTCTTTCGCTACAGCGGTTTGAACTGCTGTTAGAATTTTTTCAGTTGAACTGAAGCGCATTTCCGCTTGTGTGTACAAATGAGATTTGTACGCTATTGGTATTTTCTCACCCTCATTGAAAGTTAAGTAGGTGAATCCGCATTGACCCGAAATTATTCGGATCACCAAATTGCGTTGACTTACGCGTGTTTGTAAGTGTTTAGTTGTTAACATGTTAGCTTGTAGTGAACGCAAGATTTGTGTGTGTTCTTGTGTCCAGTTTCTGATCGAAAAATCAGGTTTGATTAATCCGTAGAGAGGTTTAACCCTTTCTGCGTAAGTTAGAATGTATGTTCTTCCAAAATTTAGGAAACCCAGGATGGATTGTAAATTTTTTAGCGTTTTTGGAGGTTGGAGCAGCGCACATTTTTCTAAAAAGTTAGCTGCCAAGCTCTTGCCTTCACTTGAAAGCTCATATCCTAGAAATAGGACATTGAGATGGGCAATTCTGGACTTTTTAAAGTTGAATTTGTAGCCCTCAGAGGCGAAACCCAATATAATGGTGCTCACCCTGTTCAAGTGTTTGTCCAGGTCATCGTCTGTCAGATAAATGTCATTGACATAGGACAATGCCTCATTGTCATAAATTTGTAGTAACTCCGTTACCCTCGCTGAGAATAAACCTGGGCTGTTCTTGAACCCTTGTGGGAGTCGACAAAAGTGACGCTGGGTCCCCATTATGGAGAATGCTGTTAAGTACCTGCTTTCAGGTGCTATGTTTTGACAAAAGAAACCATTTGAGATGTCTAATGTTTTATATTTTTTACGTACAATGTTATTCATTAATGCTGTGCTATGTGCATTTTGTACTGCAAAAGTTTTAGAACAAGTGTATAGGTGTCTGTAGTCCAAAACTAGACGATATGTATTGTCTGGTTTGGAGACAGGAAACAAAGGGTTGTTCATTGAGGAGGTGCATGTTTCAATCACCCCTTGATATTCAAGTTGATCTAAGATCTCCCTGACCTGTTTTTTAGCTTCTTGCTTTATTGGATACTGCCGTTGTGCAATTGGTTCATGTTTCAGATGTATTTTATGGTGAGGTGAGTCCTCATCCCATCCTACATGATTTTTATATAATGCTGGGGCCTGGGCCACTGCCCATTTCCTGGCATGTATATATTTTAGGTGGATTGGAATATGGTTGGAGAAGGCAGGCATAATAATGTCCTCGCCATGTGGGCACTCCCTGACAAATTGTGGTGGCCAGTCCTTTTCTGCTAGAAGTATGTCATAGCCCTTTGATAGTCTTTCCCAAAAAGTGCTTTCACCTGTCTAGGTTTGTCTCCCTCCATCCGGAGTGTTATTTCATATAACTTTTGTGGAGTACTAACCCTGGTGTCTACAGTCTCTACTTTAATGTACTCATTCAAGTCCACTATCTCCAGAAGTTCCTTCAGGTTCTGGCGAACTATTGTGACTTCTGCTGCACTGTCCAGCATTGTCTGAGCCCATTCTCCGTTCTTGAGTTGTGTTCTCAGTATTCTCGGCATGTCTGATCTTTAGACCTGCTACTTTCTTTTTGGAGAATTGAGGTTTTGCTTTAGTTTTTGGAGCGTGTTTGTCGTCTTTCGATTTCACGCGTTCTTCTCTGTGTTCCGATCGTCCTCTTCTTTCCGAAGTCTGTGATGAGATCTGAAAGGGACGAGAGGAACGTGTAGCAGTATCTTGATACCTGTTAGGTTTTCTCAAATTATCCCTATTCCTGAGGTTATACCTCCTTTCAGAGGGCTCCTTTTGAGGAGACCTACCTCGGGATTGAGAACGTTTCTCATTTGAATTTTTTTATTAGTTTCCCACTTCATTTTAGAAGATCAGGGAGTTTGTTTAATTGAGTCCTTCTCAGGACTTTCAGATAGTTTCGGCTTCACTGGTCTTCCACCCAAACTATCTCTGCCTAATTCTGCATAAGATTGTTCAATTATTCTGGGTAGCTCAGTTTGATGTTCTGTAACATCAAATTCCCTTAAATTTTGGCGGATCGCCACTGCTGCTGCCTCTCCTTTAATATTAGATAATATTTAGAGCAGGCTCTGCCCCGTATTCGTTTTGAATTTGTTTCAGGACATCAGGTATTACCGCAATTGACGGAATGCCATGTGTTTTAGTATAGATGGCAGCAAAGACTGAGCCCCAAGTGGTGCAGTCTTCCAGTTGTGGTGTGATCCCCATTGGTAAACTGATTGTTAGGATCCTGTGTTTCTCATACGGGCTAGTATTTGGAAATACTGCTTCGATTTGAGTAATTTTTTGAGCTATCCAGAATGGAATTTGCTCACGTTTTGTGGGCATTTTACCCATGACTGCGTATAGAGTCTGTGGTGTAATTTTTAGTGTATTCCCCTGTTGGGGAGTTTGATTTGGAATTGTTAATGGTTACTGGACTGTAAAAGTCCGCATGACATATTGGACCAATTGTCTGTAAATTTTTATTAACTCTGTGAGTTGAGTAAGTAATTCCTCGTCTGACATCTCTTCAATGTCAGGATGAGGTGTGTAGCCGGCTAGAATCGGCCATGTTGCTCCTGGTCTACCTAGTGGACCGAGCCTAGTAATGTTTTTGTGATGTTTTAGGGCGCCTTTAAACCAGAGCTGATGCTCCTGGTATGTTAATGGAATTTCAATATCCTCGAAAGGAATGTATTCCTCTGGTGGATCATCTTCTTTGTAGAAGTGAAACGTGTGTGATACTGGATTGCATTCAGGAAATATTACTCATGAATAGAAAACCTCTGTCTGAAAGGATTCATGTGCCTCTATCATGAAAACTGCTCTACCTCCTCTTGGCGGTAGGCCATGTTTTATAAGTTTTAGAGTGATGGCTCTTCTTAAGTTTTGAGGGATGTCTATAACACCCTCCTCGGTTTCATTTAAACCTGTAAAGTTAAAAACTGCTGCTTGGGCTGGATCAGCCGCAGCTCCACCGTTTCCGGCGTCATTGTCGGAGTCAGGCATTTCGTTTTTTGAAAAAAGTAGAACAAGTTTCAAGGAAACAAAGATAAGGTGCACAATATTTTGGAACACTGTATCCTTCAACGTTGAGCAAACCAAACAGCTAATATATAGGGTGTTTCCCTATGAAGCCGTGGTGGATACTTAACCCTGCCCATTCCAGACGTCTTTTGGAGTATATGGGTAGGGGTCTCTGAGAGAAAAAAGCACGGCTGAGTTACTCAGTATCTAACGTTGAATTACCGCCTTACCAAACCGTTGGGCGCCATGTAGTGTAGCTCCTATTTCCCTAATAGGCTCTGCGCATTGTAATAATATATCCTATAGGTTTGACATAGTACTAAGGTCAGTATGTCCCTATCGAGTATATTAAACTTAATTACTTGTGCCAGCTAGCTCAGAGGCCACTAGAAACTCCTTGACAAACAAGAAGGGAGTAGTTTCTGGCAGGCGCAAAACATGACCACTTTGTTTCCCTTTAGAATCAGAACGTGTCCCAGAGTCGTGGAAACAATAGATAACTATTTCACTCAGCTCAATCGTGCATGCTTAGTTTTCTCCAAGTTACACAGAAAGAACAGACGGGCGTTTCAATAAAAGATTTATTGAACAGTCTTGTTTCTGGTGTAAGTAAAATGTGCTGTTACGATCACAAGACAGTATGCGAGATAAATAATGTACAGTGTGAGCAGTAGAAATAAATAATACTGCGATAGCATTATCTTTTAGTACATATGCCGTTACATAAATAACACAGACTAAAAATGCGAGTACTCATACGATGCGTTTCTAAGCTAGTTCTACCCCAATGTACCTAACCTAACCTAGGAGTAGGGAGATGTATGAAGTAGGTGAAGTATTCCTTACTATGGTATACTAAGAGTATGTTAAGCCTAGTATGCCTAGTATGCCAAGAGTCCCTCTAGGTTCTTGTCAGCTCCATACCTGAAGAATGAGAGAGGTAGGAATCTCTTTGCCAGACTCGAACTCCAACACCCCGCAAGGGAAGCCAGATCACTGGAAGCTGGACTCTCTGCGTGCAGGGGATGACAGCGTCTTCTCAGTGCGTCAGGCCGGGAAACGGGCTCCTCTGAAGTCGAGGTCTCCTCTAGTTTACAAGGGCTAGGGAAGGTATATTTATACCTGAGAGTACCTAAGAATGTTAGTATTGACGTGAGTCGGACAACGAAAGACTTCATGAATGAACCCCTAAGGAATAATGGTTCATGCATAATATATGAGTCCTTGAAGAAATCAATAGTCCTGGCTAGGGAAACTCCCGAAGCCTAAGGGTCTGTTCTTCATGAACTCGTTGTGACGTTAGGGTGGACGGATGTCGGAGACCATGCCTGTATTTGGAGTGCACGGTTTAATGCCTAAATAAGGGCTGGGATTTTATGCCTATATAAGGGCAGGGCGAATTGTGCCTATATAAGGACATGATACTGGAAAGCCCGTTATGGACACCCTAAGAGGAATACAGCACTCCCCTATGTAAAAAAACAAAAAACAACAAAAAAACTGAGAACAGTGATTGACAGTGTTCTCTTTTCTCGGATATATGCAGATAACCATGCTATATGTATCCTTGTGTTGAAATAAATAAAAATTGCTGAGGGAAAAAAAAAAGGTTTGGTTGCTGCTGCTGTCAAAGCCTTGTGTGACTTTTCTGGCTGGAATAATCAAGTCTGGTTCTCCCACACTTAGGGCCTGATTACGTGTTTGGCAGACGGGTAACTCCATGACAAACGTGACAGATATCCCGTCCGCCGTATTACGAGTTCCATTATGTTCCATTGGATATAATGGAACTCGTAATACGGCGGACGGATATCCGTCACGTTTGTGATGGAGTAACCCGTCCGCCAAACTCGTAATCAGTCCCTTGGAAAAACTGGGTGGGGGAAAACCTACCAACACAAACAGGTGGAGAGAAATTCCATGTGGTAATGTCGCTCTGCCTACTTGAAGCCGAGGCCTTAGTCTCCAGCTCAGAGTTTGCCCTTATCAAATGCCGATATAGCATTTGACGGTAAATGAGACTGCTCTTTGAATAAGATATTTGGGCACTGATTTGTTTAGTTTGAAGGGATGATTTAAGGTTTGCTTATGAGGCGAGAAAATACTTCAGATCAGAGTTAGTAGTACAAATCCGACCCAGGGAGTGAGAGATGAAATATCGTGTATCTGCGGTGTGGTTGAGATTTGCACAGTTAGTTCAGTGGCACTGTTCAGTCTGCAGTAGACAGGTGTCCTGCAATACAAGTTATCACCGTTTTCACTAAATGTCATGCTTGTAGCTGTTAGCAGACAGGATACTTTGGAGAGAGGCCATGGATGAAATGGGCATAGAGTGCACTGGCTTCTGGCCCTCATACAAGAGGCTCTTCAGAGCCATAGCGTCTGCAGGCACTGATGGATCATGGACCAGAAGGCACTGTACCAAGTCGAAGGAAGCACAATGGCCTCACTGCACGCGCACCCACTCTGGAAGTTTCCAACCAACCCATAAGACACTCAAAGGCATATCTTGCTTTTCACAATTGAATGCAAACTATAGACCTGGGAACAAGTGTGGCCACTTACATCACAAGTTGGTGCTTTTTCTAAACAAAAGTGTGAGTCATGTTCTTTTTGTGGAAAAACACGCCAATAATAAATAAACTACACAACAAACTCCAATCCTCTTTTAAAAAACAGAGAAAAGAAATTCCAGATGAGATGACATGAAAACTGCTGGTATTTTAGCACATTCTATGTCATTTAGCCAGAACCTTGTCACAAAACTAATATTAGTGTCAGTTATTAATGAAGAGTGACTTATTTTAAATACATGACTTACAAAAGATGGCTGGAGCAACTGATACCGCACTTATCACTTAAGTGTGTTTACTTAGTTCCAAACAAATTAGGAAAAATCAAGAAAAAATGGGAAGACGAGTATGAGGGACCAGCCACCATAGACCCTCTGCATGGTAATCTACTTGCTCACAAACACGATACAAGATATATTACTCCGCATTCCAAAGTAAATCACAAAAATATGACTCTACAGATAATATGAATCAATTGTCCATGTTTCAATAAAGCAGTAAAAGAGTCCTGTATGTAGTTTTGATTCAGTTCTTTATTTCTCATCTTCTCATAAAAATTGATTTGATTGTAGCCATAGCCAACACGCTGTATCCCCCTTGGGACTCCTTGAGGGCTCCTTCCAACTATATTTGGCGATGTCGAAACAATGTGTTTGGTCCTCCAATGAGGTGAGTTAATGAATCGGATATGGTACCCTAGTAGTTATCTCCAAATGGTACCTGGAGCAGCATGTTGCACAAGAAGATGAGAAATAAAGAACTGAATATTAACTACATGTAGGACTGTTTTGCTGCTTTATTGAAACATGGACAACTTATTTGTATTATCTGGGGAGTCATATTGTTTTTGTGATTTAATCTGGAGTGCTGAGTAATATATTCTTTATTGTGACTTATTTTAAATATTTGCCTCTATATCTTTAGAAAATGCGTTTCCACAACTGGGGCAATTCTGCACTTTCTGGTACCTAAATAATAATCATTGTTATTACTTAAGATCATGCCACTCTTTTCGTCGACTTCGAAAGGATGAAAGGCAGGACTGGCCCAGCCAGTAGCCAAAACCCTACCGCACTACTTCCACACATTTTATTTTAATTTTGCAGCCTGAAAAAATTGAACAAAAAGCAAAAAAAAAAACAAAAAAAACCAACCTGGGTCTTAAGCACTTGAACACAAACAAAAATCATAAAATGCATTTTTTGCTTTGATTGTACAGCACGAATGGTGCAGCATGAATTTCTGCTGCTTGACAAATGTGAAAGTGCTTCATTTACTTGAGAACAATGGGGAGGGAGCCACAATCGTTTCGTGCAAGCCACAGACTAGTGCTCTTATTCGTTTAATAGAACACGAGTATGGGACAAAAGTTGTAAAATCTGCAACCGCCAAGAAGGGTCAGGTTTAAGGCTCTACCGCAGACACAAATCTTAGCCTGGCCTCTACTAATGGCAACAGGTCAAGGGACACAGGTCAGAACACGAGGGGCATTTGTCTGAAACCTTAGTCTCGATGACCTTGATGACTTCTCAGATGACCCCTGGCACCACAGCATGGCTGGACACGAGACAGCTAATCTTCCTCGTATCCTATTGAATGTGTATTCTTTTTTAAAGTTCAATTGCCTTCCAGCCCCTTTGTTCTACGGTAAATAGTGGCATTTTATCCACCTCTTCCCAGACGGCTGGCTGTACAAGGCACTTAAACGTCCGGGCATAAACCAGAAGTTTGTTTGAGAAAATCTCTTACACAGCCTGACTTAAACTACATTTGTACTTTTAAATCGAAAACCAGTGTAGCATAGTGAGCATTTTAAATAACATACACCATCAATAACATGGTGAGAAAGAAACGAGAAAAAACGCGTATTGCAATGATTCATGAGGATGAAGACAGCCACTTCCCCCGACACAGGGTAGAAATTGTGGTAATTTTATATTTATTTATTTACACTGCTTGCACGGTATGAAATGCAAATGTAAACTGTCTCAGGCCTGCTTCTTACACCAAGCCATTACTCCAGCCCTACAACCACTACACTGTCTGACCATGGTCAGATGCGCCACCTTCATGTCTGCCTTACCCACAGGGCCATCGCAGCCTGTTTCGTCCAAGTGAGACTTCAGCAATACACAGCACTTAGGACTCCACCCCCAAAGGGTGGCACTGCTACTGACTGTCCCGGCGTTCACAAAGACGCTCGCTGGTGCCACATCATTCTCTGCAGCAAAACTGTGGCTTCAAAGGCGTAGCCACAAAAATAAAATACAGCCCACTTTGAACCATATCCCAAATAGCAGTGAGTGAGCATGTGACATCCAGCATTCGTTCGGTTGCTTCCCTGAGTGAACAATCTGGCCAAATGGTCAGTCCCACCATCCATTTAATGCGTTCTTGTTGCATGGGTTCTGCGAATCCACATTTCTACTAAGCTTATCCCTTGTAGTTGTTTTATGAACTTGTGTTGGGAGACCAGTGCTTTCAAAGTCAAGAGACCAATAAACAGTTTTTAAAGATTTCATGTTGCACACACTCCCCAGTGGCACTCACCCAGCCCCGCATCCCTCTCCCCCAGCTTAAGCTGATAAAGTGTGTGTGTGTGTGGGTGTGGGGGGTAATGACACCAGTGTGTGGAATCCACTGCTGGCGAAAGGGAAGAATTAGCTGAGCTTATCTGGAATTGAGAAAGGTGGTAATGCCATGGCTGTTCCCTAAAAGAGGACACCCTACAGCAAAACTGCCAAACCTTTGTCAGACCCTGACAACCCAGCGAAGAACTAACTAGCAGTCATACATGCAAAGATGGCACATAGGAGGTATGAGGCTACACTAGTCATCTCTCAAGCACAGATTCAATTTCACCTCAACACAATAGGAGCACAACTCCTATCCTCGCACACACCAAAACCTACCCTATAACGGCCCAAGTCCAAACCCACTCTACCAACAAAACCCAATCACAGTACATATATTTCCTAAACACATTAATCCTAACTTTCTTCCTGCCACTCCATGCTTAGGTGCACCTACATTATTGCTGCAGTACCACAGGAGCACCCTTACAGTCCTCTGACATGACACCAAACAATTTCCACAAATGCCACACTATAAAAGGCACTCTTCCAACCAAGCACAACCAACAGAGTCATGTGCAGCACCAATGTCCACCAACAAGTGCTTTTGGGTCTTGACTGGGGTATGCAGTACATTGTTTTGCATCTTGCTTTGTCGCTACACCATGCAATTAGATGCCTTAAGCCATCTGGAGAGATCATGCCAACTGCGTGCATACAGTACACTGGCTGGGCATGCTCATCACATACTCAAGTTAATTACATGGCCAATAAACATCAGCCTGGCCCAGTAATGGTGACAGATGAGGGCCCCACACCTGCATTCCCTACTGGAGATTTTTTGAAGGAGACATTGGTTGGGATGGAATCTCAGCTTGAACGATATCAGTCATGTCCACTACATACTAAGTGTCAGCTTGGTGGGAAAGGGTACTTAACCAGGACAACTCTTAACATTTTGCGATTGTTCACTCCTAGTTCAATAAACCTCGTTAGTTGTTCATCACCGCCACAAAGATATCTTCTTTACAGAGATGGCTTACACTGAAATATACTGGTTTGTCTAGGATGCCTCCTTCACCTAAGCACGTAAAAGTGAACCTCCATTACAATGACCTTGGTTAATACCAATGTTCCTAATGCACTCTGAGGACCAAATGTCAGTCCATCTGCATTACACACTCGAACACTACACTGGCCTACTTCCTGGTGAGTAAAAAACAGACAAAAGACAAATTATCTGAATTCAAGAGTTCACCAATTATCACAGGGTTAAACAGGCATCCATTTGAAGTTAGACCTGTAGGTTGGCCAAGGACATGCTTCTGCCTTCTGGTTCGTGTGCAATGACCTCTGCGTTAGGAGTTGTGGGGAGAAGCGCCTTATCTCAATTTCCCACAAACACGTTCCCAGTGCAGGACAAATGGTAACAATGCAAGGAGGTCACAATGATTGATAGCCTCAACAAGAGTTCAACATTGGAAGATATTTTCACATTACCTGTTGTTCATCGTCAGACTATGGGTTTGATTGGGTACACTGAAGATCATTTTATATGAGGGGGCCTGAATTCTAATCTTCGCTTTCCCCCTGAATAGATTTTGGGATCCAGGGTAAATCCGGGGTGAATCAATTTGCTTAACTTCATTCTGTCGCCACTTCTTTATTGTTTAGAAAATGAGGTGGTGTTCTGTAACAGAAACACTGGTGAAGCACAAGGAGGTAAGCTAGCAGTGTAGTTGATTATAAGGCCATGGAGTTCGACTATCAACATTCTGATTTACACACCAACGAGGTCCACGGGATATGTCAAACTATGAACAGTAAATCAGCATACATTAGCATACCCAGACATGCTGCATGTCTTAGCATTTGAGTAAAGAACCATTTGTCCGTGAAGTTTAAGCCAATGAAAGAAGAAGAAACTACCTGCCGAACAATGCTCAAACTTTGACAATATATTAAAGGAAACTGTACTTCAAAATGTGGCTTGTTTCTTACTTTGATGTTGCACCATATTTGAATGTTTACCAATCAGGGTTGGATCAATGAGGAGATCAGGAAAAGGAGACATCAATCTGCAAAAAAACTGCGAAGAAATGACTCCCTAAAACAAAGAAGTTCTGCATTCGCAAAAGAATGAATCCAGGAACATATCCTTGTTTTATGCTATGCTGAAGATTTGCTCCTAATTAATCCGATACTGACAGGACTCCAACGAGCTGGAGATAGCTTGCTTTTCACATGTAGCGATGGCCCTTGCAAATGAGGGGAAGTCTTTGCCTCTGCACCATATTGCACAAAAAGGCCCTCAGAGCCACACTAACTATTTATCACCTAAGAAGTAGTGCAGTTAGTGACCCAGAGGAGTCCCTCTGAGAGGAGCATAGAGGGTATGAAGTATTCCTCAGGGACTCGCCATAAAGGGGGCAATCTAACGCTGAACCCCCATGTTCAGTCCGTGGCTCCCCACCGAAGGAAGGCTAGTTTGAGCATGCAGGGAAACGCAGAGCTGTGAATTGAACCTCCCTTTCACGTGTCATAGCAAACCCTTTTCCAGCATATGTACTAACTCACAGAGAAAGTGCATGCACTTTAGGAAGTTGCACTTTGCGCAGAGCATCCCAAATAATGTAGCACACCAGAGCAAAGTGGGTCTGTTCATCCAGTTATCTGATACTCCGCTAAGAATAATTTGGATAAGAATGAAGGTCCTATATGGAAAAAGCGTTTATGATTCACGAAACCTGACCTGTTACATGTGCAACTGGTATTTTGAGTTGAATCTCTGCTAATTCCGGGCACTCTTACAGACATATTGCACAGCTGAGGGGAACACACTGCTGTATAAACTTTGAAAAAGATGGCAAAAAAAAACAATACAGAGATATATATCCTTGATGAAAAGTTAAGGAAACATTTTTGAAATGTTGCAGTTGTGTGGTTTTTTAACGGATCGGAGATCTCATGTACAACTTCCAAACTGGCTTTTAGGGCAACGATTAGAAGTACAGTGACATCAAGGATTTGGAGGGAAAGCAATCCTGTGGCAATGATGAAGGATGCTTTCAGTGGTCCATAATCCTGCCATGCATACAGATGCTCCATGGAGGACAGCGGCACGTTTACATCCTTCAGCCCTGGGCAGCTCCCTGTCTTAGACATTAAATGAGTGTGGATGGGACCAGGAAGGAAGACCGCTGGTGCAGACACTCCAGACATCAAGTGGGCATTGTCAGGGTGGCTGGTTGTCCACACATGGACTATTCTATAAACATGGCCATACGGTTACTGATATGTGAATAGGGAGGTCATAATGTGGGTCATATTGTGATAACTGTCTCAAGATCAGTTCATTTTAGTCCTAATTTAATAATTTGACGAGTTAAATTGATCATAAATATGTCCTGGATTCTCTTTAGGAAATGTACACGCAATAATGGATGCTGCAATTTACAGGATTTATTTTTAAACTGAAGATGTCATTTTTATTGTTTGTGATAATGGTTTATTATTGCATTATTTTTGTTACTATGATGCAAGGACTTTTTTAATGTGTATAACCTAAATTATAGACATCATAGTTGATTATATGGCTAGTCTCAAAGACACTTTGAGGTTCATGTTGGAGTGCTGCTGGGGTGATAAAGTGCAGGCCATTTATGATCAAGCCAAGCCTGCCATAGAAGAAATTATCCCAGCTTGACAATGTGCCAAATCCAGAGAGGTCAAGTACTTTTGCCGGCAAGACGTTTGGGTGTATTTGCAAAATCCTACAGATAATTATGTACAATAAGTAACAAACCACAACAGTTTCCAATTACAGGTTCTGCTCCATTAGCAGCCTTCAGGAAACGGAAATGAGCAACAGAGCTATGGTGCAAGCAAACCTAAGATGGAAGAAGCCACAGAAGTATGTTCGACAATGTTAGACGATGGCTTGCGATTGTGTTCTTAAGGAGAACACAGAAGTCGCTCCTTTTCAGAGCTGAAGCATAAAGAGTCACAGACCCAAGAATTACAGTGGTGTTTAGTGAACCTTATAGTTAAATCTGACATATGGTATTTTTCCATTTCCCAAGCAGCTGTCTATTGATTGCCTTTCTGTCACCTTACCAACAAACACTTTTCTGTGGTAAGTTCATGAGCTACTGCTAAAGGCTTTCAGTCATTTTCAGCAGAGATGCCATTAGTGCTCTGAATACTGAGAAGATGCTTGTCAATGGCCATACACTGTAATCGTAATTGCATTTATATAGCACTTACTACCGCTGACTAGGTGTTGAAGCGCTTAAATGCTCCAACATGGTCCATCCTTTTGTGAAGACGTCAAAGTTGAGACGTTAATGCAGTTTCTAAGGCTCCTTCTCAAGAGGGACTGCACATGGAAAACCAGTCATCCATGCTCTGCCCTCCACAGATCTTTTCAATGCATAATTATCCTGCTTAATTCCTAGAGCACCTGGTCACCAAGTTCAAAAGGTGAGTAAATACAGAGGAGTCAGTAAGAGGGGTACCCAAAATGTACCAAAACCTGTGGATCACAGTTTTGAAGGCTTTTTTCTCCTGCAGCACCCTCTCTTACACAACCTGTAAAGCACACCTATGGCACTTTTTTCAGGATTCGCTGCAGAAGGTTCCATGGCACAGCTTGCACACAGATAGATATTGGCTCTTTGAAGCAATTTGGTGGAACATAGACCGAGTTTGTCTCAGGTTTCAGGGCCCACTTCAGAAATGTGAAGTAGCTAGCCTGGGGAGCCTAACTGGTGCTCCATGCGCCACTACAAATAAATGGTCTGCCTAAAAAACATGTGACAGTACCTACAGTGCATTATGTTGTCATTAAGGAATGACTGATGTGGGGAAGGCACAGGTACAAGATAGCCAGCATGTGGTTACCTTGTAGGGTATGCTTTGTGGGACCACCCAGTTCAGAAGAGAGCCCCAACAGGAACTGTTCTAAAAGCAAAAGTGAGTAGCTTTGGCCATCAGGTAGATTTTAAACTTCAACTTGCATTTTGAACCTTTACATTAAGCTTGGAGCGCTGATCTTGGGGAATAACAAGTGTTTTCCTTTGTTCTAAGATCTGACCTTATTGTCTGCCTGCAACAAGCCCACAGGAGAGGTTTCAGGTTGACTTTGCACAAAGAGCCAAAGGAGCAGCTAGCATGGAGCCAGGCAAGCCCGATGGCATCCCTTAAAAGGCTTCATTTTGCAACTCAGATTTCGGCACTGATGATCTATGGATAAAAGCAATTCATGACAGTCCCACAAATAGTCCAAACAAATGTAATGAGTAATGTGGTTTGTGGATGCGCTTGGGCAACTTCCTTGAGATTTAAGACTCCTCTTTTTGAGAGATTCCTTCGCAATCATGGCGAGAAATGAAAAACTATACAATAGTTATAGAAAAGGGTAAAATACATTAACAGAACCAAAACACAACCACAATCTTGTCAAGGCATACTGAAAAAGGAAAAAAAACGATTTTGTTTTAGGAATGTAGATCTACATTCTAAAGTACCCACTCAGATTATGGTAAAATAAAGGAATCGAACTGGTTGGCTTCTGAGACAAGGCTGGTGAAAACATATTTAAAGCCATAATTAATCTGAAAGCTCTAATTAATCTGAAATGTTGCCAGCCCCTGGTATTAGTGTATCAGGGTTTGTGCAACACCAGCTACCTGAGGGGAATGGGGTTACACCAAGTGGCTGATAGGACTTACAACTACCTACTAGCATCATAGTGGTAGACTCCGGCTCAGATGGTAACTTTGGAATGGGACTGCTGGCATGACTTGGTTCTGGAATGATGCGATGCTGCAATATTTCACTTTATTTATTTATTCATTCATTTGACGAACGTACGCTTTGAGCATCAGGAAGGCACCCTTGCATGTGAGGGCATGAACAGGATAAATAGTGAAAGGGAATGATGGGCTACCTAAAGTCACCTGCATGAAACGGTACAATTGAGGTTTCTGGTTTGTTACTGTTTTGTACATTCAGCTAAAACGTATAGACGCTACACTGAGAGCCAACAGTGGTTACCGTTGAGAATTACTAGTGAGTAGAGACTTCTTACAGGAAGTGACTGAACACTATATTTAATTCTAAAAGGTAAAGAGTTACGTTTTTTTCTATTTTTGAAATAAAAAGTTTAAAACTATTGAAAGTCACTCCCTCGGGTCATGAAGGAAGCCTGCCTGACTTCTATACCAGATGACAATGCATGATTTAGTTCCGCTATTTTAGTTTCATTTTTTATATTTTGATTCATTTTTGCTTTTCCTTCCTAGCAGCACAACCTTTCTGTCTTTAATATACTAAGTCACCAAAAATATATATTTCATCAGTCACCATATTTCTTTGTAAGTCCATATAATGTTTTGGATCCCTTTTATTCTGTTTGTACTGCGCCCCATTAGCAATAGCCACCCCAATTATAATTAGAGCTCCCCTTTTCATGTTTTACTGATTTTTACAGATAAGACAGAAACCAATTTATTTTCCTTTCTGCATTCAGTTTTAAATGTAGATTAAAATGGAAATCAGGCTCTTTTTGGGTTATTCTGAATATTGTCACTCGACTGTCAGGCCTATAGCTGTGCAGATTGACAGGTAAGAGGGTTTAAAAAAAGATATTTTAGTAATGAGGCTTAAACTGCGGTAAGCATGCATAAGATTGATACTAAAACTTTCATATTGTCTTTTAAGTGTATTGAGTTATCATCTGTGGGTTTTCATATAATTGAAACCAGGCACACATTCAAATAAGAATGTACCTTTATCGGTTAAATAAATGTGGAAATATGCTAGTTTTGCTTCATTTTCACACAAAACCTAAAACAAATACGGACACATACAGTTAAAATTAGCAAAAAATAAATATGGATAAAAACAGAAATGTCAAAAAATAAATGCCATGAAACTGTGAGCCCTAATTATAATCAAGGTGGTATAGTCTTCGATTCCCAATCTCCTCTAGTCTTTTCTTCTTGAGAGCAGTCAGACTCATTTAGCAGTCATCATCAGTAAGAAACTCACACTAGATCAGTCTGACTGTTTTCCACAGTAGAAAATTCTTTCTATTTTCCTCTCCTGCCGTTTCTCACCCTTTGTTGGTGGTTTTTCTCTCTTATTGAGCTCTTTTTGGTCTGTTGTTAACAGGACAACTACATTTATGTGTAAACTGCATGAGAATATTTCTACTAGTGCAATTCTGCTGCTATTGTCTTTACTCTGGCCAGTGTTATTTGTGAGTTACAATCGAAATCTACATTATCAGGAATGTCTTCCTTAATGCTAGAACCACTTAAAGAAATAGCAGTTCAATATTTTTTTTGATGTCCTGATTTTTAGTTTATAAGAGCATTTCATAAAAGTGTTTAGCTTCTTTCAAAGCATGTCTGAAAGACTAGAGTGCAAGTGCCTTCACATAACATTGGTTAACACTGTGTAGACAGGTGCATTCATTCATGCATTCCACTTTTTAAGATGGCGCTTCGTCTCATTCCACCCATTCATTCTCTGCAGCCAACATGTGCACGGCCATCTTTGTCATACTGGGAACTATCTTTTTTAGGGTACACTACGCCTTCACAACAAAAGAGAAATTTGGAGAGAGACTCTGGGTTGGTCTGTGTCTTCAAAACCTTTCTTACTAAGTGAGCACAAGGCCCAGTGAGCACACAATGTATGGAAAGAAGGCAGAGAGAGACGTCCAATAAAGCTGCACTGCAGTGTATCACACTAACACATGGATGATAAATAGCCACAACTTTCTACACATAAGCAGTGTGATGCGCATAACAGAGGCATTTATTAACATCAGAGATGCAATTATGGACAGTAAATGCCCCAGGCTCAGAAACCTATGCTATGTCAGCTACTACAGAGAGGCACACGCGAGGGATGCCCACTTTCCCTCCTCCTATCGATACAGCCACTAGCAATGTGAATGAGAGCCCACCCAGAAATAAAGGGAGTGACTTTAGGCGGCGAAGGGCACAAAAGTAGACTGTTTGCTGATGATATTCTCTTGATCCTATCAGACGAGGAGACCTCCCCGGAGGCAGCCAATACTCAATCTGTCTCTCCCTACTGCTGTGAGAAATGTCTGAGAGAGGAATGCCCAATGAAATGGGCATTCAAGCATAAAATACTTGGGCATCCAGATCACCAATTCAGTGGAGGTGTGGATCAAAGCTAATTGGACTAGATTAAAGGAGAAAATCTTAGATGATCTAGCTAGGTGGAAGGGCACTACATCACATGGCTGGGGAGGATCAACGTGGTGAAAATTAATATACTTCCCTACCTTTTATATTTGTTCCAAACTATCCCCATTACCATACCTAAAAACGAGCTGCAGTCCATCAAGAATCACATTTTTTAATGCGTATGGTGCGAGATAGACCAAGATTTTACAAAACAATGCTAATGACTCTCCGAAAGAAAGGAGGTTTGGCGCTTCCAGACATCTCCAAACATGATCAAGCAGCCCACCTCCGAATATTAGTAGGATGGACAGTCAGTGTCGAGCAGGGACATTTGGGACCGGCCATGGGTACTCAAAACTCCAAGACCCAGATCACTCTATATGTCTGATGTAACCAAAACTCTGGAAATATGAGACAACATATCCACAACACGTGATCTCTCCACTCCGGTGGCACCATAAACACCGATCCATGCAAACCCCAGCTTCATTCCGGGTCCAAACATGTGGAGGTTTCAGAATTGGAAAAATGGGGGATGCCTTAAAATAGGTGATATGTTTCATAAGGGCATCATAAAAGCCTTCGAAGACAGCAAAAAGTACTATAAGCTGTTGAATTGGAAAGATTGCAATATGCTCAAATACACCACTGGGTTATGCAACTAGGGATCAAGAACCAGGCCACCAGAAATATCTCTCAGTTTGAAAAATTAATGAGTGCCTGACACTGCAAAAGGGCTTAGAGGCACACTCTACAGAATCTTGATGGACAAAACTGCTGGACTGAAATGGGTTTATCAAAAAACATGGGAAAGCGAACTGGCACAACCATATGGAGACAAAGCGTGGCCCTCACAGTGGCAAGCTCTCCGTAAGAAATTTAAGAGTCTACACGCAGAGAGGCAGAGTATAAATTACTATTGAGGTGGTATCTCACACCCAGAAAACCTAAGACCATATACCCATCTGTATCAGATTGCTGCTGGCGATGTGGAACAGACAAATGTAAATTTACCCACATTTCGTGGACATGCCCTGAAATCTAGACTTTCTGGAAAGAAATTTGGAGCCACATGGACTCCAGAGAGCCTGCCTTGTTACTGTTTGCCGTTGTAAGTGAACACAAGGGAGTGGGAGAGGGCAGAGTCGAAGCAGGGAGAAGAGGATAAGCGCTGCTGGGACATCTTGTAGGAGCAACCAAAAGATTGATCACAGCCTTTTGGAAAAAATAAATGGCACCATAAACAGACCTATGGATATGAAATATTTGGCAAACAATGGCCCTAGAGAAACTGACATACAATTGCTGGAAAATAGTAAACTATTTGTGAGGATGTGGTCCCGCCTGCCAGACTATCTCACCTCTCTACCGATGACACGGTCTAGACCATGGTATGTCCCACCGTTGGGTCTAGGACCAAACTGACCACCGAGAGGAAGCACCCAAGCAGTGGAAACATCGTAGAAGGCGAGGGCTGACTCCATCACAGCAGTGGGCGTAGACAAAGTGAAGCTCGAGTTGTGTGTTACGGGGTGGAGAGAGGGTGGACAAGGGGGTTGCATTGGTGTTTATCTTATTTGTAATGCACTCTACAAGATTTGGGGCATGGGGTCATGGACGAAAAGCCTGGTATGCTAAAGAGACTCACACCGTGCCCTGTTGTGTAAAGCGGCAATGTTTATATTAAAAATCAACAAAATTTGTTGCACAAAAAAACCCTTTCTTACTATTGTGACCCGGTCCTGAGGCCTGCTGCTATCTTTCTTGGGAAGATGTCCACACTACTTAACAACCCTTCCCAACGAGGGAACTTTAAGAGGTTGAACTTAGCATAAGGTCCTGACTTCCCCCCTTCAGAGCACCAACAATATCAGATCTCCTTTTCAAACCCCATGTTGCTTAATGAAAGAAGCACCGAAATCAGTCATCCTGAAAGTGGCTGCACAAAGTGTTCTGCAGCTCTGCGGCTGAAAAGCAGCACACATCCGAAGACAAGCAATATTCGTTAAAGGAGACATTTCTACTGTGATTACACAGAGGAAATGGAACCATACATCAAATACTGATGTGCACACTAATTATGAAATTATGTTTATTATTCCAAACTAGAGATCGGTGGTTGGATAATATTAATCTCGAACTTTCACTAAAAAATAAAGAAAGCCCAAATGCCATCTATCTTGTGTGGTATGCATTTCCGCAGCTTCAGAGGCTGCAGCTTCCAACAGCCTTTTGTCTTTCTGCCATGGCAAGAATCTCTTGGACAGCTGTAAGAGCTTTGCAAGCTCTCTTTCTCAAAACCCATTAGCTAATTCAAGGAACCTAATTAGAGCTGCCATTTTGATGGAGGATACGGAGTGCTTAGTACAAACTAGCAACACCATCAATGTTTATTAGAAATTGCAGAGATCCAAGCTCTTCACTATGCATAAATATTAATAGGCAGGGCGCGGTGCATATAGATTCTGCTCTGGGAGTGAACACAAATATCAGCCATGCAATATACCATCATTTATGTAGACATTGCATACATCTTCAGTATAATGCACAGATGCATTCATTAAAAAGGATCAGGTAAGCCTTGGCAGGCACGGCAAACATTTTGCATAGAAGAACTTTATGATGCATCTCTTTATCACAACAGTGGGTACTCTGTGAGGCCAGGCATAGCCAGAAATGACAAACTGAGTTCTCCTGAACTGTGAAGGTAATAGTAGCCTCTCTCTAGCCAACCATGCACCACAGGAAACGGTGAAGATACTTACTCGACTAACCAGAAGGTGCTTTGGGGCCTCGTTGGAGGTATGACAGCGCTACACAAATGTGAAACACTACAACAGCATGCAGGATATATAGCACTCAATAAGAATTATTCTGTTACACATGTATGAAACAGCTCAATGGCTTCAATATAATAATCTTACTGGTTAGTGCTTCGAGGCCTTAACAATGGTAGAATATGTGCTATACAAATGCCTCTTACACAACAATTTAGGAAGGTGAGATGAAGATTTGGATTGCAATGGTTAACAACTGGACTACGGTAACCAAGATAATTGTAAGTGATCCGGAGATTACCTGGAAATCAACATCACACTTTGTAACACTTTCAAAGAAAGCAACGCATTCGCACTCAGCTGACTCTTTTGTGCAACAAACAGCTAACCAGGGTAAGAATGGAGGGAGAAAGTGAGTGACTGCACTTGAACTTTCATGTGCTATTTGCATAAGAGGAGCTGGTCAATAACACTAGTTAAACTCCTCTTCTGTGCTACTGCACACAACTTGGTGCACAAGTCAGGGGAAGGCTAATAAGTAACATTATTACCAAAGTCTATGGTACTTATTGTATTGACCTGGGAAGGATAAGAGGCTGAGCTGACCAAGTTGAGATTTAAACTGCAAATCCGTGTAGCTGGTGCTAATTCTACTGAACTGTATTTCTGGATGAATGGGATTTCACAAAGCAGTTAGGAGTCCATTCACACAGGAAGGAAAACATACATAAACATGTCTCGCAATGCAACTTCCTTACCAAAGATATTACCGGAAAGCACAATACGCGGGGTATGGCAGGACATGTGTCAGCAAATCTCGTTCTCACGGCTGTAGGAACACATCTGCTAAATGTCGCCTTGGCTATGAAGTTGAAAATGAACATGGACCAAAGCAGGAAATGTAACCAAGCAAAGTACTCACTCAAAGTCAGACAGACAGACAACACAAGATGCACGAGACAAAAAAAGCAAGCTTCCTCATCAACACAATATATTGCATGGTAGGTGGACAAGCAAGACACTAGAACTGAATTAAGTACATACCTTTCAAACAGTGACAATACGACACCATCTCAGGTAGGAAGACATAACAGGACAAAGACCCACCCGACTGAGAAAATCAGATCAATGTGGTATATACTCGCTAAATGTCACAAATTGCCTCGTGGGCCTTTCTGGCAGCCAAAAGAACAAAATGGGTGCCATGAGGCCAAGTTCAAAGACAAATGCTGGCAATTATGTGTGACCCAGGTGATTAGGTAGCCCTGGTCATTGACCACAACACAAATAAATCTTTAACATGTGAAAATGCTGAATGACACACCATAGTGAAAATATCATGCAGTCTGGAGGTCCCCAGACAGACAGACATACTCTGAACTCCAGCTGTTAATAGTATGTATCCGTCAAGTGATATATTTTTCAGTCACTCCTTTAGATTTGGACGCTAAATCCTAGTTTAGTACAGCAAGGTGGTCACCACGTTTAGCAAACAATTGTTAGTCCCACGTTTGGAAGTCCAACCACTTGATTGTGGTCAAACTTACACAAACTGGGGCAAATACCTGCTGCAACCAATATTTTTTTATTTTTGGCACTCTGCTAATACTACACTCTGCTAATATTACATTACTGCACACATACTGCCACCAGCAAACGGATGGTGGAATCCATTTGCTGGTAGCATTATGTGTGAAGCAAAGTAGTATTATTCCATTACTGAAAATCAGCTTGACAGACGGAAATATTTCTACACATCACAGACTGCTTCTGTAGCTCTCTAAACGAGCAAGTCCTTGTAAACATCACTCAAGCTCTTCATTGACAGCCCAAGGCTGAATGGCCATACTAGGAGAGGCCCCACAGTTCAGAATCTGCAAGAAAGTACATAATTAAGCGCATCCGTGTACTTACGGGTGAAATTCAGAACCACAATTTCAGGATTTTACAGCAATGAAGAACAACACAGTACCTGCCTGAAGATCCAACATTCGCCAACAAAATAACGCCCGATACCAAACAACCAGGGCACTGTTGAATCAGCCACAGATTATTCTCACTGGGACTTGCACCAATATCGCAGATTATTTTGGATGTGCTTCATGTTGATCAGTCTGTGTCAGTCAGTTAATCTGGGTGAACTAAAGGGAAAGTCCCCATCCCATTACCATGGTCGGACCATTTCTTATTCCCTTTTACCTGGTCCCCTCCAATCACAGGCTTACACACCCTTTCTACACAAACTCGTATTCGTCCCTGGCCCAAGCTCCCCGTAGAGGATTGGACTTGTGAGCTTGAAAAACCATACCAAATCAAGACTCCGACCCAGTCGTAGCCAACAGAAGGCTATCCACCTGGATTGAGAATTCACTCAACTCGGTGTTACCCAAAAAATCAGTTCAGAAGAAAAGTGGACCTAACAAGTCCGCATGGTTCTCCCCTGAATAAGGGTGGGCGTAGTTCGCGAAGTAGTGCTTCGCGAAGCTACGCAAAGTGCAGTTCGCACTACGCGAGCTTCGCGTAGCACTACGCGAACTGCGTAGTGCACTGTTCGCAATGATTGCACAGTGCCGGATGCTTGTCCGCACTGTGCAATCATTGAAAACGGCAACTTGCACAGTGCGAGCTGTCTTTACTGCCGCCGAGTAGATTTTTACTCGAGCGGCAGCTTCTCAACGCGGACTGGTAGTTTCTCATCGCGAGCGGTCGCGAGCATACGCGACCACTCGCAAAGAGAAACCTGACCTCCCCGCGTTGAGAATCTCGCCGGAGGTTTATTTTCCACGCTCGCGATCGGCAACTTGATGTTGCTGATCGCGAACGAGGAAAAAGTCTCGCCGGGATGTCATTTTGCTTGCTCGCGGTCGCCAACTTGACGTTGAGGACCGCGAGCAAGCAAAAAATGACCGCGGCGCTACGCTACGCTAGTTTGCACTGTGCTACGTGCAATTCGCGTTGTGCGAAGTAGCGCAAACTACGCGAGCGTAGCGTAGCACTTCGCCCAGGGTTACCCCTGAACTACGCCTCCTGAAACAACAATGCAAGAAACTAGAGAGAACGTGGAGGAAAGATTTCTCACTCGATAAGAAATCACAATACAGAGCGGCCATCGCAACATACAAAGCAGAAATAAAAAGAGTCCAAGCCGCATATTATGAGGAAAAAATTTCACTATCATCCAATTCATCCAGAGAAATATTCCTCATCGCAAAAAAACTACTTAAAGTCCCCGACCCCCCGGTGGCACCAGACTTGTCCGGACGCCGCTGTAATGAACTTGCAGAATTTTTCTCAACCAAAGTTTAAAACGTCCTCAGGCACCTCCCCCATCCGGACTTTGATTCAATATCCAAGCCCATGGACTCTGAACCACATGAGAGTAACTTTTACCTCGAGACATACCCCCCACTCACCCAGGAATCACTCCTTCCCATTTTATTCTCTGTCAAGAGTGGGTCACCACTCGACCCGGCTCCACCGAACATTTTGAAATTGGTAGCACCTACAGTTGTCCCCCCTATCACCAACTTGATCAACGCTTCATTAGCTTCGGGAATAGTCCCGCAGGACTGGAAAAAAGCAATGGTAAAAGCATTACTAAAAAAGCCTCACTTGGACCCCGCTGAATTGGGCAACTACCGCCCTGTTTCACTCCTCCCCGGAGTTAGCAAAATCGCGGAACAATACGTCAACCACACACTATCCGCATTCCTTGAATCCCACAAACTGCTCCACCCTTCACAAACAGGCTTCCGCCCCTGCCAAGGCACAGAGACAGCCTTGTTAGCGGTGGTGGAAGAAGCGAGAAAGATTCTCGACTCCGGAGGATCCTCTGCCATAATCCTCCTCGACCTAAGCGCAGCCTTTGACACGGTGAACCATCGCACTCTGGTTCACCGTCTCAAGAAGGTGGGAGTGACAGGTACGGCCCTATCCTGGGCTCCAATCTTTCCTGGAAGAAAGATACTTCCAGGTATTCGAAGGGGATATGCTATCCAAACCCTTCCCGTAGCAGTGTGGAGTCCCCCAGGGCTCGTCCCTGTGTCCCACTCTTTTTAATGTATATATGGCCCCTCTGGCGAATATTGTATCCCCCTTTGGAATCCATATAGTTACATACGCGGATGACACCCAGCTGGTCGTAGAACTGAACCAGGCTGAACACTCGCCCACTGATCTCCACTCCTGTCTCGGGGAAGTTGCTAATTGGATGAGCCTATCCCACCTAAAGCTCAATGGTGACAAAACTGAGCTTATGCTGCTTGGTAAGTTTTAAATCTAGCACCATGTGGCCAGCCTGCATGGGTCCAGCACGAGTCCCAAAAACTGATATAAAGAGCTTGGGAATCTGGTTAGATCAAGACCTCACTTTTAGAGCCCAAGCCAGGAAGACTGCCGCCGCGTGCTATGGCCTACTCAGAATGAGCCGGAAAATACTCCCCTTACTCCCCTGCCAAGCGAAAAAGTTGCGGATCCAGGCCTTAATCTTGTCTAGGTTAGACTATGGCAACGCTCTCTACCTAGGGGCACACAACTCAGTAGTCGCAAAACTGCAGATCGTTCAAAACTCGGCAGCTAGATTGCGTACAGGTACAAACAACCGCTGCTCCGCAAAGCCCGCCCTACGCTCTCTTCACTGGCTTCCGGTACAGGAGAGAATTCATTTTAAAGCTCTCTGCGTTGCTCACAAGTCCCTAGAAGGAAATGGGCCACCCATCATTAAAGACCTGGTCAGACCCTACAAGGCCACCAGAAGACTCTGCTCCGATGAGCTCCACCTGGCAGAAGTGCCCAGAATTAAGAGGGCCAGAGCGGGTGGCCGTCTCTTTTCATACAACGCTGCTAAGCTCTGGAACTCCCTTCCGCTCTCCCTTCGTATGGAATCTAACCACCTTGCATTTCGGAAACAGTTAAAGACCTGGCTCTTCCCATAAGAGTCTCCCCCCCCTTGGCCTCGCTGCAGCGCTGGGATGCCCCCGGGTAGCCATGCGCTATATAAAAGCCTTTTTCATTTAATTTCATTTCATTAAGAACTGCTGAGAAGAGTACCCGAGTACTTAGTGAGATCACTGGAAATGAGACAAACTTGTTATTTGTTGTGTGAAGTGACAGAAAAGATATTATCTCCAAGGAGGTGTATTCATCTCAACAAGACCTGTATCACCCAGGTGAAGGATGAAGGCCAAGTGTTTACTCATCATGCACACCACTGAGTGCAGTATTTCACAATTAGAAAACCACGCATATATGCGATGCCTTGTACATAATTAACTGGAGGAGTGCAACAACATTTATCGTAAACGCTCCAAAAACAAAGAAGTCTGGTTCAAGATGTAGCCCTGCTCTGCACAGCACATATGCACCTTAAGGCCGGTGCCCTTGTTCAGGGGAACATGTAAAGGATAAATGTGCATCCCTTCCTCCTTGTAATGCTCGGCCTCACAGAGTATAGTGTATTCATCCAGGCGAGAACAAAAGTTGAGTTGTGCTCTTTTATGCTAACTGGTATTAGTATAGCATCACATGACCATCAGCTTGAGCACCTTTACTCCTGCGCCCACTGGAAACTCATGCCTGGGACCAGTGTGAACTAAGAGTTTCATACATTTTCTACTTGAAGAAAGTGAGCATTCTTCGAAACTTATAATCCTGTTTGATGGTGATTATCCGTCGCATACCACATTCTGCTGGGAATCCTCTCGACCCCCAATCACAGCCTTTTCTTATATTTTTCAATGGACAGTTTATTTCTGCTTTTCTAACAAAAATTGTGTTGAGCTATTTTCTCTATTGAAAAGATATTTATGAGCTATTTGGGGCTGGCAGTGTTCATCACCTTGAGAATGATGCCAAGGACTTTGAACTCTACTCTGGCTTTTAAGAGCAGCAGTAAATGAAGTTCAATGCAGGACTCCAGGTTTTAATGCCGGTCCTACTACATGGGCAAGCAATGGACGAGGGGCCGCATCCCCCATCTCGCAGGCCCTGAAGACAGGTGCAGGCCGGTATGGACCGGTTTGGGGCTGAGGCCTAACTGTGGCCGCATCTTTAGAATTTTCGCGGGCTGCTTTCCCGCGTTTAATGCTGATTGGACAAGGGGGGGGCAGCGGGGCCACCTGGGCGGCTTACAGGGGCGGCAGGACAGCGCTTAAAAGGCGTTGTCTTAGCCTGGAGAGCACCTGCTGCCTGCTTGCCCCTGCGGATTGCCGGTACACGTCGTATGGAGCGCCTGAGGACCGGAATTAAGAATGGTGCATATGTGGATGTTTTTGAATTAACTGTGGTAAAGCCCCCTGAAGAGGACAACAAAGATTCCAAAGACTGTTCCCATAAATTGAAGAAACCAAAAGTTGAGGAAATACTTATGAATTGGATCAAGGGTTTTACTATTTATCAGTCAGCCCTCTTAGAGAAATACCCAGAGTGGGGCCCTCAGATGGCTTACTACATGAACAAAATAGTGGGTGCTTACAAGGAATTCGGGGGGTCCTGCTGGAAGGAATACGATAAGGCGTTCAGGTTGAAAAAAGCTTCTAACCGGGGGATGTTTTGGGATCAAACAGATGTGAATGCGTGGTTGCGGTGTATGATGTTGAAGAAACCAGAGGGTGGGGGCCAACTGCCCTTTCATCAGGCTTCAGGAGGGGGAGAGCGGAAAGGGGCATGTTGGGCTTATAATAAGAAAGCATGTTCAATGCCACAAGGGTCTTGCAAATTTAAGCACAATTGCTGCTTTTGTGGGACAACAGGGCACCCAGAGTTTAAATGTTTTAAGAAAGCCAAGGAAAAAGGTAGACAAAAATGAGCCGGGCCTGGCCCCTGGTTTCCAAACTCCCTCCCAGGTCGCACTGCTGATTATGAACCCTTGATTAAATAAGTATCCACATCAGGAGCAGGCATACTAATTGTACTCTGGCTTTCGATTTGGTTTTAGGATTCCAGCGGTAGGACTTCAGGGGCCTAAAGGTTGCAAAAATCAACAGTCCTTAGTCCAGGGAGTGGAGGTAGCAAAGAGAAAGATTGACAAGGAAGCAAAGTTGGGAAGGGTGGCCGGGCCATTTGATAGGCCCCCATTCACTGATTTTGTTTTCTTTCCCCTCGGCTTGGTCCCCAAAAAGGATCCAGGGGAATTTAGATTGTTACACAATCTTTCAGCCCCTAGAGGGGCTTCTGTTAATAACGCTATCAACCCTGCCCTGACTTCTGTCAAGTACGCTTAACTCGATGGTGCCCGTGAGCTCTTAAGGCAGCTAGGTCCATTGGCACTTTTAGCTAAAGCAGACAGAGTCCGCATTTCGTTTATTGCCAGTTCATCCAGATGAATATCATTTGTTGGGTTTTCAGTTCCAAGGAAAGTTTAACTATGACAGGTGCATGCCCATGGGCTGCTCGGTCTCTTGTGCCTATTTTGAGCAATTCAGCACATTCCTTGAATGGGTTTTCACCCAGGTATCTGGGTCTGCATATGTCATTCACTATCTGGATGACTTCTTGTTCTTGGACCGGCTGATTCCTACCATTGTGCCAAGTCCCTGGCAGCATTTGAACGTTCGATGTCTGAGTTCGGAGTGCCCCTGGCTCAGGAGAAAACTGCTGGTCCAGCATCAACGTTGACTTTTTTAGGGATAGAGGTCGATTCTCTAAAGGGTGAATGTAGATTGCCAGCTGAAAAGTTTCAGGCTTTCAGAGCGTCACTTGAATCTTGTTTAAGGGCACGGAAGGTCACCTTACATCAATTACAAGTACTTGTGGGTCAACTTAATTTTGCCCTACGTATAATTCCAATGGGATGGCCTTTCTCACGTTCCATAGCCCAGGCTATGTCAAGCCTGGGTGAAAAACACCATAGGACACGCCTGTCGGCAGATCAATAGCACCATTTAAGGATCTGGTTGTCATTCCTCTCAGTTTTCAATGTTTCCAGGGTATGGCCTGTCCCTCCTCGCTCCAGTCATGATTTTGGTTTGTTCACAGACGCAGCAGGCAGCATCGG
The DNA here is from genome assembly GCA_963921515.1 of Calotriton arnoldi. Lineage (NCBI taxonomy): Eukaryota > Metazoa > Chordata > Amphibia > Caudata > Salamandridae > Calotriton > Calotriton arnoldi. The sequence goes on along the minus strand of CAWUFW010001347.1, from coordinate 2,227,979 downwards.
TTTTGGGTCTATTTTAGGCAACAAGTGGTGTGCACAGGCCTGGCCACAGGCTTGGTTTGAGTCTGGTTTGGTTAAGAACATTACCTTTCTAGAGTTATTCCCAATCTTAGTGGCATTGCATATCTGGACTGACCATTTTCGCAATCAATCGGTCACATTTTGGTCCGATAATATGGCTGTTGTGGACAGTAGTAATAGTCAGCATGCAAAGTGCAAGAAGGTGCTCATGTTGTTAAAGGAACTGGTCTTGATTTGTTTAAAGAATAACATTTTGTTTAAAGCAAAGCATGTCCCCGGAGTCTTGAATGACGCTGCTGATGCATTATCTCGTCTCAAGCTGCAGGAATTTCGGCGCTACCATCCACAGGCAGAGGCGGAACCCACGCACTTCCCGGCACACCTCTGGAGGCTTGGAACTCAGCTATCCCTGACCTAATCGCAGCCAGCCTTGCACCTAAGACTTTGGGAGCCTACAAAAGGGCTATGTGCCGCTATATAGCTTACAGCACGTCCAATCCTCAGGCCCCGCTTTTTTGTTTTGATAACTGGCTGGTTTTTATAGAACACATGAGGGTTCAGGGGGTCCGCATCCTCGGCTAGGCGTCATTTAGCAGCAATCGCCTTCTTTGCCAAATTGGGAGGAGACATGGATCATTCACAATCCTTTTTGGTCAAGCAGGCATTGAGGGGATGGGATAGGTTGGAGGGGTATTTCCCAGACAAGAGGTGTCCTATAGATGTAGACAAACTGGAAAGGATCTTGGGGATCTTGGACAGGGTATGTGAGTCAGGGTCTGAGGTAACCTTGTTCACGACAGCCTTTGCTCTGGCTTTCTATGGGGCCCTCAGGGTTTCGGAAATTGTGGTGAAGTCCAAACAGGACATCCACGGAGGCATTTTACTTAGTAATATTTCCTTGATAGGGGACGCCTTGGTGGTCACCATTCCACGCTCTAAAACAGACCAATGCAGGAGAGGGGATCAGGTGATTCTGAGGGGAGCCGGCACTTTCTTGGGGTGTTCAGTTAAAGCAACATCCGCATATATGCAGAAGCGTCCTAGGGTGGCATCTACTTCTCTATTGCTTCAGGTGTTCCTTTGACAAAATACCAGTTTGCCCATATTATGCGTAAAGCCCTCTTGGTAGCAGGCATACAGGGTACCTTCAGCACACATTCCTGTAGGATAGGGGCAGCAACATCTGCAGTAGGAGCAGGGATTAACACAGAAACGGTGAAAAGGATTGGCGGGTGGAAATCTGACTGCTATAAACGCTATGTGCAGCTGAATATGTTATAGACACAGGGGCTATCATTGGACCATTGCAGTAATGTAAATTTTTCCTCCTGTCCAATTTTTGCATTAGGGCACATGGCTACCGCCAGTGTGTGGGTAGTTGGTCATTCTTTCGTGTGTCGTGCGAGTTCAACCTTCAACCCGAGTCGTTTGCGCAAACAGGCAGCGGACGCAGGTCTTCAATTTCACTGGGTCGGTAGGGGCGGTCTTCGTCTAGATGGCCTACGTGGGCTCGTCGAGGAGGTTTCAACACGGGGGCTCCCGCCACCGGCACTCATTATCCTTCACATCGGCTGCAACGATTTTGCGACGGAGGGCAGATGGACCCTGTTTGAGGCCCTGCTGGTTGAGATTGCATGGTTGGCTAGGAGATTCCCGAATGCAACCAAAGCATGGTCCCATATAATTCCAAGGAGGGTATGGAAATTCGGTCAATCTACGAAGGGCTTGAATGACTCAGTCAGACGTTTGAACAGTAGACTGAAACGATTACTGAACACAGCACGTTTAAAGACAATTTCACATGGTTGCCTGCAGGGGGAGGCGTGTTCTCACAAAGATGGAGTCCATTTGTCCACCCAGGGTAACGAACGGTTTGTTGAAAATTGAGTTGCCTTCCCACTGCAGCATTTTTCACATTGCTAGGTGGCCATGCTTAGGGGGAGCCATAGTTGGTCGTGAAACCAACTACTCCTGTGGCGGTTAAGGAGTCTTGTTTGACCACAAAACGGGTTGGCAACGTAGGGCATCACAAATACAAGCGCAGGCGGATTTAAGATGTTGTTGATTTTGAATAACCCAGGGCAGGGGTAACACGGTCACTGGTCAAGGGCTGGGGGCATCTGCTACCGCAATTGTCCTTGGTCCTGGAGGATACCCTGTGATACGCTCCGTGGGAGTGGGGGGAGGGGGGGAAATGATGGCTGCGCCAGTGGACCAAGGTATGACCTTGTTGCCCGGCCTCATCCCCCCGATTGGGTGCCATGGGGTGTCCCTTCATTGGGTTGGTCTGGCATGGATGGTTCTTTTAGGGGTCAGATGTTGAGTTGGGCCTGGCTCCCTCACCTTGGGGGAGTGGAAAGTGCGCCTTGTAGATGATGCCACGAGGAGCCGTGAGGTGGTCAAGTAGGACTCCTAATGGAGTGTGAGAATATTGTATTCATTTGGTGTAAATGTATTTGGAAATGTTATGCAATATCAAGACAACCGTAGAAGTTTTTCGTATAACGTCGTGTTTATGAAGTGTAATAAATACGGCCAGAGAATGCTGTCATTTATCTAACGCATGTACGGTTGTCTGGTTGGTTTCTTTTGGTAGGATGGCTGAATTACAGGAGAGAGTGGTAATGTCTGTCTCCTTTTGCAGCACACCGGTCTCATGACGGTCACCCACCTGTGGACGAGGGGCCGCATCCCCACCTCGCAGGCCCTGAAGACAGGTGCAGGCCGGTATGGACCGGGTTGGGGCTGAGGCCTAACTGTGGCCGCATCTTTAGAATTTTCGTGGGCTGCTTTCCCGCGTTTAATGGTGATTGGACAAGGGGGGCAGCGGGGTCACCTTGGCGGCTTGCAGGGGCGGCAGGACAGCACTTAAAAGGCGATGTCTTAACCTGGAGAGAACCTGCTGCCTGCTTGCCCCTGCGGATTGCCGGTCCACGTCGTCTGGAGCGCCAGAGGACCAGAATTTTCTTTTCCCCACCCTCCCATCCCCTTTAACTTTGTGAATCTTATAAGGAAGGCGGTTAAGGAGTCTTATTTGACCACAAAACGGGTTGTCAACGTAGGGCATCACAAATACAAGCGCAGGCAGATTTAAGATGTTGATTTTGAATAACCCGGGGCAGGGGTAACACGGTCACTGGTCAAGGGCTGGGGGCATCTGCTACTGCAATTGTCCTTGGTCCTGGAGGGTACCCCGTGATACGCCCCATGGGAGTGTGGGGGAAATGATGGCTGCGCCAGGGGACCAAGGTATGGCCCGGTTTCCCGGCCTCATCCCTCCGATTGGGTGCCAGGGGGTGTCCCTTCATTGGGTTGCTCTGGCATGGATGGTTCTTTTAGGGGTCAGATGTTGAGTTAACCCTGGCTCCCTCACCTTGGGGGAGAGGAAAGTGCACCTTGTAGATGATGCCACGAGGAGCCATGAGGTGGTCAAGCAGGACTCCTAATGGAGTGTGAGAATATCGTATTCATTTGGTGTAAAAGTATTTGGAAATGTTATGCAATATCAAGACAACTGTAAAAGAAATTTGTTTAACGTCGTGTTTATGAAGTGTAATAAATACGGCCAGAGAATGCTGTCATTTATCTAACGCAAGTACGGTTGTCTGGTTGGTTTCTTTTGGTGGGATGGCTGAATTACGGGAGAGGGTGGTAATGTCTGTCTCCTTTTGCAGCACACCGGTCTCATGATGGTCCCCCACTTGTGCCCTGCAGCCCATTGCAATCTTGCATAAAAAGTTGTTGTGAGAATACCATACTCACCAGTAGGAGCTTAACTCGGTCTAAAGGAAAGGGCTTACACTGAGAAATCTTTAAATTATAGGCATGTCATTGTCACAGATTGCGATTTACTCACACCCACAGAAGAAAGACACAACAATGAGGAAAAGTTGTTGAGGTAATGTGACCAAGACACAAAAGCCAAATAGCGGATGGTGACTTCCTGAGAAACAGAGGAGACTGTCTGAGCTGCTGAATAGCTTAGCCTGTTAGACCAATTGTGCACTGCACGGTTGGGGTCTTGGATAGGAACAGAAGAGCTAAGAGGCAGGAGGAACTCTTCCCTTCATTAAGGCGGAGTTTTCAACAGTGCACCCTCTATTCATTTTGAAAAGGGCTTGTATCACGGCTAGGTGCACAACAGAAAACTGTCCTCGGCTGCTTACTTGGAGTCAGCTTGGGGTAGGGAGAGATGGATCAACACTCTCTAATCCAAGTATCATACATTATGGTGGCCTCCTTAGATTAAATGACTAGCAAATTTGAAAAAGGCAAGAGAATTTCAGAGGCACATAATAGAAGTGGGTTTGATGTTCATGCTGGTTGAGTGAGATTTCGAACAGGAAGGCGTACCCCGCAGCACTCACACCAAAAAGTTGCAGTGGATGTATATGGAACCCACAGTTGATGTCAAACATGCAACACATAGCTGTGCTGCTAGACCTTCTCGAACCCTGTGGCTTGACTACTTTCCATGTTCTGAAGACGAAAAGCAACAAACACGATGTGCAAAAGAAAAGTAAAAACCTTCAAATGGTCACAGACAATCAATGGAGCATTGGAACAGACATTCAGATTCCATCTTACAAATAGAGAGGGTGTAGAGACTTTTTGTCATGCTCCCCCTGGAGTAGCGATCTAGTTAGTGGAGGTAGTCTAAAACCACAGCAGTCTATAAGGATGATATGCTAACAGCTCCTGCCTGCTTTGTGTGTCAAGCCAAAACAAACCGCATAACTGGCTAGCCAAAGATAGGATGCAGGGTTCTCAGGTGACCAATAATGTCTTCCTTAATCCCCCTGAACTCGTATGTGTAGCAACCGTGGAAATAAAAGTGAACTGATGCCTTTAAGGAAGCCATGGTGACATACAGACGCCACCTTTGCCCATCTGGTGCAAGAAGGTAACTTGGGTGCGAGGCATGAAGGTGAAGGGGTTGCACATTTGCCACCCCCATCGCAAGCAGCGCCCTATATTCTCAAACAAAGCTGAATCGGTCAGGTCTTATGTGACCTCCTCTCAACCGTTGCACTAAAGGGACAGTAACGAAAGAGAAATTCAAAGATCACAATGATCCTAAAAGCCGAGACCAAAAACAATACTTAGGCTACAAAGAGGGAAAAACGATCAGGGATTCGATTTTGTTCTGGATATCATATTGTTTTAGGTTGCCCCTGAATTAGAAAGACTAAGAGTGTAAATTACAGCAGATTCCTGTGAATCTTTAAGATAAGACATTGCTTCACAGCACTGAGCCAACAGGATAAACCGTGATTGTGTTTTGCTCCCTCCATTTAAGACACTGCAGGGAGCACTGGACACTGTTTCGGCTAGTGACTACCACTTCAAACTATTTACTCCACCCACACGGCTTAGCATGAGCTGCTGCGACATAGGCCTCTGCCTTCAAGTAGAACAGCAAAGCTTGATGGGCTACATCCCATGCCTCTGTGCTGTGCAACCAATAGTATGCGGCAACAATCGCAATGCAATGACCTGCAAGAACCTGATGCAGTCGCATTCACCTCACAGCCCACATCACCAAGGCACCTGAAGCTCTGCAATGCAGATATTTTAATAGACACAGAGGTGTAGCGTGAATCTGCCTGTTGAGCAAGCGGACGTTTGACTCAGCATAAAGTACCAAAAAACCAACATCGAGCCAAAAAACTTTCTGGAACGTTGCCCTTGCGTATTCTCCTCTTTGGAACGCACGGGGTTTTAATAAAAGGATTATGGGTTTTGCGCATTTAATATTTTTGCCAACTCAGCAAACTACTAAACGAGCGGGTGGCTGCAGCCACTCTTCCCGGCTATCCCTTGGGTGCAAGTTCCAGGCAGGTTCTTCCAATACAATCCGGATCTCTCGGATCCTGGATATATAAATGTGCATGTCTCCAGAACAAATGGCCCTTTTGCCATTCTGCAGGCGCATTTTGCAAGCCATTCACTGCGGGTTCCCTGGCACCCTGTCATGGGAGCCGGTACCTGCTGATGGATGGAGGTTTACGAGCTTTAAATTGGAAGCAATTAGAAATTCAATTGATGCAGCGTGGGGATAGGAGAGACAATTCTGTTATTTTATCACTTTTATGCGAGGCAAAGTGAATGCCAAAGACTCCGCTGGCGTTGTGCATGCATGGATATGTACACACAATGGAACATAGGAATAGGGGGGTTACAGCTGCTTTTGTGTGAAAACACCCCTCATCTGCAATGGTACACCACTGGCATTGACACTCTGAAGAGGACTTGCGTCCTCTCTTGGGAACCTATTTGCCACATTATATCTATTTATTTGACAGTTTTCTAAAGCGCAGATCAGACAGCGAGGTGTGTGGCATGGACAGATATACATTGCTACAGATACACTGAAAGCTTGAGACATAATGATATATGCAATTACAGAGACAATCTATTCTTAGAGAACAATAGAATAAGCCAATAAAAAAGGAGATCAAAGGAGGGCATGGCTGGAGAATTTACAGCAGAGCTGTACTGAATTCTGGAAGGATGACTATCCAATAATGGAATTATAGATGAGAAGAAGCCGAGACCACGGTGTAAGTGAGCTATACTGGAGAATAGGAAGTAGGGATGGATAGGACCCTCTTACAAGTCCCAGGCCTGATACCGGAAGGCGAATAACAGCATGGAGCTGCATGTGGTCACAGGAGGCGGAGTACCTACTTTGATCTCAAATCTACCCATCCACTCTCTGAGAGGAAAGAGTAGGGAGTCGTCCGGCGGGCATTAGGAAAAAAAAGCCCAGGAGATGGACGTGAGAAGCCTGGAGGTGTGGGGTGTAGTAGCTGCTTTTGGGATCATGGAATTGGGAATCTAGATGTGTTCCCTACAAGGTGTTCACAATTTCCTTTTTGTCTATGTACACTGAGCCCCTGGACATGGTGGCCGAGGTTCATTGACAGTGGATGGCCCTACAGAGGGGTTTAACCCTCCTGTGATTCCTCCCCTCTGTACGATATCACCACTTTGGGACCACCTACAGCCTAGCAGACCACTCTGCAATGGAGGCGAGGTCAGGGATGCATAACTGAGTTCCTTGAGACACAGCTGGTGTGCCATATCTCTTACCCCTGCCACTGTGTGTGGACCAGTGGAAAATAAACAGGCAGGTGTTTCAGCAAGGCCTTCTCCAGTCACTAGGAAGGTGTGAGGGCAGCCCTGCAGGTGGTATCTCGTGGTGCTGCAGTGAATTCACCACAATGCATTCTGAACAGACTGTGACTGATAGTGAATTGTATGCAGTGAATTCACCATGCACCTGGAACAAGCAACTGAAAGCTGTAATCCTTGGCAAATAACGATCTAACTGTGCCGCAGCTGAACATTAGTGCTAACGAATATGACAAACGAATGAAGGTAAAGTGTTTTTATAATTTATTATAAAGAGAGGGGACAAAATTCTATTTGTGAGACTGTGATAAATGGCATGCCAGGATGCTGCAGGCGAGACTTACAGCAAACTATTCTCACAGAAATAAAGCATCATAGTAAGTGGGTGTAGAATGGGGAGAAAGCAAACTAGCCGAGTACAAACTAATTCACAAACTAAAGGTAAAGCCAGCTACAAACCATAATTTGGGGTTCACAACAGCACACAGGCATGACTGCAATGCATAGACTTGGCAGACTAACTGAACCACTGCTAGGTGGAAAGTATGATTTAGAGGCAAAAAGTGAGCTACTTTATCACTGAGTGCAGTCTTAAAGGGGCAGCCAATGAATAGAAAGAGACAGTTCACTTGACCCTGTCCAGCAACATTCGTAATCACCAGCAATAAGCATTCTCAAATGTTCCTTTGTTTGATGATGTCAGCTTGGGTTTTGAGATATACTGTGACATAATTCCCTAGATGGGGCCTTTAAGAGAGTACCACCCGTGTTCACAGGGTTCTTCCAATATCTCCTCTCAGTCCATAGGCTTTAGCGGAGATACTCACCCACCCTTCGCACCATAAGACAGTTAGCCCAAGAAAGAGTGCCAAAGCCAACCGCCGAGACACATTTTGAAACCCCGGGACTGCATGAATCTGTGCATGATGCCCACAATGTTACAAATGTGCATTGGATTTTGCAAGAAACTCTTACACATACAACTTGTGCCTACTGTAACTATAATGTGCATTTTTCAATTAGAAATGTTGCAAATGCTGTCACAAGACTGGATGTGGAAATTGAAAGGTACAAAGCAGGACATTACTATATAAACAACAGGCATTTAAAAAAAAAGCTTTTTTTCCCTAAAAATTCTTGATTGTGACTTGGATTCTACATCCAATAAACAGTGATGCTTGGAGGTGCAAGGTAAGTGAGCAAAAGAGGGCACTAGTGACGCTCACAAACATTACCTCTTGTCGGGATCTGTGCAATCATTTGAGCACAAAACTGCTCATTTTAAACATATTCCTCATCGGTTAATATGCACTCCTCTCAGCAAGTCACTCCACTCCATTACCAGGACAGACTGGGAATGCTCCATGTCATCTTTCAAAATGCTCCTATTTGCAGCTTTAAAGTGTAAGCGGAATGAAGTCATAGCGGGTAGATATTGTGTAAATTTAACATCATTCATTTAAAAAATGTCAGACTTTAAACATCCCCTCTCATTTTCAAAACGGTTTTTGGCGCATGCAAATTTAACGGTTTTAACTCTTGCTTGAGAGCTGCAGAAGGACACAACGTTTAACTTGTGAGCACAATGCAATGTACCGGCAGATGTCTGCTCAGTGGGCATTGGACCCACCAGATGACTTGCCTTTAGGGTGCCACCGGCATTTAAGGCGGTGGCAGTGGGTGGATGCTACAGTGGGCTCAGTCGGCAGTGAGAATGTTCGGAAGTGGTAGGAGGCGGAACCTATTTTATTCATTTATTTATAAATATTAAGCATTGCAAGGAAACGTATATAACTGAACTCCAGGTCATGCCGAGGGCCACTGGAATTATGTGATTCTGCATCTGCAGCGTTTTATGCATAATTATGGATTTTCCACATAATCCATCACCTGATGCATAATTTGCAGATTTTAACATAAAAATATCTCAAACAGCTGAAAAGCTACAAAAAAAATGCAGCAACGTCTTGCGGAGCAGTGGAAGGCCGTTCCCTAGGGTTGACTGGTCACCTTTTAGTAGCTTAACGCTGTATTTCAGTTTAATAAAGTGGTGCTAATGAGGTGAAACCTCTGCTAAGATAGTGTTAACATGGGTGAAAATGACAAAATAATGGAGTAATACTGTAACAAAATGTGCCGCATTACACCAAATATTTTGCCTTTTCTTGACGCATAATTTAGTTAAAGTAATTTGGTCCTCCTCTGTCACATAATTCCAGTCGCCCTGATTATGTGCTTGCAATATGCCTCACTCGCCAGAACCAGAATACTGGAATGCCTTGTTTGGCCTGCACTTTAATGCCTCAATTGGCCTGGACTGGAATGCCTTGATTGGCCTGCAATGAAATGCCTCGATTGGCCTGGGCTGGAATGCCTCGATTGGCCTGAGCTGGAATGCCTCGATTGGCCTGGACTGGAATGCCTTGATTGGCCTGGACTGGAATGCCTCGATTGGCCTGGACTGGAATGCCTCGATTGGCCTGGACTAGAATGCCTCGATTGGCCTGGACTGGAATGCCTCGATTGGCCTGGGCTGGAATGCCTCGAATGGCCTGGGCTGGAATACCTCGATTGGCCTGGGCTGGAATGCCTCGATTGGCCTGGGCTGGAATGCCTCGATTGGCCTGGGCTGGAATGCCTCGATTGGCACTGGATTGCCTCGATTGGCCTGCACTGGAATGCCTCGATTGGCCTGGACTGCAATGCCTCGACTAGCCCGAGCTGGGTGCCTCGAGCAGCGGTGTGCACTATGAACATGAGGTGCGCAAAAGTGTCTGTGACTTGTCAGTACTGGATTACATTATGACTAGCAGAAGACGATGCAGTACAGAAAGCATCCTGCACAATGCAGCCTCAGAGACAAGTTTATCTTTATTGATGCTAACAAGGAGGACACCTGCAATGTAGTGAGTCAAAAAGAGCGTGGCATCAGCAGCACACCAATATAGGAGCTGCTCCAGAGCCTTTAAGGCAGCATGGCCCGTCCAGCATTAGCTTTGTTGGATCAGTGTGCACAATTCCCCTGGCCAGGTTCATCCTCTCTGTGGTGCTGGACCCACAATGCACCAGGTGAAATGATCCCAGAAACCTGCTCTGTTCTGAATGCAGTGAAAATACAGCAACAACGCTGACTGACACGCCACCCTCCTCACTGGACAGCGGGACGAACAGTGCCACTGATGTAGCACTGCTAATCTCAGGGTCCAAAAAACCTGAGAATGACAGCAGCACCTCAGACTGGCCCAACTGACTACTCACTCCTTCAACCATCGGCCAAGTGCTTCCTACGACAAGGAACCGCGAGCCACTCGGACTGGACTATTGTGGCCGGGCAACCTCTGGCAGTGGTCATGACGCAAGGCTACCTGCCTTTCCACCTGGGTCCCCTCAGTGACAAAAGGAGCAGGTATATACAGGGAGTAACTAAAAGTTCTAAAAAAAATGCAAACTTTGACTTTCATCACTACAGAAAATGATTAGAAACATTTGTATAAAAATAAAAGATGATTCCAAACTTTAAAAAAAATGGGAAAAGCTGTGGTCTGGTGCTTCTTTAAGTTGAAGTGTTGTTGCTGCAGGGCTCATATTTTAATGCCGAGAATCTGCATAATGATCTGAGCTGTTCTGATTATCCGCTGCAGTCTATGTAAGAACCAAACAGCTGCAAAGCAATCACCATTATACCTCGCACAGATACACGCCATATGCTCTCATGACACAACCAACATGTCTAACATGAAAGGGCTCACTTAAGAGACGTAATTACTAAAGGAAGAGAGATGGCGGTCCATGAAGCATATCTTGTGCATGCATAATTTCCTACTCATTTACAATGCGCAGAGATGGCTATGAACAGCGCTTTGTGTGTTGACGTAAGTGTAACTGTGGGGACGGGTGCACTGCACAGTGCCCGAGGCACACTGATCTCCTTACACGGATGCACACACAGCCTGACATGGACATGGACACACAACAGCCTTCTTTGAGATGAGGATGAGAGCAAGGAAGTGGGCAGGGGGATGAGAAGGATGCTACTGTCTCACAGAGATGGCCTATCCCGCAGACAATGCTCTATCTGCCTGCCTTTTTATGTGGGCACTTTAAACATGTGACATTTATAAGGAATCAGGCAAAATCTTTCATGCAGTTTTTCATCCCTAATGGGTTTTCTTTAAGTGTGTTGGAGAAATAGGAAGAGGGCAGGCGGACCCGCCTTAAGTGCTCTGGGAACGATCTGCCGGGGTCTGGGCTCATAAATCCCACCAAATGGCGGACTTCAACACGGGCTCGCGAGGCTCTCTGCCCTCCGCGCTGATGGAGCACGGAGGTGAGAGGGTTACAATTCATAGTTTCATTTCCAAAATGGACTATAAAAGGAGCCGTACTTCGCTGTCTATCAACCACACTTGACACCGGCCAATAAGGCCGGGGCTTTCAATGTCATAAAAATATCTATATCTCTATATATTTCTTCCTTAAATCTGTAAAAAGAGGTCTCTGCGGCCTAATGAAAGAACTGGGTTGTCATAGTGATGACCAGACTCTACACTGACGCTACGCACTGCATCCAATCATGAGATATGATTCATCTGCGGAGGCCACACTGTAAAACAAGCCTGCTTCCGAAAAGACAACCAGGCATGTTGGCCACTGGTAGCTTAGCAGTGAAAATACATGTGTGCAGGTACGCAAAAAATGCATTAGAATAACTTCCCTTTTTTATTACATTTCATACTGCATTTTTCTAAGCATGGTACTTGACAGTTGTTACCCAATATAAGGAACTCAATATACCAGCCTCAGACGGGTGAAAGGCTATGTTGGAATTTTCTAGGATTAAAACTGACCATTAGGTTCAGGAAGATGCTACCTGCTAGCATTTCACTCGCTCAGACATCTTGTGTTGTGATCCAATCATAACTTTATAGCATTACACAACTCCAGTGGTCCTCCTTTTTAACACAGCACTGTATTGTAGTCTGTGGTAGCCATTGTTTGTGCGGCAACCTTAAATTTGTGTTTCCATTAACCTAAGTGTGAGCATAATCAAAGACAACGCTTCAAAAACTCCAGCTCTCATTCCACCAACTTCTTGTGCATTTACAGCCATTGTTGGTTCAAGAGTATTCACACAGGATCTGGAACAACATCCCTGTATTCATCAGGACCGCCCCAGCGCTGTGCCAATTTAGGAAGGAGTTGAAGACTCACCTCTCTAAAGAACACTAGCTCACACTGCAGTAACCGTCCACAACCAGCTACCTCTCCCGTCACTCGACGACTTCATGCTTGTCTTTGGCCCTGCACAACACTCTGCTGCTTTTGGATAGGAGTGTGCTATAGAATTACCACATAGATATTATACATACATACATACGTGCAAGAGTACAGTTGGAAACCAGTCAGTCTGTCACTCTCTAAAGAGAAGCACATGTATGGAAGGCCCAGATGGGCCTAGCCGTTGGATTTGCTGTCAAATTATACTTTTCAGTGCAACAGGACTACACATTCCAGATGTCACGGCAAAGTCAGAAAGAAAGCACATATTGTGCAATGGGTACTAGGCCATGAGATATAAAGAAGCATTGGACATCTAATTCAAGACAAGTGCTGAATACAGATAAATCCACATATCTTGGCATGTCCTGGACGATATTCGATGCTTGCTCTATTACCAAGAGGGTGGTTGAATATTAGAGCGATACTTCATTTCCATGGGCCACATATTAACTAATATTATGGTATCTGACTTTAGCTACTGCAATCTTACATTACAATAAACAGCATTTCTTGAAATTGAGAAAAATTGCCTTTTGCAAACACACCTTAAGAAAACGTTTCAACTACTATTCTGAAGAGAGCTGTTGAACTCCCAAGTGTGTCACTGTAAATTCTCACAAGAATGACATAGTTACAGAACAAAAAATATTTACTTTTAATCAGAGACTTCTGATACATGAAAAAAGACAGGAAACTAGATCTCCTAAGCACTATGGAAATTAAAGAATGGGACTAAGTTTGTGGTTTCAACTCTTTCCTTAAAAACTAGAAAAATACAACCATAAAACATGTTACTAAGCTGTGTTCCCTACAAAATTGCAACACTCACTATGTATTCTTTATATAATGCATAACTTCTTATACTGAAGTCTACATGTTTTGCCACTTTACCGTTTTATTAAGCAATTCCACATATAATGCGCAGCCTCTAATACTGAAGTCAACATTTTTTACCATTGAACATTTTTGTTAACCATTCAGCCATCAGGCCTTTGTGAACAAAAAAAACAGTAACAAAAGCATAACAAATTTGGAATTAAAATAGAAAATGGGAGAGGTTCTATTTGTACACACTACAGTTTGAGGGGGGGGAGAAAAAACAGCTTAGCTGGAATTTGGCCGGTTTCAAATTGCAGTTTTCCACTTTTACAAATACCACTTGACTGAAATGCTGTAGAATTTTAGAATAGCTAAGGGGACAATGAATACAGAAAACACAGGAATGGCAGATCAAACAAACAGTGGTGCGAAGCAGCACACCTTCAGTCATGATGTAAAAGCTGCCTTTCGACATGGTGGCTCGGCATGGATTAGAGCAAGGTGGCATAGTTGGGATGTTTACAAATATCCGAAATGGACATCCACTGCTCGGTTCTGACATCAGTAGCTTAAAGGCTGATGGAGATGGTAGGCATCTCGGACTCCGCAGGAAATCTGGGCGATCGCTACTACCACACACTACCACAAAAGACTACGAGGAGAATACCTACTCTGCACCAGTCATCCTGTTTATGTATTTCAAGTCCTGCACCAGGCATTAGTGTTGCTCACCATGTTGTTTTCTCAAAAGAGAGTCTTGTTCCAAAGCACACCATAGGGTACCTGTAGTAATGACACCGGACACATAAACTCCGTGTTGATAGCTTTATTTCCACTCAGCTCCACAGAGGCAGCAACGAAGCGTGAACCACCATCGCATGCCACAACCCAACTGTCAACGGTGAAACCACGCGACGGTAACGTTCTACAAGAATGGAACTCTGGGGCCGGATGCAGCCAAGCCCAGAGAATAAGAGAAACCCATTACAACACCCCCCTCCCTTCTACCCAAAAGACCAAACAAAGGACAAACCAGATGAAGGAAAAGAGAAAAGCATCAATGAATGAAAATACACAAACAGAAGAAAATGCAAAAACTTAGGTCAGTACATAATCAGCCAAATAGCAAGCGGTCTGCGAGACCGGCAAGGGCGGGAAGACTCAGGCCCCAAAGGAGGGGAAGAACTGCAGGGAAGCGAACGGGGGTAGGCCGAGAGGCACCCCCAGAGACGCCCTCGCTGCTCCCAGCCAAGTTGTTGCCCCTGAGATCAATATCACTCATAAGCAAAAAGTTACTGGCACTGTTGTCAGAACTGCTGCCAAGGGGCCCAGCTGCTTTGGCTCCCAAGTCACCTCCTTTGCGATACAACGCAACCTTGCGCTTGTTCCACTTGTTGCCATTGTCAAGTAGGACATAGTTACTGAAAACTTGCTTCACTCTAAAGGGCCCCCAGAACTTGGATAACCCCTTACCAGGTCTTCCGTGTTTGATTTTGACCCAGTCACCAGTGCAGACACCCTTCGCATCAGAACTGACCCCATCCCACTTTGCAGCCGCAGTCTTGGGAGAAACAAGCCAGGAGGGTAAAAGTTTGGTGCCAGGCTTCCTCCCACGGATTTTCTCAAAGGGAGAAATATCAGTCACACTATGCGCAGTCGTGCGATGCGCCCAAACCATCTCATCAACCAAAACTCTGACACTCTTCCCACTCTGAATGGCCATGGAAATGGTGCCCTTAACCAGGCGATTGGCACGTTCCACCATGCCATTGGCCTGAGAGTTGTAAAGGGCCATGCGGTGATGAGTGATACCACACTTAACAAGAAAATCCCTAATTTCGTGCGAAACAAGTTGAGTGCCATTATTCGTGACAAGGATACGGGGAAGACCCTCCTCTTGAAACACAACTTTGAGCTGCTCAATTGTCCTACGAGTAATAACATCAAACATAAAACGTACAATCAGCCATTTGGAGTGGACAACAACCATCACCAACGCATTCCTCAACCTCTCCTCCACACCATGCATAGGCCCCATGAAGTCTAAACAAACGGTACTCCAGGGCAGCCCAGGATCTTCAATGTGCCCAAAAGAGGCCTTACAACCGGTCTTAAGCCTTTTCTCACTCTCCAAGCACACCTCACAATTAACAATCCAAGAGGTAATCTGCTCATCCATGCAGGGCCACCAGAAATTTTCACGCACCCGCTTCTTGGTCATGGTTTGTCCGAGATGTCCCTCATGAGCAAGGCCGATTATCTTAGGCCTTAACCCACAAGGAGGTACGAATTTGTCATTCCTCATCAAAACCTTACTCACTAAAACTCAATTCATCCAAGATCTTAACGAAAGGTCTTACAGAGGGGGTCACAGTACACTCTTCCCACTCTGAATGGCCATGGAAATGGTGCCCTTAACCAGGCGATATTCCATCCTCGTCGCCAAGAAATGTAGTAATGACACAGGACACATAAACTCCATGTTGATAGCTTTATTTCCAGTAAGCTCCACAGAGGCAGCAACGAAGCGTGAACCACCATCGCCAGCCACAAACCAACTGTCAACGGTGGAACCACGCAACGGTAACGTTCTACAAAAATGGAACTCTGGGGCCAAGCCCAGAGAATAAGAGAAACCCATTACAACAGTACCCTAATTGTTGGTCTAGGGGAAATTGGTGGTCACTAGGTTCCTTGTGCTGTTCACCAGGAACCATGGGTCCCTGTCCCTGCTCTGAGGTATGGATGACTTTGGAGTGGAAAAGTAGTGAGCAGGCCCCAGTTATGTTTCCTGCCCTGGAAAGACAGAAGCAGACACTTTCTTAACTTTACACCTGTATATTTTCTCAATTAGCCCCCAAATAGGTTTTCTTCATATCTTAAATCACGTTCTTGAGTTACTGTCTTATTTTCTTAACGATGGACAATGTGTTGCAATTTAACAGCCAATTAGTACTACAAACAGCTCATATTTGTATCAAAACCTGGTCCGACACATCCTAAAATTCCAGCCCATTCAATTGTTTCTGTTTATTTTGACTACTCGCCCTTACATGGGTGTCTAATTTTGCCCACAGGTAGACACGTTAGCCATGGTAATATTCAATGAACCATATACTCCAAGTTTTCAATTTCAAACTCTTATGCCACAACTCATGTGAACACTCAGAGTTACACAGGTTTCACATCTGATTAAGTCAGTTTTCAGACCATCCAATATTTGGCACCAATTGTCTACCACCCATGCACGAATCTTCAGTATGATTCTTCATCATCATGAGTGTTTGAAGGAAGTGGCCACTCTCCAGCTGGTCTAAGATCCTGTATTGAGTAAATAGCTAGAAATAAATAAAAAGCCAGAATCGTAGCATGGGTGGATTTTATGATAGGAGGACATGAAGTAACCACCTCACTCCTTTAAAAGAGCATTTACAATGGAAAGTCAAAAAATCTGAATTCGCTAAATCAATTTGCCCTAACGGCGACACCTCTAGGAAGCCTGTTTTCAAATATAGCACCTAAAACACACAATTACTAGTCCGGGCCAGACAACATTTAGAACTAAATCGAAAGAGTTCCTTTCCAATGGCTAAACTTGTGATGGGTTTGAGGGGGTCTGTTAAAATGCAGACTGATTAATGGCTTAAACAGCGATACCATAGAAGTATTCACATGGACTCACGGTAGCAACAATTTAGGGACGTGCAAAGCTTTTTCTGTAAAATGGTGACATTGGCATAGATTCCTTTCTTCACCTGAAGCAAAGTTAAACACACCTGTCTCTCACAGGAGAGGATTTCTTGCCAGTGGATATCCCATGGTCAGTACACCCGGTTGGGGGAGGGGAGGGGAGACAGGGTGTCACCCCAGGTACAGCTTAGGAGGCATGTGGATGGTGGGGGTCAGTGCAGAGCTGGGACAGGACTTGAGACTTTACCTGTTGAGAGATTCTGGAGCAGGGGCCGGTGTGTGACTGGCAAGTAGTGCCTGTCCATTCACTACCCACCTTGACTCATCACAGCAATGAGAATGGTTTTCTGCTGAAGCAAAAAGCCTCTGAAAGGTACCCTATGCTTTTTAAATTCTGCGAGTGTCGCACTTACACAGCTTACTAAGTTTTTAACATAGTTTACAAAATTGAGAGTGGAACAACTTAGCACTTCCCTTTAAAAAATCTCACACACATGATCACTTTAATAGCTTTATGAGCCAGGAACAGTCTCTATGGCAAAACACGCATCAACAGGGTAGGTGGAAGTAAATGGTATTTTCTTTTAGCCACAGTAGTAGAAAACAGGCCACTTTATTATTAATTACATTATGTTGTGACACCATCCACCTGTTGAACACAAAGGCCAGACAAACATGGAGAAAGAAAAATAAAATCAGACACAATGGTAGAAACCCAACAAAACCTTCCTATCAGCTAAATAAACAAGCACTGGCAAAGCCAATAGGTCTGGCATATGCACCCACTCTCTTGTCCCACTCACTTTGTGTTGTTGCTTGCCCCATCTATCTTCATGTTCTCTGCATATTGTTGCTTGATCCCACCCATTCACCTGTCCCGCTCTGTGTTGTTGCTTACCACCACTCTTTCCTCCCACTATGCTCCGTGTTGTTGCTTGCCCTCACCCTCCCATCCCTCTGTGTTGCTGCTTTCCCCACAGTCACCCATCCATTCTGCTCCAAGTTGTTGTTTCCCCACCTACCCTTTCTTCACCCAGTGTCGTTTGCTGCCACCCACCCTCCAGTCCTGCTCCATGTTGTTGCTTGTCCCCACCCTCCCTCACATCAGCTCTGTGTTGTTGCTTGCCCCCATCCTCCCTCTCGTCTCGCTCTGTGCTGTTGCTTGCCCCATCCTCCCTCTTGCCTAGCTTTGTGCTGTTTCCTGCCACCACCCTCCATTCAGTTCAACTTTGTGTTGTTGCCTACACCCACCCACTCTCCCATCCCGCTCTGTAATTTCACTGTAAATACTTGTGACAATGTATTCATAGTTCATGTAAAATTGTCCTTTTTTATAATTATGATGCCATCATTTATTAAATGCATGAAATCATACCCCATCCGCCCTTCTATTACACTACATGCTGTTGCTTATCCCCACTGACCCCCTGTCAAGACCCAGTCTGTGTTTTTGCTTGCGTCCACTGACCCTCTCCTCATGCACTGTTGTTTGTACCACCCACCTACCCTTCCGCTTTGAGTTGTTGTTTTCCCCAGCTACAATCCTGCTCTGTGTTGTTTAACCGCTGCCTCCTGTTTGCACACAAAACCCTCCAGTAACGCTCCGTGCTGTTGTTCACCACCACCCACCCTCGCGTCCCCTTGAACGAAAGTTCAAATGGCACCTGCAACAGTAGCATTTAAAACTAACACTCATACTAGATTTGAATAAACACACAAACATCCTCTCACGGTATAACTACACAAATCACAAATATTAAAGGTGGGATCTATTAGCTTTGCTAATGCTTGTTTCTTTTGCCTTAAGCACTTCTTGCGAGTTGATGTGTTTTCGAGATGCTTCCTTCATGTACTTCTCATTGACTGCACTTGTGTTGCTCTCTGTCGCCCATGTGCTTCTCCCAGCACCTACCCTTTGCAAAGCTTCCCTGTGTTCTTCTCCCCACTGCCTCCCCGGGCCCGCCCTGTTGCTTCTCCCCACCTGTGCCCGCCTTCTCCCTCTTGTTCATTCCCAGCAGATGCGCCCTCTGTGTTGATTTCTCCAATCCCTGTGTTGCTTACCCTGCACTCTCACCCTCCCTGTGTCGCTTTTCCCTCTCTCCCACCCTACCCAGTTTTCCTTATGCCTCCCTACCACCCACACCCTGTTACTTCTGCATTCCCTCCACCCTCCTGATGTTGTTTCTTCTTTCCCCAGTCCTCCCCTGTGTTGCTTCGTCACCCTGTTGTTTCCATCCCCACCCACAGTTTACAGTTGGCAATGACACAAGCCAGTGAAAAATGTGGGCGGAGCTTCAAGTCCCTACCTCAATACAGCATACCTTGCAGGTGCTGCCTAGGCTCGACCTAAAAGAAAATGTGCTAATTTTCTTTTCTTTTTAGTCAGTGATCCAACTCGGATCTGTAACGAAAAAAGAAAAAACAAAAAGCACCTGTGTCATTTTATAACCATGCATGCATTTTTTTTATATTTTTTTATTTTTGCAGAGTTTTATATAGCGTGAACTTGACCCGAATCGGGTATCAGAGCGCTTTACATAGCACCAGTTATGTTACATTAGGACACACATTCATTTTTGTTAGGCACGGGGAGATTAAGTGATTTGCCCAGAATCACAGGATGTTCAGCGTCATTGCCTAGACTCGAACCCAGTTCCCCAGATTCGAGGTCGGACGGCCTAGCCGTTAGGCCAACTCCTCTGTGCGCTCCTGCAAAATGAAATGACATGCAGCTGCATCCAAGGCTTATTTTTCCCCCGAACTACGCTGATCGGCATCTCCTAAAGGCCATTGGAAAAACAAATAGTTCACAAAGGCAAGACCTATTGGCTTTACCATTGCTTGTTTCGATACAGTAGATAAAACAGTGGCGCAGGAAGGGAGCTGCCCTCATTTAGGAAGAACACATTATTGTCTCTCTTTCATTAGGTCCTTCTAGGTGGACCATTGACTCCTTCCGAATGAGTAATGAAGGGCACTTCAGGGTCACACACACACAAAGCTGCGTCTTGAAAAGAAACACTTTCGTTAACAGGAAGTTCTCAGATACAGTGGTTCTTCCAGCATGTGTTTCCTACACTAAACATGGGACACAAATCACGCATCATTTACTTTTCTCTGCTTTCACTGTTTATCATGCATATATTTGCATGAGAAACATAATGCTGTTGCAGTTTTACTCCTGCATTTGAAAGTTAAACAAATTAGTGTGAAGTTCACGTGTTGTGCTCGCGGCCTCTGTAATCCAATCTATGTCCAGAAAGGACCCTTTACAATTCAAAAATAAACCTATGCACCTATGCTTGCTGTTTTTGCTATTGTTTGTGAACGGGGGGGGGGGGGATGGGTATGGAAGGGGCTGAATCTTCTTGAAGTCTCTTTCCTCTGGCAAAGCACTCACAGGGCTTAGTTGAACGTTTATCACACAGAGCTTCAACAGCTGAAACAGATGCATCATTAAACACAATCTACATCTCTAGGCTTACTAAAGTTAAAAGTGGTGAAGTCAAATCAAATCATTTTGCAAATTTTAATTTTATTGCAACACTGTGCACGATTTGGAAGCACTTTTATGAAAGCAGACTTAGCAACATGCAAGGCAGCAGAGCTGGTGGGAGTTATGGCTTTACCAAGAGTCAACTGTGCCCTCCATCTGAGGGGGCTGACTACTGGGTGAATATTACTGTCTGTGAACCAGCCTTTCCTCCTCCATCTGTACTAGATGCAACTGACTACGACAACTGCTCCAAAAAACTCACCTAAGCCTAATACTTCATTTAAGCTGAAATCTGCAGACAATGTAATGACTGCACAAAAACGAAGCCTGATAAAATATCATTCACAAATCCTCTCGGCCTCGAATACTTCAGACATGGACCCTGTATAAGAGATCCTGACAAAGCTCACAGCAGTCAAGAATTGGGTTTAATTTGACTTAACATTTTTAGGACTCTTGTGGTTTATTATTCCACAAAGGCCATTCCGGGTGGAGCTTCCTGTTTAATAAGCTCCTCTCAGATAGGGTTTCTCACTTTGGCTTCATGCAATGCATCCTGCTGCTATGAGATTTACCAGAATAACAAACACGAGGGCCGAACGCCCTGCTCACACTGCTGCCTTCAATATCCAATAAGAAAACCTGCTCTCAGCCTCTCGAACAGAGGTCACTGGATTCTGTTTGGGTATGGTCAAGACTGATGCCATCCTTCAAGACATAGAATCTGTGCCGCCTCTCTCTGACCCACCTCACCTCTGGAGGGCATCCCTTGAATCAAACCTTCTCGCAGACAGGGCTAACACCACAGATGGTCACCTTGGTAAAAGTTTAGAACTTTCTATTACACGGTTTAGTTTCTTGACAGCGCTCAGGTACTGCATATCAGGAAAAGCATTTTCTTGCAATGCCAGCTATTAAAGAGGTAAGGATGCAACAGAAGCACAACAGGGCAGATGTGTGATTTGGCATGGTAGCACGGTAATGGCTTGCTTTCACTCTCTGCAGCCTGATAATGGAGGCAGAGATGGCCGAATAACGTTCGTTTACTCGTCAGATCCCTGATTGGAGGACATTTTGTTCACATTCCAGTGTTCAAAGACCATATTATATCAACTTAATGGTGAATGCTCATCATAACATTCAACAAGCTTTCACGTGTAAAGGAGGCACAAGTTCACCACCCGCATTGGCACAAGAAATGAACAGTGCATTAGTATTGGGTAGGACGTGGAGTAAAACACTGAAAGAAATTGGTGATGTTGGCACTTTTGTCGTTCTTACAGGCAATCTGTGATACCAGGTGCATTCACCCCATCTCCATATGGCTTTCAGTTCTGCAGAAATATTTGGCTATATGGGGAATTCTACATGGCACATTCAGCTGCCACACAGAGTATAAATGTTTCAATATTCACTCGTCTCAAGAAGGAAGGAACTTGTGCAGGGGCTCCTGATAAAGGACAGAAAAAAAGCCTAGTAACATGTACTCTATATTTTTTTTCCATGCATTCAGGGAAATATATTTGCCCTTCCCCCTCCCTATTTTTCCATTGATCAGAACGAGGGTGGGAAGTGGCAGGACAGGTTTGCAAATGCTTCTATCATGCTCTCGTAAAACTAACATACAGCTCATTTCTGTGCTACTGCAAAGGCCACCAAGAGCACTCTCTCCATGGGTTAAGTAATATGAACATCTACACAGTGGAGCCTGGATATGTACCATCCACACATGTTCCTCCACTTGTCAGGAAACAATAAACCTTCTAAGAAAAGTTAAGAAGTAAACTGAGTATTGGAAGTCTCCTCCTTTCACTGAAAGAGAGAAGAGACATGCAGTCTACGCATCGTTGGGCAACAGACAGTCAGCGGTAGAGGTGAGCCATGATATCAGGGACACCAGTAGTGTTAACTCACACCGTGCGAGTCAGGCACACATGCCACTGCATCTACAGAGTTCTTCTAAAAGGATCGGATGCAAAATAAATTGGCTCTTTATCACCAATCATGTAAGTTCTCACATTGCACATCAACATGAGGCAGGGCTCAGCTTATAATTAAAGCTCCCCGTTTTCTGTTTTTACTGATTTTTACAGATAAATACAGACAGAAAACATGTTTTATGTCTGTATTTCTTTTTAAAAGTGGAAAAATACAGAATATTGTGCTCCTTGTGAATGACTCTCCATGCTGTTCTTCATGAATTCCAGGCCAACAGCTGAGCAGAAAGAAAGCATGGGATGTTAAAAAAACAGTATGAGATTTCCTTAAATACAGGCATTAGTTTACATATATTTGTATATAATGCTATATTTATATGTCGGTGTAGTGTTTTGTTATATTTGGCTGCTTAATTTGCTAAAACTAAACAGGCATCAAAGTATGAGTGCATGTTTTTCAGTTAAATAAATGTGGAAATATACCATTGTACAACTCTATGCTCAAAACACAAAATAAATATGGATAAATACCAATAAGAAGGCCAAAAAATAAATATGGATAAATACAGACGGAAATGTCCAAAAAATAAATACCATAAAAGGGGAAGCCCTACTTATAATATATCAGCAGCTGCTCTGGCACATGCATGTACATATTATGCAGCTTTAAAGCGGTCTATGTAGGCTTACCTGTGGGTGTCAACAGTACCCAGAATCAGATGTCACACTTACTGCAGTTATGGACTGTACATTCACCTGAGAGTGCCTTTCAACAATTTGGGTGACTCATCTTCCCGTTTTTAGGTCTCGCCTACGCAGCGCGCATGCGCTGCATAGGAGGACCTTTAGCCGTCACTCTGCTCTTTTTGGAAGCACATACTCGTGCTTGTGGCGGCATCCACCTTGCGGGAGCGAGCAGGGGCGCGCCACAACCACGAGTATGTGCTTCGAAAAAGAGCAGACTGCGCGCGCACACGCACGCACCACTGCCCTTTTTCATGCATTACTTTTCTTTTTGTTTAAGCAATCCAGGAGTGCGTCTGTTTTCCAGCTGTCTCCCTGGTGTACTTTTCTTTCCGCACTTTGTTCTGATCTCCCTCCTCGTCGATTTTTCTCCCCTTTGTACTTCTCCCCATTGCCCCTCGTGATGCGCTCGCAGTAATGTGCTTACATGACATGCCTGTTTCTTTCTTGCCCATTGCTTATTTCAGTCCCCCCCCCATATTGCTCTTGCTCTCTGTCGTTAATCTCTCACCCCACGCTGGCCCTCTGCTTCTTCCCTTTCCACCCATGCCCTCCGTGTTGCTTCTGGTCAACCCGTGTTGCTTCCACCCTTCATGTCGTCCCCACCCCCAATCCTGTGTTGCTGCCTGTCATCCATCCACGTGCTCCTAGTCACGTTCTAAATCAAGCCCATAGTGTGATTTATTTGTTACAGTAGCAAGTAAACTTATAAGGAGTCTGAGGTGAGTTACACAGAACAAGGCACGGTTTTGTGTTGTAAGACTAGTTATAGGCCGCCTGCGGTGCTCCCTCTCGGACCTGTGATAGTGACTCCCACAGCTTCCCCTGCTGCCCAGAGTCGAGACACTGTTCTTAGAAGCACTTAGACAGAAGCACGAAATAGGATACGGCTTGAATTGCACCCGTGAGCGAAGCGATTCCTCGCCTGCAAAGTACACAATGATAATATGGGTAACAAACGCTTATCAGGACCTACAAAATCGCTTCTGGGAATTAAAAACACTTCCCACATAAGTTACATCAACAATACAACACCCTCCTAACCATGGAGCCCCCTCTCCGCCTCACGGCTTAGCATGACACCTACCCGATATTGTGCTTTGTTGCCCTCATTGGGATGCAAGGCGCTATGCAAATGCAATAAAACGAACTGCAGGAAATAGATCAGTGAGTGCTTCTGATGAAGATTCCTTCACAGAAACTCTTATTGAATGCAAACTTTATTCATGTATCCTAAAAGGTATGTCTTTTTTTTGGCTAAATTATATTTCTCACATCCTGTTACACCTGCGTTCGATCACGGCAGATATAACCGTTTCTTGCTCATCTCATGCCCGAAGATTTCATACAAATATGGTAATTCATTTTTTCGGAGAACGATTTTATAGTTTAAGGTCACTGTGATGTAGAGTCCAAAAACCAGGCAAAATGAATCCAGCATAATTCCAAATGTGCACTTCCATATCAACATTGATCAAATACAATCTTAAAATGTATCCCTATGCATGGGCACATAAAAGAAGGACAGATAACAAATACTGCGAATTTACTTCCAGGATACATGAATAACATCTTGTATGAACTTTGTGTTAATTCATGCTCGTGGGGAGTCCTCCGCACTAGCCCTTTACATTTACCTGACGTCTTTAGCCCTGCCTCTTGCCATGAGGACGTGCGTGCTTAACCTCTGACTCCGAAAACATGTTTTTCTGCTCCTGAGGCAGACGCTATACTTGTTGCTGACTAGCTTAGCACAGTCTCATGGCGCTCTTAATGTAATTGCTGCCAGTGGAATAAATGTGCCTAAAGCAGACATGTAAAGGTTTTCTGATCAGTGAATTACTGGATATGGGCTGGAAAGCTATTCCTCAGCGTGGTTGGTTGGACTGAGAACACATGCTTGTCCTTGGAAGTGTGTTCAAATACAAGCGCATTGATAACGTTACCTTTCGAGCCTCTCTGGGTATTATAGCGGCTGACTTAGTGGTTAATTAAAAATTAAATCATGCATGCAAGAATGATTTGCATATGGCTGGGTATAAACTGGGGTGGCATGGTGAACAAAAGAACGATGGATTTAACCTAGATCTCTCAACTTGAGGGTGAATGTTTGATTTGTTCTGCATTCCGTCCAATATTTGTCTCTTTTGATTTCAGTGGTAAAGCAGGCATTCGAGGCTCAAAGGCATTTTAAGTTAGGCATGTTATTTTAAAGGGAACCAATTCTTTTCGGGAAGCCCTTGTAGGGGTATACTAACCACAGATAGATGATCCTCTTTCAAAAGCCTATCATTCTAACTGTTGCATTTGAACTTCCTGTTGACTCCGTTACAGTGTGTTTGGAGTTCCTGCATACAGGACGTTTGCATAACCCACACAAGAGTTATATGCTGCCCCTACCGCTAATTTTTCATGATGCTATGACGATAAAAGAAATTCCCCTTTTTAAAGAGTGCAGTTGAAAAAGGTAATTATAACAAAGCAAATGTGCTTCCATGGTCTTACAGATGCTTTGCTTTTACGAGGAGGCCTCCATCTAGTCCTAGATGGTGAAATAACACATTTTTCACATAAGATTTACTTCTTGGTGAAAGTAATTTTTAGCTCTGACCTTTGAGCCAGCATTAGCTGGCTCACCAGACTATTGTTTGTCCAAAAGTCTGAACCACAGCAGTTATCTGAAGTTATCTGCAGTTGATGTTGTTGCACCAAGGATATTGTGCTGCATAACTAAATACTTATAAGGCCCCAGAAGCGAGACCTATTGGCTATTTTTTTTTTATCGTTCCTGTGTCATCACATCACGGTCGTGACAAGTAGTCTTGTTACTCCTGAGTAACCAGGAAGCTGGTTACTTCCCTGGCTAGGTTGGTGTTCTGAATGAGCCCCTTTGCCTAAGCTCGTGAGTCTTTAAAGATTAAAACCTTTTCTGTTGTTGTGATTTGTTGAATGGCGACGAAGCTGTGCGGAAACTATTGTATTCGAGGATATCTAAGATGGCCCAAAAAGATGAACACTTTGCGTGCGCTTTAAAAACCTGTTGAAATGTCTTGAATTTTAATTGAAAGCGCTAGATTTAGGTACCTGCGATAGTGGGCAGTTTTAGTTCAATGCATTTGTGAGCTACGTTTGAGTTGGAATCTTTTTAGGCATTTAGAACTTTTCATATATCGATCACTTCACATTTTCTCTAACTGTAGTGTAGTTCTCTTCCTTGAGACCATTTTAAAACGTACTGCGTCCAATGCATCTCACGTGTTTTGTTGAGGCGTCTGAACAAGTGAGGGTCGCTTATAAAACAAGCATTTGCAATGCAGTAGGTCTCGCATTTGCGAGTTTGAGCTATTGGCATTGTAAATGACAATGCCTTTTATTTATGTGTTTTGAAAACCTGCAAGCGGTGCGTAAACGTGTACTTTGTACTTATAGAACTTGCTTACGAGAAGCAAGGCTGGCAGTAACTGCTCCTCTTTTACTGCCAGACTTGCTTCTCGTAAGCAAGGACTATGGGGCTTATTTACAAGCCCCTTGCGCCGCCGATACGTCACTTTTCCCCATTTTAAAAGTGACGCGCCGGCGTTGCAAGAGGCTTGTAAATAAGCCCCTATAAGTACAAGTTGTGTGCTTGCGCACCGCTTGCAGGTTTTCAAAACACATAAATAAAAGGCATTGTCATTTACAATGCCAATAGCTCAAACCCTCGCAAATGCGAGACCTATTGCATTGCAAATGCTTGTTGTTCTTATTGTTGCCAATGTCCTGGGCTAAGTCTCCCCTATCAGGCTACTGTTTGTTCTTCTACAGTTGATTCTGTTGGGCTTTCCCGATTAATCTGTGGTTTGCCGTTCTGAAGTTTGAATCTACGGAATCAGATTCTGGCCGGAGCAACGTGACTCGTACTCGTCTCTGCTCCCTTCAAGGATCCAACCGGAGGGTGGATCACGCTGCTTTATATTCCAATAAGGATTCTAAGTGGTACCTCAGGCCACTTCCACTGGCTGTCCGTCTTGTGTCCTGAAGAAGACCCGCTGTGACTTCATCGTAATCACGCACCCTCTTGGGTCCAAACGTCAACGTACCCTGACATTCCATATCCTACGTTCTCCATCCCACGCCAAATAACAGAATCCATAGGAGGCTTATTGGAGATTTATATGTCTAGGGACGGATGTCCATTGATTTCAACATTTTATATACTGTTTTGTAAAGCACTGTATATATTATCTTCACTCAAAACACCTTGTCACTCTTAGATCACTTACTCACTTATAAGTCACTCCTTTTTTCAATTATGAACATTGCTCATGACAGCCTTATAATTTTGTAAAAGAAACCGTACAAACCAAAAGGTTACAATATATCCACTTTGACTAACTTCATCCATGTGTGTTTCCATTTTATTTTTATTTCAGCAAACTTATTGATGAAATTGTAAATAAATTTATTTCACCCAACAGAACCAACTGTAGTATAATTTCTAGACGCCCAGGTTCTGAGGAATACTGGGTCACCCCATTATATTTTATGCCGTTTGTTCTTCAGTTGCTCACTTCCTGTTTACTGAGTTCCCTTAGTTCAGATCTCTCATGGTCAGCAGGTTGACCTCCTGCTGCCTCTGGGTGATGCCTCTCCTTTAGGTTATTTTCGGTGAGCTGCAATGTCCACCTTCACACTGCTGGTAGGCAGTCCCGGTGCTTGCTACGGGGTAACAAACAGAAATAACTACTTGCCACTTCCTCTTTTGAGATTCTGTATTATACAGACACTTTACTCAACCCAGTTCTTTGGTTGTTTCCTTCAGCCAACACAATAAGGAGGCACATCAACCAAGTTGGGCTTATTCTGGTTGGCAGTACTTTGAGCTTGTTGTTGCTCTGTGGTGGTATTTCTTCAGGGAATGAGCATTCATCTTAAACATGTTTTTCAGCGCATTTACTGAAAATGTTCTTTTTACCTACATATCACAAATACCCTGAATGGAGATACACTCCAGGGCTACATTGGTCGTATTGCCACTCTGCCTTTCCCACGGTGGGGTGCAGGCTAAGGGGCTGCTTTTACAGCAACTGGTTTGAACATTTTCGTCAGGGCTAATTTTGGTTTTCAGTCTGGCTCCGATAGAAATGTGCAGTAAAGAGGCATTTTACACAGATTGTTTTAATAAAACACCCCCTTAAATTGATTACAGAAACATCGATCAAGCTCAAGTGAATGCAGGTTTTGATAAAAGCCGATCTTGGTGCCAATAGAGGTCTGCCTCCTTCCACTAATGGGATACTACCATCAGAGGGGAAGGCACATAACAATGCACGCCCGACTGAAAATCGCAATTGTAAAAAGCCTTCACTTCCTGACTTGGCCAAGCTCCTGATGAGCAGGAGTAGACTCTCAGGAGCATATGAAGGATGAATGCCCCAACCTGTCACAGTTACCCCCACTCCCATTCCTCATTAAATAGAGGAACACAAACAGCTCTTTCATGGGGTAGAGGTGCAAGAACTTGGGTGAAACACCTCAGTGAAATAACCTGGAAGCACAGTGAGCTAGGAAGACATAAAAACAGGGAAAAGGGGGCGTGGCCGGGCAAGATGGCCGATCGGAGGTGATCCGCTTCGGTTCCCGGTCCGCGCTCGTTTCTTGGGGGCAATGCAGCCGAAATTCCGCAGCACCAGTGGAATCACTTACTGTGAGAGCTGTCCCCCATCACCGGGCATCTGAACGACCCGGAGTTTGAGATGCGGCGGCTGTGAGGCGCGCGCGAAGCGCTCCGGAGCTCGGCGGAGAAGACGGCCGCCATTTTGCGAACAGCGGAGACGACCGCCTCAGCGGCGCGCGGCGGGAAGGCTGTCCCCTCGCATCAAGACCCAGCACAGCGGCGGCCTTCTCTGGGGAGGGTTGCCTGAAGAGGAGAGACGAGGGAGTGTGGCACGACCACCCTCGCCGCTGACGACAAAGGCAAGACCAGTCTGCAGGCCCGGGAGATCCGGGGCCGGCTTTGGCATTGCAGACATGCTGGGGTGATGCGGTGACCAGCACCGGGGAAGCCAGAAGAGCGACGAAGACTTCGGTGAGCAGCTAGGGCCCGTGAGTGGGGAGTCACCGGGACAACGAGGGGGCCGAGCAGCTGGGGGGATGCATGCCTGACTTAAAGATGGCGCCTGCAAGTGGAGTCTGAGGCCTGAGATTCTAATGGCAGCGCGGGACTGGGACTGAGACGGGGTGCTCCTGCGGGGCCTCCTAGTAAGCAAGACGCCTTAACCTCCACACAGCATTCGATCAAAGGGGGGGCCTTGGCCCTCACACTCCAGTCTACAGATCGCCGCCCTCACAACCAACTACAATACAGAGGCACAGCAGCGAGGGTTAATAGTGCCCCCACAGCGGCTCTACTTTCACCACCCCAGCTCACCCTGAGCATCCCACAAGCTAGGCCTCATAGGCAGTGAGGTGTTCTGCTGCAGGTGCCGCTTTGGGAGACGGGGGCCCAGCCAACTACCAGCCGTGACGGGGCGAGAGGACACCAAGGGATTCGACGGGGGTCCCCCGGTTGGCCACTCACAGCGGCGCGACCGGGGCGCCTTCGAGGCCGTGGACCGGTCCCTGGTGACGCCAGGGTTGGGAGGACCCATCTCTATGCCGCCTAAGAAAGCAGCCCCCAAAGCCATGACCGGGGTTTCTCGCTTCTTCACGCCAGCAGACAGGGCCTCGCCTGCGGACCGTGAAGCCGCCCCGGACACCATGGCCTTCACTAAAGAAGACCTCCTAACTTCGCTGCGAGACTTCAAGACGGAATTAAGGAAGGAACTCAGCCAAGACATCAAGGATTCTATGGAACAATTGAAAAGAGATCTCAACGAGCGTATATCTTCCCTCCAACGCGATGTAGACTCAGTGGGGGTCAGGGTTGTGGAACTGGAAGATCAGGCCCAGAACATCGATAAGCGCTCCTCCAACCTACAGGACACAGTCAATGCACTACAAGACCAACTCCACCAAACCCAATTAAAGGCAGAAGATGTCGAAAATAGGGCACGCCGCGACAACCTTCGTATTCGGGACCTGGAGGAGGGAGCGGAGGGGCCCGACTTGGAGGCCTTTCTAGAAGGTCTCTTTGCGGAGATTATCAGCCCCCAAGTCCTCAAAATTAAACTCGAAAGGGTTCACCGGGTTGGCGGCCCTTACAGCGGTGAAAGGAAGCGCACACGAAATTCCACTCATACAAGGTGAAGGAGGCAGTCCTTTCGGCGGCCAGGAAAAAAGAACAGATCTCTTTCCAGGGACACGCTTGTAGCATCTATCAGGATGTGGCCCCCTCCACATTGGCGAGGAGGCAACACCTCAGTCCTATCACAAACAAGCTCCGCGACAACAAAATCAGGTATCGCTGGACTTACCCATTCGGCCTTAGCTTCGAATACAACAACAAACAACGTCACATTACTGATCTCAAAGACGGATTAGAACTGTTGGGCCTTTCGACTCCTGAATTGGAAGCAGCAGCTACCGAACCGATGAGGTCCCGTCGTCACGTTCCGCCATCCGCGGAGTGGACCAAGTCCACAAAAGGGAATCATGGCTGAGTTCTGATCTTGGACAATGAGAGTAACGGCCCCACGTTCTTCTTACCAACTGGTTCCGGACGTCCGTTGTTGGGCCCAGCCTCTGGAGCTGCTCCCTCCTGACTCTTATGGATTTTATAGCGATCAAATGGCTTTTTGACAGTGTGATTGAGCAGCAGCTACACCTTTCGGCGACCTGCACTACATGATCACCCCGAGATGGGCGCGGATGGGATCACAGGTCACACCATCCGCTACACCACCTGAACAGGTGGATTCTTCAACAGTCGAGGACTTATCGTTAACTCGACGCATGTTCCCATTGGTTCTGTTGGGGTCCTTGGTTTTTCTTTTTCCTTCAGGGTGTTGGGGAGGGGGGGGAGGGGAAGTGGTGGTGGCATAGGTTACTCAGAGGACGAACAGGCGGGGGGTTTGAAACCGGGGGAGAGGGCAGAAGCTGGGGCCCTATGACCTCACAGAGTTGGCTCTGTAGAGAAAATGGCAAGGCCATAGGCACGGGAGGAGGGGGCTACATCAGTTAAGATGGTTATTACTGTAGCTTCATGGAATGTCAGGGGCCTCAACTCCCCACAGAAGAAACAAAAAGTATGGAAGTACCTTATAGATCATCATTTTGATATAGTGGCACTCCAGGAGACACACCTCCAAAGAACTGACGAACTGCGACTCAAGCACAAATCATACCCACTCATTTACAGATCATCGGCCCACACCAAACACCGAGGGGTGGCATTGATGTTCCATACCTCAAAGAAATTCCAACCGCTAGATATATGGTCAGATAAGGAAGGAAGATTGGTCATGGTGAAAGGCACACTGAGGGGCACACTCTGCACTTTCATAGCGGCATACGCGCCAAACACAGGCCAGACAAGCTTTCCCCACGCCCTGCTCGATAAAATGGCGGATTTTGTTGAGGGGCCAGCAATTCTCTTGGGGGATTTTAATCTCGCCTGGCAACCAGAGGTGGACAGCACTCATTCTCGTAGACCCGAGGCGGGCTCCTTCCCCGTCGACATCAAACAAAGAATTCACGATTTTGGCCTGAGGGACGCTTGGCGTACCCTATTCCCCCAAACGAGAGACTACACGTTTTACTCTCATGTGCATCACACTTACTCCCGTTTAGATTACATCTTCATTAATCAACAACTGATGGGTCAGCTTGCAGAGGCTAAGATATTCCCCCTCGCGATCTCGGATCATTGTCCCATTTCCATTTGCCTACGCTGGAGTTCTAACTCGTCTTCCTCCCCAAAATGGTACTTCCCGAGCTCCCTCACGCGAGACAATGTATTGCGCACAGAACTGCGTGCAGCTATCACGGAATACTTCAAGGTGAACAAGCCGGAAGACACCTCCCCCAGTACCACCTGGGATGCCTTTAAGGCAGTTATCCGAGGGAAATGTATAGCACTCAATTCCTCCCTAAATAAACGACGAGCGCAGGAGCGAGAGACTCTAGAGCGGGAATGAGAAAAGCCGGAACTAGCTCACAAGAATAACCCCACTAGAGGGACATTGCGTCCCCTCACAGCTCTACGCGGGAAGTTAAAGGCGATCTATAACAATAGGGCGGAATATACGCTGCTAAAATTACGCCATACTTCCTACGCCCAAGGGAACAAGATTGGCAAACATCTAGTGAGGCACCTACGAGTGAAACGAGAAAGAGAATATATTGGGGGCATTCGGGACCGGAATAACGTTCTAATTCACTCCGATAGGGAAAAGGCGGACCTCTTTGGGTCTTTTTACAAATCACTCTACACCGCAGAAATCAGAGACCCCATCTTACAAGATGGCTACCTTCAGGCCCTGCGCTTTCCCCGAATATCACAGGCTACTAATGATTTACTTTCGGCCCCTATCACCCTGGAAGAGGTGAGAACGACCATCTCGGCTCTCAAAATGCATAAAGCCCCTGGGCCAGACGGCCTCACTGCCCATTTTTATAAAACCTTTGCCCCTGGCCTCATTCCCCACCTTACGAACCTTTTTAATCAGATGGCCGAAACAGGGGAAGTGACCCCCTCGATGGCCGAAGCAGTAGTCACGGTCCTCCCCAAGCCTGGGAAGAACGCTCAACTTTGCCCCTCTTATCGGCCCATCGCGCTCCTCAACCTGGACGCGAAAATGTACTCCTCTATTTTAGCCAATCGGATTCAAGACCTGATGCCGGACCTGATCCACCCCGATCAGTCAGGCTTTATCACGGGCAGACAAACCCATGACAACATTAGACGCACCATACATCTAATCGAGAAAGCCAACAAGAAGGGGATTCCGGCAGTTCTGGTGGGCCTTGATGCGGAAAAGGCATTCGATCGCGTAGACTGGGCGTTTTTATTTTGAGTCCTGCAGGCCTATGGTTTCTCAGAGGGATTCATACGTATGATCAAGGCCAATTACTCACAGCCCCGTTCCCGAGTCCAGGTCAATGGTGTGTTATCGGACCCATTCTCCCTTACGAGAGGCACCAGACAAGAGTGCCCTCTCTCACCCCTACTATTTGCGCTGAGCATCGAACCTTTCGCAATGTCCATCCGCAACAATGCAACCATACAGGGCATACTCTTTGGAGGGGACAATCACAAAATTTCGCTCTTCGCGGACGATGTACTCTTGACACTCGCAAACCTCTGCACGTTCACTCCCTGCGCTGCAGTTAGAATTAGCCAAATTCGAAGTGATAGCCGGCTTCAAGGTCAATCTAGACAAATCATACGTACTTAAACTCACCCTACCGAAGGATGAAGCATGCGCCATCCAGGCCCAATCGCCGCTACAATGGTCTAGCCGCTCCATCCAATATTTGGGGATCCAACTGACACCCCAGGTAGAAGGGCTTTACAAAGCCAACTTCCCACCAACGATCCTTAACATTCAGAATGACCTTAAGAGATGGAAGCCTTTATTTATCTCCTGGCTGGGACGCATCCACGCTATTAAGATGACCCTACTGCCCAAACTGCTATATCTGTTTCAGGCCTTGCCCATAGACTTAGACTCCACCTTCCTACCCACAGTCAAATCTTTATTCACTAAGTTCATCTGGCAGGGGGGTAGGGCCCGACTATCCTTTTCTATCCTACGACGGCCTAGATCCAAGGGGGGAGTGGGAATGCCTGATGTTGGGCTTTACTATAAGGCGGCACAATTGAGAATAGTGACGGAATGGTTCAAAAGGAAATCAGGGAAGCACTGGCTTCACATGGACCGGGGGGTAGTGGGGAGGACAGTGTGGGATCTGATATGGAAACACAGGAAGGATCGCCCAGCGAACGCATACATTAGCACACCCACGCGCACGGTCCTGAAAGTCTGGGACTCCTTAGCGGGTAACGAGGCTTGGACCACGCTCCCTTCACCATACACCCCAATTCATTTCAACCCGGCTTTCCCTCCAGCTATGCATGAAGGTCCATTCGATGCCTGGAGGGAGGGAGGCTGCCTTATGCTAGACCACTTATTCCACAATTATGACATCTTAACCTTTGAAAACTGCAGAAGAGAATTTCACCTGCCGCCGGACGAGCACTTTCACTACATGCAACTGCGACATTGGGCACTCACCCCCCACATACGGGATAATGCCACGCGAGAGAAAACGGGGTTTGAAAAGTATGTCAGAACAGTGAGTTCAATGAAAGGGGTGATCTCCTTCCTCTATAATTATCTACTTTCCACTTCACACTCTGCTCAGCCGAGATATATGTCTATGTGGGAGGGCCTGCTACAACGAGACATACAGAACCATGAATGGGCAGCACTTTGGTCCGATATATAGAAATTTAATCATTTGTTAGAACTCAGAGAAGCACATTTTAAAACTCTAATGGACTGGTACCTCTACCCCGCCAAACTGAAACGCATTTTCCCAACCTCGTCAGATAGATGCTGGAGGGGATGTGGGGATAGGGGATTTCCAACATATATGGTGGGACTACCCTTCTATTAGGCCCTTCTGGGAGGAAATCTTAGCCCAAATCAAGACCATGCTAGGATATCCCATACCGACGACCATGGAGGGGGTCCTTCTAGGTCTCCAAGACCCTTCTTTGGAACATCAGACCAGGGCCGACAAGGCTATCATGTGGACATGCATTGGTGCTGCAAAGATCACAGTCGCTGCCGCATGGAAGAAGAAGGCACCTCCTGCCATCTCGGTGTGGTACGCTCGACTGTGGAAACTTCTCTGTCTAGAAAGAATGGCGGATATATTCCGCGATGATTACAAAGGTTTCGAGTATAAGTGGGGTCCATTAGTCGCATTCCTTACATGGGGCCTACCGCTGGCGGTCTGCCCCCCGTCCCTTAGGGATATCCATCTCTTCCAGTTTTAACATCTTAGTCCTCCGCCTAGCCATATGCCCAGTTTTCACTGCTTGATCGCCACCACATTTCTCATTAGTGGGAGGGGGAGGGGGGGGTTTGGGGGGGTTTATTGGGTTGACTGTTATACATGTTATTTTTCTTTATTCTTTGGAGTGCCTTCCAGGGTGGGAGGATAAAGCCTCACTTTAACAGGACATTACGGACTATGCGGCCTTCGGTGAAGGGGCAGACCTATTCAGCCTCTGAACTCTTTGAACTGTGTCTCTTTCTATAGAAGGTCCCCCCACCGCAGTAGGCCGCAGTTCCATAGGAGGGATCATCCCCACTCTCGATTCCGCACTCTGTGTTGTTCCTCACCTGTTAACAATGATACTCAGGTAATTGTACGGCACATTCTGTTAACCTAACAAATGCCAATAAACATATGTTTTACAAAAAAAAAAAACAGGGTAAATACATCACAGTACCCGCTATGCCCAATATATTAATGCAGGATAATTCCTTCCTCGCTTGTAGTTCTAACCACTTGCATCTACCTGAAAAGTACGAACTTGGATGCTATCAGTTCACTTTTAATTTCTCTCTGAAGCCTTTCATGAAATGAACAAATCAAAACAAGCTGGGAAGTACTTACCAAAGAGGCGGAGATAGCATGTCTTGATCCTGGCATCTGCAGTGTTTGTAGAAGTTGCAAAGACACAGGAAACTATGGGCCTTTATAGCGGCAATGGGATTGCTTGCACCTGAAGGTAACATTGTCTCCTGGCAAAAGTGGGCGCCCTGTTGGAAGAAGCTTTTAATATGGTGGATGCCTTCTTAGTTTGGCGTATCGGGAGAAACCTTTATTAAGAGTGAGTGCCATCTTGGAATGGTCTTTTCCCCAGTACTGACGCCATCTCTTTTGTTTCGTTGCAGTCACCCTCTTGATTGTGGCCTCTCTGTACTTGGCATGGGGCTTTTCTTCACTGGTGCCCTCTGGTCATCAGCTCTCAAACTGCAGAGCCCCTTGGGTGTGCATTATGGATTATGGAATACTTTTCCCAGGCCCTCGTCCTGCCCTTGCATGTCTGTTTCCCCCCATCGATACCACTGCATCCACATCTGCTTCCATGATCTCCAGCCTTTGGGTGCACTTGATCTCTGGTATTACTGGAGACCTTGAGAGAGGTGAGTGATACAAAGAGAACCAGGAATGATCCTGAACACCAGGATACTTGCACTTTCTGGACACTGGTGCATTGATAGAATCAGGACCAGGAAAATAATGTCACACCACACTAAAGAGTATAGAGTTTGCCATGACAAACAGTGTCCTAGCATCAGGATCTTGCATTCTTAACCCCTTTTTAGCATGCAAACATTTCATAAATATTTCACTCACTCAGTCATAGCAAGTGAAACAAGGGCTGTAAGTCTGAGAGTGCCTAGAGAGCCACAGCTGTACATGCTGCGCTAATTACCAATAATCCTCGCCACTCCCCAGAGATCGGTATGACTGAAATAGCTGCCGCAAGCCATGTTTTGAACTGCCCGAGGAAGCCACATTGGCTGGTTGATGTGTAACTACTGTCCTCTGAAGTGCAGCGGGAGAACAGGAAGGGAGGGAGCTCTGGCCTGCGTGAGACCTAAGCCAGAAGGCTGCAGGGGCGATAAGGCATCTGCTGTACTATGCTCCTCTGTGGGGCAGATGGCACATTAATAAACCAGCTATGGTTCAGATCATATTTCACAGGCAAAGGAGATCATCTTGCAAAAAGTGGAAAGCATTTGAAGTAAAGGAAATCTCAAAATGAAAACAAAATCTGATCTGTGAGCGACTGTCAACAATGGCAAACTATTGCTATGTTGGGTTACATTCTACGGTCAGCATTTGTACCGGGTACATCTAGCTCTTGTATGGCTTTAGCGCACAGTTAGAATCGGGCCACGCTTTCAGCATGGTTCTGTGGTTTCTTATTAACCATAGTCATGGCTGCCTGTTGGGACGGCGTCCAGTAAATGAAGACTGATCTGTTCAAAGGACTGTTTGGTTGTGTTTTGGGTTGGTTCAGAGGAATGACTATGTAATGTCTGAGTCTACCATGGATCCTTGTAGTATAATATGTATACAAATTTGTATGCATCACACCTTTTTCCTCAATTTTGCTCCTTGAAGGTGAAAGGGTGCCCGATGCCTGAACAGACATTTATGTGCCATTGCCAAGGCATTAGTTATCGACTATATAGACATATTTATCATTTATAAAGATTTGGTGATGTGTCACACCCAGGTGGCTATTGTATGTTTTATGTAGTGTATATGTGACCTGATTTTCATGTTTACTATATTCTATACATTTTCTTTTTGGTATTTTTGTACAAAACAACATTAATACAATTTGAAATACATATAGATATTATGTCTTAGCGGATTCCACAAAAATACCTTGTTTAGGCATACAGAGTCTCAAATAAAACATTTGGCACACTTAAGGTGACCTACACAGGATCAGGATCTGCAAATTTAGGTCTGCAGGTCTAACTAAGGGACATAAGCAGAACAGGAGATAGGGCAACTTTTGTAGATTTCCATGCATATTAAAGGATTCTCCGTGAGACCTCATTCATATGACAACTATGCACACTGCAGTTGCAAATAAACGAGGCATAGATTTCCCACTTTATGCAAAGCTATTGTGAATCAGGCTCGTTGTAATCGACGTGCAGAAAGATGGCTGCCAGTAGGAAACAATTCTTTTTCAACGGTTAAAGTGAGAACCACCTGAATGAAGGGTCTGAATCAATCAATCAATCAGGATTTATAAAGCGCAGCTAATCACCCAATAGGGTATCCATGCGCTTGCAGGCCCTGGAGGCTTATTCGAACAGCCAAGTCTTGAGGGCCATTCGGATTTCCAGAAGTGAGGTGATGGTTCGGAGGTGAGTGGGGAGGCTGTTCCGGGTCTTTAATGCGATATGGGAGGAGGAGGGTCCTCCACTTCTGCTTCAGTAGATGCGGGGAGTATGGGCAAGTGAAAGGGAGGCGGAGTATAGTATTCTCGATGGTTGGTGGAAGTTCAGGCAGTGGTTAATGTAGTCAGGCCCTTGGTTGTGTAGAGCCTTGTGTGCGTGGGTCAGCAGCTTGAATTTACATCTCTTCTGTATGAGGAGCCAGTGGAGTTTCCTGAGGTGGGGTGGATGTGGGTTCCTCGGGGAAGGCCGAGGATGAGTTCTCCAAATCAGAAACAGCTGGCTCTTTCTTTGTATTATTTTTTAGTTCTCCATGATGGTTGTAACCTGTAATAAAATATGTTGTATAACAAGAAAGACCAGGTATAAACCACGCAATCTATACATCATGTGTTTTCACAGTGATGCTCAGTTAAAACATTTTTGCTCTCAGTTTTCAGTATGCATTTTTGCTGTTATCAGTGTCACTTAGTGTTGAAGAGTTGCTTGGTCTGATCTCAGCAGATAACAAAACTGTGAATCATAAAAATAGGCCATGACTTATTATCATTTAGACCATCTGCCTCTTTTATATTGCAAACCTTGTCGTTTTTCTGGCCCCGATTTCACTCCATAAGCACACACCACCTTGCAAACCAATCGCACAGCAATAACCCCCTCGTATAAACAAGGAGCTATTAATCTATTCAAACCACTCAAAACCCACGCAGAGAAAAACATCCAGTCAAAATATTCTACAAAGTATGGCTCCCAAGAGGGAGGCTCGGCTTGTGGCATAGCAACAAAAGGATTTCCACGCATCCTAAGCAGTGACAGAGAAATCGCTGTATTTGGTTCCTTGAATAGACTCAACAGCCGCTCCCTCATAGGTATCATTGTGCGCATCTGGATGCGAGCGACGCGGCGGCAAAGAGGGTTTGACAACAATAGAAGGGACTACGGAAACTAAACTAGAAGTGACAACTCCATTTGAAATCCGTCCCTGCAAGCATTCTACGCGCAGAAATTACATGTGACAGGCTTGATCAAAATAGACTTTGCGAGCCACATATTGGGGATACGGACCATAGACTGGCTTGCTTAATCGTGTTCCTTTTTGATGTTGGTCGCCTCATTTTACTACTATTTGTGAAAGTAAAAACAAAATGAAACTAAATATATAAATAATGACTTGCACCTTCACTCTCGATGGAAATACTAAAGCATGCAATGCTGACCAAATGGTGTGGCACAAAAGATCTAAATAAAGAAGAGCAAACTAGGCAGAGCCCCAGGAGTTGGAGCACAAATATAAGGTTACAGCAGGAAGTGATGCAAACAACAAGGAGCCTTGAACATCAAACAGTTCAGCTAATCCAGGGTCAGCTGAGAAAAAAGAGAGGCCCATTTCAAATCAGTACTATGCCCCCTCCCCCCTTCCAGTAGGAGACTTGTGCCTTGGAAATTCCAATAACATAGCACAACAAAAAGTTAAAACAATGAAAGATATAAGATAATGACTTGCAAAAAAACGATTCATTCTAAGCATACTGCTAGAATCTAGAGTGGTGAACGTAGCGCACGTTGCATATTGCTGGCATACCTGCATCCGGAGCTGCAGACTCCAAGTTCCTCAATGTCTGGAAAAGATGCTGGAGGCCCCTTTCAGACAAAAGGAATAAAGTACCCCAAGGCCGGCCCTGGTTAATCCTTTAACTAGATTTAAAATATCAGGTCAGTCTAATAATATACAAAAACTCAATGAGGCTACATGGAAACCACCCTGGTACAGTCCCTAACGATAATACACTGTACTAACAGTACCCTGTGGAAGGGGGAATTGCGAGTGATATGAAGGACCTTGTGGTCTTCTATAGACATGGGTAGATTTCCTTCATACGACGAAAGCCCTCACCCACCGGTCAAGTGGCACGCTTCATCACAGAGATCCTCCTCACACCTGTGGGCAATAACCTAACATAACAAGGGAGCTCTCCGAGTGGTGCAACTTGGGGTTCTATGGTGAGTAGGCCGTGTGGAAGGGGCTGTAGAGGGTCAACTGAACCCTCACGAATGTATGTACAGGAAGGCAGAGAAACAAAAACACCTCCCAGGTAGCCATACTGTCTTTATTCATGTCTCCCGATGGATATGGTTAAAAACATTGGGGGATAATTCAACCCTAGGTTCAGGTCGACATGTTTCAGCCCAAATGCACAAGTTACTAACTTGTGTAACGATATATCTGTAAGAGACAGTAGTTAGTGACAGATTCCTTACCTTAGAATATCCCCAGGCGTCAGGCTGGATCCGGAAAGTTTTTGCGTAGCAGTACCCTTGCGCGTCCGTCGTCGGCGTCGTGATCGCCGGGATGACGTCGCGGGCAGTACTTAGACGCCGCCCCTGCGCGCTGACGTCAGTTCTGTACACGACTTTCCGCGCCAGGAACGCAGAGCCATGCAAGAAGCTGACATAGGTGTCTGAAAAAATACTAGGGCCCTGAAAGGGATGTCCTTAACCCTAGAAATCAGTTCGCAGAACGGGGAGGATGGGTGGGGCGGTAAGGAATCTGTCACTAACTACTGTCTCTTACAGATATATCATTACACAAGTTAGTAACTTGTGCATCTGAAAGAGACACGTTAGTGACAGATTCCTTACCTTA
This sequence comes from Calotriton arnoldi, assembly GCA_963921515.1. Classification (NCBI taxonomy): domain Eukaryota; kingdom Metazoa; phylum Chordata; class Amphibia; order Caudata; family Salamandridae; genus Calotriton; species Calotriton arnoldi. The sequence goes on along the minus strand of CAWUFW010001347.1, from coordinate 2,187,347 downwards.
GAATAGATACCCCAGCAATACCAACCCCGGTGGTGGGTCTGCGAACAAAGATCAGACAAGGAAGTCCCGGAGGACAGAACGGCCAAAGAAGCCGTCCCTCCGGACCTGACTGTCAAGGCAGTAATGCTTTGTAAATGTGTGCAGCTAGGCCCACGTAGCTGCCTGACAGATATCCTGCAGCGGAACACCGCGGCCTAAAGCCGTGGTAGCAGCCGTTGCCCTGGTGGAATGGGCACGCAGCCCAACAGGAGGCTCCTTCTTAGCCAAAGAATAGCAGGCTTTGATACACAAGGTTACCCAGCGGGAGATGGTTCTCTTGTGCACCGCCCAACCTTTTTTGGCGCCCACGTAGCTAACAAAGAGCTGGTCATCCACCTGGAAGTGTTGTGTGCGGTTGATATAGAAGGAAAGCGCATGTTTTGGGTCCAGACGGTGGAGCCTCTCTTCCTCTCTGGAAGGATGCGGAGGCGGAAAGAAGGTGGGCAAAGTGATGGTCTGCCCAATGTGGAAGGCAGTAACCACCTTTGGCAAGAAGGACGGACGCGTCCTAAGAACAACCTTGTTTGGATGGACAGACAGAAAGGGAGGTTTGCATGATAGAGCCTGGAGCTCACTCACCCGCCGAGCGGAGGTGAAGGCCACCAGAAAGGCTGTCTTCAGAGTCAGAAGACGAAGAGGACAGTTATGTAGAGGCTCAAAGGGAGCGCACATGAGAAAGGTAAGAACCAAGTTCAAGTCCCACTGAGGCATCACAAACGGAACAGGAGGGAAGAGGTGTGTAATGCCTTTTAGGAACCTGTTAACAACAGGGGACTTGAAAAGGGAGGGCTGATCAGGAAGCCTGAGGAAGGCCGATATGGCACAAAGATAGCCCTTGATGGTACCCAGGGCAGAACCCTGTTGGGCCAGGGAAAGAAGGAACAGAAGAACCTCAAAAAGAGGGGCAGAGAGAGGGTTCACAGCCTTTGCTGTGCACCATGCCACAAACTTGTTCCACCTGCAGGCGTATACCACCTTAGTGGAGGGACGCCTGGCTGCCAGAATCACATCACAAACTTCGGGAGGCAAGTCGAAAGGAATCAACTGCCGCCGCTCAATCTCCACGCAAGCAGGTGGAGGCTGGACAGGTTCGGGTGGAGGACCGTCCCCTGCTGCTGCGACAGAAGATCCTCCTGAAGAGGCAGACGGATCGGGGGATCGACGCTCATACTGAGTAGCTCGGGATACCAAACTCTTCGAGCCCAGTCCGGAGCCACAAGGATGACTTGGGCCCGGTCGCGCCGAATCTTCTTCAACACTCTGGGTAGAAGTGGTATAGGCGGAAAGGCGTACAACAGACCGCAACTCCACTCGCGACAAAAAGCGTCGCCGAGCGAGTGCCGCCTTGGAAATTCCAACGCGCAGAACTGATGACATTGCGCGTTCTCTTCGGTGGCGAATAGATCTAACCAAGGCTCTCCCCACTGCAGAAAGAGTCCTTGCACCACTTCCGAGTGAAGACGCCATTCGTGATCCATCATGCACCTGCGGCTGAGTTCGTCCGCAATGGCGTTCAGGGAACCTGCCAGGTGTTGAACCATCAGGAACATGCCCTGATGTTCCAGCCATGTCCAGAGGCGCAGAGCCTCCTGACAGAGGGTCCACGACCCCACCCCGCCCTGTTTGTTGCAGTACCACATGGCGGTGGTGTTGTCTGTGAACACCTGCACTACCTTCCCTTTGACAGAGGGAAGGAATGCCTTGAGTGCAAGTCGGATCGCCCGGAGCTCCAGAAGGTTGATATGGAGCCGGGACTCCGCCGGAGACCAGAGGCCTCTGATCTCCGCCTCTCCCATGTGACCGCCCCATCCCAGAAGGGACGCGTCCGTCACAACTGTGTGCTCTGGCTGGGGAAGGGAGAGGGATCTGCCCATGACCCATTGCTGGTTCGAGAGCCACCACTGCAACTGTTGTGCAGTCCCCTCCGAGATCTGGACGTGATCGGACAGGTTGCCCTGGTGCTGCGCCCACTGGAACTTCAGGTCCCACTGCAGAGCCCGCATATGCCATCTGGCATGATCGACCAGCAGGATGCAGGAGGCCATGAGGCCCAGCAGCCTCAGGGTCATCCGTACCGAAACCCAGGATAAAGGCTGAAAGATCGGAATCATAGCCTGAATATCCCGGACTCGCCGTTCGGGAGGATAGGCCCGAAACTGCGTCGTGTCCAGAACTGCTCCGATGAAAAGGAGCTGTGGAGAAGGAATCAGATGCGACTTCGGCACATTGATGGAGAACCCCAGCGAGTGCAGGAGTTCGGCCGTAGTCTGGAAGTGGGAGACGACTGCCTGGGACGAGCCCGCCTTCAGCAGCCAGTCGTCGAGGTAGGGGAAGACTGGAACCCCTGCCCGGCGCAGATGAGCTGCGACCACCGCCATCACTTTCGTGAACACCCGAGGGGCACTTGTAAGGCCAAAGGGGAGCACGGTGAACTGAAAATGCTCGAGGCCTACCGTGAACCGCAGGTAACGCCGGTGGGCCGGCAGGACGGGGATGTGAAAATAAGCGTCCTGCAAGTCCAACGCTACCAACCAGTCTCCAGGGTCGAGGGCAGTCAAGACCTGAGCTAGGGTGAGCATCTTGAACTTCTCCTTCCGGAGGAAGCGATTGACGTTCCGGAGGTCCAAGATAGGACGCATGTCCTCCTTGTCCTTTTTGGGCACCAGAAAATAGTGGGAGTAGCAACCACGTCCTAATTCTGGGGTCGGAACATGCTCGATGGCCCTCTTGGCCAAGAGGGCCGTGACTTCCTTCTGCAGAAGCACCAAGTGATCCCCTGACATGCGGTGGAATTGAGGTGGCATGGCTGGGGGGGTGGTCCCGAAGGGGAGGGAGTAGCCCCTTCGGACAATGTCCAAGACCCACCTGTCCGAGGTGATGGCACGCCAGTGGTGAAGGTGATGGCGGACCCTGCCCCTTACTGGCGTGCTGTGCACCTGAAAGGAAGGACTAGGAGGGCTTGGAGGCCGCGGACGGGGCGGAATTGGTGGCCTGACCCGCACGCTGGTTGCCCGAACCGCCACGGCAGTAGCCACGTCCTCGGCCACGCGAAGACGCTTGCTGTGCGGGCCGGTGGCTGGGCAGCAGACGTGACTGGGCGCCCCTTCCGTGGCCACGAAAGGGGCGAAAAGCAGAGGTTAGCGGAGGGCGCACAACAGAAAGGCCCAGGGACTTGGCAGTAGCCTGTGAGTCCTTAAAACGCTCCAGCGCATGGTCTGCTTTGGAACCAAAAAGACCGACTCCATCAAAGGGCATGTCCATGAGTGTATTCTGGACATCACCCGAGAAACCAGTTGTTCTCAGCCAGGCGTGGCGACGCAGCGCCACCGTCGTTGCAAGCGATCTGCCCAGCGAGTCGGCGGTATCAAGGCCACAACGTATGGTGTAGTTTGCCGCATCCCTACCTTCCGCAATGGTGCGGGTAAGCAGTGTCTGGACCTCCTCAGAACACTGGGGCAAAACAGCCGCCACCGAATCCCACAGGGAGTGGGTATATTGGCCCAAAAGGCAAGCGGTGTTGACGGACCGCAAGCCAGCACTGGAGGAAGAAAAGGCCTTCTTCCCAAATTGGTCCAGGCGTTTGGATTCCCTATCCGGAGGGGCGGTAGGGAAGGCGGTTTGGAAGGCAGAGGCTTGGACAACCAAGCTCTCGGGGGTGGGATGTTGAGAGAGGAACAAGGGGTCGCCCGGAGCAGGGCGATGGCGTCGGGCCACGTTCCTATCCACAGGAGCCCCTGTGGTGGGCTTGGACCAGGTGCCCAAAAGAACGTCAGATAGTGCATCATTAAACGGCAGCAATGGCTCCGAGGAGGTAGCTGCCGGCTGAAGCACTTCCGTAATGAGATTAGTCCTGACAGCCACAGTAGGCAATTGGAGGTGCAAGGCTCCAGCTGCTCTACGCAACACCGTTGCGAAATTTGCTCCCTCCTCCGTAGCCACGGAAGGAGGAGACAGCATGCCAGAGTCAGGAGAAGTGTCCAGACCACTGGCATCCCCAAGTTCCTCTGCCCAGTCCTGATCATACTCACACTGCTGTGTGAGAGGGTCTTCCGACCCCTCCCAGCTCTCCTGGTCCTCCTCTGGCTCAAAATATGGAGGAGGAGGGACATCTGGGACCCAAGGTCTCATCGGCGCCGGAGCCGGCGTCGAGCGACGTCGGTCCGGCTCCATGTCCGGAACCGGAGAGAACCGGGGAACGACGCCGCACGGAGCCCCGGGCGGCGTCAGGAACGGCACCGGGGACATCGCGCCGGCGGAGGCGTGGTTAGGTCAACCGGCGTCGATCGGGGTTGCGGTACCACCGGAGCTGGGATCGAGGCCGGGGCCGGAGCCGAGGCCGGGATCAAGGCTGGCGGGACGGGCGACGCCAGGACCGGAGTCGTCGGCGACGCCGGAGCAACCCCATCAGGGCCCGCGGGGCCCGAAGGCGCACCGGAGGGACCTTGAGGCCCGAAGAGGCGGGCCATGGCCGACAGGAATTCCTGTATTTGGGCCGGAGTCGCCCCCGAACCCGGAAAGGACGGGTAATGCGGGGGCGGCTCCACAGGCACGTCCGGGGCCGCGGGGGCGGGGACGGTGCCGACAGGGGCCTCAGCCGAGTCGCGAGACCGGCGGGGCGAAGTCTTAGAGCGATGATGCTTCTTAGACTTTTTGTGCTTCGACTTACCCGAGGAGTGCGAAGACTTGGACTCCGACGACCGGCGGGGACTCCGCGACCGGCCCCTCGACCTCTCACGGGACCGGGGCTTGGTGCGGCGCGGAGCCGACTGCCGGACCTCCAGGAGCTTTCGAGGCCGCTCTCGCAAAGCCTTCGGGTGTAAGGCCCGGCAGTCAGGGCACGACTTCGTGTCGTGGTCTCGGCCGAGACAGTAGAGACACTAAGTGCGGGTCTGTGATCGACATCATTCGACCACAGACGTCGCATGGCTTGAAGCCGGGCATCCCTACCGACACCTAGGACTCGAGATGACTCGAAAAGAAACAGTGAAAAAATCACCAAAAATGTAGTCAAAAATTGACTAGGGCACTGCTCTTCCCGGATCTGCGCTTACTGGCGCGGAAAAATAAGAACTGACGTCAGCGCGCAGGGGCGGCGTCTAAGTACTGCCCACGACGTCATCCCGGCGATCACGACGCCGACGACGGACGCGGAGCCGCACGACGCCGCCTACCGACGCGCAAGGGTACTGCTACGCAAAAACTTTCCGGATCCAGCCTGACGCCTGGGGATATTCTAAGGTAAGGAATCTGTCACTAACGTGTCTCTTTCAGATTGAAGTCGCTCAATTGGGTGCAAGCAGGCTTTCTTCAACACCATTAAATAAAAACAAGAGGGTTCAGTTGAAGCGTGCCTCCTGGTTGGTGGGTGAGGGCTTTCACCCTATAAAGAGGATCCCCCATATCTATAGAAGACAACAAGATTCTTAATATCACTCATGATTCCCCCTTCCACAAGGTACTCCTAGTATAGTCTAGTCTACTAATATGCCAGCTAATGGGCAAGGCCATAGAACAACTACATAAGGGCGAATAGCAACTCACAATGACCCACCACCGCTACTACAATCACACACCAACACCAGCAGGGCTAAAAGCAACTCCTATCGCCCCACCACCACTACCACACCAGCACTGGCTTATGCAGGGCTAATAGCAACTCACTTCACCCCCACACTCGCTAGCATATTCGCCCACCATGACCGGTTTTTGCAATATGGGTTCGGGTGAGACCCCAGGTAATTGACTTCACTTTCACAGCTGACTCTGAACAGGCGAAGGGTCAAACGTCCCTCACTCCCACTCTGATGCACCCTGTAGAGAGGATCCATATATAACAACTCCATATGCGTTTAGACAGCTGATAACAAGAACCACCTACTCTCAGCTCCCACAAGCCAGATCCGAAAGGAAACCCCAACACTCATGTCATATCCCACTTACTTTACCCATAAGGCCATATCTACGGACATCCCTCCCTAGAGTCCCATCCCTTCGCCAAACTCTCAACCAAAGACAAGCCATCTACCACGCACAAAGAAGACATGTAATTCATGAATGTGTGCTTTATAAAAAAAGAGTGTAAATTAAAAGGGAACCAGACTTTTCATGGGATTTCTTTCTGACAAATCAAAACAATGAGGAGAAATTATGCAGAGTTGAGGAGAAGCTTCACATATCTGTCGCTAAGTACACCTCGCGGATGACACAGTGCTCTTTTGACTACGCTGAGCATTTAAGCTTTCCAATAAAGATATATATTTTTTTCATATAAGTTACACAGTTGGGAGCTAATAGCACCAATTTTCCCATATCTGAACAGCTAAATTACAAAAGCAGCCCAGTCTGCTTGCTTCCTTCAACCATCAGCACTGACAAACGTATGCAAATGACAGGCTTACACGTGGAAAATTATCCATACTCTGGAACCAAAACATTCCAACTTAAGTCTGGCATTCAGCTGTGCAGCACCTCTGGATCTTCGACTTTGAGGTCATCATTTTAAGAACACTTTCAAAAATTAACAACTGACATTCTCTGGATGATGTAAGAATTGTAAGATGGGACATGTCAGCATGCTCAATTCTCTATGTGAGTGAAACAGACCAAAGCGGGGCTGGAAGATGCAGTGGGTTAAACCACTTTTGCATGCTGAAATACTACTCCTATAGTATATGGTCGGTTTAATAAAGGGCTGACATACTTATAATGGCACCTCAACGTAGCAACCACTAGAAGGACACCTCCCACAGAGGAGGTGCAACGTTCAAAACAGTCTGAATTGTTGGTTTGACAAACGATGAATTGTTGTGTTAACTTCATGATAAACACTTTACACTATATCCATTCCGAATCGAACATTAGCACAGATGCTACTATTACCTAACAGAGTATTTCTGCGGCTAGTGAGGTACTGACACATTTATTTGAGTCCCCTATTTGGACCTGGGAGAAAGCATTGTCTCCAACCAGGTCTAAAGCTGCCACCACCCCGTGAAGCTCTTGTCATGGCCTTCAATGATTTTTGCCCTCAATTACAAGGGTAATCGGGCTGTGGCAGTGGAATGGTGGTGTACTTGTCAACACTGGCCTTACTGTGCAAGCAACACAATACTAATGCCCTTGTTTCATGAGGTGGAAACTGTACCTCGGAAAGCAATGTGTGGGGGGATCACAGTATTCCCTAGAACTATCATGGCTGAGGTAGAATTCTGGGAATGTACCTTTTGCCAGAGGGATGTTGGCACACCCCAGTGACGGTAATCCTAACAAATACCCGGGTGGCTCAGGATGAAGGGGTGATGAGTGCCACCTCACACTTCCCGGGGATGAGGAGTCTTTCATGAACTCCCTGGGCCTGTGTGCTTGTGCCAAAGGAAGGGTCGTGCAGTGCCTGCAGTGGCACTGAGACCCAGGGCAGTGAGATGCCAAACTTCGTCGCAAACAGTGGCTGCTTTTCAGTACCACAAAGCGGGATGAGGGACCAATTTCTTTGCTTGCATTAGGGCCCGTGGCACCGTTACTAAGCCACTAGGAGGGAAGGAAGCATGTCAGCAGAGAGGATACATGACAAGTTGGCATAGCAAAACTGAAAGACAACATCTCCCAAACCAAAAGCAATCCAGATTCATCAAAGAGGAAGATGATTTTCTAAACTCCAAGGGTAGTCAGCTGCCAAGAAAACACAATGACCTCACTGAACAGTTGCAACATTTTGCACTGGGAAGGCTGTCTCAAAAACTGCATCTATTAATGTATCAACGTAGCACAGGAATAATTCTGCAGTAAATCCATTATTGTATGCATCATTTTAAGAACATACAGCCATAATAGACTCTTCTAGAATGATCATCTTTTGAGTTGTATGTATTTGTAGAGCGGAAACTGTTTCCTGCAGCAGTGGCGACACTAGGGTTGGTGTCAACCAGTGCGGTAACTCCCGAGTCCGGGGGTGCGGGGGGTGCGGACCGCACCGGGGCGGGTGACACCATCACATGGGGTGACACCGTGAGCTTCTGCTTTAAATCGCTACATAAATCAGGAGGAACCCAACGGGTTCCTCCTGATTTATGTAGCAATTTAAAGAAGAGGCTCACGGTGTCACCCCATGTGATGGTGTCACCCGGTGCGGTCCGCACCCCCCGCATCCCTCTAGTGACGCCGCTGTCCCGCAGGCGTCCTCGCAGAACTGCAGAGAAACACATAAAAAGACACATAAGAGACACAAACGGAGAAAAGAAGATCATAGATAGGAAAACCAGACATAAATACACAAAAAGAAAAGTCATCACACCACAACAGGGGAAGTGTGGGACTGGGGGGCTGCGGGGAGCCTCTTGAAATACGAAATTTTTCAGTGTTCTGCCATGTTTTTTTGTTTCTTACTCAGTTGTCAGAAAGCTATCATCTTCTAAAAAATCCAACAGACACTGTTCACTGCTGAGGTTTCCCTAGCATACAACGATGAATAGTAACAGGCCCAATGTTCTCTCACTCTAACTGTTCAGGTAAATACTGACCTTGTTGTTCTACTAATTGATGCCCCAGCCCACCATCTTCCCGCCCCATCCCCAGTCTATCAAATGGACTAAGCCAGCTTCTGATACACTTGTTGATTGAGAAAATGCAATTCCATTTTTAGAGCTATTAAAAACGTGTTCTACTCCTCTGATCTGGAGAATGTGGGTAGGTTGTCGGGATCGGTTGCGCTTAATTAGGCGCTAACTCTGTCCTCGTTCGAGGAGGCACATGAGCCACCTTATTTGGGTCGGTTATTTTTATGTATCATTGCTACAAGGTACGCCACAATTAGGTTTGCTGTAGTTGGAATACCCAGGACAAGAATCGGATTCAATCCATTGTGTAGATGAGATTCCTACTGTTGCAGGGATTCTGCGGTGTCACAGAACAATACTTGGGACCATAGAACCTTAGTAGGCAGGGACTGACTTATCCTACCACCTTAGTACCCATGAACCTGGGACCAACTAGCTATAATGTCTCACCTGCCCTCCTACTCACTTCACAGTGGAACAAGTGATTATACACCCCAGAACACAACACTGCCGACTCTCTCATCGCGGTGACAGGACACACCCGCTCTCACACTCGTACTTGTCCACAATAAGATCTGACAGAGACACAAGAAACATTCAAAACATTTTTTTTTTTTAACTATTGTGCTCTAGTATGCAGTATACATGCCACAATAGTAAGAAGATGCCTAACAAAAATACGTGCCAGCATAGTAAGTAATCCATGAATCATAAAAGGAGCTGTCATGGTAATAGACAAGGCAATCTAACCTTCCCCCCATTCTACAGAAGCAAATTGATTTTATATCCGAAGATCTCTGGGTGTTTGCAGCGGATCCCGTACCTTAGCATGCACAGATGAAAGTTCTACATATCAGGTGTAGTCACGATCTCTTCTCTGAACAAGCTCTCTCCAAGTGTGTATTTGCATGTCTGTGCATACCTATATGACAAAGAATACGTGTTCCCAAACAACAGCTGCATTTGTGTGCTAGAGCCTGACCAAAACAGAATAACAAGGGGCATTGTTGTTCGACCTTGTCTACTGTGATCAGACTAAATCCCAGGAAAGAACAGAATGTAAAAACAACAGCAGGTTCTGTGTGAAAGTACAGCATGGCACAAAGCAAAATACCTTTGTATAGTAACGCGTGCAAAGCACAGAGCAGCCTGCAACGTGCTCAGGCTAACATAAGGGAAAACGACAATGGGCCTGCACGGGACATATGACACTACTGGCCCTGATGAAAAGCTACCTTATCTCTTTAGACTATATTGCGAGAAACATGTAGACCTCTATCCTTAGCTACGATAGATCCTTACATGCAGTGCTAGCCACAACTTTTAACCAGACAAGTAGACTCAGTCATTAAAAATCCAAATTAAGGGATCTTCTTAGTCTATTTTATACATCACTTCTTTTTATACACTGAAGCTCTTCATACTCACTGGCCCCTACACCTCACTTCACATACGGCATTGGGACTAAAAGATCTCTGATAAAGAGCCCCTTTACGGGTGACCGTCGGGCATTGCAGCGCCAGCCCGACGTGGAGATAGCCCTATGATGAAGCATGACACCCATTCGGGTGTGTGAGGGCTTCAGTTCCAAAAGGAACGGATCCAGTATCCGTCCATTTGGACATTGACCGACCTCTATGAATCATTTCTTTCCCTCCCTTCATATTACTCTAAAGGAACTGCATACTATTTTTGAGAAAATTCATATCTGTTAAGGGGTACCCATGCTGGACCTACAAGCGCCCCATGTCCCCCTATGTTGTGACAACTGACTGTATAGAAACCATACCATTCAGCAAGCGATGCTCATACTCAGCCTACTCAATCAATCTTTACCAAACTCCCCAGGCTCGAGGACCCTGGTCAGTGTTTTTTAGTATGTAACCAAAGTATAAGCAACTCAATAGGTGGATTTAATATTCAAAACCACTTGGCAAACGAGGAGGGACCCTGGAAACAGTGGAAATGCACCACAGTGGCTGCATTGTGGGCCGTTCAGTCTGTGGCTAGCAAAGAAAAGGTATGGCCACTGACCAGTAGCACTTTACAGAGCCAGAGATGGAAACCTCTGCACCATGCAAAAATAGGCAATGGTACTAACTTGCAGTAATCTTCACATTTCAAGTTGCACATTTTTGTACTGTATTTTATGTCCCTTTTTCTGCACTTCAAATGTTAGCTTGCAGAAGTCGACTACCATGACAACATATGATGAGCCAGTATAGTTCAAAGGCATAATTACGTAAAATGTACTTTATCGATGCATTTTACCCCTCACTGGCGCGACCTTTACTTTACTCGGAAGAAACTGCTAACATGCTGTCAAACGACAGAAAGAAAAATGCAAGACAAACCGAAAGAGCCCCTGCCTTTTGCTTCAGCAGACTCCCTGCTGAAGAGGAAAGAGGGGCCTGCAAAAAAAATAATCGAAATACGCACACAACATAAAAACATCCGGGTTCCTTTGATCCTCATGGTGTGACAGGGTTGCAAGGGAGGCACGAGTATTTGAAACAAAGTAGAAAAGATGACAGTCAACACAACTAGGCGATTGGAGCAGAAATAACAGCAGTAATTACAAGTTTTAGAAAGATTAGAAGTTTTAGAAAATGAAGAACCAAACTTCTATGGTTGATCAAATAAGTAGGATCCATTTGTATTACTACCATCATCCTTCCTCAAAGGATACCCTAACAGGACACAGAAGATAAAGCTGACAACCAAAATTAATATATTATGGTGCAGACAAAACAGCAACGAGCTAGGGGAAGAAATCTAGAAAAATATAGTTCATGGATGCGACCGACAACACACAGAAGTCCAGGACTGGAAACAGTGTCCATTATGACCTGGAGGAAGGTGGTCACCGTAACCAAGAGGGACTCGGGTCTTCGATTCAGGAATCTCATGTCTAATAGTTATCCACTCAAGACAGTGCTGTGGACCCAATAGTAATTGTTGGCATGCTTAAAGATGGAGCAGCTGACCACAAAGTAGGGTACATGAGCCCACCACCCTGCTGGACTTTATTCAGCTTTAGCTGTGGGCCTCGGCAGACATCCGATCTGGACCTGTATATCTAGGTTTGTAGGATCTGCAGAATTTTGAGATGTCTCCCATGAATGGGTTAACACGTCAGACCATGCTGTCTCATTAATGTAGAGTGTTATTAACATCAATCATAAACAACAAAACCAACGAACCCAAACCCTGCTGTCCATTTGGTGCACCTATTGAATAGTGTTAGTTTTTTTTTTAATTCTATACTACTGGACACCTCCCACCCCTAGTAAAACGGCTGTGGAGAGTTTCAGAACCAATGGGTGAACACATCCTTCAGGCATGAATTAAATCATACAGCAATCTGAGAGGCCTATAGAAGAGGGTAAAATTCAGAACTTTATTTTTCGTTCATGGCTCAAGGACTTTAATCTAATTGATAAGAAACTAACTTGAGCTGCCTCCAACCATGGACTCAACATGAAAGGCTACTGTACGGATCCTCTGGGCGACCAGACACTGATGCCTCTTTGCTTGCCTCACAGGAACAATACATTCAGCAACCTTATAGGCTTCCTGTCCACTTTCTATAAGCCTAATATTTTATGATTTGGTGTTAAATGAGTGCCTGCAATGTAAGAGCTGAGTAAACCATGGAGCAACTAATTAGCAGAACACCAATCACTTGGTGGGGTACAGGGATGACAACCTACCTACAGACTCTAACATAACAAACTTGAGACGGATGGAAAGCATTCAACGTTCAAATGGGGGGATAGTCAAGAATATCATCTTCCGGAAGTGCCAACACTTCAAGCGTGGGAGCAAGACATGGATTGGTGTATGGTTACTGAGAAAACAATCTACGTAAGTCGGGGCTGCCCAAAGAAGTGGATGCAGATTTGGGTCAAATGGAACTCTTCCAGGGGCTATCTATGCACGCCGCCCCAAACTCGAGCTGATGACGACACACAATAACCAGGAGTTGTAAAATATGATCTGCAACTAAACTGCTGTTCTTGGTTGTGTCTGATACTTGATTTCCAACTGTGTTGTATAACCTCATTGAATGCATTGCATGCATGACGGTATATCTGCCTTTTATATCAATAAGAAGAATTAGTTCCCCAAAAAAAAAGAATATCATCTTCAATACTCCACAAAAAGCCAGCATTAGTTCGCTGTGTGTCTAGAGGCTGCCAAGTGGGTACATGTTTCACATCCACCACAAGCCTTCATGGTACTTGTACTAACTGTATTGGTCAACGGAGTTATGGCATCTACCATTTTCTTATTATAGATAAGTGAAGGCCTTTGCTTGCTGCATTATTATGAAAATAATATACAAGTCCAAATGACATCCTCTGGGACATGTTTGGCACAACACAACAAAAATACCACATACCATTACAGGTAAAATCGTAACAGTAATGTTTTTGAAAAACAACAACATACATAACACATATGCATGTTGGTTAGTCTTGCGTCCATGTTGGCTAGCACATCACAGCCACAGGTGTTAGAGTTCCAGCTTCCCTTCATATTCACAATGGATGCATGAGGATATAACCCAAAGCCTGCCACATAAATTACTTAGTCTGCCCATGTGAAAATATGGTGATGGAACTAATGTTTGGATTAATCTCAGCCACTGGCAAATGCTTGTGTGGCATTCCAGTCCATCGTTTTTTGCCCACTATGCCACTCTACACAGAGACCCACCACATGCAAATCAGTCTTGGTCCTGCTCCAATAGGAATAGTCCATGCCACACTATAAGGCCAGGTCACCTCCAGATGGGAATACAAGCAATCCCAGAGGTTTCTGTTGACCTAGTCCTCGTCATTGAGATATAGCTTGAATCCTGTGGCACAGTGAGCATGGTAATGTGTAATTCTCTCAGACTGTCTCCATCTCAACATGGTCCTATAGGCGTCTCCACTGCCCAGAACATACCAATTGGCATCAGGAAGCTCGGTTTCTTATGCAGATGTGGCTGATAATTCACACCTATGCACTGCGACTCAAATCACCTTCCCACAACACTCTAACATCATTCTTACTGGGGGCAGGTCTGGCCTTGGATGATCTGGAGTGAAAGCTCTACCTGGTGTGCCTGACCAACTTTCTGGTGATGAAAATATAATCTCATGGCATCATGAAACTGTCACTTCTGCGGGACCAGAAGGGCACAATTCTTCCTAATGCTGTTTAACAGAAGTGCAGATAATGACTGTTTTGAAAGCACACTTTGTACCCAGTAAATGCAAACCACCAGGGGTTCACAGTGCATCAGGCAAGACAAGGCAGAGAGAACTGTTGGGCAAGGTCTATGCAAGATTGTACGGAAAGGAAACATGGTCACTCGCCCGGAAGAGAAGCTGAGAGGCTAAACAATGTAGGCATGTCCATCCCCCAGGCTCGGCCCACAGATCCAGAGGGAGACAGGAATATCGGTTGCAGTGATCTTCGTGCTATTGATATCCTTTGATTCTTGACAAGCATGTGCAGCAAACTTCTTGCTGTGTCATTAGGGCCAACAAAGGATAATCAACCGGAGGGCCAACTTAAATTTGCATATTACCACACCCAAAAGAGGTGGAAAGGCGAAACAGGGCTCGGTTGATTGAGACTGTAAGCTGCGCCATGAAGAAGAATGAACTGCCCAAGGTGAGAAATGCTTTGTGGGCAGTAAAACCAACCTTTCAGCATGTCTCTCCTAGGGGATCTTGCCAGAAGAGAAACTCATGCCCTTGAAAGCGATCCTAACACTGGTGGGAGCAAACTATGACACCCCTTTTGAATGTGGGTGACTGCGGTGGAGAAGAGGTACTGGATATTCCAGGACAAAAGTAGCAGGAAGGCATTTATGCGGCAGGGGAGGGCCAAATTATGCAGAGAAGTTCCGTAAATTATGTGGCAAGAAAAGGCAAATTAAGCGGCACAAAGCGCCACATTTTGTGATAGTATTATTTCATTATTTTGTCATTTTTATACTTGTTAGCACTGTCTGGGCACTGGTTGCACCTCAGTATCAATTTAACACCCAAATAAAACAATAAGTAACAGAAAGGTGACCAGTCAGCCTGTGAAAAGAGCCTTCCACTGCACAGCAACACTTGTTGCTATGTTTTTAGTAACTTTTCAACCATTTGGGATAGCAATAATTTTTTTTGTTAAAATCTGCAGATTATGCTGCAAATGATGGATTATGTGGCAAACGTGGCAAATTTTAATTATGTGAAAAACACGATCGTCACACAATTGCATAATTGCAGCAGCCTGGATAATGGTTACATCCAAAATGTTAAGTACAAATACTGGGATTGAATTTTATCGCTCTGACTAATGCAGAAGCAATGGTGATGTGATAGCCTACGAACACCCGAAATTTAGCCCAAGTCCACGTCTCGTGATGGTGAGGAAGAGAATCTAAACATACGGGAGGATCAATACTTCCCTGTTTTCTTGGTGTCCTGCAGTGTGTGATAACCCACTAACATCAACAGACCACAGTGAAGATGTTCACCACTTAGATGGGGCCAGAGCACCTGAGAGTTGGCTTCTTGGACACCGAGGTTAGACAATCGGCAAAAAGTATCACCTGAGGCGAAGTCAACAGCATTCACAAAGAAGAAAGGCGTTCATGGGTACGGGATGCCACCAAAATAAGAAACAAGGCTGCATACTAATCCCATTATAGTCAGTATCACCAAGACACCGGAGTGCACCCATCCACATGTTAAAGCAAGCAAAATGCGTGCAGACATGATACTGCCCAATGAAGCCATTATAAAAGGGTGGCATATAACCCTCACAATTCATGAAATACTAGCACACCTCAAAAGAGCCAAGTGATTCTAATTCCAAAACTTAAACCTAAATACAGGATACCATGAGCTGCGAGTTGCACGAGGACTCTCGGTACACAACAAGCTTCTCGACACACTTAAGGCGGCCAGGACTCATGAGAACTACCTTTGGGCATCATTTACAGAACACCATCAAATAGACAGTGGGCCTTCCAGGAGTACTTGACGAGTATATTGATGGCACTGCAAGGTGGCATATCTCGGCTTATGAACACATTGGCACTGAAGTTGTGAGTCAGGCTTACCAGGGGAGTGTAACTTGGCTGCTGTGGTTCTTTGCGCACGTAGTGAGACTGGCGTTCAACAGACACGTCACGTCTACCTTTCAAGTGAACAATGCTTTCTGGAAATCTCTCTATTTCTCCCTAGGCCACCCAGCATTGGGTTACTATACCCATGTAATGTTTCTGTCTTTCATCAGAATTTGCTGTCCTTCCCCCTTAGCAATGAATGACAATGTGCAGCTCCTACCCCACTGCTACCATTGTAGTAGTTGCCATATTTTGTACCTGTGATCGAACTGCGGGCCACATTGTAACGAATACCTGTCGTCGTCTAATGAAACTTTATGTTTATTTGCCTTTTGTATACAATTAGGTCCGCTTGTATTACTGTAAATGTGAGCTCGCTTATCACGTTGAGTGCCTGACACTCTTTGTTTAGGGCTTAATGGCACCCTGACAACAACTCTAAAAAATAAATAATAAACACCCATTGCATAAATAAGGCTTTACTGAGCAATGAAAAATGTCATCCTCATTTTTTCTTAAATTAGACGCGCAGTGCTGGTTGGGTCATCGAGGTTGCAGCGGCCACAAGCGAGAAATGACCACACAGAGCTTGAGATGGAATGATGCATTCTGGGGTTAGGGGGCTGGCGTGGCAAGGGGCTGATTATCTTTCCTCAAATGAAGAGGAGGTGGAAGTTCAGATTTACTTTTAGAAAAACAAAAACTCCTCTGGCAAACAGACTGGCGGTGATGGTTTACATCTGCGCATCTGGGCTCTGCCCAGGAAGCTGTGGCAGGGGATGTGCCAAGGTTCCAGTGATAACTGACTGCTCTGTAGCAGGAGGCAGCAGGTACTTGAGACAGCAGGCACTGGAGGCGGCAGGCGAGAGTTGGGTCAGAAAAGCAATGACTTTGACTTGTATAAAGTTCTCAGTCAGACACACAGACAACTGTTAACACTGCACTATGCAGTCAGGATCTGCACACTTTCCAGCAGACACTATTGTAGGCAATGCTATTGACTGCAAGCTTAGCATTATTTCTATCATGTTATTTGGGCAGGCAGGCACACATACACACTTGTAAACATTGCACACTCTACGGTCTATGCATAGAACCATTCTGGAGTCCATAAAGTAGTATTCTTTTACATACTCTTACAAGCCATTTTGAATTGGCCTCAAAACATCTGAAATGGAGAAAATTTGAATTTTCCGGTATTATTTGTCTGTACGTAGCCCAAACAGAAAGGAGTGCAGCCTAGGGAGTGGGAGGTCAGGACCGATTTACAAAGGCATGTGAGAGCACGTAGAGTGCACCTGTAGTAGTAGTTCCCACACTTAAATGCTTCTGTGTATTAACCCCGTCAAGCGCCAAGTGTGGTAGACACACAGCTAGACAAACTGAAACTGCTGCAGTCTATGCATCTAATGCGCACAGCTGCCATACACAGACTGTGAACACTGCACTCATTATATATCATGCTTAGTGCAGAGAGGCACACAGAGTTTACAAACTGCAGTATTTGTATCATGTGTTTAGCGCAGGCACAGAAAGGCACATGAACCCAAAGATTGGTAGGAAAATAATATCCAAGGACTTCCTGTTAAGATAAATTATGCCCTGTTGACTTCCTGTTTTCATTGTCACCTTAGGACCAAAAGATCTTTTCCCATATTAAAAGTGACGCACTGGCGGCGCAAGGGGCTTGTAAATAAGCCCCATATGATCAGCCAGACCGAAAAACCATCGAGCTCTGGCCCCTGTCCCTCAGGCGGGTGCAACAGTAGCATAGCTCCATGGTACTCTGGGTATCTGAGGGAACAAAACATATTGCAACTCTCCCAAGATGATTGAGGCCAGGAACAACTCTGGGAGGCGGCACAAAAAGCACATTAAATTCAGGGGCTCCCAAGACACCCCAGCGATTAGTTTGCTAAGTCAATGTCCATTAGGAGCAGCCAGGCCTGGGGTGGCGGTCATGGGCAGACCCTCTACGCACACCTGTCCGTCACAAGGAAAGTGGAGGCTGATTTTGTAAAGCGAGGTTCTCAGGGGTGGCGAGCCGGCTGTGTCATTACCTGCAGCGTGGAGCAGCACTTCAGGCACCCCGGCTTGCAGCACACTTACCGCACCGCACAGAAACGCCCAATTAGAGCAGGCCTTTCAAACAATTATGAAGCATTACGGCAAAGCTCAGCCATCGACAACAAGTACAAGAAAAAGAGAGCCATTGCTCCACCCCCCCACCGTTCCCAACCATTAAGGCAGATACGATTATCCTTTTTTTAAATAATGCCATGGAAACATAAGAGGCTCTCCCAAGCCTAAAATCATTTAGTGCCACAAGTTTATTTTTCACCTTTATACCAGTGGTGCACTTACAATCTGACCCAGAACACTACACGCCAGAGGATAAATTGTTTAAAGCAAGAAGGCATTTCCCAAGAGCGGGGTTATATTGCAGCCATGGTCCATCGCATACGGTTAGGGTTGCCCATTTAGTATGCTTCCTGCGGCCCTACCAATCCTTACTGAATAGTAGCAAAGCCCACTGCGTTCTCCCCTTCAAGGATTACATCGTAGACAATGTTATTTTTTTGAGGGGAATTTCATTAAACCCCTTTTTTATTAGATTTTTCTTTCAATTAAAGTAACCTACATAATGGAACAAAGATATAACGATCGCCATATGTCAAAAGCAGGGAGAGACGGCTGCGAAGGAAATGGAAGAAAATGTAATAAGACAGCCAGTTGGGAAAATGAGAACTAGACGTTACATGATACAGAATAGGCAAATATACAGTAGAGGCATCCTTCTTCTAACAGAATAACAATTTATTCTAGAAGCCTCATAAAAGAAACATTGTACCGATAAACGCCTACACATGCCCACTTTATCCCTCATATGTGATGCTGATGTCACCACTGTTTGCTTCTAAGTTCTTGGATGTAATTTGGTTATTTGCTTTCCTCTACCACTGAAATGGCAGGTCCAACATACATAGATAAATACATACGTACATATATATATACATATATATTACACATGTACCTTTATTATTTTATATACAACAAAACCAAATGATAATGAAAAAAGATATACATGCCTCCGTGCAAATCTGCTACTCAGATAATCATGTAATACACATTAATTATTTTAATACCCACCTTGGAATATATTTATTTATAAATCATAAAATGTTGAAGGAAAGGCACTTTAATCTAATAATATATCCTGGTTACACTTGTGATACCAAGTTACATCAACACAGCTACTGCTCACATGCGTGCATTCATGCAAATGCACGTGCCCGCTTCACAGTCAGAAAGTGAACATTTTGCAACATTGTGACATTTTTGCTTAAAGCATCCCAAAATGGGTATTATTCTTTAATAACTCTTCAACTAGTTGCAGAGGAATTGTCACAATTTATTAACAAGAAGCAGCTCTGTGGTACCTGGCAGGCTTCCAGAGAGTGTCATATAAAGACAGTCTGCTTGGCACAACTACAGACCTGATGAATAAATAACTTGTTGAACGTTTTAGTTTTGTGATCTTATGTTATAAAAAATTCTCAATTGTTAATAATAAATTAATGCCAGTCATTTCTCTGATACAAAATTGCAATTACTTCCCAATAAGTGGTCAATATGGAACAGTGCCAAAATAGAAGTGCTAAATCACAGGGAATCCTTTGGTATTTTAGGCCGAGGTCTGGGATCCGAGCAAAAATCAGCGAAGATTTTGAATATGTAAAATAAAAACGAATTGGTTTATTATGTAGATGCTCCTCCCTGATTTTTTTTGTTATGATAGATAGGTGGGATCTATGAACCCTCTGATTATTGCATGCTCAAGGGGACCTTTGTTTATGTGTTAATTTCGCTGGTTGCCCCAACCCCTTGCTACATTTCAAAGCAGAGTCCATCCTATTTGGTAGTTCAGAATCGCTACAGGCAGACACATAGACAACATATCTTGGTACAGCCGCATTCCACGATTAATCCCACTCAGAGTGATTGCCTAGAAACTCTGATTTCTGAGGGTGAGAGGAAATTAGGAATCAAACTTCTAAAACCACAAAAATCACCGGGCCCAAATGGCTTCACAGCCAACTTCTATAAAACCTTTGCCTCCCCTCCACCACTTATTCTATATCTCACTAAAATGTTCAACACTTTCATACAAGCAGGAGGGGTTACACTAATCATGGAAACAACCACTATAACCCTAATCCACAAACAAGGCAAAGACCCAAAACTTTACTCATCATGTAGATCGATTGTACTAATCAATTTGGATGTAACGTTTTCTCAAAGATCTTGGCCTTACAATTGAACAATATCTTACTGAATTTAATCCATTCAGATCAATCAGGATTTATTCAGCATATACAGACACATGAAAATCTGAGAAAGCTGGTCCACGTGCTTGAAACATCGCAAAAGAAAAATACACCAGCTAAATTGTTCACGTTGGACACTGAGTAGGTCTTTGACCGAGTGGACTGGCGATTCATGATGCAGGTTCTCCATGCCACCACTTTTGGTCTCAATTTTATTAAAATGCTTTTAGTTAACTATCACCACCACACAGCAAGAATATCCCTTAATGGGATGCTGTCGGTTCCCTCGTCCCTCACGTGAGGTACCATACAGGGGTGTTCTCGATCACCCCTCCTATTCACTCTTACTATTGAGCAACTGGTGAGAATATTGAAGGGAGACAAAGACATGGAGGGTCTCACATTTGGCCGTGATGTATAGAAGATGCTACTATTTGCAGATGATTTCTTACTCATCCTCACCAATCCAGACACATCCCTGCCCAGATTATATGAACTTCTAAGAGGCTATTAAAAAGCGTTGGGTTTCAAAATAACATGACTAAATCAGAAATACTAAGCTTGATACTGCGAGTGCTGAAGGTAGAGGCCCCAGAGAGCACACCCAATTTAGATGGGCAACAAAATCTATTAGATATCTAGGCATTAACATCACTCAGAAAATACAAGACTTATATCAGGCCTATTTCCCAGACTATGTTGGCTATCTTTAAAGCATAGCTTCGCCACTGGCAACCGCTGCCCATCTCATGGTAGGGCAGGATAAATGCTATAAAAATGACAATTCTACCCAAACTATTATATCTATTCCAGCTCTACCAAACATCCTCCCAGAATCTTTTTTTCCTCAGACCTTAAGAAGGTGATTTTGAAATTCATTTTTAATGACCTAATCTCACATAGCTTACAAGACACTATGTTGATTGAAGGAAAGGGGAGGCTTGGCCTTGTCGACTCTTAAGGCATACTATCGAGTAACACAGCTGAGATTGGTTTCTGAGACGAGCGCACAGGAATCTGAGAAACTGTGACTGCACACGTATAGAGCCATAGCGGGTGCCTCACTATGGAATTTATTCTTCAAACCTAAAGAAGATCACCCACACATTTACTTAAGCACTCCTGCAGGTACAACCTTGCTGACCTGGGATGCTGCCACCAAACAGCTTCCATTAATCACCTTCCCCTCACTGCATACTTCATGCACTAAAACCCCTCCTTCACAAAGATCCTGACATCAGGTCCCTTTTTATTCAGTATGGTGGGAAGGTGGCTACCTAACGATATCAGATCTGTTTACCCAGGGGATGGTTAAAACATTTGAAGAATGTAAACTAAAAGTGACTAGGGTGGGGGAGATAGAAAGATTTCACTACTCTAAGTTCGACATTGGGTATTATACCCTGCCCTGAAGGAGGCTGCAAATATGGACCCTATCCAATTTGAACAGTATGTGAAACTAGCGACGGGGGTGCAAAAGGAGTCCTCTCACAGATGTACACTCTTTTGATGCGTCACACCTGGATGAAACACACCCTCAGCATTAAAAATAAGAGGGCCTGATAAGGACTAAACTCACAAATACACAATACACAATGTCAAAAGATCTGGAAAGACCTACACCAAAGCGTAGTAAGCGTCCAAGGTCAGGAGGCTCACCATAAATTACTTTTAGGCTGGTATCGCTACCATGCAATTTTACACACATTCTATCTATCCTCTGGTTAGCCCTAGCTGCTAAAGGGGATGTAACATACTAGGAGATAGGAAGCACATATAGTGGGACTATCCTAAAATAATCCTGTTCTGGTCAAACATCATGGGGTAATTACGGCCAATATTGGGCTTACTGGTACTCATGACAATCTACATTATCCTATTGGGAGTGAGGCCTCCATTGTTACACTTCCAACCCCAAGCCGACAAAATTGTGATGTGGATCTGACAAGGTGCAGCCAAAACGTCACTGGTCTTCCACTGGAAGAAGACATATCCTCTTCCAATTACACGTAGATACACCCGTCTGTGGAAACTTACAGTCATGGAGAAACTGTCCATCGATACGACAGACCAGAAAGTTAACTTTGAAGGGCTTTGAGGGTGAGTGTTATCACATTTGTTGAAGGTCATTGCAGTAACTACTCTCCCTCCTAGACTGAAATATTTAAATCTGCTGTGGGTATGACATTGAACATTTACAACCCTAAGGGGAGATGGGAAATCCTCAGAGCCATAGTTTGTTGGGATATAATTTTTGAATCGGACAATAAATCTCTGTAGAAAAGATAACCTCATGCGCTACGACACTTACTCTCTAAGCGTAGCACATACTATGACACTACTTGTTGTGGGAGTGCATGAGGAAGTTGGGCTGAGGTGAGGAGGGAGTTAATCAGTCGCGGCCGGCAAGGCACACAGGGGGGGCGGGCGCGGGGTGGGGGGACTGGCGGGGATGGTGGGGGGGGGAGGGGGAGTTAAATAATAAAAATATATTTTTTTTTTTTAAACTTACCTTTTCCGGGTCCCGCGTCTTCACTGCTCGGTCTGCTCCTGCTTTCCTGCCTCCACAGGAACAGGAAGCAGGCAGCCTCCCTCCCTTCCCCTAAGCCAATCACAATGCTGCACTGGCAGCGTTGTGTGATTGGTCGGGACGCCGACCTGACAGGCGTCTATGGGGAGGCCATTTTCTCCATGTAGGCTGCATGCAACCTACATGGAGAAAAGCCAGAGTGGGCATGACTGGTTTGGTCGGCCCAAACAGTCAGCGCCCTCAACAGTGGACAAACCACTCCTCCCCTGCCCTAGAGCAGGCCAGCCCACCTGCCCGCCCCCAACCAAACCCTTCTGCTTTCTCGCAGTGCGAGAAGCAGAAACATAAAATGGTATTTATAATACCATTTTATGTTTCTGCTTCTCGCACTGCGAGAAAGCAGTGGGGCGATGCTCCTCCGCCCACATGGAGGAGCTGCCCCTGGAGTTAATGTTGATTTTTACTCATTTGTTACTACTTACGTTACATGGTAAATGCACAATTGTCAACGTCTTGTCAATGCCTGAACAATGACTTGACCGTTAGACACTTTCATGCTACACTTCACTGCATACTGTACGATGAGCTGCTCGATGTACTGACTGGCCTCCAAGGCCTCTCTGTCACTTTTGAAAAAACAATAAAATTACTATGGTTAAAAAATAAAATTCAAGTAAAGACTTGAGGTTTTGAAAAATATTATTTCAGTGTGTGTTTGTTATTGATGTGTTGACTACAATGAAAATTCTCTTTATTTTTACCTTCCCTCCAGGTACCTGCTTTATTTAACTAGTGCAGTTTTCCTGAGAGACATGCTACTTACGTTTTGCTGGTTACCGGTCTAGTAATTCAGATCGTCAAGGGCACTAGTTACAGCAAACCTTTCCTACACAACACTATAGCCTACTGCCACTCATAATTTCCATTTCTGTTTGAATTTGCATTATTTTCAATTTCAGTGTTTGCTTCATCATTTAAATCACAGGGCGTAAATCACCAAGAGCGAGGAGCATTCTTCATCTTGATGCAAGGCATCACTCAACAAGCAGAATATGAGGCAGATGTGGGTTACTGGTGGAAGGTTTTCAGTTGTTTGAATAATTTCAAGAACAAAAACCCTAGGACTATCAACCTGAAGGCCAACTTCTGCTAATGTAATACACTCGATATCTTCGCTCGGCCATCGGGATTGCTGACAAAAATCCCACACCCTAGTGAGTTTGAGGGATTATAGTTTGTTTAGCATGCACAGAGAGCCAAAACTAACCATAATCCAATAATTTCACGAATCATTTTGTTATTGGTGCTTTCATTAGTGTACAGTGACCAGTTTTTAAAAAAATTTAAAAAGAAAACCAGGAAATTTCACAAACTTAGAAATAGGAGTACAATTTTACTTCACAGATAGGCACAGATTAACATAAAAGACACGTTCACCAACATAGAAAAACAGACGAGGAAACATTTACATAGTTATCTGTGTCTCTAAAATTTATTTGTGAAAAGTCCGGTAACTAATCCTGCATTCGAACACACAAAAGTGTGCCTCTCTGTGTGTCTGAAAACCGGGACATGTGTCGAGTTTAACTAAATCTGCTCGGACAGAAGAGGAAAATCCTGGATGCCTGGTCACCACACATTAGCACCAAGTGCCCCACTGGAGCCACTTCAGGGAGCCAGGATGAGAGTTAAGGCAAGATATCAAGAAAAGAATGAGGTTTCCCTTCCTTCCATCATCCGTGGTAGTCCTTTTCCTGACTGCAGAACTCTAACAAGCATTTGCAATGCAATAGGTTTCGCATTTACGAGGGGTTGAGCTATTGGCAATGCAATAGCTGAAACTCTTGCAAATGCAAGACCTATTGAATTGCAAATATTTGTTTGTTTACTAGCGCCCATGCGGCGCTTTCACATTCATGGAGGCCGCGCCCCTTTCTTTAGACAAGCCGCGTCAAAAGAAAGGGGAGTGGCTGACATTAAAAGTGAAACCGCGGCATGGGGCGCTTTGACAAAAAAAAGCATCCGTTTGTCAACTTGACAAACAGATGTTTTTGTTTGTAAAAGCGCCCATGCCGCGCTTTCAATTTAATATACTTAAAGCGGACCACGCTGCTAAAATAAAGAAAGAAAGAAACGCAGCCGCTATAGTTAAAGTGGACCGCTATTAATAAATAAAATAAAAGCTGGCGGCATGCAGCGACGTAGTGGGTGGAATAGGGGCAAATCATTAAACAAAATAGTGCTCACAGCCAAGATAAAGCAGACCGTGTAACAAGACAAGTAAAAGGTCCAGTCGTTACAAATGCAGACAAGGTGGTACCAAGGAGGGACTTAGAAGCGTAATAACGACTCGGAAGCCAGCGTTTACAAAGGACAATGACACAAGCCAATTAAAAATATGGGTGGAGATTGGGCAGGGCGCCATACTCCAATACTGCTTGCCTCACAGCAGCGCATGCGCTGCCCAGGCTCGACCTAAAAAGTGAGGTACCTCCATAGCTGCATTAGATATTTCATAGTTAATGTTGACTAGGCTGAGAAGCCATACTATCAAGAGATATTTTTCACTTTTCCCGCTGGAACCTGCAATTGCCCTTTTATTCTCTCAATGCTGGGCTCAGCTTGTTCCACGCCTCTAGATTTTGCTTCTGTAGATTACGGCATGATGCACAAGTTACTTACTTGTGTAATGATATATCTGTAAGAGACATTAGTTAGTGATAGATTCCTTGCCTTAGAATATCCCCAGGCGTCAGACTGGATCCGGAAAGTTTTTCGTCAGCAATACCCCTGCGCGTCGGTAGGCGTCGTCGTACTGCTCCGCGTACGTCGCTGGCATCGTGGTCGCCGAGATGAGCGTCATGGGAGCTATTAGACGCGCCCACGCGCGCTGACGTCAGTTCTGTACACAACTTTTCCGCGCCAGGAGCGCAGAGCCATGCCAGAGACCGACTACTGGTGCAATAGAACTAGGGCCCTGAAAGGGATGACCTGAACCCTAGAGAACAGTTCGCAGAACGGGGGAGGATGGGCGGGCGGTAAGGAATCTATCACTAACTAATGTCTCTTACAGATATATCGTTACACAAGTAAGTAACTTGTGCATCTGAAAGAGACACGTTAGTGATAGATTCCTTACCTTAGAATACATACCCAAGCAATACCATCCCCGGTGGTGGGTCTGCGAAGTGAAATCACACCAGAAAGTCACGGAGAACCGACTGGCCAAAGAAGCCGTCTCTCCGGACTTGACTGTCAAGGCAATAGTGCTTTGTGAAAGTATGCAACGAGGCCCAAGTGGCCGCCTGACAGATGTCTTGCAGGGGGACACCGCGTCCCAATGCTGTAGTAGCTGCTGTGGCCCTGGTAGAATGGGCGCGCAGCCCAACCGGAGGCTCTTTTTTAGCCAGAGAGTAACAGGCTTTAATGCACAAGACAACCCATTGTGAGATAGTCCTCTTGTGCACAGCCCGGCCTTTCTTGGCGCCCACATAGCCAACAAAGAGCTGGTCATCCACCCGGAACTGCTGTGTGCGGTTGAGATAGAACGAAAGTGCACGTTTTGGGTCCAGACGGTGGAGCCTCTCCTCCTCTCTTGAAGGGTGCGAAGGCGGAAAGAAAGTGGGCAGAGTCACAGTTTGCCCGAGATGAAAGGCAGAGACTACTTTTGGTAGAAAGGAGGGACGTGGTCGAAGAACGACCTTGTCCGGAGGAACCGCCAGGAAAGGAGGTTTACAGGAAAGAGCTTGGAGCTCACTCACCCGCCGAGCGGAAGTGATGGCCATCAAGAACACAGTTTTCAAAGTTAATAACCGCAAAGGACAGTTATGAAGAGGCTCAAAGGGAGCGCAGATTAAGTATGTGAGAACCAGGTTCAAGTCCCACTGAGGCATGACAAAAGGAACAGGAGGGAAAAGGTGAGTAATGCCTTTGAGAAATCTGTTAACAACAGGGGACTTGAAAAGAGAGGGATGATCAGGCAGCCTAAGAAAGGCTGAAAGAGCAGAAAGGTAGCCCTTGATAGTGCCCAGAGCAGAGCCCTGCTGGGCCAAAGAGAGAAGGAACAAGAGGACGTCAGAAAGAGGGGCAGCAAGAGGATCTACAGCTTTTGCTGCACACCATGCCACAAATTTGTTCCACCAACAGGTGTATACTGTTTTAGTGGAGGGACGCCTGGCTGCCAGAATCACATTACAGACTTCAGGAGGCAAGTCAAATGGAATCAGCTGTCGCCGCTCAATCTCCACGCAAGGAGGTGGAGGCTGGACAGGTTCGGGTGGAGGACCGTCCCTTGGTGCTGCAACAGGAGATCCTCCCGAAGAGGCAGCCGGATCGGGGGATCCACGCTCATACTGAGTAGCTCGGGATACCAAACTCTTCGAGCCCAGTCCGGCGCCACAAGAATGACTTGAGCCCGGTCGCGTCTGATCTTCTTCAGCACTCTGGGTAGAAGTGGTATAGGCGTACAATAGACTGGAACTCCACTCGCGACGAAAAGCGTCGCCGAGCGAGTGCCGCCTTGGAAACTCCAACGCGCAGAACTGCTGACATTGAGCGTTCTCTTCGGTGGCGAATAGATCTAACCAAGGCTCTCCCCACTGTTGAAAGAGACCTTGTGCCACCTCTGAGTGAAGACGCCATTCGTGATCCAACATGCACCTGCGGCTGAGTTCGTCCGCCCTGGCGTTTAGGGTACCTGCCAGGTGTTGAACCGCCAAGGAAATGCCTTGACGTTCCAGCCACGTCCAGAGACGTAGAGCCTCCTGACAAAGGGTCCACGACCCCACCCCGCCCTGCTTGTTGCAGTACCACATGGCGGTGGTGTTGTCCGTGAACACCTGCACTACTCTCCCTTTGACAGAGGGAAGGAATGCTTTCAGTGCAAGTAGGATCGCCCTAAGCTCCAAAAGGTTGATATGGCCTCTGATCACCGCCTCTCCCATGTGGCCGCCCCATCCCAGGAGGGACGCGTCCGTCACCACTGTGTGCTCTGGTTGGGGAAGGGAGAGGGATCTGCCGCTGACCCAACGCTGGTCCGTGAGCCACCACTGCAAGTCCTGTGCAGTGCCCTCCGAGATGTGGACGTAATCGGACAGATTCCCCTGATGCTGCGTCCACTGGAACTTCAGGTCCCACTGCAGAGCCCGCATATGCCATCTGGCATGATTGATCAGCAGGATGCAGGAGGCCATGAGGCCCAGTAGCATCAGGGTCTTCCTGACCGACACCCAGGACCAGGGCCGAAAGATCGGAATCATAGCCCGTATGTCCCGGACTCGCTGTTCGGGAGGATAAACCCGGAACTGCGCCGTGTCCAAAACCGCTCCGATGAAGAGGAGCTTTTGAGAGGGAATCAGGTGTGACTTCGGCACATTGATGGAAAACCCCAGCAAATGCAGGAGGTCGGCCGTAGTCTGGAGGTGGGAGACGACTGCCTGGGGCGATCCCGCCTTCAACAGCCAGTCGTCGAGATAGGGGAAGACTGAAACCCCTGATCTGCGCAGATGAGCTGCGACCACCGCCATCACTTTTGTGAACACCCGAGGGGCGCTGGTAAGGCCGAAAGGGAGTACGGTGAACTGAAAGTGCTCGTGGCCTACCGTGAA
Organism: Calotriton arnoldi; assembly: GCA_963921515.1. Lineage (NCBI taxonomy): Eukaryota > Metazoa > Chordata > Amphibia > Caudata > Salamandridae > Calotriton > Calotriton arnoldi. The sequence goes on along the minus strand of CAWUFW010001347.1, from coordinate 2,159,169 downwards.
CCGTAGGTAACGCCGGTGGGCAGGCAGGATGGGAATATAAAAATAAGCATCCTGCAAGTCCAACGCTACCAGCCAGTCTTGCGGGTCTAGGGCAGACAAGACCTGAGCAAGCGTGAGCATCTTGAACTTCTCCTTCCGGAGGAAGCGATTGACGTTCCGGAGGTCTAAAATAGGACGCAGACCTTTGTCCTTCTTTGGAACCACGAAGTAGTGGGAGTAACAACCACGACCTACTTCTGGCGTCGGAACGCGCTCGATGGCCCCCTTGGCTAAGAGGGCCACGACTTCCTGCTGGAGAAGTGCCAAGTGATCCCCCGACATGCGGTGGCATGGCTGGAGGGGTAGACTGGAAGGGGAGGGAATAGCCCCTTCGGACTATCTGCAGAACCCACCTGTCTGAAGTGATGGTGCGCCAGTGGGGGAGGTGATGGCGAATCCTGCCACCCACTGGCGTCTGGTGGGCCTGAAAGACCGGACTAGGAAGGTTTGGAGGCGGCGGCGGTGGACTGACCCGCCCGCTGGCCCCATGACCCACCTCGGCGGGCCCCCGACCTCGGCCACGCTGAGACTGCTGCTGTGCAGGCCGGCGGCTCTGAAAGGAACGCGTTTGGACGCCTCGACCCTGCCCTCGAAAGGAGCAAAAAGCAGACCCTGTGGGAGTGCGTGTGGTGGCGAGACCTAAGGACTGGGCCGTAGCCCGAGAGTCCTTAAAGCGTTCCAGGGCACTATCCGCCTTGTCACCAAACAGGCGTGTGCCATCAAAAGGCATGTCCAACAGGGTGTTTTGGACATCCCCGGAGAAGCCAGTGGTCCTGAGCCAAGCGTAACGACGGAGCGCCACCGTTGTGGAAAGCGCCCTGCCGAGGGAATCTGCTGTGTCAAGTCCACAAAGGATGGTGAATTTTGCAGCATCTCTCCCCTCCGTAACAGCCTGGGAGAGCACCGCCCGAGCCTCCACCGGGCACTGAGGAAGCACCTGTGCCACGGTGTCCCATACGGAATGTGAATAGCGGCCCAACAGGCACGCTGTATTCACCGCCCGCAACCCTGAACTGGCGGAAGTGAAGATCTTTTTTCCAAACTGCTCCAGCTTCTTAGATTCCTTGTCCGGGGGAGCAGAAGGGAATGCGCTCGGAGAGGCAGAGGCCTGGACAACCAGACTCTCAGGTGTTGGATGTTGCGTGAGGAAGCTGGGGTCGCCCGGCGCCGGGCGATGACGGCGTGCCACCCCCTTATCCACAGGAACCCCCGTGTTAGGCTTGCCCCAGGTGCTCAATAGGACATCAGTGAGTGCCTCATTGAAGGGCAGCAGCGGCTCCGCAGAGGAGGACGCTGGCTGCAGCACCTCAGTCAGAAGATTCGTTCTGATAGGCACAGAAGGGAGCTCAAGGTTAAGAGCCTGAGCCGCCCTATGCAGCACCACTGAAAAAGTCCCTACCTCCTCCGTAGCCACGGAAGAAGGGGACAGTGTGCCAGGGTGTGGAGAGAAATCCAGATCCACAGGACCCTCCAGGTCTTCTTCCCATTCAGGCTCATTCTCGCATTGAGCCGCAAGAGGGTCCTCAGACCCCTCCCAGTACTCTCCTTCAGTTACCGGTGTTGGCCGGTAAGGACGAGGTGCCCAGGGAAATGGGAGAAACTCTGTACCAAGAATTTGAATCGGGGGGTAAGAGACCAATTCTGGTTCGGCGCCGTACGGCGTCAGTTGCGGCGCCGCGCCCGGCGCAGAGGCTGGCGCCGGAGGCGGCGCCGAGGCCGGATCCAACGCCGACGCCGGATCCGGCACCGGCGTCGAGGCCGGAGCCGGCGGCGCCGCAGGGTACTTTGCCGGCGTAGTCGAGGCCAAAGGCGGCGGCACGGGGGCAGACCCGCCCAACGGGTCCGCGGGACCCGAAGGCGCTCCGGAGGGACCCGATGGGGCAAATAAACGGCCCATGGCTGACAGGAAGACCTGTATCTCCTCCGACGTCGCGTGCGGGCCCGGAAAGGACGGGTAGGCCGGAGGCAACGACGGGGGCTCCAGCAGAGCCGCGGGGGAGTGACCCCCCGCCCCCTCCACCACGCCTGGGACCGGTGAGGGGTAGAAGACGAACGACGTTGCTTCTTTGATTTTAAAAGGGGATGATGGACGGAACGTTTGAGCCAATCATACACTCACCCCCAGTCAACTGATCTGGGTTTAATCAATCATCATTCTTTAGCTCACTCCACCACCCCAGTTCAGACATGGCCATATGCAAATCAGTCTGACCCTGTGCCTCATGGGAACAGTCCAGCCCGAACTGCCAAGCCATGTCTTCCCTGGACCGGAAACAAGCATCCTAGGACCGGTTTCTGGCATTCCAGCCGTCATCAGCCAGGCTTGCTTGAATCCAGTGGCAAAGTGAGCAAGGGACCCACGTCTGGGCATACCCCCGCCAACTTAGGGCGAACAAAGCGATACAAAAGGGGATGATGGACGGAACGTTTGAGCCAATCAAACACTCACCCCCAGTCAACTGATCTGGGTTTAATCCATCATCATTCTTTAGCTCACTCCACCACCCCAGTTCAGACATGGCCATATGCAAATCAGTCTGACCCTGTGCCTCATGGGAACAGTCCAGCCGAACTGCCAAGCCATGTCTTCCCTGGACCGGAAACAAGCATCCTAGGACCGGTTTCTGGCATTCCAGCCGTCATCAGCCAGGCTTGCTTGAATCCAGTGGCAAAGTGAGCAAGGGACCCACGTCTGGGCATACCCCCGCCAACTTAGAGGCGAACAAGCGATACAAAGGGGATGATGGACGGAACGTTTGAGCCAATCAAACACTCACCCCCAGTCAACTGATCTGGGTTTAATCCATCATCATTCTTTAGCTCACTCCACCACCCCAGTTCAGACATGGCCATATGCAAATCAGTCTGACCCTGTGCCTCATGGGAACAGTCCAGCCCGAACTGCCAGGCCATGTCTTCCTGGACCGGAAACAAGCATCCTAGGACCGGTTTCTGGCATTCCAGCCGTCATCAGCCAGGCTTGCTTGAATCCAGTGGCAAAGTGAGCAAGGGACCCACGTCTGGGCATACCCCGCCAACTTAGGGCGAACAAAGCGATACAAAAGGGGATGATGGACGGAACGTTTGAGCCAATCAAACACTCACCCCCAGTCAACTGATCTGGGTTTAATCCATCATCATTCTTTAGCACACTCCACCACCCCAGTTCAGACATGGCCATATGCAAATCAGTCTGACCCTGTGCCTCATGGGAACAGTCAGCCCGAACTGCCAAGCCATGTCTTCCCTGGACCGGAAACAAGCATCCTAGGACTGGTTTCTGGCATTCCAGCCGTCATCAGCCAGGCTTGCTTGAATCCAGTGGCAAAGTGAGCAAGGGACCCACGTCTGGGCATACCCCGCCAACTTAGGGCGAACAAAGCGATACAAAAGGGGATGATGGACGGAACGTTTGAGCCAATCAAACACTCACCCCCAGTCAACTGATCTGGGTTTAATCCATCATCATTCTTTAGCTCACTCCACCACCCCAGTTCAGACATGGCCATATGCAAATCAGTCTGACCCTGTGCCTCATGGGAACAGTCCAGCCCGAACTGCCAGGCCATGTCTTCCCTGGACCGGAAACAAGCATCCTAGGACCGGTTTCTGGCATTCCAGCCGTCATCAGCCAGGCTTGCTTGAATCCAGTGGCAAAGTGAGCAAGGGACCCACGTCTGGGCATACCCCCGCCAACCTAGGGCGAACAAAGCGATACAAAAGGGGATGATGGACGGAACGTTTGAGCCAATCAAACACTCACCCCCAGTCAACTGATCTGGGTTTAATCCATCATCATTCTTTAGCTCACTCCACCACCCCAGTTCAGACATGGCCATATGCAAATCAGTCTGACCCTGTGCCTCATGGGAACAGTCACTGGATTCAAGCAAGCCTGGCTGATGACGGCTGAAATGCCAGAAACCGGTCCTAGGATGCTTGTTTCCGGTCCAGGGAAGACATGGCTTGGCAGGTCGGGCTGGACTGTTCCCATGAGGCACAGGGTCAGACTGATTTGCATATGGCCATGTCTGAACTGGGGTGGTGGAGTGAGCTAAAGAATGATGATGGATTAAACCCAGATCAGTTGACTGGGGAGTGAGTGTTTGATTGGCTCAAACGTTCCGTCCTTCATCCCCTTTTGTATCACTTTGGTCGCCCTAAGTTGGCGGGGTATGCCCAGACGTGGGTCCCTTGCTCACTTTGCCACTGGATTCAAGCAAGCCTGGCTGATGACGGCTGAAATGCCAGAAGCCGGTCCTAGGATGCTTGTTTCCGGTCCAGGGAAGACATGGCTTGGCAGTTCGGGCTGGACTGTTCCCATGAGGCACAGGGTCAGACTGATTTGCATATGGCCATGTCTGAACTGGGGTGGTGGAGTGAGCTAAAGAATGATGATGGATTAAACCCAGATCAGTTGACTGGGGGTGAGTGTTTGATTGGCTCAAACGTTCCGTCCATCATCCCCTTTTGTATCACTTTGGTCGCCCTAAGTTGGTGGGGGTATGCCCAGACGTGGGTCCCTTGCTCACTTTGCCACTGGATTCAAGCAAGCCTGGCTGATGACGGCTGAAATGCCAGAAACCGGTCCTAGGATGCTTGTTTCCGGTCCAGGGAAGACATGGCTTGGCAGTTCGGGCTGGACTGTTCCCATGAGGCACAGGGTCAGACTGATTTGCATATGGCCATGTCTGAACTGGGGTGGTGGAGTGAGCTAAAGAATGATGATGGTTTAAACCCAGATCAGTTGACTGGGAGTGAGTGTTTGATTGGCTCAAACGCTCCGTCCATCATCCCCTTTTGTATCACTTTGGTCGCCCTAAGTTGTTCGGGGGTATGCCCAGACGTGGGTCCCTTGCTCACTTTGCCACTGGATTCAAGCAAGCCTGGCTGATGACGGCTGAAATGCCAGAAGCCGGTCCTAGGATGCTTGTTTCCGGTCCAGGGAAGACATGGCTTGGCAGTTCGGGCTGGACTGTTCCCATGAGGCACAGGGTCAGACTGATTTGCATATGGCCATGTCTGAACTGGGGTGGTGGAGTGAGCTAAAGAATGATGATGGATTAAACCCAGATCAGTTGACTGGGGGTGAGTGTTTGATTGGCTCAAACGTTCCGTCCATCATCCCTTTGTATCACTTTGGTCGCCCTAAGTTGGCGGGGTATGCCCAGACGTGGGTCCCTTGCTCACTTTGCCACTGGATTCAAGCAAGCCTGGCTGATGACGGCTGAAATGCCAGAAACCGGTCCTAGGATGCTTGTTTCCGGTCCAGGGAAGACATGGCTTGGCAGTTCGAGCTGGACTGTTCCCATGAGGCACAGGGTCAGACTGATTTGCATATGGCCATGTCTGAACTGGGGTGGTGGAGTGAGCTAAAGAATGATGATGGATTAAACCCAGATCAGTTGACTGGGGGTGAGTGTTTGATTGGCTCAAACGTTCCGTCCATCATCCCCTTTTGTATCACTTTGATTTTTTATGGCGCCGTGACTTACCTGTCCCCGAGTCCGACGAGCGAAGGTAGCGGCTCCGCGACCGGTCTCTCGACCTCCCACGGGAGCGGGACCTTGATCGACGCGGAGCTGACTGCTGGACCTCCAACAACTTTCGGGAACGCTCCCGCAAAGCTTTCGGCGCCATGGCCCGGCAATCGGGGCACACCTCGGGGTCATGGGCGTGCCCCAAGCAGAAGAGACACACGTCGTGCGGGTCCGCTACCGACATGTTGCGGCGGCAGGCCCCACAGGATTTAAACCCGGGCATCCCTACTGTACCAGAGTCGATTACTCGACAAACAATTACCAAGTTAAAACTTTTAACTAGGGGTACTGCTCTCTCTCGGATCTGCGCTGCTGGCGCGGAAAAAGAAAGAACTGACGTCAGCGCGCGTGGGCGCGTCTAAATAGCTCCCATGACGTCATCTCGGCGACCACGACGCCAGCGACGTATGCAGAGCAGTACGACGACGCCTACCGACGTGCAGGGGTATTGCTGACGAAAAACTTTCCGGATCCAGTCTGACGCCTGGGGATATTCTAAGGTAAGGAATCTATCACTAACGTGTCTCTTTCAGATGTTCGTTTCCTTCAGTAAGTAGCTTACTCAAATAACTGCTAGTTCTAGAACACTCTGCTCTGTGGAATGTATACAATGTAATACAATTGGGTCCTGGTTCAGCTGGAAGTCACTGCTACGACGGAAGTGCTGGGTTTCTGTTCTCTGATCCCTTCAGTCTCAAGACTATCCTGGCTGTCTGTCTGTGGGAGTTGGGGGGTTACCCAGTAAATGTGGCTACTGAAACAGTAGGAAACTTGACTTTGCCAAAGTAAAGCATGCTGGTCTTTAGTCTGGTATAGCACACACTGCTTTACCTGATCTATTCATCAAAGTGGAAGAGGCTCTGAGGTGATTTAAACAGGCCGTGATCGTCTCCCAGAACCAGCACGGTCATCTACATTCATCTAAAAGAGTCTCTCTTATTTATCCACCATTTTCGGTGAGGGGTGCGTGTGGACTTTAAACAGCCCCTCTTGGCGCAGAATATCCTCCATAATTAACACAAAAACATTTATGATGCCAGGTGAGCCAACCATTAAAGCCCATAATCAAGGGTCTTGAAATGTGCCCACAACAAAAATCTGACATAGAAAAAATGGCGCATCTGCAATATCTCTGGGTGTGATTTGGGGCTTCTCCTCATGCCTCACTGACTGAGCGCTGCACTGGAGACTCCTAGAACTTCTAGAGTAGTCATTCACTCAGCGGCCCATGGAGCAGAACAACTGCACAGAGCAAGGGGCAACTTCGTGATTGGGACCAAATACATTATTCTTTTCAAACATTTGCAAAGCCTACGATTATCTTCAGACAGGTGGTTAAAAAGTCCTCTTGATTAAAACAAATACAGAAATAACACAGAGGCAATTAGTTTTGCACTTTCAACATTTCCACCACCTACCTACAAACCAGTGTTTAACAACTTCTTATTTGAACAACTCTGGCTGTGTAATTAATCTTCGGCCATTACCCATTCATTTAAAATGCTGGATCTTAATTTTGCACATTATCAGCCGGTTCGCATCTCATGCTCTAGCCAGGAGCAGCGGCTTAATGATCTCTCTGCTGCTTTCACAGCTCACCAAAAGTCAAGCCCATTCCCGCTTCTTAATTAGCCATGCACATATTAGCATTTAAGCTCCGGTGACAGTTTCAAGAAAAAGGAATTAATGTGCAGTGCTCAAAGAAATTGGTCATTAATATGAAGAAATAGCCACACATTTGTTGCAGGTTCAAATGAGCTGTTCCTCGCCTGGGAAGAAGCAGGAAGAAATGGTAAAGACATTGGCTTTCAAAAACCACTAATCCGATGCTTGCCCAAGGGATGCCCAGGCAAACCACTGCTGCGCCATGGCAGGCTGGAGACGCATATCGCAATAGTCTATCACCTCACCTGGCACTTTCAAACAATTTGGCACACTGGCACTTATTCTGTGTTTTGAAGCAGCCGTTTCGATCACCGATAACCAAAGCATTGGCAAAGCTGATAGGTCTGCATTACATTTCAAGTCCTCACTAAAACATTTAAAAATGATTTTCTGTACTTTTGACATGCACAATGCTCCCACATGCATGGCAAAGCAAGCATTCCATAGGGTGGGGAACGATACGCCAAACAGCCACTAGCATGTCATAAGAGAGTAATGCTCCTGAGTGTGGAGTTGAAGAAGGCACCCTATGTATACTTAAAGGAATTGATAACAATAGGTACTGCAGAAAGCTGTAATGTCAAACTAGATAAAAAAATCATGAGCCAACTGATCAACCTCCCTCTCGAAGATCTTCGAAAAATGAGTTTTCAACAGATTCACATCACATGCCATAGCTTCACTCACAATATATTTAACAACCTGCAAAGAAGATTCTGCCAACCAGGATCAGACTCTCCAAATGCCTTGGCCTATCGCAGCCATGTGTCATTCAGTCTTATTCTCCTGGCTATCACTGCAGTCTTCAATGGATCGTGGTACACTCCGCTATATCTTGTATCTGGGCACCCCTGACAAGGCACCAGGCTTGCTCACTTCATACCACTCTGACCAATCCTTTTCAGTGTTTTGATGCTTCACCAATGCCTCACCCATCCCTCAGCCAGTTGGTATCTCCCAAAGTAATGCCCCAGTACTCTCCAAGCACAGCTTTATACAGTCTCCTAGGCCAACATCATCTCTTCATTCCGACTTCCCCAACATAACTATTCTGATATTATCGAAATAATTGCCTCCTTCCCCCCTTCCTTAGACATGGCATGACTGCCATTTGTCAATGGACAGATGCATTTCCTCAACCCTTGGTGTTCCCATGTGCTTCTCCTCTCCAATTCCTTTGACCTCAGAAACGGATTCACTATAAAATGCTAATTCCATCATGGCCCTCTACCGTCATCATCTTAACATCTGTAAGGTCTGACTCAAACTCTACTTCCAAACAACAAAAACCCTCTTTCTGGGTTCAGAATGGTCCATTGTCTGGATTTATGTTATCATGCAATCGCCCGCTGCATAAAGCACAGACCTAAGATTAAAGGCCTTCCACCACTAAACCACCCACATTCCCCTGTGCTAAATCCACATTCGAACCTTTGATCTCGGACCAGAGCATGACCCCTGGGGTCTAACTCAAGCTGCCTCCATGGTGACTTTCTAGAGGGCTTACTAGGATCACTTACATGTCCAAGTAAAACATCTGTGCCTTACGACTCCCTCTGAATTAGCTGCATTGACCTGGATATGAGTCCCCCAAACATTGGTCCTCTGTGCAAAAACAATACTCCAGACATCACCCAGGAAACCTATGGCTACAGCTCTTGTTTTGTTTGTGTCTGCCACCATCCACCTGCGTCCTTACGCAACACTTTTAACTAAAATACTGCTGCTGACGTGGAGTTTATCAACTAATAAATACATATGCTCATTCATTAAACACATGCAGTTGTGCCTGAGTTTACAAGTTTTTATACAATGCTTAAAGTTACTTAATGCCCTTTTTAACAGCACTACATTGCAAAGTTAAATTCAGAAAAATACAGGTTTCCTGTGCAGTCGCGTGAATGGTACAAACCAATTAGAAACAGTGTTTCATCAAAATTGGAAAATGTAGTTTTCCAATGGAGCGGTCAATGAGCAGTGAGCACACAGGGGAATGGTGCTTAAACCGGTCGCTGCTGCTGACATTTACTATGATCTTTCCAGCCATACACATCATTAGCTGTTGTCCAAGAGGGAACAGAGGCCAAGGAAAACAAAATGGTTTGCCTCTGGGGAACGGTGTCCTGGAAATTCTTCCATTGTGCTTAACGAGTCCTCATATCAAGACTTATCTGCAACCAGGTCTCTAGAGGAGTATTCGTCCAATGGGCACAAAAGCCATTTCACATATAAGATGCAGGCGCTAAACTGCCTGTTGGGAGCCCAGGTACACGCTGTGTGGCCTTGGCCTAAAACAGTTTGGTTTATTGATGGAGAACTACAAACATAATAATGATTCAATGGACGTTGCAGTGACTTCAGTGCTACCCTATGACCTCGGGTGATATGTCAGCACCTAACAAAATATATATATATTTTGTTTTTAATGAAATTGACAATTGGGTGCTGACCGTATGACGTCACTCTCTCTGGAGTATGCTGTCCTGTAACAGTGGGCCTGAAAAGTCTCCAGAGACTCTTACCAGCTGGAGTGTGATTCTGCATCTTGCTGGCCCTGGTTAGAGCCATCATTCTGATACCTTTGTCGGGTACCTTCTCGCTGTGCAGGTCCAGGAGAGCATTGGTTCTATTAGACATTGAACTCCATCTTCGGCTCAGCAGCATGCGCATCTCCCACCTTTTGGAACAGTTTTATCCAATAAAGATGGGAGATGGTGGTGACCGTGGATGTCAGCTGCCACTTTAAAAAAAAAACCTTATTCCGGTTTCGTTTTATTTTTCCAACCAGAAAAATAATTTCAGATTAATGAACAACCTGAAGGCACCATAGTGGAAATCCCACTGTTTGCTGTATGAAACCAGTAATACAAAGAGCCCATTACCAGCCTCTGCCATGCATGTTACAGCAGCAAGCTGCAGCCAGGATTCCCTCTGCTGTTTAAAAACGCACATTTGCAAACCCTTTAGTTTTCCAGCCAAAGGTTTGAATCAAAGACATAGACCTCAGCCTCGGCTGCAGTTTGTTTCTTGTGTAGGCGCTGCATTGGCTGGAGAGGGCTGGGTCTCCTACAGTCATAATGGCGGCTTGAGATTGCACGGGCTGTCTTTTCACCAGAAACTGATATTAAACCGAAAACCAGTCTGGAGTGGTGGAGTTTAGGACGGCGGCTGGTGCGGTGCTGGACTGACTCGCTGACTCGCATATGGTTAGTGCAACCCAGGGGCATATTATCAAGGGCTCTATCGCCGCTTTAGCGGCACTTTTTGACGCTAAAGCGGCGATTTTTTTATCGCCCTATTAGCAAGCTGTCGCTACCAGGTGTTAGCGACAGCTTTTAGGCGATAGCGACTGGTTTGGGTGCCGCTTTGCATGTCAGCGATATTTATCGCTAATGACATGCAAAGGAGGCGTTCCCAACCTAACAGCGACTGAAAGCAGTCGCTAACATCGCTATCGCCTATTAGCAATGACCGCGAAGCAATAAAAATACGCGCGCTAACCGCGATTAGCGCTGGTTTTTTAGAACTGGTAAAAACATGACTTTACAATAATAGTCAATGGGAGGTGGATTGTAAGGTTAAGTCCCCAGCATTAGCGCGGGGATTCTATCGCTGGATTTCTCGCGTTATTGCTGGGTTTCGCCGCTATCGCTGGATAGTTCATCGCATTGGAGATAAACCTTGCTAATAGCATGTTATCTCCGCGGTAATATCCAGCGATAGCCGGCGATAGAAAAACGCGCGCTAAGCAAGCTTTGCGATAATTTTCGCAGGTTCTTGCTAATATGCCCCCCAGTTCTTAATATTTATAAGAGTTAAGCGCTAGGGCCCAAAGTTTTTTTTGTTTTTTTGCAGAAGTCCGCTGCGAGCGCTGTCGGGTATCGGGGTTGTGAATACCAAGGCTGTGTAGTCCTGCACGAGCCTTTCATCCACCACCTTACAATCCCTGCCCTTTTATTCCTCTTTGCAGATTCTTTCTCAACCCTGTCTATTCCCTTTGTTACTGTTTTCCTCTTCCTCCTCCTTCCTCCGTTCTCTGCCTTTGTCCCTTGCTTGGAGTCAGAGTCTAACAATAACAAGCATTGGCAAGGTCAATAGGTTTCGTCTTTGGAACCTGTTGGCTTTGCCAATGGTTTTAGACATGCGGCCGCATGGCTAAATAATATTTTTAAAGCTTTTGACGAGGCAAGTACAAAATGAGGCGGCTGCTTTTCTTTTTCTTTGTAGTTACTGATTCGAGTTGGATTCATAACCAAGGAAAAAAAATAAAGCGTAAGCGTTCCTTTTTGTTTTTTTAAAGCAGGTGGAGGAGAAGCAAAACGGGAGCCTGGGAGGGCGACAGAAGCAACACAGGTCAAGCAGATGGGGACTAAAGCAAAATAGGGGCACCGGAGGGAAACAACATGGGGTGGAGTGTGGGGGGATCAGACTGGTGAAGGACAGCAACATGGAGCTTGCGGCGAGAAAGCACATGAGCCAGAAGGCAGTGTGGGGAGAGTGGAGGAGAAACATGGGTGAGAGAGAGAGTAACTCGAAGTGTGGCGGAGGGAGAGACGTACACGAGGAACACAGCTGGAAACACAAGCACTCTCATGAAGTGCTTAAACAAAAAGAAATAAGTAGCACCTGCAAAAGTAAGCAGTGGAAGGACACTGTAATGCGTTCATTCTCAAGGGGCGGCGCAAACAGAAGAGGAAGGAACAACCACACAGCTGAGGAATACGAAGCAAGCAAATGAGAGTGACAGTGACTATCAAGACAACCAATGGAAAGCAACGGGAGGGCTCTAAGCCAACTGTAAACTAACATATGTCTCACAACAGATTGTGCATGCACTGTCGAGTAGGGGAGACCTAAAAAATAAGTGCCAGTCCCAATGGGCCTCACCTGCAACCACTGGCTCAAATTAAGCATTGTGCCAACTGGTAATAGCACAGATCCCAATAACTTGTGTTGCTGCAAGAGCATTCAAGTAACAGACGCAATAGTTAGGAGTTGCTAACTCAAGCATTTCTATCAACTAGAAGTGGCCCCTTGCAATCTGTGCGTATAGACTGAAGCAGCATTTCACTGCCACAACCAAAATGGTTAAAACATATGCAGGTTTACCTGCAATCTCGTCCACAGCACTGTCTAGGAGTCTGGGACAGGACTGGGTAGGTTTGCATATGCTTGATCTCATTCTATTAAAGCACACAGGCCAAAAGTGTTGATAATGTTTTCTCAATGGTAGTAAAACTTCTAGGCCTTGAGCTTCTTGGGTAGTGATCCACCAATATTTTCTGATTTCTAGGTGTGGGAAACAATTGTGCATTTTGCAGAAGCTGAGGCTTCTCATTCTGTCGTGTGGAGAGGGGAAGCGGATCAGGTAAATTTTTGCTTTTATTTAGAGTTTTTCATTTGTGCACTAAACATAGTACCTTGAACAGGGATCACTGCAGGTTCACAGTGAGCGAAGGAGGAGGGCTGTCAGGGTTGAATCCGTGTAATCCTGGGGACCAGAGATGGTGCGGACGCTGCCATAGAGTTTTGGAGCAGCCTGAGTTTCGTGAGAGGGGTTGGGTACTAATGAGATGAGACATCAGTCCTGGCATGGAAACAACTTCTCCAAGGTACATTTTACTTTCCATTCCCATTATACTTCTGACTGTACCAGCTCCCCCACCAATGATTTGTGCTCTTAATTTATTTGCTGGTGTGCAGATCCTAAGTGTTGCTTGCAAAGCCAAAGGATTTCTATGTAACCGCATACATTCCACTGAAGAAACACCACTTAAAACTTAACACGACTGCTCCCACTCCATAAAGTAACGACACTTGAGAGCTGGTATTTCCCAGACTGGAAATGAGATCATCCACGGGGAAAAAATGACTTTCTTAGAAATGCACTTCATAAACTGCCTTCATCTGAAAGTGCTATATTAAAAGTGATGAATTGCGAATGCGAAGCACAAAGCGCATTAATCAGTATTGAGCGTATGCAGAGCATGCAGCACGGGAGACACCACACGGAGACTTAATCCGTGGCACCCCCTGATTAATGAATTCTGGAGCCTCTTGAAAGCATCAGCAGTCTTTTTCATCGTGGTGCTCCCCACTACGCTTAATGTGCTAAGTCTAGGAGTGCTCAGGTCACGGTTCAAGTCGAGTACTCGGGTCTCCATTATACTTGAACGACAAATGAGGTGAATCTACAGATGCAAACAGGGATCTGCTCATGTCAGGGTGTCACAGGATCTTTGTTCTGGTTTATTAAATCCAGACAGTGACTCATGCTCCTGGCAGACATCAGACCTGCTTCGAACATTCACAGAACATTTTGATAAATGCACTATGTAGGGTATCAATTTTCAGCATACGAATCCTCATGAAATTCCTTTTTTCCTTTAGATGCCATTCTATACTATCATTCATTACCTTCCAAATGTCTCAACGCCTGCATTCACCCGTTCTCAGCCTCGCTATCTGCTAAGAAGCACAAATAGGCGCTAGGAGCTCGGCCAACGTGGCACGGGCAGGGATGGGACAACAACCAGAGTAGGTTGGTGTGTAGAGAGGAGGCCTGCAGTCTCTCTGCTTTTATGGCATTTGACACCAAATATCTGAGTTAGAAGCACAGCTATTTTCTAATCATAGGAGGTGCACCTCCCTTTCATATCACCCCATTATCGTCACAACCTGAGCTTAGCTGAGCTTAGAACTTCCTCCTCGGCAATGGAAGGTGCAAGTCAAAGAGAAGGGTATTTTGACAATCGTATAATTTTGTACCAAACACAGTCAGTCACTTCACTCCCCTCATCCCCAATGTGGTCAATACATCATCAAACCTTGGTCAGATAGGCCCAAAGACACAGTATTAACTTCCCAGACCCCAATCTTTGAATCCACCCTCCTAATTCTGAGGTGATCCTAGGCTAACACCAACGACACCCTCTCCAGTCCCAGAGCTCTGCCATAATGAAATCCCTCTAATTTGGACCAGGAACACTGATAGGCATTTTTCATGATTTGGTTGGGAGACACGGGTGCAGTGTTGAGAGGGCTGTTGGAATAGTTAGAGTGGGTACTTTACCGCAAAGAGAAAATATAGATAATATTAGGCGAGGGAGAGGGGGGGAGAGAGAGAGAGACAGAGTGTATGGCCCTCTTTGAAGGGTCACCCCAAACTTTTTGCCATCCTCCTCCTCTTTTTCCTGATCTTATTTTTGTTGGCTTTATTACTCTGGTCAATTTACCACTGCTGACCATTGCTAAAGTGCACGTGCTTCTCCTCTAAACATGGTATAATTGGTTTACACCTGTTTGGCAAACTTGATTTACTTCAAAGTCCCTTGTAAAGTGGTATACCATACACCCAGGACCTGTAATCTAAATGCTACTAGTGGGCCTGCAGCACTGATTGTGCCACCCACAGAAGTAACCTTTCATACCTGTCGTATGCCTGCGTTTGCAGTGCCTGTGTGTGCAGTTTACTGCCACTTAGGTGTAATAAAAGGGGCGTTTCAAGCTTGGCAAGTAGTTTTAAATGGCAAGTCTAAGTCTGCCCTAAGGTAGGCACTAGGTAGCCCTATGGGCAGGGTGCTGTGTAAATGAAAGGTATGACACATACTGGCATGTTTTGCATGTCTTAGTAGTGACAAACAGCCTATTTAATTTTTCACTGCTGTGAGATCTACTCCTCTCAGAGGCCAGCATTGGGAATTCCTTAATACACCTTTAAGCTGTAATTCCTGATCAGATAAGAGTAGCTTTTTCATGTTTCATATGTTTGGAATGTTAATGACAAATCCTCTTTACTGGTGAAGCTGAATTTAACATTACAGTTTTAGAAATGTCACTTTTAGAAAATGGACATTTCTCTGTGCTTAGAACTCTGTGTGCTTTGCAACCGGTCTCCAATACACGTCTGGGCTGGGTGACAGCTGCACTTTGTGCATTCCCTCTAGAAAGCCACAAACACAGGAAGGTGAGACTCATCTGCATTCTGAGCACTCATCTGCATTCAGATGGGCCAGGAGGAATGGGAGGGGCTGACACTTACACTTCAATAGGTAGTTTCCTGTCCACACACAAAGTACTGATTTACCCCCAAAGATAGCCTGGCAGACAGGTCTGGGTTAAAAGGGATCCTTGTGCACTACAGAGAGCTGCTTTGAAGTCACCCCCTACATCAAAGGCACTTTTGGGTAGAAGTACTGGGCCTCTGACCCCCTAAAATCAAACACTGCATGCGATTTGTAACCAGACAGGGCATGGGACTTGTAACCAGACACTGCTGGCTCTACATCTGCATATTGCCAGAAGGACTGCTGTGTTGCCAGGCGGGACTGCCACTTTACTAACTGCTTTGCTGTGTTGGCCTGCTGCCTACTGCTTTCTACGTGCTGTGCTGCAAGAGGGATTGCCACTCTGTGACCTGCCTTCTGTATTGACCTGCTGCCTGCTACCTCTTTGCTTTGCTAACTACTCGCATTCTAAAAGGGCTTGTTGGCTTACCCCCTGTTTACCAAGTCTTAGGGCCATAAAAGAATGTAAATTCCCCTGACCGGTAGACAAGGGTCCTACAATGGTCGAGCATTCCGCTCTGACCTGCATCTATCGACTACGAGGACTCAGCACTCCGTTTTGCCAACCAGCAGCTGAACTCTTGCCGATCAAATTCCCCACCCTTCAGCATGGCACCATCGTGACACATTGTCCTGGTGATGAGGGGCGTGTCCCGAAGTGCGAGGCTCATCAACTATCTCAGCACGCTGGAGCCGCATAGTGCTTCCTGCTTCAGCTGCCACTGGGGCTCCTGTATCTCAACACTGTTTAACGGTACTGTGTTTTGCCGACTCGCACTCACTCGCAGGCGGCTTCCCTGCATCGGAGCACAGCCTGAGTGGCCCACTGACCTCCTTCCAGTGACTTCGGGCTTTGGGGGCACTGTTTGCGCATGATACCGGGTGGTATTTTCCGTGGAGTGCCCTAATTCAGAAATCTTCGGTCTAGCGCGACGGCATACAAACAGTGAAATACGGGGGAGAGCCCCGAGCATTGTATTTTACTCTTATGACTCTGAATGTACATACCCAGAAAAAGTATACATTGCATTTTTATCATGTTGGTGTTGTTTTACTGATAATACAAAAAACGATTGTTATAAACCTGTGTGGAGTCTTTTTGTGGTATATTCATTGTGTGACTGTGTGTGTGTTGCAAAAATATTTTACACATTGCCTCTTTAGATAAGCCTGACTGCTCTGTGCCAAGCTACCAGAGGGTGAGCACAGGTTGTCTTTTAGTGTATACTAGCTTGCCCTGACTAGAGTAAGGATTCCTGCCTGGCTTGGGTGTATACCTCAGCCAACCAAGAATCCCATTTCTAACAGCGTGTATTTATTTAAATATAAGATAAAAGGAATCCTACTCTGTTGTTGCCAGAGTTGCTGTGAAGACGAGCAGAACGGTGATAAAAAGGACTCTAGCTTGGGGTAATGGCAAGAATCACCTTGAAGCTGTTCCTTCGTGTTGACGTCTTCTTGGAGCTTCAGCCATAGTAGTGCCCTCACAAAACTGATTTCACCAGCTTTGGTAGAACAAGTTCTGGCATTGCCTGTTGCAATCTCTACAGCGTCTGGTAATTCTGGTGCATGATGTCACAGGAGACACACCCCTAGTATTATTGCTTGATCCCTGCTTTGGGGAAGAGTTAGATGACAACAAGGAACGCACTACACACAAAAAACCCCTGCACACTACGTTGCTGAATGAAACCTGTCCATAATTGCTTATCAACCATACATGGAAAGCTCACTAGTCTCTCCTCAATATTGTAGCCAGTGAGATTTTGATTCTCAGATATTTTGAACTAGAGGTTGAAAGCTTCAACCAGTCTAACCTACTCGATTTTCAGGAAGTGTTTAAGTTCCATGTAGTCAGGACGCGTATGTATGGGCTGCAATACTCTGAACACAGATCCATGTGGTCACAGCCTATTCATTACCTTTGTAAGTGCCATGAATCCACCACAACACGAGCTGCCATTACGCTGGGACATTCTGCCACCATATTTATCAGAGCAATTTCGAAAATACGCACCATATATTTGTGTATGGTGCATATTGTGATGCTGGTATGAGCTCCTTAGCAGAAGGAGTCAATGCTAATCGTTGGCCATGAATAAAATTGTATTTAATTAATACCACATTACAAGTAGTACACTTACGGAGAAGGTGCATGCTTAACACAGTATTGATAATAGTAGTTCTAGAGTATTGCTCATGGGGTATATACCAATAAGTCTGAAAGTTGGTGGGAAAGTAGAGTGCCCTGGGTTCAGAAAGGTGCCCAATTTGCTGCCAAAAGCAGGGGTGATGAGAAGATGACAGATACAATTCCACCCAGGAGTTAATGGTTTCTGTGTCCAACAATATGTATATATACTGCTAGCGCACCATCATAAGTGGCAAAAATGTCTACACTTCAAATATGCCAAATACGTACAAGTGTTTAATGAACCCCATGCACAGAAGTGTCCAGTGGACTTGCCCGATACATACAACTGTTTAATGGACTGACACCAGGCGTGCAACGCCCATAGGGCTCAAAGGGCTTCAGCCCACCCCCCCCGTCGTGTGTCAGCCCGGGCTGAGACAGTTTCCCGGGCACACCAAGACAGGTCTTGAACTGCTGTAGGCTGGCTGGTCTGGCGTCCGTCTTATTGCAGCCGCACCCGAGTACTTCACAGGCCTTTAAAAGACCATTTATTTGTTAACGAGGCTTTGTTGTTTTTTCACCCCTTCTTAGAGCCCATGCATCTCCACTCTGCCAATTGCTGGAAGAATTACACCCCCCCCACCGAAATTTTTATTAGTCTCCCCCACCCCCCCGAAATTTGGCTCTAGTTGCGCCCTCTGACTGACACCAAGTACAAAAGTAGCTAATGGCCTCACCCAATGCACTGAACTGTTTAATGGTCTCATGCCATGAACGAATGTGTTTACTTGACACACTGAATGAGGAAAAGTGGTTAATGGACTCTAGCTGTGAAGAAAAGTGTTTGGTGGACTAAGACTATGCACTAATACGCCTTTGCATATCCATGAACAAAATAGTTGACTTGACTAAGTCCATCCAAAACAGTGTTTTACAAACGTTCTTTACGAATATGGTCTATATTTGATTATTCTACTATTTTTAGACATAGGAGGATGTGTGTACGGCATGCAATAGTCTAACACAGCGGTTATTCAACTTTTCATTCATTACTGGAATCCGTGTACCCCCACTAAATCAATATTGTGATCTAGGGAGCCCCCCACTGAGTCATTATTAGAGTCTGGGACCCTACTGGAATCTGGAGACCCCCGCCTAAGCAATGTTGATGATTTGAACTGCAAAACAATACACAAAAATACAGAAACAAACATTCATCAAATACACAAATGAAGAAATATTTTATTTAATTCACAAATATAAACAAAAAAATTAGTTTTAATAGGAAAGTTGGAGCTTTTCTAAAATCAATTGAGGCCATACATTGTCAACACCATTCTCTGTTTGATGCACTTTCATTACTCCCACAAATCAATCTGAGGATACCAACTTTATTTTTAGCCTTCAATTTCAAATTCATATTTACACAATATTTTAAAATTTGCAATTTTACATATTCCCTTTGTGGAGTGTCGGGTGGTGGCAGGACCTGCGACACGTGTTGAGGCCTTCAGCCAAGCCCTGAACAATCAGACACGCATAAACAGTATTGTGGTATGGGCCAAGATCTTGAGCGGTCATGCGCCCCTTTATTTAACCCCTTCGGGCGAGCCCGCCCTCTAGGGTGACTCCGGGTGCAGCAATGTGTAGTGATGGCCAGGTGGCTCCATCACTACATCCCTCCTCTTCTTTAGCTGCTTACTGTCCCTCTGCTCTGTGATTCCTCTCACGGCATGCAGCATACAAAGTCTCTGAGCCTTTTGGCTGGGTGCAGGGTTCGGCCGGAGACCATACGTCTGGCTCCAGGAGCTGGAACAGCCCTTGGCTGTTGGAGAGGAATGCCTTTCCTTGGTCTGAAAAAGATGAATTTTCGGTCGTGACCGCATCATCCATCCTCCCGGTCGGGGGCTGTCCCCCACCTGTCCCGGGGACAGGCGTGTATGTCGCGACCTCCTCTTCCTCTATGTCCTGATCTGCGTCTCTTCCCCACTCTGCCTGGGGTCCGTCCACCTTCTTGAACCAGGATATGTTCGGGTTATCATACGCCAACCTCTCTGGGTGGAGACCATCGTCCCTTGCACGCCAGTGACTTCCCACACTTCAGGTTCGTAGGACGTTTGAAACTTCCTCCCCGGGTGCCTGTACTTGACGACAACGTGGTCTCCCATGCACACCGAGGACGGTCTGGCTCTTCATGCTAGACTTGCCTTTTGATTGGTGGCTTTTCTCCTTGCTTGAGCGGTCTTGCTGTCCAGCTCGGTATGCTGATGCGCGGAGCGCATTGGAACATCACATGAGATGGAGCACAGCGGGTGGTGCTGTGTGGGGTCTGGCGGTAGGCGCTCAGAAATCGGTGTAGGCACTCCACCATGTCTTCCCCTCTTTCTACTCCGAACCGCAGTGCCCGATTAAGTGTCCGCATGAAGTGCTCCACTTCACTGTTGGCCTGGGGCCACTGCAGAGTTATCTTGCGGTGTCGGACAGCATGGGCCGCCAGGTAGTCTTGGAATTCCCACCCTTGGAAAGGGGGTCCGTTGTCGAACCTTATTTCATCGGTAAGGCCCATCATCGCAAAGGTCAGATCGAGGACGGCCTTGACTTGCGGGAATACAGTGGACGAGATGACCTCCACGATCGGGAATTTGGAGTGAGAGTCTACCAGGATGACGGTGCTGTGGTCATCGGGGAAGGATCCGAAGTCAATGCTGACCTTTGACCATGGCTCACGGCACAGTTCTTCTGTGAGGACGAGAGGAGATGCTTGGTCGCCTCCTGTGATCGCACAGGACTGACATCCCCTGATCAGTTCGTCAACCATGGCGTCCATTCCGGGGAATCACACTTTGCTGCAGAGACGGGCCTTCATCTTGGCTATCCCCTGGTGTCCAACGTGTGTAAGACTGACCACATGTTGCTGCAGTCTGCATGGAACTACGATGGCTTGACCTCGTAGGGGCCTTCGCGGAGTTCGCTGCGAGATCTCCACAGCTGTTGTCTTGTTGTTTGATCCTCCGCATTCAGCATGAGGGCGCCATCCAGGAAATGTTGCCACCTCCGGTGGGCCAGCGCTTCCTAAGTCTTTTCCAGGTTTTCATCTTGTGTTGTCACGCCATTTATCTCCTCCAGCATCAGTGCTTTGGGGCATGCCTCTTGAGTGATCATCCGAACGAGTTCCTCAGTGTACCTTCTTCATCAGCTAACGCCCGCGGTGACTCCGATATGATGGGGTGACACGACAGAAAGTCGGCTGGGTTGTTGGCCCCTGGGTGAAACACCCCCTCGAAGCGGTATGCCTGGAGTTGCATGGCCCATCTCTCGATCCTAGGGAGGGGCGCAAACAGTGGGATCAGCGGCTTGTGGTCAGTCACCACTCGGAAGTCATGTCCATAGAGATGTAAGTGCTGGCAGGCCCACTTGATGGCAAGGAACTCACTCTCAATTTGTGCGTACCATGTCTCTGTATCCGAGAGCGCTCTGCTGGCGTATGCCAATGGTGACCAGTCCTTGTTGGAGTTTTCTTGAAGAACAGAATCTAGCCCGACTGAGCTTGCATCGAAGACCACTTCAGTGCAGCATCCTGGGTGAAAATATGCCATCACGGTCTTGTCCATCAGCGCCTCTTTGACAGCCTGGAAGGATGTGTTGACCTCAGCGGTCCAGTTCCACAGTACCCCGATCTTCGTGAGAGGTCTCAGGGGTTCTGACAGGGAGGTTCAGTTCGGTAAGAAGCGGCCACAGTAGGTGGCCATCCCCAGAAAATTGCGAACCTCAGTCAGGGAGGTGGGCACTAGAGCTGAGAGGATAGCGAAGGCCTTCTTCAGGTCGACTTGCAGCCCTTCGGGGGAGAAGATTTAACCGAAGAAGTCGATTGACTCCTGGTAGAAGGATCACTATGCCTTGTTGAGGGTGAGGCCGCTGTCGGCAAGGCGTTGGAGCGTGTTCCTTAGGTGCATGTGATGTTCCTCCAGGGTCCCCGAGAAGATGAGAATGTCGTCGCTGAGATTTATGACCCCCTGAAGGCCGGACAGTGTCTCACAGATTGCGTTTTGGAAGACCTCAGCAGCTGACGACACACTGAAATTCAGCCACTTGTACCTCCTCAACCCCACGTGCGTGAAGAATGTGGTGATATACCTGCTCTCCGGGGCGAGTTCGAGCTGATGGTATCCGGCGTTTAAGTAGAGCTTGGACAACCATTTTGCTCCATTAAGGTCCGCCACAATGTCATCCAACGTGGGTGTCAGATGGCGCTCCCTCTTCACTGCCTGGTTTGGGGATGCGCATGTCGACACACAGCCTAATGACCCCTGGCTGCTTGGGTTTGGGGCGACGGTGAGGGGTGACACCCACGGGGTCGGACCGGTGACCTTTTCGATGACCCCCAGTTTTTCCAGCTTCTGCAACTCTTCCTTGACCTGGGGGCGCAGGTGCAACGGCACTCTTCGGTGTCTAAGTGCTGTCGGTCGGACAGAGGAGTCGATGTGCAGCTTGAACTGCTTTACCTTGAGTCGTCCGAGGCCCTATACCAGCGTTGGGAACTCACGCAGGATGGCATCCACGTGGGAGTCATGGACTTAATTGGCGAAGAAGACCAGTTCCAGGTCTTTGGCTGTGTGGCAGCTGAGGAGGGTGCCTTTTTTCCCCTCTGTCACATGGAACCTTGCTGGAATGCAGTGTCCCTCGCTGGCTACCTGTACCTCAAACACCCCTCGCAGGGGGAGCGGCTCGGTCTCACCGTATGTGTAGATCTTCGCCTTGGTGGGTCGAGAGAGAAGGGGGAGGTGAGAGACGTTCGTACTGTTCAAGGTCCTTGACATTGACGGACGCTCCGGTGTTGATGAGCGCCTCCACCGGGGAGCCTGCCACAAGGATCGAGCACATGGGAGGCGGTCGGCGGCGATGATCAGCACGGCTGACAAAGGATACGACAAATACCTCATCATCCTCCGCCTCCATGACGAAACTCGGACCTGGTGGGGTGACACCCTCTTGCCCCAGTGGGTCACTGAGAGATAGCTGTTTGATGGCAGCCGACACCCCGCGTGGCCCATTTACCTGGGCTCTGGACCTTCCGCCCCGGCAGACCTTTGCGAAGTGATTCAACTTGCCACATCGGGAGCATGTTTTGTCTTTCACGTAGCAGGGGAAGTTGGCGGGTGCTCGGTGCTACAGTTCCCGCAGGGTCCACTCGTGGGCATCCTCTGGCTAGCACGAGTTGCATTTGGGTGTCTCTGGATGGCATCCACCCTCTCTTCCTTGATGGGGACTGGTCGAGATGACCCGGACGTGGCCGGGTGTCTGTTTAGAGCCGCTTTCATCTCGTCAGCCCGTTTGTTCGATAGTTCGTGAGACCTCGCTAGTACAAGTATGTCATTGTGCACAGACCTGCTCCCCTAGATGAGCTGTGCTCGTATTTCCTCCCACTGATCATGGAACGTGCAGGTGCTTGCGAGCTTTCTTAAACGGGCGTAGAAGACGTCGACCGACTCCGTTTCAGCTTGCTTTGCTTGGCATAGCTTGAAATGTTCAAAATCAGGATTGATCCGAGGGTCAAAGTGTCGATTTAGGGCCGCCACTGCTGCGTCGTAGTCATCATTGGCCCCGGTGTTTGGAAGTGTTTCGAATAGATCATATAATTCCTCACCGCCGTAGCACATGAGCAGCGACCTCTTGACTGTCCCGTTTGTTTCTCTCGTGCCTGTGAAGTAGTGGTCCAGCCAACCAATCCACGATCTCCAGCGTGGGACTGAAGTCGCAAGGGTCAGCGAGCTCACTACGCGGTGGGAGGGGAGACACAGCTGCGTGGCCACGATGTTGAGGTGGTGGTGGTGGTAGGGCACCAGCTTGCGGTCCGGCAGCCCCGTCTTGGGCTGGTGTGCTCATGGTGCTGTGTGGTGCCTTCCTTCGCCGTGTGATGGAGCTGCACTCTTTTAGTGTTTCTGGTGTGGGCGACAGGCACCGACTGTGTCCTGACGAGCACCATGCGACTGGTGTGGGCGATGACTATGCCCTGCTGCCAGAGTCTGCTTTGTGGTCTCAGTATTTGTGTTGGGGAAAAGAGGTTTGTCACTCTGGGTATGTGGAGCTGCGTGATGTGCTTGTTATTGTCCCCCAGCGACTTGTACCTTTGTTTCATTATTATATATTTTTTTTCTTCCTCTTCTTTCTTTCTTTTCTCTCTACCCCTCGGATGGGGTCACTCCTCACTGGCGGCGTGTTGGAGGGCGGTCTACACGCGACTTCTAGAGCCTCTGCCCTAGCGCTGAACTGGGCGCTTTTTTCCTTTTGTTTTGTGAGGTGGAGAGGCAGGCCCGAGGCTCTGATGCCGCTGTGTGCGCGTGGCACCCCCCTCCTCTGACTGACCTCGTGCTGGGGAGAGAGCCGACACGTCGTCTGCTGGCGCTGGGCCATGGGAGCCTGGAACGGCGCCCACCTCGGAGGCACTTCGGCGATTAGCCCCGACGGGGGTCACCTGCCCGGATGCCACAGTGGAGGGAGGGGCGGCGGGGCACTGCGCCGGAGCGTGTTGAGCGGCCGCAGAGCGAGGTGTCCTGGAGACACTGGGCAGCCACATGGGCAGAGAGGCTCTCTAGAGCAGCCGGACTGGTCCGATGGCTGTTGTGAAGCGAGGCGCGGGCAAGTACCGCCTTGTCGCCAATGTGAAGTGTCGCAGTGTCGAAGTGGCAGGACCTGTGACACGTGTTGAGGCCTACAGCCAAGCCCTGAACATAAACACACGCATACACAGTATTGTGGTACGGGCCAAGACCTCGAGCGGTCATGCGCCCCTTTATTTATCCCCTTCGGGCGAGCCCGCCCTCTAGGGTGCAGCAGGGTGCAACAATGTATAGTGAGGGCCGGGTGGCTCCATCACTACACCCTTCTTTATTTATATACACTTTAATAATCTCTTAATATTACTTAATTTTCTAAACAGTCGCGGACCCCCTGAGTAGGCGTCGCAGACCCCCAGAGCTTCCAGAACCACAAGCTAAGAACCACTGGTCAAACAGAATCAATCGCACTTTTCATACTATTTTGCTACGGTAAGCAATAAGGTGTCTTCCAAATGTGTTTTTAAGATTGTTTGAGCGAGAGCTCCAGTGATTACGGTCCCCACAGGCGGGCTTGAAATGGCCGGGTTGATTGAGAACTATCTCGTGCATTCAGCTCCTCCCCCTACTACCGCATTCAGGCCTGCCCTGCCTGTATCCCCATTTCACTTCAGCTTGAAACACTGCGCATGCTGTCAGTGACGTAGCAGTGAGGATAATTGCATTCAAAAACGCAGTGTCGCCCCTTAGTACGGGCGGCAGAGAGGACGCATCATAATACAGTAGGTGTCAGGAGGGTGCACCGCACACAGCAGCTCTTTCTCAATCCGAATAAAAAATTCTCTAACCTTTTCCTTTAATGCTCTCAACCTGAAGCTCGACAGTAAGCATTAATAAAAACCGCTCATTCTTTCCCTGTTGGTTATTGGAAAGGCTGTGAGAGGCGATCGCTCTTGTAGAGCTGCACAGCGCACTCTGCATAAAAATGCCATGGCTCATCCCCCCCTCTCCTCGCCGCTCTGAAAGCGCATAATGCAGCACAGCTGGGGTAAGGTAAACTATAAAGCTTTGACATTTCTCATACTGCCATCTGTGTCTAATGGCAGCCCTCCCGATCCCTTGCTGCCCTTTCCGCACAAAAGAGCACAGAATAAACAAAAGCAGTACCTTACAAGAAAGAGCCTTCTATGGCTGGACTTTTGTTGATTTTTGTGAAATATTGTGTGTACACCGTGATTGATTAGGGGGTCCAAAACCCGAGCATTACTAATCTGGTTTTTAGATGTTGTCTTTGGGTCAAAGTGAAAACCTACCACTGGGCATACATGCCAACCTTATCAAACTGGGAAACGGGAGATTCTATTTTTTTTTTTTAAATCAGGAGAATGTATTTTCCCCATAAGCTTATATTGAAGCTAAGTTAATTTTAGGCTGGAGACATCTAAAAGACCAAGTTACTTACCTTTGGTAATGCTCTTTCTGGTAGAGACTATCTAGCCGCAGATTCCTCACCTTTGGAATGTTCTACAGGCATCAGAATGGATCCAGTAACTTTTCAGCAGTACCTCAGCGTGCCGTCAGATGGAACAGTGCGGCTCCGCACTGATGCCACTCTGCTCCTGAAATGACATGCGGAGCCTATATAGGTGCAACCCCTGCGAACTAAAGTCAGTTGCTTTGCAGGCTGTTTGTGCCCTGAGTCATAAAGCCCAAAGACCAAATTGGTTGTGACCAATGTGAAGATTCCCAGACTTGGAAATCTCATTAATGGAAAGAGTTCAATCACAGAACGGGAGGATGGCAAGGTCGGACAGAGTCTCTACCAGAAACAGTGTTACAGAAGGTAATTAACTTGTGTTTCTGATAGAGACTTAAAGCCGCAGACTCCTCACCTTCTGAATAAATACCAAAGCAAAACATATTTGGAGGTGGATCTGTGAATGGACTCAAACCAGAAAGTCCTGCAGGACCAAGTGGGCAAAATACCCCGTTCAGCGAACCCGACTGCCCAGACAATACAGCTTTGTTAACGTATGGAGACCGATGCCCACGAAGCTGTCTGGCATATGTCCGGACAGGGACTCCACATGCTAACACAGTGGTAGCAGCTCTGGACAGATAGATCAAGCACACAGTCCTTCCAAGGCTGCTTTTTGGGGCCAGTGCGTAGTAGATGTTAATGAAGAGCATAATTCACCGGGAGATCGATCTCTTCTCAATTGTCTTGTCTTTTTTCGCTCAAGAGAACCCCATAACAAGCGTTTGCAATGCAATAGGTCTCGCTTTTGTGAAAGTTAGAGCTATTGGTGCTGTAAATGACAAAGTTTTTTAGTTATGTTTTTGGTTTCTAAGCATTTTACCTTGCTGTTCCGTAACATGAAGCACTGGCAAAGCCAGAAAGAAACAATGCACTTTGTGCTTGTAGTTTCAGTAAAACAACTCCAGTGACAGAACAACAAGCCGGACGGCTGTCTAGATTATTAAAATGCTGTGTTGCAGCATTCACATGAGTTTCTGAAGTTAATCTTATCATGCATGTTATAAAATGACAAATAAAGTTAAAAATAAAAAGCAAACAAAATGTCCGAGTGGTATTCTGATTAAAATTAGCAAATAACGTGCCTGATTCGGCTCGAAAGCACTGATTCCTGCATGTTATTCCGTATCCCAGCTGCAAAACTCAGGATGGCATGAGCAGGGGAATAAATACCGCACGGTAATAGCGCACTGAAGGGAAGATTTACCATTTCTTCACCTAGCGCAGTAGCTAGAAATTACCTAAAATAAACCTCAGCTCTACGGAGTGACGAAATTTGGACATACATATTTAAATGTTTCTTTTTGTCTTCTATCTCGTTCTACCTTCACTTAATCATTTCTCTGTATTCGTCCCAACTGTAAAGGAGCACTTCTCCAAATTATATTTTCTATTCATATTCCGAACAATGTAATAAAATTAAAATTAAAAAAACTAACAAGTAGGAGCATTGGTGGATGTAAATGATCCATTACAGTTGCAGGGCAAGATTACTCGGGGTGGGGTGAGGGACAACCCCTGCGCTTCCCCATCAACCACAACAAGGGTGTTACGTCACTCATGTCATCAACCTATACCAAACACATCTGACTGATGTGATGGCCTTCTATTCTAGTTCTATATATGAGGGCCTACATTGCATGACCTTGCAGTCTACTGCACTCGTCGTGATCTAGGAAACCATTTAATTTGCTTTATAAATTCACGTAAACAGGACAATGATACATGAAACTGAAACACTTTACTTTTGTACACTTCCCTTACACAAAATGCTCTTTAGCTCAACAGTTTATTGAATTAAGTGCGTGCGGGGCCTCCCACAGCATCATGAGCTCTCGAAGTGTCGAAACAAACCAATAAGACAAAGAAACTAATGACACTGACAACTGGAAAATGACTACTTGATCTATACATTTATCGATATGAAGCAGCACATGGCAAACGATCTCTCTCACGCCCGTTGTTGATCTCACCAAATGCTTTTACAAGAAGAAAGAAAAAAAAGTTTACTGTTGAGTTTACAAAAAGGTATTCAAAAATACAATCTGCTATTGCCTGCAATAAATCCGGCTGTAAAAAGGCAAATAAAAAAGGTGGAATATTCAAATGCTGAATTATCCTTCTCCTATATAGCGTTGTTGTCCCACCCCTTAAGAGAATATAACACGCTCTGGCAAAGCCAATAAGCCTCACTTGCGAGAGAGTGATTGGCTTTATCAATGTTTTTAGTCATCTTGTACAGCAAGCAGCACGGCACAATGATGTAACCGGAGTGACTGGCCAATGGGCTAAGTCATAGTGGCTGTTTTCCTCTTGCATGACTATCTCCGCATGGATTCAGATGGTGAGAAAACAGGGTAGGCCACCTGGCACTCTCAGTTTAAGTGTAGAATATTCCACCAGCATGAGGTGGGGGTGCCCATTAGCACAGAGATAAAAGCAGGTGTTGGTATCTTTTTCCATTCAAGTGCTTTACACTTTGTGTCCTTGGGCAAATCCGTACAACATAGCTGCACGGGGTGGGGCATAAAACAGCTCTATTAATTTTTCTCGCCACCCTGCGCTTGATGATGCCAAGCAAATCCCTTCAATGTGTGTGTTGCACTTGAATTCATTAGTTTAAAAAAACTAACGCATTTGACCAATCAGATACAAGTCCTAAGGCATGAATAAGTTATCAAATACAAAGCAAGAATTCCCAGGTACATGTACAACACAAATAACCTGAAGACGACGGTCCTTTGAAAAAAGTTGCAAGACACAATGGGCCTCATTACAACAGCCGTGGTGAGGCAGCGATGGACTCAACCGGTGTATTGTTTATAACAAATAGATACGAGATGTACTCCTACCTAGCAGCTGTGAATCAGGGAGCCCCTCTCCTGCCTCACTTCTGATAATGAAAGTAATACTACGCTGTCAACTGAGGCACCCCCTGCTTGAAACAAGCATTGGCAATGTGCTGCACTCACAAAACCATGCAACTCACTCTGAATTCACAAGAGCACTCCTCTCACCCAGCATTTATACAAAGTGTTCGCTCTGCAATCACCCAGGCACACCACTCACCCTGCACTGACAGACCTCTTATGCCGCACTCCTACATCTCTCACCCACCACAGGCATTTTATACAGCACACTATACAATCACCCTGCCCTCACCCACCTGGACACTCACCCTGCACTAACATTGCTAACCCTGCACGCTAGAGACCGCTCACCCTGAACTCAGACACTGCTTACAGACTTTTCTCCCAGCACTGACACGCCTAACACCCTGCACAATTCATCTTTAGCCCTGAACTCATAGTCCACAATACACTTCTCACTCTGAACTCACACACCACTCATGCTGACAGTTTACCTTGCTGGCAGACGTCTTTCACCTGTGCACACGTCTCTCACCGGCGTGCACACATCTCTGACCGGCGCACACACCTCTCACACTGCATACTCAGCACTCATCCTGCACAAACAAACTCACCTTGCACTCCTAGACTAGTCACACATCACTCTACTGCACAGACAACCACTTACTTTACACACAGACTGCTAATCATGCACCTAAATTCAGCTTATCCTACACACACAGCTTAGCTTGTACAATCTTACACCACTAACTCTACATACACAGCTCACCCCGCTTACTCATCCACCTCAAACCCTGCACACTCATCCTCCTGTCACTCTGCAAACACCTCCACTCGCCTCGCAGCCAGCTCCAATCAATGCTAACCTAGACACTGCTTATCCTGCATTCACCCACCTCTCACCTTGGACAAACCCACACACCTCTCATGCTGATTGATCACCCTGCACTCACCTCACTCCCCTTGCACATTCACCACTCATTCGTACACCCACACCACACACCCAGCCAAAGGGAGGGTTCGGGCGAAGGAGGTGTGGCCTACCTTCAGGTTCAAGGGCGCAACAGTGCTCTACTTCAGAGGAAAGACCTGGCGGTAGAGTTGGGACGACCTACTAGCTACAACGTCAGATCAAGGGTGGTCCGTAAATGAGAAGGCGGGATCTGCTGTGCAGTGACCAGTGGAGAGAGAGCATGAGAAAAGACGGACAGAAAAGAAGGAAGCTTTCTGTACTGGCAGAGTTTCCGCATCTCTCGTACGCGTCTTCTCTTTAGTGATAAGATCCCTGTGGCCTTTATGCTTGTCGTCTGTTTAGTCATTACCAAGCACTCGTACACGAAGGGAGTGGGAGAGAAGGGGAAAATGAGCCCCTAGGTAGATCGCCGGATGTT
Source organism: Calotriton arnoldi (assembly GCA_963921515.1). NCBI lineage: Eukaryota > Metazoa > Chordata > Amphibia > Caudata > Salamandridae > Calotriton > Calotriton arnoldi. Next base: position 2,129,373 of record CAWUFW010001347.1, on the reverse strand, counting down.
GCCTAACGGCTAGAGCGTTCGAGTCTCGGCAGGGACGCTAGAGACGCAGCGCACGCCGCGAGCCGTACACATGCACATCGCCTGTCCGGGCGCGTGCACATCTCCTGTCCCCCTTCGGAAGCAAAACCCACGACAATAGATCTCGCCAAGGCGAGCAACGCATGCGCTGCATCGCTAGGCGAGACCTAAAAAGCTGATCTTCTACCTGGTGTGCCTTGGTACGATCAATATGAAAGCCAAGAGCTCTTTTGGGATTCAAGTGATGAAGCCTCTCCTCCTCCCTAGAAGGGTGAGCAGGAGCACAGAACGGTGGCAGAGTGAAAGTTTGACCAACGTGGAACGGCGTCACAACTTTTGGTAGAAATAATGCTTGTGTCCACAGAACCAGTTTATCTGAGAAGAAGATACTGTATGATGGATTGACACAAAGAGCCTAAAGCTCACGCACCTGCCGTGCCAAAGTGATGGCGATGACGAAAACTGTCTTAATAGTAAAGAGCCGTAAGGGACAGATGTGAAGCAGACCAAATGAGTGCACATCAAATAAGTGAGGACCAGCTTAAAGTCCCATTGGGGCATTTAAAGGGAGAAGGGGGAAGCGTGTTGTTGCTCTTTCAAAAACTCACATTACAACTGGTCACTTAAACAAGGAGGTCTGGCAACTGTAAGAAGGCCAAAAGCAACAAAAGATATCTCTTAACCGTGCCCAAAGCAAAGTCTTGCTGGGCAAGAGACAAAACAAACAGATTACTTGGCCTGGAGGGGTTCAATCTGTGGGACTCCCCATTTGTGGAAGAGGCCTTGCACCACGTCTGGGTGTAATTTCCTCTTGTGATCCACTAGGCACAGAGAGCTGAGATCGTCCAGCCTAGTGTTCAAAGTGCCAGCCCGGTGGTTTGCACCAAGACAATTCCCTGGCGGCACAGCACCTCCTAGTACAGGGACAGAGACCCCAATCCCACCCCACCCTGCTTGTTGCAACACCACATGGCGGTGGTGTTGTCCATGACAATCTGAAACAGCTACCCCTTGATGGACGGAAGGATGGCTTTCAGTGCCAATCGGATGGCCCTCAGCTCCAGAAGGTTGATGTGGAGCCGGGACTCCGCCAGAGACCAGAAGCCTCTGGTCTACACCTCTCCCAGAAGGTCACCCAAACCCAGAAGCAATGCATCAGTCACGCTGTCAGTTCTGGGTCGGGTACAGAGAGGGGTCTGTCGCTGACCGCCACTGGATATCTTTCGCAGTCTCCTCCGAAATCTGAATGTGGTCGGAGAGGTCCCCTTGATGTTGGGTCCTCTGGGATTTTGAATCCCATTGCAGTGCCGGCACATGCCACATGGCATGCGCAACCAGCAGGATGCAGGAGGCATCATTGAAATCCAGGACCAAGGCTGAAAGATCAGGATCATAGCCTGAATGTCCTGAACTCTCTTTATCGGGGGGAAAGGCATGAAACCAAACTGTGTCCAAAATGTCTCCGATTAAAGGGAGCATTTGAGATGGTGTCAGGTGGGACTTTGGCATGTTGACAGTGAACCCCAAGGATGACAGGAGGTTCGCCGTTGTGTAGAGGCAGTTGATGACAACCAGGGGCAAGCCCACCTTCAACAGCCAGTTGTCGAGGTAGGGGTAACCTGTTACCCCTGACCTCCGAATGTATGCTACTACCACCACCATCACTTCTTTGAACATCCGAGGTATACTGGAGAGACCAAAGGAGAGCACTACAAATTGAAAATGCTCCTGTCCAACTACCAACTGCAGGTAGCACCGGTGGGTCGGCAGGACAGGTATATGGAAATAGGCATCCTGCAGGTCCAACAACACAATTCAGTCTCCAAGGTCGAGGGCAGATGAGACCTAGACTAGGGCGAGCATTTTGAATTTCTACTCCCGGAGGAAAGCATTGAGAGGGTGCGGATATAAAATAGGCTGCAGGCCTCTATCTTTCTTGGGAGCCAGAAAGTAATGGGAATAACAACCATGTCCTACTTTTGGCACTGGCACCCTCTCTACAGCCCCTTTGACCACAAAATGAAGAGATGGGCCTCTGTTAGTCACTGGGGAGGGGGCGGGGGGACAGTGGAAGGTGTGGTGGGGAAGAGAGGAAGAGTACGGTGTATTCCATGAGACCAATTTTTAGAACCCGTCTGTCCGATGTTATTGCCTGCCAACCTGGGAAGAATCTGTGGATTCTGCCTCCAACTGTGTGGCTGTGCTCCTGTAAGGGCACGCTAAAGAGATTTGGCAGGTGGGGCTACAGCAGCAAACGTAGACTAAGCAGCCTGATGACCTTGGTGACGGGGACGGTGGGCACCACGACCTCGACCGCGAAACTGCTGGAATCCTTGTTGAGGCTGGCGGTATGGAGCACCTCTACAAAATCCGCAAAAGGAGCTGTAGAACTGTTGCGGTTGGTGAGGTGGGCCCTTGGGCCCTGCTCTCTTTAAAGCACTGTAGAGCAGAATCAGTCTTGTCACCAAAATATTCCTGTCAAAGGGCATGTCCATCAGGGAGGAATGGACATCACCTGAGAACCCAGTCGAGTATGGTGGCAAATGGCAACACTGGTGCAGATGGCCCGCCTGACGGAATCAATGGTGTCCAAACCACAACGAATTGTGAACTTGGCCACATCATGACAGTCTTGAATCGCCTGAGCGAAAGCAGGTCGGAGATCTTTGGGCTCATGAAGGAGGACTTGTGCCACTGAGTCCCAAAGGACGTGCGCCGAGGTACTACTGAAAAGTTTCAGGATCTAGTCTGACCCCTGGGGGAATATTCAAAGGGTGAAGAATCTCTGGCTAGAAGTCTCTATCAGAATAAAGCCATTTTTGACTTCCAAAATCGGTAGTCTCCTGCATGAATTAGGTCTATTGGCATGTATGCACTGAGCCCCTCATTATGAGGTGGCGGGTAACAAGAGGTAGAGAGACCGGATCTGGAGTTATGGATGCCAGCCGGGTTTGGGATCCAGAATGGGGACTACCACGCAGGTCTTGGAATTACCTGGAGTATTTCAGTAGCGATTTTCTAATTCTGCGTTTTTTCCAATGCACATTTACCACCTGCGTTAAGCAGGTAGAAAATGTGCACAAAGGCACATTTTATGTTTCCAGGTTTACTCCTGCACCTGGGAAATCTCTGATTGAAGCATGGTGATCTCTTCGGCAGAGATACTCCACACAGCTCGAAATGGGGCCTTAAGGTGAAATCTGTGACCAGGTCTGGATACATTTTGTGCAGAAGCGAAATCCTCTACATGAGACATCATCTGCCCGCTGAGGTCTGTAAAATACATAGGTCTGTGAAAACCTGACCCACCTTCAGACTTTAAGGAATTAATCATCTACTGTTCAGCTATCAACTGGTTTATCTTTGTGTGTAGGTCTCGGGAGGGTGAATTTGGTAGAGACTTCAGGGAGTCACAGTGAGAAGAATCATGTCTTGCCATCCCACAGCATTTGTTCCCTCTGTAACTCTCCTCAGTCAATAAATTAGCATCAGAGATGCAAGCTAGCCATACAGTGGAGCGACGGTGAACACAGGTCTGCCAAGTAGACACATGTTGATTTCCCCAGGTGCTCATTCTTATGGGTGCACTGAAATAGGTGCTCCCCAAGGTCCTGAAGGCCACGCCCTGACACTCTCCTAAAACACGACTGCCTGTCCTTGGTTTCCAGAGCCCTAGGCCTGAAGAGTTGCCAACATGGTTAATCCGTATTCGGACCAATGGCTCAGGCCAGACAAACCCTGTGCCATAAATGGCCTTTTGATTCAGGGAAGGCATATGAACATAACAATGCCTGTTTACATCCAGGAGTTCCATGGCAACAGGTTGCTGCAGTAAACCAGTGAGGGCTAGAAGGGGATGTTTTAAGAAAGTACAGGGCCTCAAGAAAAAAAAGAGAATGTCGATCCTGTGGCTTATAAATAGATGACAAATGCTACAATAGTGAAAGTGCAAGATGCCACCATTGTAGAGCATAACCCCACCCCCGAACCATGACGGTCAGGAGGGATGGTCAGAGGAGGCATTATTTCCCAGGCCGAGGACTTTAGCAAGGCCCTGCACACCTGCTGCTGCAAAAAAAAATCTATTTATAGATTTTTAGGGAAGGCTGCACTCTTTATTCATGGCATCTACAATAGCTTCAACAACTAGATGATGGTAAATAATGGCACGTGCTCCCAACATGGCGTTTTTGTCTCCAGCCCAGCAAAAACAAGAGCCTGCCCCAGCCAAGCACAGTTGCATGACCATTGTTCATACTCACCCAATGCGAGGTCTGAAGCTGCAATTAGTAGGTTTGTCTCCAGATCTATGCGGTGCCTAAAGGCACAGGAGCAAGCCCATCCAAAAAGAGAATGGCACTGGGGGAAGTATGCATTGAGATTCAAGCCACAGTCAGCCAGGAAAGAAGATACTGAACTGGATAGTGATGGAGATTCTGAGCACAGAGGGAGAGGGCCAAAGGATTTCGAACCTGAAAGCTATGTCATTCTGTGATCTCCGCACCAACTTTCTCTCTTCCACTTCCACGTATGAACTCCGCTGCTGTTTACGCGTCTGTAGTGGACATCTCTTCGGACCTCTGGCTCTACATTCAGTTTTAGGACACTTCAAATACATACACAAAAGAGACACAGTTGAGTGTGTGATCTTCTGGACTTTGCTATTCGCAAGGCAAAGTTGGGTTGTAATCAGAAGTCTTTCGTATTTTGGGATTTTCCTATTGTTAGAAGCTACCCCTGGAACTCAGATCAGGGTCCATATCAAGAGGATATTACATTTGGTTAGAATTGGATGATATTATTAATTTCAATTCATTTTGATGTTTCAGAAATGTAGGTGTTTATTTTTCTGTTTATCAGCTGCAAACATTCTCAAACTGATTACACGGTTTAAACCATGTTCCTGAAATAGACAAGGTAGCTTTAGAAAGGGCTGTGCTGACATTGTTACAGTGGCGGCTCCTCCGCTAAGGCAGAGGAGAGTCATTTTACTGCTTTGCAGAAGTGAGAGAAAGGAAAAATAAAATGATAATAACTTGGTGTTATTATCATTTTATTTGTTCCTGCTGCGGCTGCATGGGGGCGGGGTGGGGCGGGCTGCTCTGCTCACAGAGGGCAGGAGAGGAGTGGTGGGCACACTGAAGTGTGCATGGCGCTTTGGCCAGCCGTCTCGTGCCGGCCAAACTTTAATGCGCACTGAGCATGTTCTCCACCCTGGCTGCATTACAGCCTGGGTGGAGAACACGCCCAGGCCCGCAGTCCCCGTCTGAGCGCCGAACTACGTCGCTCAGACCAATCACAACATGTTGCGATTGGCTCAGGGGAGCCTGGCTGCTTCCTGTTCGGCCGCCGCCGGGGAGAGACGATGTGGGAGAGAGTGGCGAGGAGGTAAGTGTCTTTTTCTTTTTTTGCCCTCCCCTGGCCCCCTGCCACCCCAGATGCGTGCCAACCACCACTGCATTGTTAATAACTGGTTCAATGTATGCTAAACTTTGCCACCTCCAAACACCCCGACATTGGCAGGAGAATAACTTCGCACACCCCGTCCTATTACCATATTATGCCGTTTTAATATGAATGTGGTTGACAAGCCACCAATATGTTTTTGATCAACTTTGAATGACGAGTATCTGGAGCAGTGATCAGCTCCTTTATTGGTACATCTATAGGCTGGATTCACAGAGTGCTAGCGTTTCCATTTAATTGAGATCTGGTATCTGTCATTCTTTATAATAATAAGAAGTGTTTTCATTATCTTTAAGCATTCTGCTGAGGTTTGGTGGAATTTCCATTCTGTCATTTCCCAGCTCTCAAAAACACACGTCGAGCTGTTTTCTTAACAAGTAGAATTGAAAAGTTATGTTTTTCATAAAAATATTTGCATGCGCAATCTTTTGTACTCACTGCTTATCTGGAAATAGGCTCCTCCTATTAGTTGTAATGAAGAAATATCGTCGTGGAAAAGAGCAATCGGGCTACTGGCCTTCACTGCAGATGTGCGAGTGCTGTGATGAACAGGCGTCATGATGTAGTAATTCCCCACCCTCTGGACCAGTTTGCATTAATATCCAAGAATGTAGTCAGCTTGAGTTGATGCACAAGTTACTAACTTGTGTAACGATATATCTGTAAGAGACAGTAGTTAGTGACAGATTCCTTACCTTAGAATATCCCCAGGCGTCAGGCTGGATCCGGAAAAGTTTTTGCGTAGCAGTACCCTTGCGCGTCGGTAGGCGGCGTCGTGCGGCTCCGCGTCCGTCGTAGGCGTCGTGATCGCCGGGATGACGTCGCGGGCAGTACTTAGACGCCGCCCCTGCGCGCTGACGTCAGTTCTGTACACGACTTTCCGCGCCAGGAACGCAGAGCCATGCAAGAAGCTGACATAGGTGTCTGAAAAATACTAGGGCCCTGAAAGGGATGTCCTTAACCCTAGAAATCAGTTCGCAGAACGGGGAGGATGGGTGGGGCGGTAGGAATCTGTCACTAACTACTGTCTCTTACAGATATATCGTTACACAAGTTAGTAACTTGTGCATCTGAAAGAGACACGTTAGTGACAGATTCCTTACCTTAGAATAGATACCCCAGCAATACCAACCCCGGTGGTGGGTCTGCGAACAAAGATCAGACAAGGAAGTCCTGGAGGACAGAACGGCCAAAGAAGCCGTCCCTCCGGACCTGACTGTCAAGGCAGTAATGCTTTGTAAACGTGTGCAGCGAGGCCCACGTAGCTGCCTGACAAATAACCGGCAGCGGAACACCGCGGCCCAAAGCCGTGGTAGCAGCCGTTGCCCTGGTGGAATGGGCCCGCAGCCCAACAGGAGGCTCCTTCTTAGCCAAAGAATAGCAGGTCTTGATGCACAAGGTAACCCAGCGGGAGATGGTCCTCTTGTGCACCGCCCGACCTTTTTGGCGCCCACGTAGCCAACAAAGAGCTGGTCATCCACCCGGAAGTGTTTTGTGCGGTCAATATAGAAGGAGAGCGCACGTTTTGGGTCCAGACGGTGGAGCCTCTCTTCCTCTCTGGAAGGATGCGGAGGCGGAAAGAAGGTGGGCAAAGTGATGGTCTGCCCAATATGGAAAGCAGTAACCACCTTTGGCAAGAAGGACGGACGCGTCCGAAGAACAACCTTGTCCGGATGAACAGACAGAAAGGGAGGTTTGCAAGATAGAGCCTGGAGCTCACTCACCCGCCGAGCGGAGGTGATGGCCACCAGAAAGGCTGTCTTCAGAGTCAGAAGACGAAGAGGACAGTTATGTAGAGGCTCAAAGGGAGCGCACATTAAAAAGGTAAGAACCAAGTTCAAGTCCCACTGAGGCATCACAAACGGAACAGGAGGGAAGAGGTGAGTAATGCCTTTTAAGAACCTGTTAACAACAGGGGACTTGAAAAGGGAGGGCTGATCAGGAAGCCTGAGGAAGGCCGAGATAGCACAAAGATAACCCTTGATGGTACCCAGGGCAGAACCCTGTTGGGCCAGAGAAAGAAGGAACAGAAGGACCTCAGAAAGAGGGGCAGAGAGGGGATTTACAGCCTTTGCTGTGCACCATGCCACAAATTTGTTCCACCTGCAGGCGTATACCACCTTAGTGGAGGGACGCCTGGCTGCCAGAATCACATCACAAACTTCGGGAGGCAAGTCGAAAGGAATCAACTGCCGCCGCTCAATCTCCACGCAAGCAGGTGTAGACTGGACAGGTTCGGGTGGAGGACCGTCCCCTGCTGCTGCGACAGAAGATCCTCCCGAAGAGGCAGACGGATCGGGGGATCTACGCTCATATTGAGTAGCTCGGGATACCAAACTCTTCGAGCCCAGTCCGGAGCCACAAGAATGACTTGGGCCCGGTCGTGCCGAATCTTCTTCAACACTCTGGGTAGAAGTGGTATAGGCGGAAAGGCGTACAATGAGACCGCAACTCCACTCGTGACGAAAAGCGTCGCCGAGCGAGTGCCGCCTTGGAAATTCCAACGCGCAGAACTGATGACATTGCGCGTTCTCTTCGGTGGCGAATAGATCTAACCAAGGCTCTCCCCATTGTAGAAAGAGTCCTTGCGCCACTTCCGAGTGAAGACGCCATTCGTGATCCATCATGCACCTGCGGCTGAGGTTCGTCCGCCCTGGCGTTCAGGGAACCTGCCAGGTGTTGAACCATCAGGAACATGCCCTGATGTTCCAGCCATGTCCAGAGGCGCAGAGCCTCCTGACAAAGGGTCCAAGACCCCACCCCGCCCTGTTTGTTGCAGTACTACATGGCGGTGGTGTTGTCTGTGAACACCTGCACTACCTTCCCTTTGACAGAGGGAAGGAATGCCTTGAGTGCAAGTCGGATCGCCCGGAGCTCCAGAATGTTGATATGGAGCCGGGACTCCGCCGGAGACCAGAGGCCTCTGATCTCCGCCTCTCCCATGTGACCGCCCCATCCCAGAAGGGACGCGTCCGTCACAACTGTGTGCTCTGGCTGGGAAAGGGAGAGGGATCTGCCCATGACCCATTGCCGGTTCGAGAGCCACCACTGCAACTGTCTTGCAGTCCCCTCCGAGATCTGGACGTGATCGGACAGGTTGCCCTGGTGCTGCGCCCACTGGAACTTCAGGTCCCACTGCAGAGCCCGCATATGCCATCTGGCATGATTGACCAGCAGGATGCAGGAGGCCATGAGGCCCAGCAGCCTCAGGGTCATCCGTACCGAAACCCAGGATAAAGGCTGAAAGATCGGAATCATAGCCTGAATATCCCGGACTCGCCGTTCGGGAGGATAGGCCCGAAACTGCGTCGTGTCCAGAACCGCTCCGATGAAAAGGAGCTGTGGAGAAGGAATCAGATGCGACTTCGGCACATTGATGGAGAACCCCAGCGAGTGCAGGAGTTCGGCCGTAGTCTGGAGGTGGGAGACGACTGCCTGGGACGAGCCCGCCTTTAGCAGCCAGTCGTCGAGGTAGGGGAAGACTGAAACCCCTGCCCGGCGCAGATGAACTGCGACCACCGCCATCACTTTCGTGAACACCCGAGGGGCACTGGCAAGGCCAAAGGGGAGCACGGTGAACTGAAAATGCTCGGGGCCTACCGTGAACCGAAGGTAACGCCGGTGGGCCGTCAGGACGGGGATGTGGAAATATGCGTCCTGCAAGTCCAACGCTACCAACCAGTCTCCAGGGTCGAGGGCAGTCAAGACCTGAGCTAGGGTGAGCATCTTGAACTTCTCCTTCCGGAGGAAGCGATTGACGTTCCGGAGGTCCAAGATAGGACGCATGTCCTCCTTGTCCTTTTGGGCACCAGAAAGTAGTGGGAGTAGCAACCACGCCCTACTTCTGGGGTCGGAACATGCTCGATGGCCCTCTTGGTCAAGAGGGCCGTGACTTCCTTCTGTAGAAGCACCAAGTGATCCCCTGACATGCGGTGGAATTGAGGTGGCATGGCTGGGGGGTGGTCTCGAAGGGGAGGGAGTAGCCCCTTCGGACAATGTCCAAGACCCACCTGTCCGAGGTGATGGTGCGCCAGTGGGGAAGGTGATGGCGGACCCTGCCCCCTACTGGCGTGCCGTGCACCTGAAAGGAGGGACTAGGAGGGCTTGGAGGCCGCGGACGGGTTGGAGGTGGTGGCCTGACCCGCACGCTGGCTGCCCGATCCGCCACGGCGGAATCCACGTCCTCGGCCACGCGAAGACGCCTGCTGCGCGGGTTGGTGGCTGGGCTGCTGACGTGAAGGGGTGCCCCTACCGTGGCCACGATAGGGGCGAAAAGCAGAAGTCAGCGGAGGGCGTGTAGCAGAAAGGCCCAGGGACTTGGCAGTAGCCCGTGAGTCCTTAAAGCGCTCCAACGCATGGTCTGCTTTGGACCCAAAAAGACCGACTCCATCAAAGGGCATGTCCATGAGAGTATTCTGGACATCCCCTGAAAAACCAGTGGTTCTCAGCCAGGCGTGGCGTCGGAGCGCCACCGTCGTTGCAATAGACCTGCCCAGCGAGTCGGCGGTGTCAAGGCCACAACGTATAGTGTATTTAGCCGCATCCCTTCCTTCCGCAATGGCGCGGGAAAGCAGTGTCTGGACCTCCTCAGGACACTGGGGCAAAACATCCGCCACCGAATCCCACAGGGAGTGGGTATATCGGCCCAAAAGACAAGCGGTGTTAACGGACCGCAAGCCAGCACTGGAGGAAGAAAAACCTTTCTTCCCAAACTGATCCAGGCGTTTGGATTCCCTATCCGGAGGGGCGGTAGGGAAGGCGGTTTGGGAAGCGGAGGCTTGGACAACCAAGCTCTCAGGAGTGGGGTGGACAGAGAGAAACACGGGGTCGCCCGGAGCTGGGCGATGGCGTCGTGACACGTTCCGATCCACAGGAGCCCCTGTGTTGGGCTTGGACCAGGCGCCCAAGAGAACGTCAGTGAGGGCGTCGTTAAACGGCAGCACAGTCTCCGCAGAGGAGGCTGCCGGCTGAAGCACCTCTGTCAAGATGTTAGGCTTGACCGTCAAAGTAGGGAGTTGGAGACGTAAGGCCCCAGCTGCCCTACGCAACACCGTACCAAAATTGGCTCCCTCCTCCGTAGCCACGGGAGGAGACAGCATGCCAATGTCAGGGGAAGTATCCAGACCACTGGCCTCCCCTAGACTCTCTGTCCAGTCCTCATCGTACTGACAGTGTCGTGTCAGAGGGTCATCAGACCCCTCCCAGTCCAACTGGTCCTCCTCTGGTTCAAAATAAGGAGGAGGAGGGACAGTTGGGACCCAAGTTCCCATCGGCGCCGGAGCCGGCGTCGAGCGACGTCGGTCCGGAGCCATGTCCGGAGCCGGAAGGAACTGGGGGACGACGCCGCCCGGAGCCCAGGGCGGCGTCGAGAACGGCACCGGAGACATCGGCGCCGGTGGAGGGGTCGTTAGGTCGACCGGCGTCGATGGGGGTTGTGGAGCCGGGATCGAGGCCGGGGCCGGAGCCGGGATCGAGGCTGGAGGCACGGGCGACGCCGGGGCCGGAGCCGTCGGCGACGCCGGAGCAACCCCATCAGGGCCCGCGGGGCCCGAAGGCGCACCGGAGGGGCCTGAAGGCCCGAAGAGGCGGGCCATGGCCGACAGGAATTCCTGCACTTTGGCCGGATCCGCCCCCGAACCTGGGAAGAGGCGGGTATGGCGGGGCGACTCCACAGGCATGTCCGGGGCCGCGGGGACGGTGCCGGGAGGGGCCTCAGCCGAGTCGCGAGACCGGCGAGGCGAAGTCCTAGAGCGATGATGCTTTTTGGACTTCTTGTGTTTCGACTTACCGGACGAAGAAGACTTCGACGCCGACGACCGGTGTGGACTCCGCGATCGACCCCTGGACCTCTCACGCGACCGGGGCTTCCGCGGAGCCGAGTGCCGGGCCTCGAGGAGTTTTCGAGACCGCTCTCGCAAAGCTTTCGGGTTAAGGGCCTGGCAGTCGGTACAAGACTCCGTGTCGTGGCCTCGGCCGAGGCAGAAGAGACACTCCCAATGCGGGTCGGTGACGGACATCATCCGCTCACAGGCGCCGCAACGTTTGAAACCGGGCATCCCTACGACACCTTGAGAGATGAAAAAACTGTGAAAAAATTCACCAAAAAGTATGGTCAAAAATGACCAGGGCACTGCTCTTCCCGGATCTGCGCTTGCTGGCGCGGAAAAAGAAGAACTGACGTCAGCGCGCAGGGGCGGCGTCTAAGTACTGCCCGCGACGTCATCCCGGCGATCACGACGCCTACGACGGACGCGGAGCCGCACGACGCCGCCTACCGACGCGCAAGGGTACTGCTACGCAAAAAACTTTCCGGATCCAGCCTGACGCCTGGGGATATTCTAAGGTAAGGAATCTGTCACTAACGTGTCTCTTTCAGATTATATTTGTAGAATAACTTCCTGTATCCTACTCCATGGGCCTCCAGTTTAGCTGGTGCATCTTACTAAGCAGTTTAAACAGATCTCAGAAATGGAAAAAGAAGTGAGTCGTGTGATTTTGGTCAAGCCTCAGGATTACATGTATTTTATTCACAACAGAAACACTAATAACGTTGGCCATAAACAACATGAAACTTATAGCACTACAGTTCAACCTCCAAGTAAAACGATGTGTAAACAAGCATTGGCAAAGCCACACAGGTCTGGGTTTAATGTGCTAAAACATGCAGCATATTAGAAGGAGGCACTTGAGTGGGAGCCAGCAGGAGTCAACAGAGAGCGCTGTAGTTGTAAAACCGTCTCTCGTGCAGTTCAAAGCAAACACTGAAGCTGAGACAGAAAGATGCACCGAAACAGCAAATACCATTAGGCGAGAGATGAACACTCCACCGGCATAGCCAAGCCTTGACTGACAAAGTCTTGTAGCCAATCGCTGAAGGAAGCTGTCGAAGAAAGGCAAAGGTTGAAAACGGTAGGCCCAAAGCCCACTGTGTATATATTGGTAGCAATAGGTCTGTTTGAGACCAAACCCCAGACCTAAAAAAAGATCAATTACAGTGTACAATAGTGAACTTGTCACAAAGTCCATATCGCTCCGAGTATCACTGCCCCGGAATAATAGCAACTCAGAGGAAGGGACAGCAGAGAGGAAACAGGAAAACCTAAACTCTTAACACTTGCTCCTAATCTGCACCATTGTCCAGAGGGGCACCCTCAGACCCACAATACCCAAAGGACACACACGCACCCACAAGAGACGTGCACCCCATACACCATCAACAGACCACACCATTACGAGCCAGGACCCTGACCCTCGAGGAAGACTTTGACTAATGTCCAATTGAAAAAGCTTGAATACTTCCCCATTATGCATCACTTTCAGTTTCACAGGAAGACCCAATGAAGCAGCGAGTTTCTTCGCCAACATCTCCTGTTTGAGAGGCACCAGGTCCTTTCTCTTGGCCTCTCCCCAAGTATCACAGTCCTTTTCTGTCACACCGTACTCAGGATCTGATCCACCCAATCTCCAGACTGAACCACTACCAGTACTATACCACCAGAGATAGCGACGAATGTCTTCGACTTGGGAGACAGTCTATTAGCCTTCTTTACCCATTTATTATCAGCTTGTAAAGCCAGCTCTAATAGAGCTGTTAATCCTCTCTCTCCTTGCCAAGAAAGGCCTCTTGAGGGAAATCTGCCAGTAGACATAGCACCATAAGATGGGCGCCCTTCAGAAAATTATCAGGAACTTCAATATTCTCCTCCAGGAGCAACATGGACTTGACTGCCTTTTGTTTTAAAGTATTCATGTCACTGAGCAGGGTCATCCCAGCCGAACTCATCCAGTGTCTGAGTTTGGGCTTTATGATCTCCAGCCACTGTTGTACTTTCAGTACTCTGCCACTGAAGCACTCATAATTCTCCTCCAAGCCCTTCACCTCCTTTCAGTTGCATTAGTCTTTTCACACAAGTCCCTCAATAATGTTCTCTTACCCTCACTTCTCTTAGGTCAACGTTTTTCATATGACCACTAGGTAGCTTTACAAGCAATCTCTTAGACCAAGTGAAACTGAGCGGCACAGAAATCTTCCTTCTCCTTTTTTGGTGGTGGGCAGATGGTGCCCAGCTGGGCCAAAGCAGAGCAAATCAGCAGAACCAACGCAGGGCAACAATCTCAAGCCTAAAGAACTAACCAGCAATGTTATAACAAAGCAGGTTGGTTTAGTGATGCAGTCATGTACACTTTTCCCTATCTTCACACTGCTCTCGTGGTCATAAAAATGGAAAGCCTTTTAGGGCATACCTGTACAGACAGGTTGTCAGACTCAAGGTAGGAGTCCTCAGAAGTGTTATGAGGTGCACCAAAGCCCTGATGATTGGGAGGCCAATATTTGCTCATCATGAAGGTGCATCTACTTCCCAATAAGTTCATCCACCCAGCAGCTCCATCATACGCCATCTTGCTGTGTCAACGGCTCAAGCTTGCTAGAATAACTCAGCTGTTGAGTGATACCACCACTCCTATTCGACCACAAGAGATTTTTTAGTGATCCCCATACTACAATGAACCTAACACTCTATGGAACAGCCATGTGGGGATGCCACTATCAACTCTGCTGTTCTGTGTGCTGTTACACTCTACTGTGGGTTAGGCAGGAAGTGGACTATAAGGAGCCCCAGTCCATCATTACACCACTGCCAGGCACGAATAACGGTGCCTCAGTGGGCGCTCCAAGCGCTCTTCTTGCACTAGAGTTGCACCTCGCACCCAAAGCAGCATGACAGGGGCAGAATCAGGAAATCAGAGTAAGTAAGCCATCTTGGGTCCTATCCAGCACGCCCCGTCTCTCTCAGATAAAAAATAAGCAGAAATACTTAGAGATGGGACAGGAAGACAATGCTCTATTATCATGTGAGAATTTATATAAAGCACAGTGTACCTTTAGTATGGGCTCTAGCACGGTCAACTGTCTCGGGGTACCTTTCCACAGGATTCTGATGTTTACATTTAAGGCTAGGGTCCGAGTCATCCTCTGTTGATAGATTGTGGGTACTGTGTTCTTGTCGGTATAAAGACAGTGGGGTGTAACGTGCCCAGTGTAAGTTTAGGCGCTAGATCCATATACAAGGGGCTCATACATGGTCCTGTTGGATGGCAAGGTATCAATTTCTTTATTCATTGAAACATAATGTGTGGCTTTACTGGTACAGTGACGTGGTTGGTGGATTTTACCATTTGCTTATGCCTCAGCTAGACTGAGAAAATGCCTGATTTGCGGCTCGAGAACAGCATGGTGGAAATGAAAATAGGGCATGCTTGAGCTGTGGGATGTTAAGACTAATGTGTTCTTTGCATTTGTAACGTGACTATCTCCATGTGGTTAAAACTGTTGCTGTGAATGGGTCTATGTGGAATTTTCTAACAAATATGTTTTGTTGTGCTTGTGTGTGGCATCTCTTCGGCTAGTACAATAAATAGTGACATGGCAGGTCAATAATTGGCATATATGTCCTGAGCTGGATATATGTCTAATGTTTTCTCCAGTGCTATGTTAATGAGATCTGATATGTTCTATTGTATTTGTGTGGCATAAATAGATGGATAATGCAATTTATAGTGACGTGGAAGCCACCCTTATACAATATCTGTGCTGTGTTGAGTGTTTGAGATGTTCTGTCTAAAGTATTTTGTTAGCTGGGAACATGTAATCCACAGTACAGATGGAAGCAAAATAAGTGCAGTCAGGTAAAATGGCACATCAGTGTTGTGTTGAATGTATGTGAGATATTTGATACACTGTGGTTTGTGGGATATTTTTATGTAGCGTATTTGTGTTGCTAGAGCTATTGGGCACAACACGAAAGCTGCCTAAAAGTAGATCTGTGTTGTGGCAGATGTGTGTGAAATATTCTTCCTAATGTGTTCTGTTGGCTGGTTGCCTACCCTGAAGGAACAGTGCACATAGTGAAAACATTACAGACGTTGTATTTACTACAATCATGAGTGTAAGCATGTTATACAAATACATTGCCACCACTTTCCCATGTGGAAATACTGGACAAAAGAGGACTAGGTTGCTGGCCTATCATGATACTCTACAGCTGCAGCAGTCTTGGAGCAGGATCTGGTCTCTGTAAGGCTTGTGCCTGGTGTTGGCATATCCAGTCACAGGTTGTGATTGAGAAGATTTAGTGTGCCACTGTTTCCAGGTATAGTCAAGGGGTATCCAAACCCCCTCTTTTCAAGAGAACATCAGAACTTTGGAGGGGAAATGGGAGAGAGCACAGTGTGAAGAGAAAGAACATGGACCTGGAGAAGATACCAAGGGGATCACCTTTCTATAGGTTGGTGGTTCCCCGTGTGGGAGCATGAGGATGCACTTGCATATTGAGGTGTTAAGTGTGTTGCAGGTCACGAGTTGCATATTCTAGTACCAATCACTGGCAAGCATCCACCCAGAGAGATGGCTAGCTCTGTCTGTTGCCTAGGTATCTCCAGAGCAACTGAATGCCCAACATGATGGTGGTAGAGGGCAAGAGTCATTTAATGATCTCAGTTAGGCCACCTTCAAAGAAAAAGAAGAAGTGAGGGTACAGAGTGGAAATGGAGGGGACGGTAGATCATTTCTTGACCCAAATGACCTCGCTGTATCTTCAGTCGTCTTGGAAATGATGAAAGGCTGATTTACTGAGTCTCCTTTCCTGTCCTTGAAGGGACCTAGCGTACAGACAAACCATATTCGAGAGAAAAATGGAGTATAAGCAAGAGATTGCAATCTGGCTACCTTTGAAGATACATGTCTCATGTCTATGCAAGAATGTACTTGAGGGTAAACACTTCCTTGGGAAAACTATCAAAAGCCTGTCCAAAATGCTTAAAGCTTCGTCATTCTTGTCATCCAAGCGAGGGTTTGCAGCCAGAGTTCAAGTGTCATGTATTACACTGTCATTTGTTACAAACCTGTGAAATCAATATGGTCACTGATTTAAACCTATGTTTTCAGGCTACAAGTAACAATACCCATAGGTCACACACTTTTGATATGGTAACATTTGAGCTTTTTCTCGATTTCAGTGGGAAAGGGGGCTTAGTTGACAAGGTCATGAGTCATTTCAGCATTAAAAGCCCTTAATAAGGGGGTGTAGCTAAGCGCCAACGAAGATGGCCGCAGACTAGCGCGGCTCCGACGAACATCCACCACTAACCCCCGGAAATCCGACTAATTGATCCGTAGAGGGACCGGTGGCGACAGCGGAGTGTCCGGAGCCGGCGCCAGGGCAAGTACGATGGCCGAACAGTTTGCAGGGACCATGAATCCGAGTCCGGAGATTGGGCCTTGTCGGCCGTGGAAGCCGGGACCCAGCGTGAAAGGCGGAGTAGAGCAGGCGGGAGCTTCGGGGCGCACAGAAAGGGAATCGCGGAAGACGTCATCGCGACTATGCTCACCCAGTGTGTCTGAGCGGCCGGAGGTGCGAGAGGAGGATGCGGGGCCTATAAACAACAGCCGCGACGAGAAGCAAGCGGCAAGTAAAGAACACCCCCACCCTAGAACATCCACCGGAGGCGTCTCCGAGATCAGGACGCGGGCCACAGATACTGCAGGACTTGGAGGTGGGGGAATCAGGGGGAAGGCTAGCGGAAGTGCAGCGGGGGCCTCTTCCCCTCCCCCCTTCCTGGAGGGACGAAGCGTCACTGAACAAAGGGGCCCCCCCCCTCCGGACAGAGAGGAGTCGAGGGGCAGCTGAAGACACGGGTACAGAGGAGGCTAGGGGATATTCCCCCCAGGCACAGAATGCGGCCCTCTGGTCTCGATTCCTAGACAAGTAGCAATCGAGTGGAGCGGCTGCTCCTCGAGTACTGAGCGGGGCCCCCTGACGAACTATATACCGCATGGCGAAGATCCAAGCAGCGAGGCTTTAAATCTAAGTGCGGGCAGCTCTAACCGCTGCATCTGATCTCGTCAATATCACACGGCCACAGCGAAATCCCGAGTGGAGCAACACGGCGCTAATAATTACATCCAAAGGGACTGGACTGGAGGAAAAGAGCCTCAGTGAACAAGGACTGTATTTTGGCTGAAGGCTTTGAGAGTGGGGGAAACCCGACAGGCCGTGTGGAGAGGAACGTCTCCCCCTCCACGGACAGGTGGCGGTGAGTACCCTCATTGCAATAACTGCAGATATCCAGGCGCTCCGTCCACCCCTCGAAGATGATGGGGGGGAGGGGACCGAAAGGAGGATATAAGACCAAACTGGACAAGTTTGCGACGAGCAGAACCCACACGGAAGAAACGGGGAACGCGCCCCCGAGCTCCGTGAATGCCCAACAGCCTGCAGACGAAGATGAACCCTCCCTTAAAGATATTATGAAGGCTATTATAACAGTGCGAACGTCCTTAGAGCAAAGACTAGACACCGTCACGAACGAAGTAACATTGCTCAGAGCAGATTTGGGAAAAACGAGAGACACAGTAGCTACGATGGAAAACACGGTAGCAGGTATCCAAACAGACTCACAGGCCATGCAGCAACAAGTCAAGAAACTTCAGGCCACTTGTCGCGACCTTGAGATAAAACTGGATGAATACGAGGGAAGATCACGCCGGAACAATATTCGCATAATTGGGGTACCGGAGTGAGCGGAAGGACCGGCAACAGATCTTTCCGTGGAAGACCTCATCGCCAATCATGTGCGGCCCCAGAAACTTTCAAAATTCTTCATTGTAGAAAGGGCACATCGGGTCCCGGGCGGGAGGCCCAGACCCGGAATGCCACCCAGACCCATCCTGGCCCGCATATTCAACTTTCGAGACAGGGACAATATACTACAGATGACAAGGGGTGGGCCACCTATTCGCTACGAAAACAGTGAGATAACCTTTTTCCCGGACTTCACTGTTAGGGTCCAGAAACAGCGACGGTCCTTCACCGAGATCAAGCAGGAACTGCAGAGGCGAGAAATGAAGTACTCCATGATCTTTCCTGCGAAACTAAGGGTGGAAGCGGAGGACAAAGCTTGGTTCTTTGAGAGCCCAGAAACGGCAAAGGACTGGCTGGAGGGTGGTGGGCGGAAACAGCCCCAAAGATCGTCGTGAGAGACACAGACCACCACTACAGGAACCCGAGGAACTGTTGCATCGATCCAACGGAGACGCCCGAAGATCAGAGAGAGACTGATAGTGATGGGCGATCCGCCTCGGAATAACGGACTGGACACAGCTAACTAAAAGAGGGTCAGGGGTGCTAGGTATAGCATGAAGCAAGATCTACAATGAAACAAGCATTGGCATAGCCAATAGTACTCGCCTTTGGGACCTTATAAGTGTTTAGTTATCCAGCACAATATCCTTGGTGCAACAACATCAACTGTTGCATGGCTAAACACTTATAAGGTCCCAAAGGCGAGACCTATTGGCTATGCCAATGCTTGTTTCTTCTGCTTTGTTTTTGTAGATGAACAGTGATAAGCAGAAGGACGATATTATGGCTACATGTTTATTTTTTGTGCACTTCATGTAATTAAAGAGCATTATTTTTAAAATTACTTATGTTAAACTGATATAAATATATTTTGCAACAAATATCTAACTGCTTTTTAGTGTGTTTAATTTTACAATACAGATTCTACTTTTATTCTCCACACCAGCACCCATCCTATCTATTTCATATGAAAAAGCAAAATACCAAGGATATTTGAGTATTGTGGGAAGGCGAGCGTGTGACCATGTATTATAAGGAATAAAGTACACCCTGGCATACATTATAGCGATATTGCAAGTTACCTCCACAACCTTATAAAAGGAACTTTGCCTTCAGCCTCATTCTTCTATATAGTCATGGAACTTGTCTGTAACTTGCTAAATCCTTAAAATGTACAGTAGGGCCATATGTAATATACCTACGTGTAGGTTTTTTCAGCCAGCTTTTTTCATTCATCAGTCTGCTGTTGTGTTATTCAGATTTTTACTGCGCCCACTACAGCGGTCAGCCCAATTCATCCACAGGATAGCTTCACTGTGAACAATGGCATTTGTTCATTTGACACGGAGCCTAAACTCACCCAAAGTAGTTCCGTTAAGTGCCAGCGACTGCTGCGCAACTAATGTGTGCTTTCTCAGACCAAATATTTTTGCTTTTAGCCAATATTATTATTTTAGACTGATGGGGGCCTGCCAACTTCCCGAACACTAGATTTCGCACAATTCTTAACAGATCCCTTGAAAATTACAGTCAAGATTAAAATTATTCTGGAAAAAAAGTTAATACCGCGACTAGGACAAAACAATTTGGAGGCAATTTCGCTATTAAAACGAACAAAGGCTTATAAAACGGTAACGTCCATTTGTGATGGAAAATGTATCTTCTACTGCGCTGACTTATTCACGCGTATGCTATAAAAAAAACAGATGGGCGAGCCCAAGAACTCATGGGACAAGCCGAGCCAGACCTGAGCGGGGGGATAGGGGGTCGTTATGATGAGCTAAAAGGTAGTGCCTTCCTTCTTGGGTGTTTTTACCGTTTTAGCAC
The DNA here is from genome assembly GCA_963921515.1 of Calotriton arnoldi. Classification (NCBI taxonomy): domain Eukaryota; kingdom Metazoa; phylum Chordata; class Amphibia; order Caudata; family Salamandridae; genus Calotriton; species Calotriton arnoldi. Next base: position 2,109,421 of record CAWUFW010001347.1, on the reverse strand, counting down.
AATTCTGCTTATCAGAACCTGTGAAAACCAACATTCTGTTACAACTTTAAGAAACACCAACAAGGTGTACTGTCTTTTAGACAGACATGCAAGGCAGTGTACGTTCGTGCTGATGTTTTTAGTGTTTTAGGCCAATCTGCTTTCGCCGCCGCTGAAAACCAGCATTTCATTTTTTCTTCTCTTTCTTTTGTGCAGTTTTATATAGCGCAAACTGGGCCTGAAGGTATTGGAGCTCTTTTCATGAGCACTAGTAACATTAACACAAGGCCACATTCATTTTTAAGCACAGAGCGAATAGGTGATTTGCCCAGAATCACGGGATGTTAAGCGACACTGAGACTCGAACCAGGTTACCAAGGTCAAAAGTAAGCACTTCTGGTCATACTGCCACATCCTCCCACCATATTCTGTTAAAACTTTTTTTTTTTAAACGCCAAGATGGGTCTTTTAGACAGAGCTGCTAAAAGCAGTGTGTTCCTGTTGGTGTTTTTAGAGTTGCAACACAATGCTGCTTTTCATTGCTTGTGAAGACCAGCAAGCTGGTACAACTTTAAAATACACCAACCGAGGCGCATTGTCTATCGGTAAAAGATGGCACTAGGCAATGTGTCAGTGTTTGTGTTTCTTGACTCAAGAAGGGTCTGGGCTCGGATCGTGTTAGGCTCAAGGGTCTATGAGGACCCAGAGTCAGAGCCAGGCATCTATCTCGAGCCAATCTCGAGCTTTAAGGGGTCGTCCACCAATATGAAAATACTGGCGCGATGGGCGACTGATAACCAGACACCTACTTGGGTAAAATACGAACCTGGGCACTTGTAAGAGTGAAATGCAGCTATGCGTGGGATCATCTGCCTTGCACGAGAGACCTGCACATCACCCCGGGAGCCGAGAACGCCCCGTCAGTTTTTAACAATCACTGCTCCAGCACGCACATCACCACCCTGATATACTCTAAATAAAAAGCTGCGCATTCAGTGACCCCATGCGACCACGTGAGGAGTGGGATCCTAGCATGCAACAGACAACTTGGGTTCGATGCACTTTACTGTAATGTAAAGTGCATTCTGAAAGTGCTTCAGTGCAGGCACAGCGCATGCATAAGGTGCTGTAATAGGCCCTTTGGTTCCCAGCTCCTCTAGGAGTAACCAGATTTTTAGCATCAAAATCAGGGACGTTCCACAACAAAGCAGGAGTACACCTGTGCTTCGTTCGAGGGGCACAGAGTGACAGCTGGCAGCGCCCATAACCACGGAAAGCACACACAACGAAGCACCGGGTAATGACATTTAACTTTCACACAGCAGCATCTCTTAACTGAACTGTTTTCTGATCAGGGCTGCCACCTAATCCTCCCCCGGAACTTATGAAAACTTGCCGCCCTCGGTATTGCGTCGACCTTCTCCAAAAAAATGACGACGTGATACATTTACTGAAATTTACTGAGACAAAATGGTGAAAAACGTTGGTGAGAAACGGGGAGTGCCCTTGCACACTGGAGACTCCTGGTTCACCTTTGTTCCACCTCTAAATGGAAAACGATTGCTACAATCCCGAATACATTTTACACCACAAAAAACAAAAAGAATACCCCATAGACCTGCCCCAAATTAACCTCCCATGAAAATAAATGTAAACAAGTTAAAAAATCCCCGGGCCATGTCACACCTCCACAATACTTTAGAAACAAGCGCGGCCCTGAAAGTTAAAGCGACCATGAGGCGCCGGGAGATAAGAAAGAAACGCAGCTCCGCCTGCGAGTGGTGCGCGCGCGCCGCAAAGAATTTAAAGAATGCAGCAGGCACAGTGCAGGGCCGCTGCTCGCTCCCGAGCTCCCTAGGCCAGGGGAGAGAGAAGGCGGGACATGCACCCGCTTTTGGCCAATTGCGTGCTGTCTTTCTTAGAAAGACGCACGCAAAGGCCAATAGCGTGAGAGCAAAAAAAAAAAAGCACACGCACAAGCCTGTGGTCCCAGTTGGAAGTCATGACTAGAAGCCTCGCAGAGCAACGCATACGCGCTGGCTCAGGCGAGACCTAAAAAGGGACAAATTGGTAGAAATAGACTCAATTATTAACCTGACCATGATGGCTATCAAATGAGTCCCCTAAATACAGAAGGGGTGACGGGTGGAGGAAGGGAAACCCCATAGTCCCCCCGAGATGAGACAGTATGGGGGAGGGCGACAGGCACTTTGCATAGTTGGGGGATCGGGCAGTTCTAGACCCGGATTGCAGGGAAGCAGGGAGGGGGGTAATTGTTGTTCATGTTCTAAATCTAAGAGGGCAATGGGAAGGGTGGGTATGGGATCACCCAAAATGACAGGTTAAGGGAGAGGGAGTTCACTTGTTTAACAAGAAGAATGAAAAAGGCTGGGATGAGTAGACCCGTTGCTAGACATAGAGACAGGGAGGACCTGCGGTATCCTCAGAAATGAAGGCGGGCACATCCGAACATAAATTGGCATAACAAACAGCAAAACTACAATAAAAGATGACGATAGGGGCATAGGCCTGGGAATGAGACTTCTCTCCAGGAACGTAAATGGACTGGGAGATAGAATCAAGAGAGGAATGGTACTCCAATACATAAAACGCCACACCCCCGACATAGCTCTACTTCAAGAGACACATCTTGTCGGTAATACTTGTAAAGCCCTAGACAGATGGGGCTATAAATTGATTGCCCATGCGGGATTCACATCCGGCTCTAGAGGGGTGGGGATACTGCAAAGAAAGGCCTTTCCCTTAGAAGTGAATCAAACCTGGGCTGACACCTTGGGACGATACGTGGTAGTATCGGGGTCCTGGAGAGGGAAGGTGATAAATGTAGTTTCAATTTATGTCCCCCCAACATTGCACACACAAACATTCCAAGACATAGGAGATATATTATTGGGATTGCCGGAAGGAGAACTCCTGATCGGTGATAAATGTAGTTTCGGTCTAAGTCCCCCCAACATTGCGCACACAAACATTCCTAGACATAGGAGATATATTATTGGGATTGCCGGAAGGAGAACTCCTGATCGGAGATTTTAATTCTGTGATCTCTGTGAGTGTAGACAGATACCCACAGCGACCCACACAACAAACTAACTCTAAACTGTTAGAATTTCTGAACGCGATGGGATTGGGAGATGTGTGGCGTACCTACAACCCCACTGCACAACAATATACGTTTTACTCGGGAGCCCACAATAGTCTCTCAAGAATAGATTATATAATCACATTGCCCGATTTAATGGGGAAGTTCAAAGAGATACGACATATGGCAAAGGGAATATCGGACTATTCACCGCTATGGGCGGTGTACTCTGAAATGGGGTCCCGACAGGGGGGAAGGACGAAGATAGATCCATGGTGGCTAAAGATCCCAGAAATTTAAAAGAATTTAATATTAGCGACAAAAAACTACTTTAAAGAAAACATGGGGTCGGTCCAATCTACGTTAACGCTATGGGAGGCATACAAAACCGTGATACGGGGTCAGGCTATTTCCTTAATTGCAGGACACAGGAAAGAGAAAAAAGCAGCGATGGAATAAAATCGAGGGTGAAATCCTGGACATTGAGGGTACGCTAACAGACAATAACGCAGAAGAGACTAGACATTCTTGATATCAAAACAAAAGAGTATCGAGACATGGCCACAGACGCAGCCAGGACCCAACATATGGCAACCAGGCATAAAATATATGAACTAGGAGATAAGACAGGGAAATTGCTGGCCTGGCTGGACCGGCGGGAACAAGCCAATAGAATAGTTACCACTCTAACCTCAAAAGATGGTGAACAGCTTAGGGAGCCTCAAGTAATTGCGAACGAATTTGCAACCTACTACACGGAGGTGTATTCGCCCTCCGGGAAATCAACAGCAGAGGAGGCGAAAGAATTACTTGAAGACATGCCCATCCTGGCCCTGGATGCAGAGGCCCTGACTCTAACAGAAGAAGATATAACGGAGGAAGAGATAGCACAGGCGATCCGAAATATCTGATCGGGGAAAGCATCAGGGCCCAACAGTATCCCGATTGAGCTGTATAAAATCGCCTCAACCATGTTGACCCCCCATCTAAAAAACATGTATAATGAGAGTCGGGAGCTAGGGGCATTGCCCGAGGATCAACGTCTGGCATCCATAGTAGTGATCCACAAAGAGGGCAAACCGAAAGATAAATGCACGTCCTACCGGCCTATCTCGCTGATAAACGTTGAAGCGAAAATCCTCGCCAAGGTGCTTGCCGATCGCCTCATCCAAGTCATCCCGCGATTGGTACACCTGGACCAATCAGGTTTCATGCCAGGGAGGAATACAGCGCTCAACCTTCGCAGACTTAACAGAGTGCTGGGAAGGGTGGAGACAATACAGGAGGACGCAGTGGTCATGTCTCTCGATGCTCGGATGGCCTTCGACACCGTAGAGTGGCCGTATATGTTCGCAGTGCTGGAGAAAATGGGGTTTGGTCCTAATTTCAGGACATGGGTTAAGCTGCTTTATGCAGACCCTGTGACACAAGTGGTGGTCAATAAAACAACATCCCACAGATTCCCACTGAGGAGAGGAACAAGGCAGGGGTGTCCTCTGTCGCCCCTGATTTTCGCACTAATGTTGGAACCCCTGGCTTCTTGGGTCCGAAGAGACCCATTGGTCAAGGGATTGCGTTGGACTCATGAATGGGAGGATAGAATATCCCTATATGCCGATGACATCCTTTTGTATTTGGCATCCCCTAAACATTCAATTCACAGGGTTTTAAATATATTTTCCAACTTTGGAAGGTACTCAGGCTATAATTTAAATTGGTCCAAATCCACCATCTATGTGCTACATGGCAAATCCCCAGCAATTCCCGCAGACTGCGAGGCGGAGGTAGTAACGGAGGGCTTCCGCTACTTAGGAATGTTCATAACGACAGACCCAAACCTCTTTTATGATCGTAACTTGCTGCCCCCCCTGCGGCGCCTACAAGAAGATGTATACCACTGGAAGACACTGCCTCTCTCCCTGATCGGCAGGGCAGCTCTCTTTAAAATAATGGCACTCCCCCGTTTTCTCTACATTTTACAGAATACACCATACGCGATACCCCCCAAATATTTTACGGCAATAGTAAGCGAGCAAAGAAAGTTATTATGGGAAGGAAAGCCGCAGAGAATTGCTCACCAAAAGCTAGTTCGGGGTTGGTACGATGGAGGAATCGCATTGCCCGACATACGGAGATACTATTGGGCGTCCCAACTGGTGGCCATTAACCACTACATGTATCAGTCGCCGGACGATCCAGCATATCGTATGGATAGGTATGTTCTGGGGGGAGGGGATACATGAGCGCGCTGTACACCTCACCAAGTCACTTGGCTCTTACAGGACCAACCAAAACCACGGTTCAACTGTGGCATACGGCTCAGAAACAGATGGGGTGGGAAAACAAGATCACGCAGCACATCCCACTTCGGGATGCAGAAATACTAGGGCATATGGGCAAACATCAGGGATTCGATAAATGGGATCTCATAGGAATATCCCGGTGGGAGATCTGTGGGTGAGGGGCGATGTACGAACGTTCGAAATACTTCAACAGGAATACGAATTATCTAATACAGAAACATTTCGTTATCTACAGATTAAACATGCATTGTAGGAGTGATCCCCAAGGGCGCGACGCTCCTGGAGTACTCTCCGCTGGAAGACAGAATCCTAATAGATCGTATGACCAAGAAAGCAATATCCCTCACATACCAGAAACTGATAAGTAACTCCCCGGACCCCCTCACCAAACTTAGAGACAGATGGCAGGATGACATAGGGGAAATTGATGAAGAGGACTGTCAAGACGCTCTGTCGTCCCCGAAAGAAGTGGCCATATCGAGCAAGTTTCGGTTGGTGCAACTGAAAATACTCCACAGAATATATTACTCGCGTAGTCGCCTAGTGAGAATGGGCAGAATAGAGGATGCCTCCTGTGGAAAGGGGTGCAGCCTGGAGGGAACATACCACCACATGATTTGGGAATGCCCTAGGATGCAACTATACTGGGAATCCATCACACGAAAGATGTCCGAAGTAACAGGGATAGAATTGACCCCCACTCCGAGCTGGTGTCTCCTCAATGTATGGGAACCCACAGATCTTAGTGAGAAGGGGCGGATCTGGGTCACATTGGGGCTCATAATCGCAAAACGAAATATTGCCCGACACTGGGGGGCCCCGGAGGTGCCGTGCATACGTGAGTGGGAGAGAGACCTGGATTGGTATATGATTGCGGAAAAAACGGTATATACAAGTAGGGGGTGCACTAAGAAATGGGAGCAGATCTGGGACATGTGGAATGCATATCGTGGAAATCTGTGTGAGAGCCCGAGAGTAGAGATGCAGAGGAGAGTAAGCCACATGGACGATTCCCCATAATAGCAATAGGCAAAGTGCGGAAAGGCTGGACGGGAAAAGAGTCATACCCAGGAATGTAAAATTGTACAAATAATGAAAACGGGTATGGAAAAAATTTATAAATTGTTATGCTTCCTATCACTTTAATAAAAATAATTTAAAAAAAAAAAGCCCATAATAATATTTGACTCTGTGGCTATATAAATGGAAATAATGTAATATAAGTTTTCTAAGGTCCATCAATCATGACATCGGACTCGTCAGGGCTCGACTTAAGCAAATTTCTTGGCATATAGAAGGAATCCCTAGTCAGATACTCTGACCAAGTACTGACCGCTAATATGGCCTAATGGGTAACAATGCAAAGCTTTGTTATCAGACATTTTTCTTGGAGAGGATTTACACACTAGCTGATAGTCAAAGGTGAGCCGCATTTACTGTTCCCAAAGCAGAGGTTAGGTACTGATCACAGGTCAAATGTTACTCAGATGCTGAAGTAGCAGCTCAGGCCAAGAAAGTCAAAGTCTAATGATAAATCTGAGAGAAAGAAAAGGGTGGTACTTCTTTCCAGAGCTCAAAGATGGTCACCAGCTATGTATCTCTGGTTAATCTTAGTTGCATCTAATAGGGGACGAATCATTTCTCATAAAACTGGAAGTTGTTGATTAAGTGCTAAATAATTAGATACTCAATCTCTGATGATTTTTTACAGTTTCTGAGTGAGAGGGCACTTCCATTTCCTTCGAAGTGCTTGGCACAGGCCTTTTTTTAAAGGAAAAGTTGAACAGTTGCTTCAAAAAAGGAGTAAATGTGCAATAAGTTTGCTATTGGTGCCAGAAGCCCAACCATTCCTTGTAAAGCCACAGGTGACACCTTTCTGAGTTAAAGCCTGTAGAGGTTATTCTTCCAGCATCATGAAAATACCCAACCTAAGTCTTTCTCAACTAGACTTTCTAGATGCAGAATACTTGCTTTACCTGCAGTGCTTATCAGCTGGAAGAACCTGGACAGAAAGGTTTGCAGGTTGGGTAGAGGTTTGACAGAGGAGCAGAGATCATGACTGTAGTTAACCTTGACATTTCCATTGTTAGTCACTGCATGTATGTACATGACTTTCAGCCTAAAATGCAATGTGCAACACGCAATCTAAAGAATCTAAATATAATGAGATAGACAGATAGATAGATAGATAGATAGATAGATAGATAGATAGATAGATAGATAGATAGATAGATTCCTTGCCGTTGTGACCACAATAATGTTAGGACAAGGCTGCATTAAATGTGACATTTGAGTCTGTATCCTAATGCTAACAAGAGACCATGATATCATCTTTAAAATTTCTGCAATTTGTATACAGCTTTATTTTTAGAAGCAGTCTTCAAAACATCTTCTAAAATGTATAGCAGTCCAACGTGAAGGGACCGTTTACAAGCACTCGTGTGTCTGCTCGGATGTGTGTCTCACCTGTTAACTGGATCACCACTAGCCGATCTCAGAACCACTCAGTTGTACTTTTCCACTCTCATGTCCAGCACGTTAAGTGAGAAACCATTACTGAGGGAGTGAGTTGCACTATTAAGCTCAATATTAACATTTTAAAAAGGCAATAAAAACAGCACTTGTTAAACCGAGTTCTTATTGCATGAACCTCATAAACCAAGCTAATAAACGAAACCTCAGCTTTCCAATCTGGAAGGTCGGACACTGGTGCCAGATCTCCTTCAGACCTTAAAAGCCACCAGAGCTGCTCCACATATTGAAAACTCACTAGACTCATAAAAACCCTGAATCAGGCTGATGGAAGGGATGCTGAACATCTCCATATTGGTTTTCCAGAAGACAGAAATATTTATATCTTGCACTTTTCAATTAGTTATAGTAGTGTAGCGCTCATCTAGGAGCATGGCCAGGGGGCGGGCCCACAAACTGAGAGATAGTGTTTTCTGGACCAATGAGCAACAATGGAATCCCTGTCCATGCGACACTGGACATTTCCTTAATGTACTGTACATTTCTGCTCTGCCCCTTTGAAATAAAAAGCCTGCAATGCACAACTCTTCGGTAAAAGTGATAAAAACGCTACTATTGATGCGGCAGAAGAACCAAAATTCTGCGGATGGATGGAAGTATTCAACACACTGTTAACGGGTGGAACACACCGATCAGAAATGCTCTATTACTTACCGGTAATCTTCATTACTCCGGGTCCCGTTGTCCTCGTCCCATTCATTACAATGTGGAGATAACCATGTCCCGACAGAAAAAAACAAAAGGCATGCTGGGACCCTAATACTGCCCCTCCCACCGGGAGTACATAAGCAGTACTTACCCAGCATCCCGCCTGTACAACCAAGCCCAGACAGGAAGGCCGGCCGCCCGGGAGGGAGGGGCGTATGAATGGGACGAGGACAACGGGACCCGGAGTAATGAAGATTACCGGTAAGTAATAGAGCATTACCCCCAGGTCCCTTATGTCCTCGTCCCATTCATTACAATGTGGAGAATACCAAAGCAGAAAACCGGCCTTCCGAACCCACAAGCACACCCAGGAAACCACCACCAAAGCAGCAACCCAAGGGAGCACCGAGAAGGGAGGAGAAGGGGGACCGCAGGAAGCAACCGGCCCGCAACCCAGAACAGGACAGCAGGGACCAAACAAGGACCGGAGACAACCAAGAAGAAAACAGAAGACCAGGGCCCGAAAAGGAGGCCGCCACCAAAGGACACGGCCAAGAAACCCACCGGACAAGGCCGCCCAGCCCAGAACCACCAAGAAGGCACTCAGGACCCGGCAGCCACACAGACACAGAGCGAACCCCGACCGCCCCGAAGAAGGCCAAAGAAAGAAGCCAAAACCGGCCAACAGAGCGCAGGCACAAGCACCAAGTCCAACAAGGAAGGAGGAAAGCACAGGCCAGAAACCGCCCACCAAACCGAACGACCTGGCCCCAGAGAGCCCAGAGGAGAAGGCCAACCAAACCCCGCCGGGGAGGCCCAGGAACCAGGAAAGAAAAGACAGCACCCCCAGGGCCACCAACCGACAAGCACCCAGCCCAGAGGGAGGAGCCGCAGCAAGAGCCCAGGGGCCGAACAGGAACGAGACCCCAACCAAACCGAGAAGGACAGGGAAGGAGACAGAGACCCGAAACCCCAGGAGGCTAAAAAACCCCACAGGGAAGGAGGCCACAAACTAAACCAGGAAGCCCACCAAACCCAGAACAGCAGGGGCAGAGGAGGCCAACCCAAAGACCACAGGCCAGAGATGTCCCCAGAAAGAACCAGCCGAAAGCCGACCAACAAAGGAGAGGCCAACAAAAGACCGGAAACCAACACGAACAAGCCCAACAAGAGAGGGGACAGGGCCCCCGGCCACAACCCCCAAAAACCCCCAACTCCAAAAAAGGGGGGGGAAAAACAAGGCAGGACGGGAGCCCAGAGCAACCAGGAACTCCCAGCAGCCCCCAACCCAGGAAACAACCAGGCAGGAAACCAGCGAACCACAGAGGGCAGAAAAAAACAGGGGCCAACAGGTCGGAGGACCGCACAGGAACCCCAAACCCAGGCCAAGCACACAGCAAGGGCAGGAGCGGCGGAAAAAAAAAAACAGCCCCAGGGCGCACAGCACCCAGACCAAAAGCCCACAAGGCCCGACCCCAGCAACGCCGGAGAGGAACCAAGAAAACAGCACAAACCAAAAGGAACCAGGAAGCCAGGAGCAGAGCCAAGCAACCCACCAAAGCAGGAGGACCCGCAGGCCCAACCAACCCCAGAAGGAGCCCACGCAGCGCCCAGGCCAAAGCAAAGGGCAGGGAGGAGCAGGGACCCCCAGCACACCACCACCGGACCACACACCTAAGGCCGGAAAAAGAAACAGGGGAAACCGCCAAAGCGGAAACCGAAGGAAGCAGAGAAGGCAGAGGGCAAAGCAGCAGCAAAACCCCAGACAACCCGCAGCCAGGAGGGCAGACCTCACAGAGGCAAGAGGAACACCACAGAACCGCACCCCAACCAGAGAAGGGGGGGGGGGAAGGCCCTCAAACAGACACACACCGGCAACAGAGCCCGGGGAAGCACGAGAAGACAGGAGCGAGCCAGGACACCAGAACCAGGAAAGCACCAGGAACGCCCATCAAAACACACCCCAGAGCCGGCCGAAAGCGACAGCACAGCCAGCAAGCCAAGGAGGCACAGCCCCAGGCCACCCGGAACCAGCAGGAAGCCTGGAGACCTGGAGCAACAGGAGGCAAGCAGGACCCCACAGAGGCACGCCAGGAGGAAGGGCCAACGAGGAAGGAGCACCGGGGCAAAGGGAAACCCGAAGCCCAACAGCACCCAACGGAAACCGGACACCCAACCAGAGGCGAACCAAGCCCGGGAAGAGACCCGCGGCAGGAGCAGGCCCAGGAGGACCCACCAGGACACGGCCACAAACCAGCAGGGCGCCCAGCCAGGACACACAAAGAGAGCACAGGCAAGGACACAGAGCCGAAAAGAAGACCAACAGGTGCACAAAACCCGCAGGAGCCGGAAAGCCCCAGCAGACACCCAGCCAGCCAACCACGACAGGAACCAGACGAGACCAGGATCCCACAGGGAGCAAAAGCACCCGGAGCCCAGACGGACCCCCAACCGGGAAAACCGCAGAAGAGGGGAAAAGGCGCCACGCCCAGGACACGGCAGCCGCGAAAGACAGCCAGGCCCAAACAGCAGCCGTCGGCAGAGCCAGGAGGGGCGGCCAGGTCCCACCGAAGAGAGCCAAAGGCAAGCACAGGGAGCGCCAGAGCAGGAGCAACCAAAGACAGAAGCACCAGCAAGGAGGAGGCAAGCAGCCAGAGACAGAACCAACCAGCCAGACCCCCGAAGCAACCCAAGCCCACAGAAGGTCCCGGGACAAACACCCGAAGACCCAGACCGGAGCAAAGGAGAACAGAACAGCCGCACACGAGGCAGCACGCGCAACGCAGGCCATCCCACAAAACGGGACGGAAGCGGGCAAAACAAAAAGGCAAACAGGACCCACAGGCAGCAGGGGTAGAGCGCCGCAGAGACCACCAGGCACGACACCAGGAAGCCCCCAAGAGGAACCAGGCAGAGCCAAGGGACGGGAGGGACCAAGCCAAGAACCAGGAGCCCCCGACCACCAACCCCAACCAGCCAAGCAGAAGCCCGGAAGCGAACACACGCACACCCAAGCGGAGCAGAAGCCACAACCGAACAGGCTGCCCGCAGCGGAGGCAAGGATGCCCGAGAAAGGGCGGGCCAGACAGACGGACCCTGCATATCCAAGGCCAGGCCACAACACCCGCACCCGCCACACCCCGAGAAACAGGGACGCACAGGGGTAGCAAAGAAAGCGAGGCAGCAAAGAAAAAACGGGGCAGACCCCGGCCGGGCAACAAGAACCCAGGGGAGCCAACAGGACCCCCCACATAGCAGCCAAAGGAGCAGGAACACAGACCCCCCCCCCCCAGCAGGGGGCAGGGAGCCGCGAAGGAGCCCGGAGCAGGGAGGGCCAGAAAAGCACCCCAAGAGGACGCACCCGGGAACGCCAAGCAGCAGGTGGCAGAACACAAGGCACGAGGCCCAGGGACAACACCCGCACCCCCACGAGCCAGAGCCGCCCAAGGGAGCACAGCCCACAGCACCAGGACCCCAGCACAGTGCACAGCCCCCCGGAGCACTCCCAAAAGGAAGCACCCACAAGGCCCACGCCGAGAAGAATCCAGCAGAGAAGCAAGGCACAAAGCCCCACTCCCAGGGGGACACAAGGAACAGGCCGCCCGCAGTCAAAAAAGGAGAACAAGGGAGGCCAGGCGGGAAAGGAAACAACGCCCAGTGAGCGCACAAGGACAGAAGTCCGTGCCAGGAGATGGAGACACCAACCCCCCCCGCAAGAAACAAGGGAGGACAGGACAGTGAGCCGCACCCCAACCTCAGAGAAAGCGGGGCACACCGCCACACCACGGAGCACCACCAGCAGGGCAACCGGACGCCGAAAACAAAACAGCGACGGAAAAACACCATAGCCAGCACACAAAAAGGGGCAAAGTCCCACAGCAGGCGGGAGCAGCGCACGACAGCCCGCACCAACAGGGGCCCGCCGGACGGGCACAGGAACCCCGGCGATACCACCAGAGGGCACGTTAGGAGAGAGCACCCCCGGGAGGAACCCGTAAAGGACCGCGACCCAAACCGCGGAGCGCGCCCCCCTCCCGGGGGGCCGCGGCAGCAGTCCCAGGGGATGGCAAAAGGTCCATGAAACACAGGCCCGAACCGGGCCCCACAGCGCCAAAAGACAGTTGAGCCAGTCCCCTCGTAGCAACCAAGCACTGGAAAAGAGGAAGCAACGGCCACAGCAGGCCGGGGGAGGAAGCCGCCAAGCGGAAATGGGGGCCACCAGACAACAAGGCCCCCACCGCCAGCGCACAGCACTTACACACCAAAGCCCCGCAGCACACACCCCAGCAGCGCCGAAGCACCGCAGAACAGTTTAAAAGCTTGCTATTTGGGGTTAAGTGTGTCAAAGAGGCGACCCTTCCGTAGAACTGCAAACACGTAACATCGGTATCCAGTTCCCGTTTGTACTTAGGGCTTCCTACAAGCAGCCGTCAGAGCCTCGCCGAGGGGGCAGTGAAACCCCCTTAACAATTGAACAGTGTATGGTATGCCAGCCACAATGGAAAACCTGCAGCGTCCGAGGCGTCAACGCCACAGGAGCGCGGCCACAGGGGGCAGCAACAGCAGGGAAACAGACAGGTTAAGAGAAGCAAGGAAACCGGCAAGCGGTACTCACCCGGAGAGGGGGCCAACCCCAGGAACAAGGCCCCCACACCAAACACCAACACACCAGGAGACCGGCAGGAGCCCATCCAGCGCAGCACGCCTCACCCGGCCAAGAACAGGAAGGCGAGCCCGCGACCCGGAAGAAACCGGGCAATCCAGCCCCAGCCGCAAAGGGCCGGGAGGACATGTAGAGGAAGAAGGGCACCGGCTCCAACAGCGACTGACTCCCAGCAAGCCCAGCAGGCCAGGAGACAGTCCAGGGACCCCCGCGCCCGCACAGCCAGGCAGCCGGGCGGGGGGAGAAGAAAGCACCGCCACTCCAGCCCAGCAGGAGCAGCACCAGCACAGCCAAGTCCAATCTGTCGACAGACAGAAAAAAGAACAGGCGGGATGCTGGGTAAGTACTGCTTATGTACTCCCGGTGGGAGGGGCAGTATTAGGGTCCCAGCATGCCTTTTGTTTTTTTCTGTCGGGACATGGTTATCTCCACATTGTAATGAATGGGACGAGGACATAAGGGACCTGGGGGTAATGTAAGGTGAGGCTACTTGAGGAGAAGTGGATGTCAACTGGGGTCCTGCAGGAATGAAGCCAATTTTCCCCCTGTGCTTCCTTTTGTGTTTACCTTGCACCTTGGCTGATCTGCCCTAATGTGATAGAACTAAACAAAGGTTCCGTCTGTGCGTCGAGAATTAAACAAATGTTCCATTTGCGCATCCTGAAACAGAGTTTCTGTTCAATGTAAAATGAGAACAATTGGTGGAACTGATCCACAAACGTAATATATTACATGTTTCTAGGAACAGGGTGCACAGAAATTACAGGTTGCATTGTTCACCGCTGTCCATTCATGCATTACCTTTCATTGGGAGCTTGCGGGTGGTGTGGCTTGTTGACCTTTGCATACATGCCCTCCATGTGCTCCCGCTCTGCTGGGCTCAACTGGACATCACGCAGATACCCCAGGGTTCCTGGTGGTGAGGAGGGCCTGTAGACATTCGGGGGTGCAGGCGCTTCCCTGAAGTGATTCACTCTGGCGTAACTTGGATCCATGTCATCATCAACCATCTCCGGGATGGGCCCTGGCGGGGCCGCAAAGTGATCCGTCAATCCTCTCGCCTGTTTTTCTCGGAGCTCCTGATGTTTTGCCACAATCCTAGGATGCAACAACAAACACATCTCAAAGGAGAGATCTGGTGTGAGCACAGTGATACATCCATACTATTTTTTGTGAGAGAAATGTCTGACAAATAAAAGGGAACCGTTTTGCCGAATAATCTTGGGTAATCAATGTATCTAATGTATCAATGCAAGTATTTCCCAGTAATTTGTAAAAAGATTTGGGTGTTTATTTGAAATTGCCAGGCCTTTGAAGTGAATTTCCGTACAAGGAATCGATGTGGTACACAAGAACCTTCACAGTTTGGGTGGTGACAGGGGGGGAACCATGAAAATACTTGATAGTTTAGGATGTGTACTCGAGCAGCACTAAAACAAAGACTTACTGTTTTATGAAATATTTATTTGTACCAATAAAAAGTCTGCAAGAAGGTAAGCTTAGATTTCTCTTAGAACTGGACTTGCAAACCAGGTTTGTTGGGCATCAAAGTACTCAAAACAACATGATTTGAAGGACTGATCTACCAATAACACACATTCTCAACAACACATATCACTACCAGTCACAGGGTCAGCAAGGGGTGTTCCCGCAAGCCGAAGGCGGTGCTCGGATGGCCCAGATATTGAAAGAGGCATCAGCCATGTAAGGCTGCACGTGTGACCTTACCCACTCATGGATGGGTCCTAGGAAGAAAGAGAGCCTTTACGCACCTCCTTGGCTGGAGTGAGCGAGTGGCTCTCCTACACTGAAAAAGGTACTGGGGTGACAATGAAAACAATGGCAGCAGCAACGAAGACCATGACATTGTTGCACAGCAAGAGTACTGAGTGAGCGGAGGGTAAGGAAGAACAATGGGCGACTGCACAGCTCCCAATAACACTGGGTAGTGTTGTCTCTGGGCCACCTGGATGGTGGCAGCTGGAATGGGGATAAAAAGGCGGCTGGCAGTAAGGGATAGTAGAGGAGTTGTGTGCATGTGTTTTTAATAAGTGTTTTGAGTTTTTCAATAACCGTGTGCAACATTAGTTATTACATTCAAAGCCTTGCTATCTTTTGACTTGGCATTGATTTGATTGAGCTATTTTTAATATGCTTGTTTGTATGTGCTTGCATCAAAGCAGATGGCAGGTTCGAATCCCGACACATTAAACGCCTTGCATCTCTTTGACGTCGATGGGCGAGTAATGCTGCAGGAGAAAAGGGCCCTTTTATCAGTAGAAAACTTCAATACATTGAACAAGTGTATCAGACAAAACAAGTAATGAAGTTACTATTCAATTTACAGTTAAATCATTAACAACATGGTTTCAAAATCTTGGCAGAATCTTTTCCCATTTAATGAAAAATATGTAGATTTCTTGTGGAGTGCAATCTTGCAAAAGTTGTACCTGAGGCCCAACATCTATGCAGAGCGCACTAAATTGAGCATGTGGATTAGTCGATCCATTATGGTAGCGTTAAAGGTTTTGTAGTGTAAATTTGTATAGAGTGCGTATTGACATTTTTTGTAATTCCTTCTTTTTGATATCATAAAATTAAAGTATGTGAAGATCTATCGTGATTTTTTGATATTATGAGATTGAATGTACACAAATTACTGACTTAGATGGTTTATAGCATTCATGTCCTGAACGCAGGGCAAAACACTTTTTCCATTTTCCATATTTGGTCCTTTCCCTTAATCAATTGCCCCCTTTCTACCCCCTGAGGGAAAACTGCGCTTCTTCACTAATATTTTGCAAGCTAATTAAAACGTCATTTTTATTACTTCCTCGTCTTTTATGTCATAATGTTCCATTTTGTACTATGCTGTTTAAAATGCTCTCACTACAGCCTGTGTTTAGCTCTTTGGGTAATCATCAAATTAAATGAATGCAGTAGAGAAAATTGATTTTCATCCAAAGTGATTTATGATATTTCAAGGCAGGATGGAGGCTAAATAACCACAGACTAAAGAAGACAGGTATCTGGGAACACATCCAGCAAGACTAAAGCTAATCAATGCAAGGTAATCGGTACCAGCAGTTTCTCCTCACTTAAGTTCAGGAAGCCAATTTTCAACACAACAGACAGGCAGAGTCTTGCACAACACGACAATGTTGTAGAAAAGTTGTAGGAGGCCGTTAAAAGTCTTTTATATTCGGCTTCATGGAGAAAACCCAGCAAATCGAGAACTCAGTGCTTCATCTTCCTGCCACTGCCTTAGAGAGCTTTCATTTTGACTCCAGTGGTTCATATATGATATTCTATTTAATTACAATATTATGCTATTTATCCACACTGTGCATCGAGGACCTAGAACAACATCCCTGTATCCATGAGGATCGCCCCAACGCTGTGCCAATTTAGAAAAGAGCTGAAGGCTCACCTCTTAAAAGAATACCACAGCATGATGAAGTGACGTTCCGCTTCTGCTCCAGAAGTCAGCCACCTCATCGATCAGGTACCAACTATATCTTTGCCTTTGACCCTGTACAGTGTCTGCTGCTTTGGCTAGGTTCACCCCATACATATTGCGTGGTGGTGTAGCTCTCAGTAGACAGATGTCCCCTGGATTTAAAACATTGTCAACACCGGCACTCTTGTTGGCAGTATTTGAAATGGTCACGAGCCTATTTACCACTGACTCTGGATCATCTTGAGTACTTCAAGGGATGTCAGTTGTAGGCCACAAAAGATCCCAGTTCAATCTTCATAGTGACTCTCCTAACGCAGACAGTGCAGTTCTGGGTATTCTCACCTCCAGGATGCACATCATGTGTAGTCGCTATCCACTTTAGGAGCGGAGACATTGCGTTTTTGTGCACTAGCCCTCCTGCAGAAACCAGATTCCACAGTTAATGGCAGCAGTCTAAACTAATAATTTAATTACCCTATGTTTGTTTATAGACTGACTCAAGGTAAGTTGTGAAGCACCATGGCACAATCCTAGTATTTACACGTAGCCCCATATGCTCATTGGCAACAACATGCCATACCATCTCTCATAAATACTGATGGTGTATTATTCCAGAGTGCAGATATTTCTATAAACGTTCACTGATCCGGGAACCGCGGTAGACATAATATTGCCAGGCAAATGACAATTACCTGCACGCGCTCGCAGAAGAGGCCGTTTGTTGGATGAAGAGCCATTGGAGTACACCGGATCTCGGACAGGTACTTGACCGGAAAAACTAAATGCAGCATCTAAAGCAACCCCCAAAATAAAAGACTGCTGTCTGTTGGAGAATGCCAAATATCGTGAAACATGTGCCCAGAGATGTTCACACTTGGCTGCATCAATATTGGATGGTGAATACTTATGATTGTATGTAGAAACTAAACATTGTGCCGCACATACCATAATGCACTTGGAAGAATTGGTTCTAGCATGCTAGCGGTGTGTTCCCATCCATTGAAAACATTTACAATCGGTGACTGGCACTGGGTTTAATATGCACCTTTGCTCCTGCTGGCACAAAGTATCAGTGGGTAATCCTTCTCTTGTGGGTTAAACAGCTATTCCAGTTGTACTACCAGGTACAATATTTTATTATGGGTGCAAGTTTTTTTGTGGCTAAAAAGATATAAAATGCTCCTGTGTACTCAGGTAATGTTCTATGACATACCAATCAGTAACTACTCCAACAGCTACATGATTTAACGTAATACATCTGGGAAACGTGACGCAAAAGGCATCGCTTGTACTCGTTTTTGCCAACGTTTCGGGGGACAACTTCACCAAACGCACCCAGATTTTAATGCACATTAGCAGTAACTGAGATTCAAATAGTTTGGTGTAAAAAGCTCCTTTACATTAGCTACTAAGTAGATAATAGAAAGGAAATTGTAAAGAATTATAATGAACAGGGTTTATTTAGTATTTATAAAAAAAATACACATACCCTTCAGCCACATCAAAAATATTGGCAGAGGGGGTGATTCATTTTCCTTAACTCTGGTCCTAGAGTATTGGAGAAAGATTCTTAATACTCCGGTTTGCTATCAATCAATATTAAGATGTATTGACGTGCAGCTCTTTTTCTTGTGCTATTTATAGTAAGTTCATATATGTGCATACTAAGTAATGTCAGCATGACTTCTTATTTTCAAAGGGGGGGGGCATTACCTCCTTTTCCTCAATACCAGATACACATGGGAAGTGAGGGGGTCTTGGCAGCGTCTGTGTCCAGAGGATGGCCAAAGGCGTATCCTGTTTATTGGTGTCCTAATCATGACAACTTGGACATGAATCGAACAGTGATTTGCCTTAGCACCACTCACATCTTCCCTAGTAACCTGTTTCCAGCTCTCTGGTTTCTAGCCGCTCAAAGTGCTGCAAGTGGGATCACTTAGCAGGCTGCAACATTGCACGTTTCCAAGGAGTTACTTGAAAGCAATGGTTGAAGTTCACGCTGGCATCTTTACCTCCATTGGTCCCCCAAAGGATTAGCTGGATCAGGTTTCATACACACTCTGGCATGTGCCTGAGGGCAATAAATGGAGATCATATGGTATCTGTTAGCACCGCCACTGCTTTCTATTTGCGTGCGCATTGCCCCTGACGCGGCACTGGGCCGGAACAGGCGCATGACACGGTCAGACATCTTACAGCTATTCACCACAGGCACGTGTCCAATATTTGTGCAACTGCTCACTCTTGCCCAACGCAATTACTCTGAGCACTACTTGAGGATAATGACGCCTTAATAGGTAATGACCTACCAGATGAGTATGGCTTTCGGTATCATAACCGATTCATTGAGGGTCAAAGATGAGGGAACTGAGCTCCTTGCGCGTGCTTCCAGTAGAACCATTAAGTTCAAAGCCAGCCCTCATCTGTTCCTAATAATAACTCAGGATATTTTGTTACTGGTGACCTCTCCTCTTACCCAGCAACGCCAGAAAATAGAGTGTATGGAAAGCCCAAGGAAATCAAAGCAGGAATACCGAGACGGTAGGGTTGTCCAACACAGCGGAGACCGGATAGGAGCTTTGGAAGAGATTAAAGCTTAGCAAGCTCTTGGCAGAGGGGACCAGCACATGTGACCGAGGGGCTCGGCCTGGCACGGCTCCACCGGGAAGAAGTGACATGTAATAGCACGAGTACCAATCCTGAACAAGGTTCTGATGACCTCAGTGGAATGACAACGTAATATTTTCCGAACATAATGAGACGGGCAATGAGAACCAAGGAAAATGTCCTCAAGCGGAGATGCATTTAGGCAGACCTGCGCAGCAATACTATTTCCATGAACAACATTCAGGGGTCGCAGCTGCGATCCCTGACTTGCTGCTTGTGTGACCCCTGCATTACTTTTGTGCCCTCGAGCCTCAGAGGTCGCAAAATCAGTGCCAAGAAGAAAAGGGTGACTCATCTTTATGGGTGTCGGGCTGAATCCTCCTTGTTTTGGGCCAATTTTTTATTATACTAATAGTGAACAATATCTCATTATTCACTATTAGTGTAATAACAATGGAGCACCATGAACTAGAACGAGACCTCTGCTGGCAACTAAGGTTAGTACAAAAAGTTTTAAAATGTTTGTTGTGTCTTTGCATGTGAGTGAGAGTGCGTTTGTGTGAAAGAGAACCTGTGTATTTGTCAGGATGTCTATATGTGTGAGCCTGTGTGTGAGTGACAGTGAGTAAGAGTCAGTGACAAGTGGGGAGTGAAACTGAGTGTCAGTGAGTTAGAGTGAGAATGTTTTATAAACACTATCTGACCCATTTTTTTCTCAAAACTTTTTGGGGGGGGAGATCTCCTCTCTTTCTTGCCCCCAAACCTCTCCCAGAAGAGGTTTGGCTCACTCGCTACAATTCAGGGAAAGTATTATGCCCCATCACTTTCAAAGATCACTTCTGCACCCTACTAAAGGAGGTATCGAAAATTGACATTTTCCTGTGTTGAGTTATAATAATCATGCAGTTAATATGAAACTTCAGCTAAATCAATTAATGGCATGTTTTCAGGCTTAAGGTCATGTGACATCACTTCCTGGGGACATTCAGAGCGAAGGGTCATACGATATCACTTTCTGCGATGTCATTAAATTTAAAGAGTGTATGATGTCACTTCCGCTATGCCTTGCATTTTGGTGAATGGCATCCATGACCGTTTCCATATCAATCAATTCACTTAAAAAACGACTATCACAACAAATACAAAATAATTCCCATTCAGGTTCTTTCTTGAATTCACAATCAATTTAAATTACATTTCTTTCTTAACTATATATTTCCTGCCATATTGCATAATTCCCTGGAGAAAGCACGAATAGTGCATCCTCTTCAGTATGTGAAGTAATGCACATGAACATTGTGGTATTTTGTTAGTCTTTTCAGAGTGTGCAATAATGTGGTGTGCTGATGCAGTAGTAAATGGTGCACAAAAGTGAGTTCTGTGATCTTAAAGTGAGTTGTGGGCACTTGAAAACAGCGGTTGGAGGGAAAGGCTGGCAGCTGCAGGTGGGGAACATTAGTGGTACTATATATTTTCCTCCATAACTGCATTGGTGAAACTACTTTTGAACTGTAGCCTGGAGGTCACTTTGTTCAACGTGCGAGCACAACTGGTTAAAACAAAGTCGGCATTTCACAAGCAGAGCGTCCTTTGCTTCAGAAGGTAAAAAACAGTATGCTCTTTTTGAGCCAAGGCAACATGTAACAATTACACGTCATCATTAATGGCACTTACCTTACCGCTTCTTTTTTCACGATAAAGTTCTCTTTTAGGGTTCAAAAAATGTATTTCTAGAAAACATTTGCATGTAGCAAATAATGCAATAAGCATTGCCAACCCAATAGGTCTTGCCTTTGGCACCTATTTGCTTTGCCAATGCCTTTTGGGGATGTTGTACAGTTTCAGTCCTATCCAGCATTGGCAGAAAAAAAAGAAAAAAGGTGTGATGACATGCTCGCTGCTGACGCTCACATCATTCTGTGCTGATGGTGCACTCATGCATGGTGACCTATGCGCGTGCATGCCCTAGAATGCATCCATGCACACTAGTGGTGTAATAATGCGGGAGCCATTTGCTTTGGTTTTTTATTAACCGATCCAGGACGGCAGATGACACTTGGATCGGTTAACACAAAATTAAGATTTTTTTAGCATGAAATCGCACAGTTCAATGGAGGAGCAGGTGGGAGTGTGGGGGTGGCAGGGATGAGGGGAAAAGCAGCACATGAGGGAGACACCAATAGAGAGAAAAAACTTGGGGGGTGAGTGGAGAAGTACAAGCGAAAGCGAGTGAGAATAACAAAGGGAGCAGAGAGAGCAAATGAAGAAGAGAGGAATGTGGGTGGAGAAGCGCAAAAGGGAGAGGGCAACACAGAGCGACTGGGGCAGGGAAGAAGTACACAAGTGAGCAGCAGATGTGTGTAAACTACATAAAGCAAAGAGGTGAACATTTGGGTGGGCACACAAGGAGAGAGCTGGAAAACACATGCACTTTCATTGAGTACTTAAACGAAAGAAAAATTGCCTGATAATCAAAGAGACATAAAAGAGGCTATGCTCCAGAGGAGGGACAAATACAAGATGAACACGATGTGGCAAGGAAATCAAATAAGAAACAAGCAAATGAGAGTGACAATCATGCCAACCAATGGTAAGTAATGGGTGGGCTGTAAGTTCTTGGTAAGCCCAAGGTAGATCTTTTGCAACCAGATAGCTTATGCTTTCTGATAGATGAGACCTAAGAACCAGCACAGTGCATGGTCGTTCGTATGGTGATAATGATTATAATTAGCTCAATGGAAAAAGTCTCAAAAAATAACCATTGGTAAGTTCCATTCGTAAGTTCTTGTGTCCTGGGAGAGTCAGTGGAGAGCCACTAGCACAAGCTCTCAAAAGGCATCAGATGATGCCCACGTCTAACTTGCTACTCTCCTCTGCAGCCACCTACCCAGGCACATGCAATGCCCTAACCGTGGGCCTTCCATCTCATTTCTTTCTTAGGATGTTCCATGTACAATTGACAAGGAGGCTGCAAACTCCCCTAGCCCTTAAGTTAAACAGAGCTTGACATTATGCATACATTGAGCACCAATGCACCGGACAGAGTTCCTACACTAAGAAAAGATGAAGGGAGCTAGTGCAGAGCTTTGCGGTTATTCACAGTCGAAAAGGCAGTAGAACTCTATCTTATCACGCTACTGCTTAGTTTGAAAATTATAGTGTGCAACCCTTTATCCACCTACCCACCCTTTTAAGCTTAGCGTGCAACCCCATATCTGCATAGCCCATAGGTACAGTACCTTCTAGTAGAGCCAGATTAAACCCTTTGGAGGCCACTAGGCAGTCGAAATTTCGGGGCCCCCCTTGAAAATTATCTCCTAATATGTTTTTAATTTTACCAACCAACAATTTTAATAAACTAATTTTATTACTCAAAACTAAACATTAACAATTATTTTTATAAACATAAATTAATTGGAAACAATTTAAGAAAGCTTGATTGCAATTTTCTTTCAAGATCAAATCAATATTATTTTGATCCGGTGTCGCGGGGCCCCTAAAAGGAGTGGGGCCAATAGGCCGATGCCTACTTTGACTATTTGGTAATCAGAAACTGCCTCCTAACACTGTCCAGTCCAGAATTTGACCAAGATCCTAGCAACAAAGTCCTGTACATTAAGAAAGTTATACATCCACTACTTCACCATTTATACTACTCCTGTGCCAACCTACTTATATGTGGCTGCACTTTGAGGATCATACGGAGTAGCACTGTGTTTTGTTCAGTGCTAACCAAAAAAGAGATCCGACGTCACATTCTCTAACTTCTGAAATAAGATTTTAACGACAGGCTGTAACTTAGTCTCTTCTCATCATTACTTGGAGAAGCGTGTTTCTTCTGCTACCTCGGGACTCTAGCTGGAGAGATACCAGAGAGAGGGAGGAGAGGCATGGACCAGGTCTTAATAGGCACAATACAAATAGGCACAAGGAGGCGGAGTCCACAACAAGGCCATGAAAGGGAAAAGGCAATGGTGACAGAAAGTGAGCAGGTGCCCAAGAGAAGTTGTGAATCAAACACAAAAGAGCACATTTACACTCGCATATTTGAAGCTGCTCCGATATGTAATAATGAAGAAAAAGAAGACTTGGTGAAATAAGATATCTTCCCAGGATCACACACTTTGGTCAAGTCGGGAAGCTGTGATTCATTTCAAGTTTTCTGGTTTCACACTGTGCAATTCAGCCATTAGATAGGTATCTCTTTCTCTCTCCTGTTTTACATGCTGTGGCACACAGGAGCCATGTGAAAGCTCCGCTCATCTTGGGGTCAAGGGGCCCTGGAGCCGAGCCAGAACCAGGCATCTGGCTGGAGCCTCCGTGGCTTGGGCACCTCTATTACCTATGAATGCTGTTACTAGCTTTCCTCTGACTACCTCTAAATGTAGTATCACGTGCTCACATCTGTAAATTGATTGCAGAACACACTAAAATCAAGGTTAACATTACAGGGCACAACAAAAACAGACTAACAACCACCACAGCATAATACAATGCAATAATTCAACACAAAAAACACAACCATACACAAACGCACAACACAATCTCACCCCAAAAATGCAACACTAAAAATATGCATCAATGTTCTTGTCAAACATTACAACCGCCACAAATCCCCTTTCGTAATAAGGAGTCAAAAGGGTCTCACACCAAGTACTGCCTCACATGACACTAAGGACATATAAAATAGTGCGTCATGCGTGAAAAATATTTTATGATCTGGCCCGTGGCCTCTGGAGGTAGTTTCAGTGCTTTAATTGAGGTCGTTGTTCATAAGAAAAAAAGCTCCTCGAAGATTCCTTGGGGTGGCACTCCTCTCATTACAAATTAATTTGTTCTAAAGATAACTGGGGCATTGGATTGGCTAAATATTCGAAGCTAGCAAAAGGATAATTGATTCAAGTTGTGCGGTTTCACACTTGTGGGACTGAGTAAGATTGCTCTACGGTCTGACTTCCTCTGAAGTAGCCTGCAGTACAAGGTTTACATTCCGCCAGGACCTAGTGAGGGTTTTATCCTTCCAAGGTCGATTAAATGCCCAGCTTTCTATTAAGAAATAGCTTCGCCTTCTAATAGAAATATCAACAGAAAACGTAAGCTATCGCATGCGTCACATTAGCAGCCAATAGTATTATTATGTAGTAATGAGTGATGCAGAAAAACACAGCCGGAAAAGTATAAGGGCTCAGCCACTCGATACATTTTATTTCCAACCTGTCGGAGAACGTGGAAAAAAAATGCGCCTGCGATCGATTTCAGCATTCACCCCCGTGTGCGGAGTGTCAAGTATTAATCTTTTAGTGGGCTGAAAGAACGTCTTGGTGACACGCCGTGAACAAAGACGGGCGAGCGCGCGGTCCGCGGCGCGTGCTCGCGCGCGCCCTGACAGTGCCGGTGATCGCTCTATTTGTGATGGAAATCCGCCCTTATCTGCCTGCTGCAGTGAGAGCGCCGGCACAATGGGGTCTGCTCGCTGCATGCCTGGACTGTTTGTTCCCATTTGAAGTATCTGTGAGGATATAATGTTTATAAAAAAGCATCTCTCGGGCACTTTTCTCGTGCTGACACGAGCAGCGGCAGTCCTCCTTTATGTCATGCGCATTTTCCTCAGTCGTTTTGCTTCCTTTTTATACCTTTAGTTTTTTCCCCTTCCCTTCATTAATTATCTCGTTTCCTTTCACGGACCGTGGAAAATGCAGCTTTTGATGGCAATGTCCGACACAAGTTTGCGCCGCTGAGTACTAAAGCAAGAGAAAACTTTCCGATCTTCGTAACTGTTTCAGTCATACATGACAGCCTTTTTCATGCGTTCACATTTATAGCACGCCCAGTCCACTTATACTCCGTGTGCAAATCTTCATTGTGCTTGGATGGTGGAGAGCGGTTAATTGTCTAGGCGTGCAAGATGTTTTTTTTCGCCGCATCCCAAGCAAATATTTTATTTTTGCCTCACGCACAACGCTTAGAGGACCATAACTCTACTCTTAACAAAAATATTGTAGTAATATGTCTATCCCAACTTCAGCGGCCACTACCTCATAGGCCTTGCTTGACCATAAAATTCAGCTCTCCTCCTAAGTCCCTGAGTGTGACTCAAGCAGAGCAGGATTACCACGTGCAGTTCTGCTCCGTCTTATCATAGGCCTTGTTCCTGCAGCTGGTGCTTGAACTCCAGACACAATTTATCCAGGCGGTAATTCAGCCAGGTAAAATCGCAGGAGGTTTTTTTTTTAGCTGCAGCAGCTCCCAGGGCTGGTCACCTGAGTTTTTTTGTCTTTAATGCTCCCCTCCCGTCATACCTCATCTGCCTCTTCACGCCCCACTCCCACACCCCTTTCCTCCACCCCTACTCCACAAAGAGGCCCCCGCAGCTCACACTCTGTTACACACCCCATTACCAGAGGCTGGGGAGGGACAGAGAGAACCGAAGGAGGCAATGTCCATCATATCACCTTCTTTTTATGACACACAAGTGGCAACAGAAAGAAACTAAGTACGCACACTTTACACCACTAATATCTCAAAACCATATAGAGGACAGGAACAAACACAATGTTAAGTAATCATGCAGTTACACACAACTAGATACAGAGCCAACTAACCAACAGTAATGGCAAATTAATGCCAGATCAACAGCAAAGAGTTTGCACGGAGCACAAAACGAGGCATTTTTACTCGGAACCTCACGAGTATTTTCACACACATGCCTAGTAGAGTATCCAAAGAAATATGATTTTAATCCCTATGTGTACATTGTATACTGCTCAAGGGGTAGCCGGCACCCCTCCCGTCTAGAGTGCCCTGTCTCGTAAGTTTAGGCTGACATAGAAACCTCATTGTATTGCAGCCTGTCACTTGGGTGTCGAGATATCAGTTTTGACACCACACGATTGGGTTTCCTCCATCCCACAGCCCCCCTCTCAGGGCATCACAGGAATTGGTTTGTTTCTGCCCCCATTACTCCTTTTCAGAGGCCCCCTTGTGTAATCAGTTATGACTCTTCTTGATGTAGCTCAGACTCGGGGCCTGTCATGAAGTCAGTTGTCAACATCTTAGAACCCCTAGGAGTGAGTAGCTTCCAGCCCTTACTCAACCCTCTGTCAGGGCATCTTGTGTGACTTTATCCAAAGGGAAAGGTCCCTTTCCACCATGGGTAATGTGTACTTCCAGGACAAAAGAGTTCCTCAATAAAGCACTGCGTGAGTTCACTCCCTAAATTAACAGATTGCAATGTTGCTCCATGTAGGGCGCACATGATAACTGACTTGCCTTTTAGTTCACTAACGGCATTGTCATCAGGAGTGGGGCAGCCATGTTTTTAAGTCCATGTTTAAAAAACATTATTTTTAATAACTGCCTCTCCATGCAGTGATATAATCTGATGCACTAAGGTGAAACACAGAAACATCAACAACACAAAGGAGCAGGAGCAGCCAAGACAAACATCAAACCCCATAGCCAATGGGCAAAGCAGTTGCTCAACTATTAACACAGGAAAAACTGACAGCAGTGGCCCACTGGAGAGAACGAGATCAAAGTGACATCGGCACGGTACAGCATGGGACCCAGTGGCCAAGGAGAACAGGACATACCCCATAGATCTGGAATATAAGTACATAGATGAATGGTGAACACTCTTTGACCAAGGGGAGAAGTAAAATGGATTACTCAAAAAGTTCTCATTCTAATGAGTAAAGTGGCCACCCATTGAACACCACAACAGCCTACACAGTGCGCTCATGGCTGCAGGTGATGGGCACCGGCACTCATTTTTGTAGACTGGCACTTACTCATCATCAGTCTGAGTAAAAGCAAGAGAAAGAAAAGAACAGGAAACTGAGTTAGAGAAAGACAAGAACACAGCGACATATGGAGAAATCAGGGAATGAAAAGGAAACTAAAAGGGCGAGATAAAGAGACAGGAAGTGTTGGGAGGTGAAACAAAGAGGCTTGAGGTGGAAGCAAGACTAGGCATCCTCGGTATATGGCAACCCTGCCATTCCGAGTGCCGGCGGTGGGCCCCTGATAAAAACTTTAGGCCCCTGCGCTCTTTTTTGTTAAATAAATATAATCTAAGAACGGATTCTACACCTTATGTGGTAGGAAACTCATAAGAGTAATCTGACAGAACACGGTCGACTCATCCAGCTCCACAGACGGGGTAGCAATTTCGAAAGCCACAACCCCTGATCGCAATAGTGGGCGAAATGCATCTGGAAAGTACATGGAGTCTTCCTTTTCATTATTTTCTTGGAGATCAGTTTTCTTTTTTTTTCTCACTTCCCTTCCCTCGATGTAATTTCTCTTATGCAGGTGGACAGGTCTATGAATTTATTTGAAAAGAAATACTTTGTACTGTGCTGCCAGATGGAACTCCCTTCCCCCTGAAAATGCCTCCTTGTTACTATTTTTCTAAAGATGTACAAATATATTTAAAAATACACCAGGAATAGTAATATACAAGAGAGTCCAAAGTTATTAACAAGCGAAGGCTGAAGGGGATAATTCCATTTCGCATTTCCAGAGCACGACGTTAATGTAACGTAGGCATACGTGTTGAAGCAGTGAACATTGTGGTATACTACAACACCTTGAAGGTGTGAGCACCTACTCTGTTGCTCAGTTGAACAACTTTGGTGTGTATGGACGATTAGTATTACTGGGGTATGTCCTGTTCTCCTGGACCACTGGGTACCAAGACTTATTACTTGTGGCGTTTCCTTTAACTCCAAAGACTGCCCTGTGATTCCTTCAGAGCACTTTAGGCCAATGCCTAAAAAGGAAATACATGATTCCAATACTCTAAGTCAACAAGCTGCAAATCAGAGTGTCTGTCTTAATATTATTCATCGCTCTTTAACACTTTCAGTCTCAACCTCAATTAGTTTTTCCACGAGAATCAGCATCTTGGGCAAAGGTTTCTCCGACCACGTTCCAGGTGCAAAACAAAGTGATCCACCTACATGTTCAAGTTTCGAGTGATGCTAGAGATGCGGCAATTACTTCTTGCAACAACAGTTGAGTATTGGCCCAGAACACCTCTTTAAAGGGAGCTTGTTTGGTAGTGGGCACGGTGGCTCATGTTAAAGGGCACTTCCAATGTAGGATCTCCCATTGCAACAAGTAAATCCTGTCAATAGAAAAATGGAGCCAATTCAAACCCAGGTCCCACCACAGATCTTCTGTGCTTCAGGAAAGAGCTCAAAACCATCCTCCTTAGGAACATCTCAATACAGAATAATGGCCGAGTAGCCCTACCTGAATGCACTGCACGTGGACTAGACATTCGTTTGAGGAGGCTCCTCCGGTGACATGTAATTCAGAGACACAGCTGTTTTTATCCTTACCAATGACGCGTTATGTTGCTAGGATATGGTACACCCACAGCATGATGGAGCAGATATTCATTCTCTATGGAAGGGACAAAAGTAACTGCAGCAGGTGGTAACTATTTTTTACCACCCAGAAAGAGCCTAGAAGAAGAAGAGAGAAGGAAGTCCCTGCTGCGAGTTAAAGCCACAACTGCTAGATTATTTCGTTTGTTATTGATTTTTAAAGTATGCCTAGGTAGCCACATTTACATTGTTTATATCTTTGTCATGTCTCCAATGCTTATGTATAGAGACCTCAAGTCCACTAGTCCTAAGGACACAGGGTGAGAGCCCCTCTCCGGGTACCGATGAATGAGAGCAGTGAGGGTGGAGGAAGTAGGACAAAGAGAAAAGCATGACTGTTAGGGAGAGGAGAGGAGCTCTGCATCTGTGTGATAGAGAAGTTAATTAATAAACATAATAGAATGTTAGGGAGCAAGAAGTATATGATTCTTTTTTGTTTACTTCGTTGGGTAGTAATTTCAACAAGATAATATCAGCAGACAGTTTTTGGAAACGTTTCTTGTTTTACCATCTATTTTTGCACTATCTGCTGAATATATTTTAGGTCGACCACTCATTTGACTGATTGCAGACAACAATAGTGTATCTTTTTTTACTTGGCAGAGAAGAGAGAGGTACCAGTAATAGGTGCCTAGTTATCCTGAGTCAAATAGGTCACATGGCTGCATCGACATGTTTACAACGAGCAAACAAATATGTAACTAACAAAAAAAAATACTCAAATCAACACTTCTTAACTATGGGAGAACTCCTCTGGGTAACATTTCATTCCATCGATTTTAGTTTGTCTGTGCAACTGGAAAAAGTAGTTAACTACGAGCAAATCAGTCCAGGCCTCTTCCCAAAGGAAGCTTAGAATAACGTGTTAGGGACATGTCCAGAATGCACAAGAACACAAGCAAGCATAAAGGCTCAGAAACAGCCTTCCATTGCCTCCAGGAGTTTCTGCGGGAGTGGTGTGCCCAAATATGGGTACCAAAGATGGCCTAGAGACTCGAGCTGAATGTAACAGCCAGGACGCATGCTTGAATGATGAATGACAGTCTTGGCAACCAGCAGTCAATGTTATAATTAAAAAGCCTCACCAAGAGCTATGTTGCAGTCTGGAGACAAGGCCAAATGCACAAGAGGTTGTATGTGTTCCCATGTAAACCGGACGTTGAGACGCTATACCCCAATTCAGGAAACCGAACCACATTTCAGGTAGTCTGATACAAGTCTTAGTCCAGAACCAATAAATATATACATTGAAGCATCCAGATATGCTATGGGAAAATAAAGTAATACATTATTTGCTTGTACCCGCAGCATAGGAACTTCTATACCAATGCAGACATATAGTGGCATGCACCAATATAACTTTGTTTCAGTTTTAAGACTGTGGATTCCAGGGACAGCTCCTCCGCTAAGGCGGAGGAGCGTCGCCCCACTGTTCTCAGAGCAGGAAAATTAAAATGATAACGTAATTATCATCATTTTATTTTTCGTAGGTTTGGGGCTGGGTTAGGGCGGGGCTGGTGCCAATGGGGGAGAAATGGTGGCACACTCCAAATGCGTATGACAGTTTGGCCGGCCATCTTGGGCTGGCCAAACAGTCATGCGCACTTTGCATGTTCCCCACCAGGCTGCAATGCACAGCCTGGTGGGGAACATGCACAGGCTCCGTGTCCCCATCTGAGCGCCAAACCATGGCACTCAGACCAATCACGCTGCATTGCAGCATTGTGATTGGCTTTGGGGAGCCTGGGTGCTTCCTGCTTCTGGAACTCGCCGCAGTGGTGTAACAAAACTTGAGGGGGCCCCCCTGCGAAGTATATAGAGGGGCGCCTCTCCGGACTCACTCAGGAGCTCCCAGGCCAGGGTACTGAGCTGAGGGGGACCCCTGGAGCTCGGGCCCCGTCGCACTGCAGGGGCCACTGACTCGCCGGAGAAGTGGAGACACGACGGTGGAGAGACATCGGTGGTGAGGAGGTAAGTGGTATATATATTTTTTTGTATTTTGTCCCCCTGCCTCTCCACCCCGTTCCCTGTCAGCCGCTACTGGTAGTTTCCTTCTCTTGATGGGGTTATAATAAGAAGAACACCCAGAACAGCATCCCACACACCACAGCAACAACATGCCAATACACCCGATTCAGGCAGGAGATTCACGATGTTTGAAGCCAAAAATGTCTTTATTTTAGCTGCTTTCCGCTTGAAATTGCATTCACTTTAATGGATGTCAATGGGGAAAATAAAGCCCCCAATTTTTTCTTCAAGCCCTCCCTCTTTGCTCTTTCCAAATGTAGACAAGTAGAGAACTAACTAAAAATGTGTTCAGCTAAAACCACTGTAAAGTTCCAATGAGACAACAAATGCATGTTCTTTTTTAGTTCTGCTTCCTCTAAAACATTTGTCTCTTTCCTCTCTTTTTCAATACTCGTGTCCTGCTTCATCAGTTGTCATCATAAATCCATCCTTTGAAGGTCCGCCTGCTATTGTCGCTGCTCCATGATGTACTTGCTTGAGGGCTATTATAGTTGCGTGCATGTCTTTGGAATGGTACTGACCAGTCAATAACAGGATAAGTGGAACAACTTATCACGATCGATGCTTTCTCTTTTCAGCAGCTCTGCTTTCGATGCAGTCATATTTCTGGGCTCGTTTCATTCTCCCCGGGTAGTCCATTGCATGTTTTAACGATCTTTCCCTTACATTTTTTAGAAAATTCTGCTCGGTCTATACTATCCGCGATATGTTAGCTTCACTACATTAATTGTACATAATAGCCACTTCTTTGGCCTCTGAAAGCAACATTATTGTGTTCTTTAGTTTAGTCGCTTGCTTTAGACTGGCTTGGACGCCACTTAGTACAGAATCTCTCATGCCATCTGCAAATGAACATTATCGACTGAGAACCCATGCCGCGATGCTACTAGTGTATTTATGAAGACAGAACTGCAGGAGTGTGAGAGGGGTCAGTGTTTAGAAGGGGGCAGTTAACCAATTGTTTGACTCTATTATGGTCATCATTGTGGTGTTTGGCAGTGAATCAGACGGAAGTGACTGAAGAGCGCTGAAATGGTTGTCTTCCGTGATATGGCAAGGTTCTTGGTCTCTGAGGTTGTTGGTGAACTAGAAAGGTTGAGGTCGAAGCTGATGATTTGGTGGCCAGTCTTTTGTTAGGCCGGTTTCCTGTAATGGTGATAGATCCTAGAGAAGACGACACTGTTCCAGAGTACGTCTGGCTGAATGGTTGGCGATGGAGATAAACTGATGCAGGCTCAAGCTGTCAAGGTAGGAAAGGAGGACTTTGATTTGAGATGGTTGAGGTTCATCAAAACAGGTTGGCTGTGGTACGTGTGGTTGAGGGTGATATCAATGATGAAGTAAAGGAAGGCACTATATGGCTATCATATCCTAACCTAATTTTAAAAGGGCCCCAAAGTATATGGAATATATTAATATAAATCTGAATTGTCACTTACTAGAGTAAAAAAAAAAAAAAAAAGAACATTAATTTAGCAGTAGGTTAACCCCTCAACATCACCTGTCTTGTATGAAGAAAATACAAATTGGATCTAATTAAGGAAAGTATAAATCGTCACCTTATCAAAGACTACCTATCCCACATAGACCAATGGATGAGCTATGCAAGAATTGTACTCAAGTGTTTTTGTCCATTTACTATGTGTATTCAATAAGACATTCAAGATCACTCTGAAACCTGGAAGGACCTTTTTGACACAGTTAGCCTTCATCCCACAAATAGATAGCATTAACAAGCATGTTTCATCACCCTTCTTGCCTCTCTGGCATCCCTAAGCTATAACACGGAAGGACCATGTCCAGCCCAGGGCTATTTTTCATACTGGCCACGATAATAGACTGTAAGAGGGTTTTCCTGACAAAGTAATATACATGCTCAAAAGGGTGCAAAACCTTGCTGTCCACCTCATTATCACATCTAATCTATATCCATGTCAGCTGACTGACTGCTGGATAGCACAGTGTTGAACTAAAAAGCATCTATCTGGTCCATGAAGCCACTCAGAGAGAGGATCGGGAGTACCTGTCCACAGTGATGCTTCTTCATGACCCATTGAGAGATGCAAGGTCACCACCCTAGAATCTGTTCTCTATAGTCTCATCAAGATTCAAATGGCTTGGGAAGAACATCAAGGGTTTACTTGGTCTCCTCGAGGCAGGATTCAGAAAGCACAGTAAAGGCAAGAATACCCACATTAACCAAGTATACAGCTTTGACTATATATAAATCTACTGCTTGCTTGCACAGCCACCTCTTTAGCTACGAATAAGTCTTAATATAGGTATTCCGTTTCCTTTCAGGCTTACTGTCGCCACAATCGCTGTGAAGCATCAGCCCAGAATCGCTGGCATTTTACAATAGAATAAAACAAACTGATATGTTTATCGCCTACATTTTCCGACTCAGTAGTTTCATTGTGTATCTGTGAAAAAGTAATCTATTACTTCTTTTGAAATTGACTATTTTCAAATTTAACAAAAGAGCAATGCAGTAGTTGTAAAGCAAAATGCTACCAAGCACACATGTACAATAGTTTTTTTCCAAAATGATTATGAATAGCGTACTTTTACATAGTATGCCTTCTTTAGCTATAGAACGTGATGTTGACAGGTTCATCTTTTCTGATCTTCAGGTGAGTAAAATTTTAAGTGTGGTGATCAAACATTAGCAGTATTTAAACAGTGGTGGCAATCTTCACAAAACTGACTATGCAGCTGTGCTTCAATTTCATGAGAATTGTTTTACTTTTGCAAAGTTATATGAAACTGAAAAGGTAGAACCTACATTGCGGATATATGGGGCAGTGTTAGACCCCAAACAGACAGCTGCTCCCTCTTCCTGCAGTCTTCGTTACTTCATGGCTCCATTTTCTAAGTCTGTGGCAGACTGTGGAGAACCCTTGAAGGGGGGGGGGGGGATGTCCCCCGGTGGTAATATCACACCCTTTAAAGTAAGTTTCTCCCCCTACAGCTGCTGTTGGCTCTGAAGATTGGGGCCTCCTAATGTTAATACCCATCGTAGCTAACAGGATGCCATCTTCCACAATGAGCAACAGTATCCACAGAGCATGCACAAGAGAGCAGTATCTCCCTCATAGGAGAGTAGTGTCTCTCTCCTGCAAAGCTTCCCTGGCACCCAGTGACCAACATGCGCCCTTCGTGCTATAAACACTACCCACCCTTCGTGCTATAAACACTACCAACAAAGACACTTCCTGCTTTCTAGATTTAAAGGGCAGCATAACTCTTATGTTCTTGATTAGATGACATCATTTAAGAAGTCTCTGATTCTCAGCGCTTGTTGACCTTCTCTCCTGTTTTCCTGGTACTCCTTACCCCTTCTTATTCTTCCCTCCTACCCGAGCCCAATTCCTCAGATCCTTTCCTAATTCTGCTTCTGTCCAGCTACAGTTCATTTCACTCTTGCTGAAGTCCAGCCCGCTCCTGCTGGCGGTACTAATCTGCTTAAAGGATAGCGGAAAGGGCAGAAATATGTAGCAAAGGAAGGGCAGATGGACTGGGGGCTGTAACAGTAGCTGCTTGTCTGGATGTTTTACATGGCTGAATGAAGAGGGTGGATAAAAGCCGACAAAAAGAAGCAAAACCATGTTCAGCACTGGGTTGTAGAGCAAGTTAGGCACAACATGGTTCGGGATGTAGTGTGCATCTTTTCAATCCCTCAAGTAGGCGCAGCGGACACAGAAAGCACTAACTTAACCCTGGAAACATCTAGGGCGTATTGGGCACTGAAAGCACTGCATGTGGTATCAAAGCCAGGTGTGCACAGAGGGAATCATTGGAAAATGTCCTAAACAGGCCTGCATTGCACATACGTTTGATTGTCAACACTTTTAGTTCTTAACTTGCGACATCAACTTTACTTTAATTACTGCTATTTCAGTGCACATATACATATGCATGTGTGTGGGTGGGTGGGTGGCTACACAGCTTTATAAAAAAAATGAATATGCAATGGACTGGAATCTATTTTTAAGAAAACTTGCAATAACAATTCTCCCACCACCATCTGTTGGCAGGGACCAGGTGGATGTAGCAATTCCAAATGAAAGGAGGGTAGAAAGTATTCTATTTAAGTGGCAGTCACTGTGGTTATGGGCTGCACTGGCAAAGATACAAAAATGTTTAGAAGACGAGGGCATTAACTGCATTATCCGGTCAATTATCCTACAAGAGCATCATATGAACCTAAGGCTTCCATAACTAGAATTAACTTTGCCTAGATTAGGCCAGACTTCTCTAAAAGGGAAACTGCCCACAATATCAAAATGGAAAGGACTGCTGCTCCTCCTGCTTATTTAATGTATTTTTAATGCTAACCGTGTTCCCTTATAGCCACTTGACAGTGTTTTCTTAGATAAAATATTACCAAGAGGACAGCGGATTAATATAATGTGCCAATGATACATACGTATATGAGGTTAAATAGATTAAGATTAGGAAAAGTCTTCTCGTTGGCCTGCCAAACACGGAGCTGAAGGAGGGATTTAGGTTACTTTACAAGTTATTTTGACAGGGGGTTGATTAAGTGTTTCAAATCTGATTCACATTGTGTTTTTCTGTGATAAATTCCATCTTACTGCTAGAAAGTCTGGAAAAAGCACACCAAAGTCAGAGGCATGTGTAAATCACGCTCATTCACTGAAAATAAACTTGTGAATGGGGCCTGGAGAAAGAACGCAGCTAAACTCTAGCCATTATACAAAGAGGGTAGTCTGTCCAGGTTTCTTCATTCAATGTAGCAAACATAAGGGGGAGGACAAACCTTTATTAGGGACTATAATTAGGAACTCTCCCACACCTGTCATTGTCTACCTTTCCACAGGTCGGACATTCCCTGCCTGATTTTAGGTACTTTACGAACTACACTAATGTGGATTTCTGGATTGGGAACTTTCTTCTATCTTGTCACTGGTCCAACATCCACATAGATTGGATTTCCCATATTGGTCCTGACGAATTGCCATAGATCCATATGACATTAAGGCAAGAAACATGTTGATTCAGACTTAATTTAATCTTCTGAGATACGAATGAACATCATTTCCCTTCATTATTTCACCTTGTTTTTAGCAATGACAATGCCCACCATTAAAATAAAGTGGCTTTAGGTGTCCCTTAGTCATTTTTACCCCTTGCACCTTTTTTTTTTAAATTTACAAACAAGACGCTCATATTTGTATCTTGAAACGGCACTATAGCATAAAATGAACTCCGGTAAAGAGCCCCTTTTGGGGCCCATTCTGCATTGAAGCGCCGGCCTAATAAGGAGCTGCCCGATGATGAAGCATGACACCCATTTGGGTGGGTGAGGGCTCTTGCGTGTGAATATTTATATTCCTTCGTCCTGCTCTGTGCCAAGGGATGACACAAAGTGTGTTTGCACTTGTAGTGCTCTATAGGAACTACATACCCTTCCTTTTTGTTCTTCATTCAAAGCGCCTGTTTGCGTCAAGACCAGTGTTAGTCCAGATCATCCAACATGTGTTCAGAAGCTACCACCTGTTGATGAGGAATGAGGAAATGGGCAGGTGGGTCCTCTTGGGCAGTGAGTGATTGGCTTGCACATGAGAAGGTCACCCCAGTATCCTGCATCCATTATGTTTGCAGACTGTTGTCCATCAATCAAATGTAACAATTTTGTCAAGAGTATGTATTTGGGGAAAGATTGTTGAATTTCAGAAGTTAGGGCTCTGAACATACAGAGACACCCCCAAATCTAGGTCCCTGAACTTAGGTTGGCCGGATCATATTATCAGGCCACTGGTTTCACACTGGCACATAATGTGAGGTGAGCTTGTTCAGATATCGTGGTCATAGGCACCAATAGACCTTATGATTGTTGTAGGGGACTTTAAACTTGATCCTCAGTTAACCAGGTGCCTCTAAGGTTGGTTTCATGTTCTGTTTCTAATTTTCTGGCTCTGGCACAGTCTAACGTTTTTGTACTCAGTGTATTGTGTACAATACTTTTACTGTGAATCAAGCATGACATGACCATAGATCTGGTCAGCTTCACACAAAGATTGGTTTGCCAGAATGTTAAATTCTTAAGACAACTGACAGCTGAAAGTTGGTGCCCTTGCCAAAGGGGTTTATATGAGAGACTGCAATATGTCCATCGGCTGTACCCAGTTTATCTAATTCTGCGCTGTAGCCAAAACTGAATGTGTGAAGAAAGTGAAATAGATGTCAGCCATCTCCCACACATTTCAATATGGGAATCTATTGGTTTTACATCAATCAGTCATGCCAAAGTTTACATTTCCAATAGCAGTTTGTATGGCTCAATGACGTGTATCAATTAGCACAGGGGAGAAGTACAAATTCTAAAGAACGATGCAGTAAATCTAGCCTTTGACAACTCAGGTGATGGAATGAGCTGTTCCACATAAGTGCTGTGCCTTCCATGCACCCAGTTTACAAAACACAGTTCTGTAATCTACTTTGTTTTAGGCTAAAAAAAAAAATCAAGGACTAATGGAGCTAAGTAGTGACCACCATCTAGTGTGACACGAAGATCATCTGTGATATCTATAAGATTTGTGTCCCTTACAAAGGTCCGTAGCTCAGTTGGTGATCATTGTGAGAAAGTCGATTAAATCCAATAAGGGGAACCAGAGATATGAATTTTGAAAGTTTTAAATAAAAATAGCACCAAAAAGCATTAAGCGCCAACCAAGGTCATATAGTTGCTTGTGACCTGGACAAGGGTAAGGTTTAAGGTTGATCCCAATGGAGTGTGGGTTGAAAAAAGACCAGAGTCACTCGGGTGGTAAAGTTACTTCCCAATGTGGACAGCCTTCAATTGAAGCAGGCAGTGGGCAGGTGCCAGGAGATGGGGGCTCAGTGTTGATAGATTCCAGAGTCGAGATGAATCCTCGGCGAAACAATTGGTTTAGGTGGGAAAAGCTCAGATAAGTAAAATTCAAGTTTTTGTGCCCCAGAGGTCTCTATGGTCAATCAGTTCTTCGGCGGCGGTGCAGATGAAGCTTCAGTTTGGAACCAAAGAGGGCTCGGCGTTAACGGATTCCAGCGGCAAGAGAAGAAAGTAGCTGGAGCAACAGCAAAGTCAGGCCCAGTGGCGATGCACACTCATCGGGTCAGCTTAGCTGGCTGGTCCCGGTCATCCGATGGTTCTCCAGATAAAACGTTAGCAAACATTTTCAAGTCCCACGTTTTAGGGTTCTGCAGGAGGATTACACTCTGACACGCAGCTAAGGGTTCCAGGGCCTCAGTAACAGTACTTGGGGGTCAGGATTCACTCCAGTAGAAGCCATCACCAGGATCAATGGCAGGCCCAGCTGGAACTGATCAGCTGTGCTCTTCCAGGAAAGTTTGCTTCTTGCAGCTTTTGTAGTGTAACAGGAGTTAAGCCAACTAACCTCTGGAGTCCACTTATTTGTCTTTGGTACAAATGGGAACAGGTCCAGTGCTTCTGCTCACAGGTGTCAATAACCGGTGCAGTCCTTTTTCTGTCCACCACAGGTCCAGTAGTATTCTGAAGAGGGTGCCCGTGGGTGCCACATTTATGCCTGGCACTAGTATGTAAGTTGGGGTGAACCCTAGCCCCTTCCTAACCAATAGGGAACAATTCCCTGGGGTAACCCACCACTTTGCAGCAGTTCCTGACTGCTCTACTGTAACAATCTCACAGTGCCCTTCTCTACCTAAATCCAACATAATAGAACCTTTCTTCCCCTATGCAGAGTTCCTGTGCCCACTCTAGAGGTGTGGCCAGGAAAATGAGCAATCCCTCCTCTTTGGTCACTCAAAACAGTTTCTTGCGGCAGTTCTTCTGCCACATCGATTGGTGTCTGGCTGGCTAGAGGGACAAAGAAGGAGACAGGCCCAGGTGTAAGCTACATCTGCCTGTGACCGGGTATGCCTCATATAAGTTAATTATCTTGGTACTTCCAAGATGATCATCCTGTCAGAGGAACAGAAGACCTCCATTTACCAAATGCTGTCCCATAGAACGGCTAACCCTGCTACAGTGAAAATAGCTTTTGGACCTTCTCACTGTAAGGACCTGTTTTACATCAAACTTTTACATGTCCTATTTTTAAATAACATGCGCCATGGCTTATTGGGCATTAAGGCCTACTTAGGGCCGACTTATTAATATATAAAAGGAAGGTCTATCCCTGTCAAAAGAGGTTATTTTTAAAGGGCAGATTTGCAGTTTTAAAACTGCACAGACAAGCTACCATGGTAGGCTTGTGGTCGTGTTTTGCACTGCCACTCTTGTGGTGGCAAAATGTGCACTACAGTACACCAGTGACATGTAACCTACAGGCCATGGGTACACATTGTGCCACATGCTAGGGACTTACAGGTAAGTTAAATATACCAATTAGGAGTACAGCCAATTTCAACATGTTTAGGGGTTAGAGCCAATGCACTGTGGCCTGGTTAGTAGAGTCCCATTGCACAGAATTAAAGAAAACAACAACGAAGTCTAGCAAAAAGTTGAGGCTACCTCACAAAAAGACACATTTTTCTACAATCATGTTTTGGTATGCAGACTTGTTGAATGCACTATCACCCAGCAGGGTATCCTGGCACTGAGCAGGTGTGAGCCTCGTTAAACCTAAGGCCTAGTGGGACTACACGAAAAGCCAGGTCTTCAGCTGCTTGTGAAATACAAGAAGTGAGGAGGAGGCTCTCTTTTGTAGTAGCAGGTCGTTCCATGCTTTAGGAGCGATCCAGGAGAAGGCGTGACAGCCTGATCTGATTATCCATATGCGTGGGATGTGTTTAACTAGGAGTCCAGATGAGTTGAGGTGTCAGGAAGGTTTCTGAAAGCAGATGAGATTATTGAGGTGTGCTGGGCCAGTGTTATGTAGTGCCTAGCAGTGTTATGTAGTGCCTTGAGGGTGAGGAGTTTGAAGCAGTATATTTTATCCCCCAGATTCCTAAAGCTTTCTGCTCACTTCTAATTTGACAATTGTGCTGGGTTATGGAGTTAAGATTCATTGACTGTGAATTAGTACCGCTGTTTCGGCCATCAGATTTTTCAGTCTGGTTGTGATATTTTCTAGCTTTTCTATGTCTGTTTTAAGAACTCATTAACATGCTCTAATTATCTGATCTAAGTCACTGTCAGTAGATTATACCCCTTGACCTCTAACCTCATTTTCAAATTCCTGTGCATTGTGTTTAAGTAACACAGTGAAAACAATGGAGGAGGTAAGATGGGTTAGTGAGATGGTAATAGTTTGTTTACTATCATCACCATGATTTTTTTTTTTACGTTTTGTCAAGAATATTTTATTTTATTTTTTGTATTACAAAAGCCTTTTTATGCCAAAGGTTTTGTAATAGTATCTGAATTGTGAACCCTACCCATGAGGGAGTATGTATTTTGGACATCTTGGTTTTGATTAAGGCCACTTGTCTACCTGCATCCACTATTGATGGACATCAACAATATTTCTTTCTTGGTTGGTTGGTTGGTTCTAG
This sequence comes from Calotriton arnoldi, assembly GCA_963921515.1. NCBI lineage: Eukaryota > Metazoa > Chordata > Amphibia > Caudata > Salamandridae > Calotriton > Calotriton arnoldi. The sequence continues at coordinate 2,069,220 of CAWUFW010001347.1, read as the reverse complement.
GTAAGTTTCTGCTGCCTGCAAGTTGTTTTTTGAGCCCGTCTACTTGGACGGTGAGGTCACCTGTCAGGCCGTCTAGCACCCATTAATCCTTCCTTGATGATTTCACGTTGTAAATTTGCCTGGTTTGGTTTATCAAGCTAAAACTCTCTGGGTATGTGTTAATATGGATGCAAACAGAGCTGGAGAGTTTGTTAAATTGCACGCGGTTGCAATGACGGCTACTATCACACATATGCTAGAGGGACATGAATGCCTAGCATCCCTGGTCTATACTGATGCACCCTCCAATATGATCTATATTTGGTCTTTTGTAGGCTACTAAACATCTCTTCCAAGGATCTCTGGCTGGCATGAGCATCAGCGCGCAGTAAACCAGGCTTCCAAGAAGAAAAATGAATGAACACCTAAGGAACTTTGATCAAAATATGTGTCATGCTCATAAAGGCAGATAACTGATTGCTAGATTTTTTCTTGATATATGTTGATATATGTGCCCCTGAGAGCCACAAACGTCTATTTATGCATATTGCTCAACACCTACAAAGGAAAAAAGCAATAGCAAGTGAATAACTCTATACAAGATTGTTTCAAAGCAACACTATATAATCATTTTATTTGTTCATTTAACATCGAGTGGCGGGTGACAAAGACTAGCTCCGAAACATTCTTTTTATTAGTTTCGGTTAAGAGATGTTGTCTGTCATAATATCTAGCCCGTTTGTACGAGTCTCTCACCAATCTGTGTGGATAACCATGTGCCAGAAATTTGTTTTTCATGTCTATTGCTCTTATGTCAAAATCATTTATGTCTGTACAATTTCGGCGGAGCCTTAAAAACTGACCAAAAGGTATACTATTCTTTTGAGTAGTCGGGTGGAAACTATGGTAATGCAATAAGGTATTGCGAGCTGTGGGTTTTATGTATAGGTCAACTGCCAATTGTCCTGTCACATGTTTTATGGTTTTATCCAGAAATTCTATCTGTGTATTGCTAAAATTAGATGTAAAACGAAGATTGTGATCACACAAATTTAGCCATAATAAGAATTCTTCTAGGATGCCACAGGTATCTACCCATATGAAAAAAATATCATCGATAAAGCGAGACCATTTCATAAGAGACTTGAAAAAAGGTGCTATTTCATTAAAAATAAACTTGTCTTCGAATTGGGCCATGTAGATGTTGGCGATAGTTGGGGCGTAAGAAGCGCCCATACTTACGCTTTTTACTTGTTTGTATAATTGGCCATTGAACTCGAAGACATTTTCTTCAAGAACTATTCTTAGGCACTCTACAATGAAATGTATGTCTCAATCGATGTTTCTTGTATTTATGAACCATTGAACTGCCTGTACAGCTTCCTGAATAGGGATGTTGCTGTATAGGCTTTCAATGTCTAGAGTGACTAGCCATTGGGTCTTGGGATTAAAAGATATACCTTCCAGTATATTGATGATGTGTCTGGTGTCCTGAACGTATGCCGGTGTATGTTTAATATAGGGACGAAGAATTGCGTCCAAATATTTAGACACTGGTTCAGTAATGGAACCTATAGTTGTGACAATAGGTCTAAATGGTGGATTTATTTCGCTTTTGTGGATCTTAGGGACACCGTACATACTCGCCATTTTGGAATGGGATATATTCATGTAAGCGTGCTCTTTTTCGCATATATGTCCTTCTCTTAGCGCTTTATTAGTAAGTCTCTGAATTTTGCCTTTGATTCTATCTGTTGGATTTTTATTGATTTTTAGATAGAATTTGGTGTCATTTAACATTTCTTCCATTTTTGATACATTCATGGAAGTATCTAGTACAGCAATACCCCCTCCTTTATCACAACTCTTTATAGTGATTTCTGAGGTCTGTTTCAGGGCTATAAGCGCTTTATGTTCGTCTTAGTTGATGTTAAAAGGGGTTCTGGGGACATATTTAGTGGCTGCAGTCATTTTTTGGTAAACTACTTGTTCAAAGATCTTAATTTCAGGTGGTATTTGCTCCGTTATCGGGGTAAAGGTTGATTTTAATGCTAAGCCTGATCTGTTAGTATCTGGAGCAACATAAGATGAATTATTAAAGAAAAACTTTAATCGAATCTTTCTAAAGAATGACATCAGATCTCCAAATAGCTCAAATCTATTAATACCTGAATGAGGTACAAATGAAAGTCCTTTCATCAATAGGGAGCAAGTAGAAGGCATCAGTATATTGGAGGTACTAAGATTAAATATAGGGATTTCCTCTGTTTTATTTACTCTCTCCAATATTGTGCATTCCGGGTTACCAGATACTGATTCTGGTTGGTCTGTTGATTTCCCCAGAAGCGAGACTGATATTGTGGTCGCCAATTGCCCCTCCTCTGGTTGCGTCTACCTAAAAAAGGTAGATTGGATTGGTGTGCTCTAGATGTGCAGCGACTATTTCTATACTCAAACTGGTTTGATGTTCCTTCATTAATCGGAGACTGATGTATCGGAAAAGGTGGTTACTTTCCTGTTATACTGTCTATATGGTAATTGTTCCTGTTGGGGCATATCACATTGGGTGTAATAATTTTCCGATAAATAGGGATATGTATTTTCCCTACTAGAGAACCTAATGTCCTTTTTCAGTTTGTCCGTTTTACGCTTTGTTAAATAGTCAGTATATGAATTCATTTCTGCATCTATATCATCTAGTTTCTTTTTTGCATCATCCAAAGCTGATGTGTTTTTAATTTTGTTCTCTAATTCTAAAATTTCCGTAATTAATTGCTGTAACATCTCTTTTGCAGTTTCCACAATCAGCATCATTATGTCTCTTGAGCAACGATTAGCGATTCTAGACCACTTTTCTAGGAATTCTTTGATTTGTACAAATAGGCCAGGAATATTTTTCATTCTTAATCCTTGAGGGATTACACCTGCCCGGCAAAATTCAGAGACTTACTAATAAAGCGCTAAGAGAAGGACATATATGCGAAAAGAGCACGCTTACATGAATATATCCCATCCCAAAATGGCGAGTATGTACGGTGTCTCTAAGATCCACAAAAGCGAAATAAATCCACCATTTAGACCTATTGTCACAACTATAGGTTCCATTACTGAACCAGTGTCTAAATATTTGGACGCAATTCTTCGTCCCTATATTAATCATACACCGGCACATGTTCAGGACACCAGACACATCATCAATTTACTGGAAGGTATATCTTTCAATCCCAAGACCCAATGGCTAGTCACTCTAGACATTGAAAGCCTATACAGCAACATCCCTATTCAGGAAGCTGTACAGGCAGTTCAATGGTTCATAAATACAAGAAACATCGATTGTGACATACATTTCATTGTAGAGTGCCTAAGAATAGTTCTTGAAGAAAATGTCTTCGAGTTCAATGGCCAATTATACAAACAAGTAAAAGGCGTAAGTATGGGCGCTTCTTGCGCCCCAACTATCGCCAACATCTACATGGCCCAATTCGAAAGACAAGTTTATTTTTAATGAAATAGCACCTTTTTTCAAGTCTGTTATGAAATGGTCTCGCTTATCGATGATATTTTTTTCATATGGGTAGATACCTGTGACATCCTAGAAGAATTCTTATTATCGCTAAAATTTGTGTGATCACAATCTTCGTTTTACATCTAATTTTAGCAATACACAGATGGAATTTCTGGATATCACCATAAAACATGTGAAAGGACAATTGGCGGTTGACCTATACATAAAACCCACAGCTCGCAATACCTTATTGCATTACCATAGTTTCCACCCGACTACTCAAAAGAATAGTATACCTTTTGGTCAGTTTTTAAGGCTCCGCCGAAATTGTACAGACATAAATGATTTTGACATAAGAGCAATAGACATGAAAAACAAATTTCTGGCACGTGGTTATCCACACAGATTGGTGAGAGACTCGTACAAATGGCCTAGATATTATGACAGACAACATCTCTTAACCGAAACTAATAAAAAGAATGTTTCGGAGCTAGTCTTTGGCACCCGCCACTCGATGTTAAATGAACAAATAAAATGATAATATAGTGTTGCTTTGAAACAATCTTGTATAGTTATTCACTTGCTACTGCTTTTTTCCTTTGTATTCAATTCCCTACTATTAGCAAGTTCATTGTGTATGTAGGGGTCCCTGCTTTTCAAAAATATATTGCTCAACACCTAGCATTGGGTGATTTAGCACACACAAAAATATACAACCAATACAGAGTAAAAGTTGTTTTAGGCAACACATGCACTAAGAAAGATAAGTTAACTTTAAATGTAGTCTCAAAAAAAGAGTCATTGCTTGATTTGAAAAAGAGAAGAAGCTGAAAGAGCGAAGAAGCTGGATAGGCCCATCACTGAGAAGAGTGAGGGAGTCCCAAATATGTACAGGGCGAGTGAAGAGGGCTATCGCTTTCTTTCATGTTCCTTGGAGGTTCACCTATAATGTTTGGTCAAGAGTTGATAACACTACTTTTAATTCAGACAAGAACCCCATCCAGTTCTTTCTGTAGCTACAGCCGGCCCCCTCACGTTTGCAATCTAACCTGCGAGGGAGAAATATTTCTTAATTTATTTTTGTGGAAAAACCACTACGCACAATTACAAGTTTTACTGGGTGCAGAATACAACTAGATGTAACTGGGTGAAAGTCTACAGCCTATAATCCCGCAGTTAGCAACACCACCTTGTTTTGTGATTGCAACTGCTAAAAGCAGGTGAAATATGTCAGCACTAAAAGGCAGCGGCAGCTCCTCCGCTATGGTGGAGGAACATCGCACCCCTTCCCCCCCCCCCCAGCCCCCCCCCCCTCCGCCAGCAGCTGCAAAAATAGAAAAATAAAATGATAATAAACCAGCTTTATTATCGTTTTATTTTTCTCTCCTGGGAGAGTCTTGGGGGCGGGCCATCGCGGGGAAGTCACGGAGGGGGAGCGGGAGGCACTGTTGTCAGTGGGCATGTGGGTTTGGCCAGCCACCTCAGGTCGGCCAAACCGATATGCACACTGAAGCCGTCTCCAACACGAGCTGGCTTGCTGCATTGGAGACTGCAGGCACAGGCTCCCCAGTCTCTCTGGGAGCGCAAATCGAGGGCGCTCATGCCAATTCTGACAGATTGGATGCAGGGGGTTCTGGGAGCCTGTGCTGGTGAGGAGCAGAAGAGCGGAGAAGCAGCAAGCTATTTTTTTATTTGTTTTTTGTTGTCATCATTCGCCCCTCCCCGCTTCCCCTCCCCGCCACTCAGCCTGCACACATGCAACTACTGCTAAAAGATCCTGTAGTCAGGCGCCACATATTATTCCCTATTCCAGGGCCACAATTTGTGTTCTCCTGGTAATAGGGTGGTAACAGCACCTGGTATTGGTAATACCGTGTCCAGTACTACCACCCCATCTATACCAAGCGACTCTTAATGAGGTCCAAGGACAGTGTCTATTGAATTCACTTACCTGACCTCCTTCTTACTTTTTAAGCAAAATGGCTTTGGAAAAAACCCTTGTTTCGTGGATCAGCTTTGTATTCACCAAAAAATCACTCAATATAAAGGCAGAAAACAAAGCAATAAAATGAATATTTGATTAACCTGAATTTCCAGAAAAGCACGTTTTGCCTAAGGAATTCGGAAACTAGAGGAAATAAACCAGCGGGGCAAACAGACAGGTCAGAAACACCACTGCCTGTCTAAACTAACTGCCGGAGGATGGCTCTGAGTAAACAACAAAGCCAAGCTGGCAGCCACAGATACCTTGGCGTTCGTTAAAAGCAAAACTGGAAGAATAATTAACAGAGGGCAAAGGTCAGTGATCTCAACAGCTCTTTTTTCCTAAACAAAATTCCTGGTGAGAAGTGAAAACAGGATCAACGGAAGTACTTCAATTTCCATTTTGTTTTCACTGATTTAACAATTAGATCACAAACTCTTGACAAAGTTTGCTTTTTTTTGCCGAACGATGGTAACCCCAAACATAAAAGGAAATCTGTGAAATTTCCATTGATGCAGTTGGCATCAGTTGGCGAGAAACGATAGTTCGATTTTTTTTATTTTGGGTACCTCTCACACTCTCTTGCACATTTCTCTGAACATGCCTTTCTACGATTTTTTTAACACTATTGTAAACGTCAGCTTGGCAAAAGCATTCCAGCCTGCAACGGGACTCTTGAAGGATTCGAAACAAACACTACACAGGTGAGGAGTGAGCGGGAACACACCTATGGCAGCATTTGGTCAATGGTGATTTTATCCAGAAACAAGCATTGACGAAGACAATAGTTATGGATTTGAGTTAGTTAATAGTTGGGTGTGTAGCCCAGATCTGTCCAAGAAAAATACAATAAAATAAGAAGCCACATCGTGAGCTAAAACACTAGAAGGTGAGAGCAGGGTCCCTTTTTCTAAACAGACTGCATTCGCAAACTTAACCTCTACCTTCTAAGAAGAGTTTTATAAAAATGGACTGAGAGGATGAAATTTGTTTAGTAAATTGTGAAATTAGAAAGCATGCACAGAAAGTATTGCAGGATAAATACTTTAGACCAGTGGTTCTTAGCCTGTGGTCCAGGGACCCGTGTGGGTCCATGAAGCCTTCTCTGAGGTTCTGCGATTGCCTCGATGAATAAAGTGTATATGAATAAAGTTGCAAAATGTAAAATTAAAAAATGTAAAACATTCTGTAAATGTGAAAGAATTTGAAATTAGAGGGTAAAAATTAAGTTAGTATCCTCAGACTGATTTGTGGAAGCAGTGGAAATGCATCAAACATAATATAGTACTGATAATGTGTCCTAAATTGTAATTAGAAAAACCCCAACCTTCTCCTTAAAATTCAAATGTTGATTTTTTTATATTTGTTTGTGAATTAAATTAAATATTTCATCATTTGTGTACTCGTTTGTAGGGGTGGGTGAATAATTACGCTCCGCTGGCAGAGTTTTGCCCACTCTGCATTTTTCCAGAATAGCTCTGCCAAACGCCGCCGCGTGGCAGAGTTTTTTCTCGCGGGCGGCTCGTCAATGTTAAGTTGGTGAGGGCAAGCGAGAATTTGCATGCCCTAGTGTGATTTTCAGGTGCTAAAATACCTCCCACGTGGCAGTTGCAATCATTTGCGTTGAGAAAGCTGCCGCTAGAGAAGATCTACTTGAGGAGCATAAAGAAGCAGCGCCTCCCTGGCGTGTCGTGTAGTGCAGTTTGCACTGATTTTACAGCACGGTATAAGCTCCCAGTACTAAAAATCAGCACAGTGCGTCAAATTTTAACCACTCATGGAACTCCGTGGAATCTTGCTGAGTTATTATGTAACTCCGCGGAATTCTGCAGAGTGAAACTCCGTGAGTTCCGCCCACCCCTACTTATTTGATGAATGTTATTTTGCAGTTCAAATCATCAAAAATGGTTTGCCCAGGTCTCTACTTTACCCTAATGACTCAGTGGGGATCTCCGGATTAACAAAATGATTACGTGGGGATGCCCGAGTTCCAGCAATCATTAAGTGGTTAAGAACCGCTGCTTTAGACAAAGGGCCAGTATATCCATTGCAAATTAAATCTCTGTGGGTGCAAGGCTCTACTTTGTGAACAAACAAACTGTAAATCCAAGATGTTCCACTAATGTTATGATGACATAAAAAAAACACATTGCTGAGCATGGATTAATAATGAATAGCACTGTTTCTTTATGACAGGTTATGGTATCCAAATAGCAAGACAAAACGCCATAAGCAATCTAAATGTTGATGTGCTCAACTTGCTATAAGTCACAGGCTACAAGTCATGTCGCATTTGCAGTCTAATACGACTACTTGATGCCCCATCACCAAAATCTAGGAGAAAAGCAAATGGGATAACTGTTACCACAAAAATGCCACAGCCTTGACTGGCAACCAAAATCAAGCAATGGCAAACTGGGAAACCCATGAAAGTCACTGGCAAAAGGGAGCTGACTCCTCTCTCATAGTACTACTTTTTATTGTACCTATCTTAAGAATTGATGAATTGAAGTTTTCCGAAATGTAAAGCTGCCTGTATGTAGCCAGACCTGAAAAGCAGAACAGAAATGACTTCACACTTGACAAATAGTTAGAAAGATTGCAACATCCACACACTGTTGCAATATCTGTATTTAACTATTCTTGCAACTTTAGTTTCCCTTCCTTATTTACATGTCCTTCAATATTGGGGACCAAAACTGTTGATGTACGGAACATAAAACATGAATTTAGCTTGCAGAGTCTAGGTTAGGTAACTGTCTGCTTCCTCTTGTGATCCTCTGACCATGTAATATATCCCCTCACTTAATGCATCTATCACCTGCACATTTCAGCATGCCGCTCTTGGTCCTATGCAAAGTGCTCCACTGTCCTCCAGAAAGGTTTGTGACATGTAGTTAGACCCAAATAACATATAAATAAATAATTAATTAAAAAGCAGCGGTGGCAAGGCCAGGCAGCTGGAATGAGAAGCAAGCATTGGCAAAGTCAACTGGTCTCGCCTATGCAAGTGCTACTTGCTTTGCCAATGTATTTTATCCATGGGTACACCAGCGTGGCTGCTGTTGAGCATGGCTAAAAGTTAGTGGCATAGAGGAGAGTGGCGTGGAGTGGAATGTCGCAGACTAGAGTGTCGAAGAGTAGAGTGTCGTAGAGTGGAATGTCATGGAGTAAATTGTCAGAGTAAACTGGCAGAGCGCAGTAGAGTAGAGTGACAGAGTGGCACACAGTGGAGTGGTGTAGTGTAGAGTAGACTGGAGTACAGCAGAGTCTCGTAGAGTGGAGTGGCATAGAGTGCTGTAAAGTGGAGTGGCATACAGTGGAGTGATGTAGCGTGGAGTACAGTGGAATGGGGTAGAATGGATTAAAGTGGCATTGAGGGAGTTGTGCAGAGTGTCGTAGAATGGAGTGGCATAGAATGGAGTAGGGTGTCAGAATGGAGTGGTGTAGAGTGGAGTGGTGTAGATTAGAGTGGAGTAAAGTTTCGTGATCTGTCGTATGGTGAAGTAAAGTGTCGGAGTGAAGTAAAATGACAGAGTGGAGTAAAGGGTCATAGAGTGGAGGGTCATGGAGGGTCGTGGAGGGGAGTTGAGTGGAACAGAGTAAAGTAGTAGAGGGGGTAGGGTGGAGTAAGGTGTAGTGGTTTGGAGTGGCGTAGAGTGGAGTTCAGTCATAGAGTGGAGTGGCATAGAGTGGAGTGGCATACAGTGGCCTTGAGTAAATAGGCATGAAGTGTCGTAGAGTGGAATAGCGCTGGGATGCCTTTGGGTAACCATGCGCTCTAGAAATGTTCCTTCATTCATTCATTCATTCATTCATTCATTCATTCATATAGTGAAGCTGAGTGTGATAGAGTGGAGTGGCACATAGTAGAGTGTCAGAGTAAAGCAGAGTAGAGTGTCAAGAGTAGAGTGGAGGAGTGAAGAGTGGACTGTGACTGAGTAAAGTGCTTTAGAGTGGAGTGTCATGGAGTGGCATAGAATGGAGAAGAGTGGAATAGAGTGGCGTAGCATATAGCGGAGTAAAGTGTCAGAGTGGAGTGGTATAATGTGGAGTGTTGTAGAGGGGAGTGGCATAGAGTGCTTGGAGTGAAGGTTAGTAGAGGGGGATTTTAGAGAGGAGTGGAGAGTCGTAGAGGGTAGTGAAGTGTCATAGAGGAGTGCGGAGGGTCGTAGACGAGTGCGGAGGGCCGTAGACGAGTGCGGAAGGTCGTAGAGGAGAGTGGAGGGCCGTAGAGGAGAGTGGAGGGCCGTAGAGGAGAGTGAAGGGCCGTAGAGGAGAGTGAAGGGCCGTAGAGGAGAGTGGAGGGCCGTAGAGGAGAGTGGAGGGCCGTAGAGGAGAGTGGAGGGCCGTAGAGGAGAGTGGCGGGCGGTAGAGGAGAGTGGAGGGCGGTAGAGGAGAGTGGAGGGCCGTAGAGCAGTGGAGTGGCATGGAGTGTGGCAAGGGATCATACAGTGGAGCAGCGTGAAGTGGCGTAGAGTGGAGTAAAGTGGCGAAGCGTGGAGTAGCGTAGAGTGAGGTAAAGTGGAGGGGCACAGAGTGTCGTGGAGTATTGTGGCATAGAGTGGAGTAGAGTCACAGAGTGGAGAGATGCAGAGTAGCATAGAGTGGAGTAGAGCGGAAAGGCATAAAAAGGCATAGAGGAGAGTGGAGAAGTGGAGGAGAGTGTCACAGAGTGGAGTGGTGGAGAGTGATGTAGAATGTCAGAGTAGAGTGCAGGGGTGTAGAGTGCAGAGGCATAGCGTGGAGTAAAGTGTGGTAGAGTGAAGTGGAGTGTCAGAGTGGAGTGGCATAGCGTGGATTAAATTGGTGTGGAGTGTCATACAGTTGAGTGGTGTAGAGTGGCATAGAGTGTCGTGGGGTGGAGTGTCAGAGTGGAGTGGCATAGAGTGATGCGGCATAGAGTGGTGTGGAGTGTTGTAGAGTGGAATGTCGTAGAGCGGAGTGCAATAGAATGGAGTAGAGTGTCAGAGTAGAGTGGGATAAAGGGGAGTATGCATGGTGTGGAAGCACACTGCCATTACAGACAACACATTTTCAATTGAAATGATGATTACATTTGCACATATACTACTACTAATAAAACCATACAGTGCACAAATGATAATGTGTGGCAAAGGCATCATGTAGTGTAATGACTTGTTTTGATCATATTAAAATATTTGTTTCCACACACTTTAGAATTACAAAAAAATATTCTTAATTTGTGCTTTCCTAATTCTCATATAAAATATTTGCACAGTTCATTTACAGACATTTGATTTTTGTGGTGGGCTAGAAAACAAAATTTCCTTTCTCACCCCCAGTATCCAGCAAGATTGTCACATAAATCCTCTCACTCTGAAGTAAGTGAAAGAAAAGTAAACACCAAGCTCCCTTAGAAGACAGAGCCTGACATTAGACCTCTGTCTTTGAATGAACAGCAAATGTGGCAAGATAAGAACAAAATGTAAAGGCCATCGTACAGAAAGTGATACAAAAGGGGATGATGGACGGAACGTTTGAGCCAATCAAACACTCACCCCCAGTCAACTGATCTGGGTTTAATCCATCATAATTCTTTAGCTCACTCCACCACCCCAGTTCAGACATGGCCATATGCAAATCAGTCTGACCCTGTGCCTCATGGGAACAGTCCAGCCCGAACTGCCAAGCCATGTCTTCCCTGGACCGGAAACAAGCATCCTAGGACCGGTTTCTGGCATTCCAGCCGTCATCAGCCAGGCTTGCTTGAATCCAGTGGCAAAGTGAGCAAGGGACCCACGTCTGGGCATACCCCCGCCAACTTAGGGCGAACAGAAAGTGAGCACTCGTAGAAGAATACAAGGAGCAGTGGTAAACAGGCTATAACTCCACGAGCGAGACAAAAACATGCTGGACAGTCTAAAACAAATAAAGCCAGCAAATATAAAGCCAGCAGATGTAAAGCATGCAAATGAGAATTACAAAGTGCAAAGCCAATGGTAAGCAATGGGCTGAAAGCCTTATCAGGAAGTTTTCAGAATGTCCCCAAGAAGTCTTTTAGCAGCCAGACAGCTCTGCTGTCTGGTAGGCTTTGACCTAAAAAGCAGAACGAATTACGGTTCAATGGAAGCAGTTCATCCTGCCTCTCAACAGTATGCTTCCTACCAATGCTACTTAGTAAAATGACCTGTGAAGCATCCACAGGTACTGAGATAATTTGTCTCCACAGAAATAGTAAGTGTCCCTCATGGCAGAGTCTTCGCGAAAGAATACCTATGCCTCTCAGTTGAGCAATAGTCATGGATTCCTTATCCACAAATAAATATACTGTTTAGCATTTAAACCTTTGTCCTGATCTGCATGGTTTGTGAATTCAAGAAACACTGTAAACTCCCCAAGACTGCCAAAATGCAGTCCCTTAGGTTTCCACACTTTTCATTGTTTCTCCTATCTTCTGGTTGTGTCATCTATGTATGTAGAGCCAAGAGTCTCATGATCACCAGTGTCGTTCAGGCTGTGGGTCCAGCTTCATTACACGCCAGAGCATTACAGTGGCCTCCCTACAACGTTGCTATGGCTGTGATTGAGCTTCTCGTCCCTCATGGGACTTGTCATCTACTTGGACACAACTTTATGAACAATTCAGGGTGCATTTTCCAGTCATCTATGTGGTTATGACTGGTATTTTGTAGAAAACAGAATGTACCGACTTGGGGCAAGGAGGGTGTTCGTATGAGACCTAGCTTTTGTGAAGTATCCCTGGTAAAAAGGAGCTGGGTGAAGTCCATGGTCTCTGGTTATCTGCCCTATGTGTCTGATGTGAGCCTTGCCTGTGAGTGCAGAAAGACTGGTGCAAGTGCCTAACGTGCGAGTCTTCATCAACACTAGCCATTAAAAAAAAAAAAAAAATATGCGTCACTTGGCCAAAACTAGAGCACCTAAAACTGCCCTCTACATCCCAGAAATGATTCTATGAAACCCTCGGACAGGCATGTCATGTTGCGCAGGGTACATTAACTTAATTTTGGCAGGGTATGTTAACTTTATTTTGCAGGTGCTACACAGCACTCATTATATTGGGAGTTTTTACCTCGCATGTAAATTTGTTTTTCACAGTTTAAGTCAGACCCTCCAGGATTTGGCATCCTGGGTTGGCAAATTTTGCAGCAAAAAATCTAACATTTGTGATCTTAAACCCCCAAATTTGCGGCATTATGGAGGGAGGCAGAAAATGTGACTGCCTTAAAAATACAGCTCAATCTCACCCCAGAAGTAAAGGGTAATTTGAGATCCCTTTTATGCAAAAATGGGAAGAGGTTTTGGTTCAAGATAACTATCATGGATTCTCTGCCCGGGCTGGATTGTATTTTATTGTTTTGTGATTACTGTATACCACTGATCACACCCGAGGCCAGGTGTGGGCGCATTTTACAACATGACTATTTTAAATAACATACATGTGGCAGCAGAGCGCTGGCCAACAGCATTTTTTCATAATTTATGGCGGGGTCACCCTGGGCAACTCCCGTGCCCTGGGGACTGCCACCTCCCCAGGGCAAATGTTTTATTAATGCGTGGCGGCCACCATGTTTATACCCATAAACACAACACATAAGCACTCACCAGGCTCATACGAACGGTACACACAAACACCTGCACCAGAATGGCCACGCCACATTCATGCACAAGACCACCACAAGCATGCACACATACAATTCTCACTCAAACTGCACATGTACATATGTAGATCCCATACACTACAGATGCACAAGCTTTCACTATTCACAAACAGGGCCTCAAAAACTGTAAGTCCTACAAGCTCTCAGTGCTTCTCTCCCTTACTCCCACTCCATCGTCCATGCCAAGAACCTCAGAAGTGTCACTGACTGCAAACTCGACATTACAGCCCAAGTCAGTGCTGTCCCTAGCTCATGCTAATGGAGCAAGGGATCATACAGTGGAGCAGCGTGAAGTGACGTAGAGTGGAGTAAAGTGGCAAAGCGTGGAGTGGCGTAGAGTGAGGTAAAGTGGAGGGGCACAGAGTGTCGTGGAGTATTGTGGCATAGAGTGGAGTAGAGCCACAGAGTGGAAAGATGTAGAGTAGCATAGAGTGGTGTAGAGCGGAGAGGCATAAAAAGGCATAGAGGAGTGGAGAAGTGGAGTACAGCGTCACAGAGTGGAGTGGTGGAGAGTGGTGTAGAATGTCAGAGTAGAGTTCAGGGGTGTAGTGCACCCTGTTACAATTAATGCGTTGCCCTCAGGACAGCCCGGAACGGGCTCCTGCCCTTGGGGGCAATGCTTTCAAAGAAATACAGAGTGGCTGTTAATAAGTATATAAATCACGTTTCAAAATGCAGGTGGCATGCTGCCTGCAATTTAAAGAGCGAGAGAGCCCCTTGCAGACAGGTGCAGTTAGTGACTGCACCTGCCTGCAGGGCGATGTCTTGGTGGTCCATGGTAGCCCCTTGGCACCCTCCAGTAGTCTAGCTTAAGGAGACACACAGACTGTGCGCCACCATTTTGTGGTGTATTGTCAGTGAGCATCCTGAAGGTCTATTTGCCCCTGCACCCGTATCCACGATATCGGTCAGACGCAGAGGCAAAGTCATTCCCTCATTTGCATGGGGCCATACTTCCATGCAAATGAGAGAATGAGCTCTGAAGATATTGCTGGCTCTATATGTGCGCCAGCACTGTCAGTATTGCAGAAGGAGCTGCACAAACAGCCCCCTTCTGTCATACCATAGTGCCCTGGGGCACACAAAGTGGGCCATTGTGCCCATAGAGCTTGCTGTGTGATATGCCCCAGAAGGTTACCTCTTTGACTGCAATTACCAGTTTTACAATTGCCAGCCATGAAAACTGCTCTCAAGTATCAAGAATACTGCTTTCTTTTGTTTAAATTGTGTTGCAATTTATTTTAAACCTTATCAATAAAAGCTAAAAAATGACATAAAATTAAATATTTACAAAGATCACATTGTGCAAAGAAATAAGTGTTGAACAAATTGCAATGGGAAAATAGCCAGTCTTTCTAGTGCAAAGATGCAAAGGTTTGGGTGTGGTTACAGGGACCTTCTTAAACATGAACTACTGTTACAATCTGCGTGGTATCCAGGTGCTTTTATTGAAGTCTGGCCTGTTGGAAATTATGAGGGTTGGGCCTGAGGAGTATAAACATTAGCTTTTACTCTCAAGTAACTCTCCACATGCTCTGTGTCACTGGAAGAAAATATTATGTAAATCTAGCACTTGTAGGAGACCTCCAGAATTGTCAAAAATTGGGCACAGATTTCCCACCCGAACGCACCCTTGGCCCATCCAGATAAAAATTCCTGGAACAGGCCCTGATTGGGGGGGCGAGGGGGTGGTAAGAAAGAGCTGGTATGAGATTAGGAATCTAGTCTGTTAAACTGAAATAAACCAAGACTGCAGCTTCAAGAATGCACCGATTTATTAAATAAAATTCAGGACTCCCCACCTCCCCAGGCAAAATATGATATAAATGTGGGGTACGTTGCCCCCCCTGCAGCCCTGTGGACCGCCACCTCTCCGGGGCTAAATATATTATTAACGCAGGGGGCACTAGCCCCCCCCCGCAGCCCCAGGGACCGCCACTTTCCCGGGGCTGAGACCTGCAAAGTAGGGGGGCTGCGCGGTCCCCCTCTCGAAGCCTTTGATGGCCCTGGGGACCGCCACCCCCCAGGGCCGGCTCCTACTACCTCCCGAGGTGCCCACCCTCAGGAGGTAGCTGTTTGCTATGGCTTGGCACGAGCTTCCCGCTCCCGCAAAGCCATAGCAAATGCTGCCCTGTTTTCAGCAAGCGAGAGCATTAAAAATGCTCTTGATTGCTGAAAGCGGAGCAGAATGGCTTTTGGACAGAGGGAGCTGCATGTCTGTCCAAAAGCGATGCAGGCTCCTGCAGGACGCGGGGAGCCGGTAGGGCCTGCGGGTTGGGCCCCAAGGGCCAACTAGCCCTCCTGTTACCTTCAGTAAGTCCCACACTGCGGAATTGCTGAGAGGTCTTCGTGGCCCCACCCCCTTTGTCTACCACTCTGCAAACACGCCTCCTGGCACACTACTAGTTGGGAGAGGAAGTCCCCTTGGCTACTGAGGGTCCTTGGGGGCGAACAACCCCTTCTGTTACCTCCAGTAAGTCCCACAAAGCAGGATTGCTGAAAGGTCTTCGGAGGCCATGCCCCCTTTCTCTACCACTCTGCAAACGCATCTCCTGGTTGGGGAATGATGTCCTCTTGGATGCTAAGGGACCTTGAGAGCCAAGAACCCCGCCTGGTACTTTCTGCAAGTCCTACCCGGCAGAATTCCTGAGAGCTGGTCAGAGACCCCACCCCCTTTCTCCACCACTCTGCAAACGCTATTACTACTTAAATAAACCATAAGAATTCACTGAAAACAACAAAGGTTACAGGAACGTTATAGTTAGGAATTAGCATTTGAAAACCTTAGAAATTCACAGAAAAATACAAAGGTTACAGGGACGTTATACTTAGGCCCAGGTTTCACTCATACAAAACCAGTGAAAGTCAGCAGTTCTAGTTAGCTGAGCTAACTATAACTCGCGCCCCCGCAATGCGCTGCTTATGACCTCACATATTACATTACTCATGGTATGGTCAGTGACATCACTGATGACATCTCAAATGACATCACTGATGACATCATCCACAAAATCACTAATGCACCCACTCACACCCACATAGAACCTTTCATACACCCACTTCCACACAACCATTCACAAACCCATACCAGTACTTACACACCCACTCACTGATTCATAGATCTACACATCCACTCACTCACCCATACAGCCACTCATAACCCACTCACTAATACAGCCACTGACATATCCACTCATACACCGATCCAGCCACTCTCACACTGAGTCAGTCACCCATAGAGCTACTCACACACCTACTCACTCACACATACAATCACACAGCCACTTACTCACCCATAGAGATGCACAAACCCACTTACTTACTCATACAGATATTAATATGTACTAATTCACCTATAGTCACTGACACAAGCACACACTCACCCATACAGCCACTCTCACATTCACTCACTCACCTATACAGTCACTCAAAAACCCCATCACTCACCTATACTGCCTTTCACATAACCAGTTACCCATTTACCACTGACACATCCACTCACTCACCCACACAGCCATACACACCCATACAGCCTCTCACACACACACACTCACTAACCCATACAGCCACTGACTCACCCACTCACTCATGCATCCAGGGACTCACACACCTCCTCATCCCCCCAGACACTCAGCCACCCATACAGGTACTCAGACAACCAATCAATCAACCATACAGCCACTCACATACCCCCTCACATACCCATACAGCCACTGAGATACCGACTGACGCACTTATACAAACATTCACACAACCAGTCACTCACCCATACATTCACTGAGACACCTAATCACTCACTTATACAGGTAGTCACGCACCCACTGAATCATCTATACACCTTGGCATATATATTTAACACTCAAACATTTTAAAAACACTCAGTCACTAGATGATGTCATAAGTGATGTCACTTGAGATGTCACGAGTGATGTCACTGAACATGTCATGTAATATGTGAGGTCATAAGCAGTGCATTGCAGGGGCACGAGTTATAGTTAGCTCAGCAAACTATAACTGCTGAATTTCGAGTGATACCTGAGCCTAACTATAACGTCCCTGTAACCTTTGTTTTTTCAGTGACATTATATATATATGTATATATTTTAAAGGTACTTCTGATGTACGTAAAGTGATGTAACTAACCACTCCCGATGTAAAAGGTGGCAAAGTTATGACTGACATACAGCCATTCACAGGCCTGTATTTTGCTGAAAGCTTCCTTCTTGATTCACTGTTTGAAGAGCAACAGATTTATAATTCATATACATTAATACCACTACTAATGTCTTGTATAAGTTTGACAGCTGCTTTTAACAAATTTTCCCCTCCTTTACTAAGACACTGATGAGGAGTTGAGTATATTTGAAGTGCCTTGGCCAGCAGAACAGACTTCCATTTTAAATCCACACTCCAGCCCATCTATTCTTATTACAGAGCCAATGCAGAATTTGAGCGAGCCTCAGACATTGAGATTCACAAAGATGGTACACGATGGAATCTTTTATTCTTGGATAAAATGCTACTTTAAGCAAATTTTTCCTCTGTCTTTCATTCAATCCATTAAACAGAAAGCAAACTTTGACGAAACGGTCTCATGACTAAGGGTCTAAGCAAACTGTTATTTCTGCTCAGTGTGATCCAGTCAAAGTGATGAATTGTACAAATGATCCACCTGTTTCCCACTAACTATAATAGAGGCCTACTTTGGAAACATTGGTTTTGATTGGTTGAGCGTGGTACTTTCTTTTATATCCAAAATCAGCGTGGATTAATCACGTGTTACCTCCACAAGTTCTTCAGGTATCCTTAAACAAGAACTGATTGGAAAAATCACCAACCCCTGATAAATTGTAGCATCATCCAAAGAAGAAAGAAATTCAGCTCTTACCATACAATTCAGAATGATTAAAAACAGCACAGTGCTGCATGCAGAAAGATGCAGACTGTTTGTGAACAGGGGTCATTAAAACCAAAGGGCCTACATTTACAAACAAAACAGCGGGGAGGTGGGTGTGGTTTTAGATTATTACCCATTACACGGGGCTTAATGACAGACAGAACACAAAACAGAAATCTGTATGAAAGAAGGATGAGCTACGTGCCTCTCTTTGGCCAGAATAACAGCAGAGTAACCACAAATCACCTTGAATAGGCTAATTTAAGCTCCTGCCTCGAAGACAAGCACAGGCAGTGGAACCTACAGCAATAGTGTTTGCTACATCACACAATAACTGTTTCCAGACCTTTTAAAACAATGTTCCAGCCTACTATTGAGCCAATGAATAGATGTCGAAGTCTTAAAGCAGAAGCCTTTATCAAATATGTTCCAGAACACCAATAAAGTGGGGCTTGAATAATTAATTCTTTGGCTAATCCAATGTGTGATCTGATCAGGGTTCAATGGGAATAATAAATTGGAAACTATTAAAGCTGGGATCCTGTCCAAGAACGACTCGGGTCTAACCACAGACAGCCAGCTGTATTTTGAAGTCAGAAATATTCCACTGGCAGTTATGCAACGCTGGGCTCCGGCCAATTTATCATAAAATGAATCACTATTGTCGCTAACGATTTGGATCCTCTGTGACTTGTGGTATGTCAAAGCCGAGCACGGCACATCACAATTGTATTAGCCTGATCAATAGCACACGAGCAAATGGGTAATGTACTGATAGATGTCATGCCACGGTAATGGTGGCGCTCTGGGTATAGGATTCCTATGCACGTTTTCCCTAATGTAATCACTGGTTTGTAATAACTATCGACAGTGCAGGCGTCTTCTATTAAAACTGCTTCCTTCAAGAGTGTGATGCATCAGATGTGGAGCACAGAGGAAAAGAAAAAATTGAGGGATTGCTTGAATTAATTTCATACACTGGTAATTACCGGCTATCCAGACCATTGCTTTTTTTGCCCACCGTACCACCTCGGACAGAAACCAGCTAAATGCAAATCAGCCTTAGTCCTGCCTAATAGGCACAGACCAGCCCGAGCTGCCAAGGCAGCTCCCCTCTGAAAAGGAACATAAGCAACACCAAACCAGTTTGGTCTGTATGGGCCTCGTCAGTAAGGTATAGCATAAGTCCTATGGTACAGTGAGCACTGAACCCATGTATGGGCATACCAGTGGCACGTAGGGCATCGCACAGAGGAAAACAAAATAGTGATGGGTGGATTGCTTAAATTAATCTCAGCCACTGGTAGTCCTTGATGTACTCTGATCTGCCTTTTCAATAATCAGGTAGACGAGCAGTACCAAAAAGTCAACAAAGAAAGGGCAGCCTCAGGCTAGTTCCTATAGTTTCTTTTAAAGTCTGATTGCTTTAGTTGCTGACATGAGTTTTCGGGAACTAAAAAGGACACACTTATCAGAATGCAGATCGCAGGATATTGTGTTGGTCCCCATTCTTTAAGAACTTTAATGATGTGTTCTCCGATTGATACATGAGGTTGTGTGGCATTAGCAGAAAAGACATAAGAGTTGTAGTCTCACATTTCCCTGTAATCATTTTCTGAAATTTTTTTTTTCACACCATCAGTTGCTTTCTATGTTGAATTACAATTTTTGGGAACCTCAAAATGTGTACAGCTCCCAAAGCAGGCCCTGCCGCAATCCAAGGTTACCTGGCATTATTCTCAGCTGGAAGTCCCACTAACAAGGTCCACTGGCAGTGTTTCAACTTCAGGTCAGTTCATGGCAATACACACATACATCAGAATGTAAGACCAATGATCGTTTTGCAGTGGCCTCCTAAGTCAGAAACTTTGCCACCTTTACCAGCATTTTACAGACATGGCTAATATTATTATGTCAAGTAGGCAAATAAAATTGGTGAAATCAGAAAAAAGGCTGTATTTACTTTTGAAACAAACAAAATTAGAAAATACAAGGGAACATAATTTTAAAAGTATTTCGGAGCTGTTTAACCTGTTCCCAAAGGATTTTTAAAACAGAGACCGCATTGGCAAGTTGGACAAAGATACCGAGAAATTCACACCAAATCTTATTTTCTCTGAGAAAGGTGCAAACCCCAAACACAATTAGAAAGAGAGTATTCCTGACTTTCCCCTTGCCCATCAAAGCCAGATATATTTAAGACTCTCGGTTAATCAAATATTCAGATGGATACAACTTTTCAGAGTTATTTTCGTGCCTTAGACCAGTCATGGATTCGACTAATAAGGTAAGATAAGCAATGTTTCCTGAACTTTTTGTCACTGTATACATTGATCAATAAGTGGACTCATTCAGTGATTTAGTCATCTCTTTTTCATGCTGCAAAAGCTGATATAGCAGAAGACTCATTTACCCGTACCAATTAGTATAATTTTGTTTAAGTGGAGGAGATTGCTTAGTAGCATAATTTAATATAAACAGCAATGGGAATTCTGGCCTAAAGCAAGCCGCTGGATGTCAGTCAACACTGCGAATATGGTCTCCTAGGCCAGGTCCACACACCACATGCACAGCAGCATGTAATACAATACCGCTTTGAGTGAAAACAATCTACATTTGGGACCAATAAGTGTGTTTTCATAATCAATACTGCAGATAATTGAGGCCTGAATCAATAGTCTTAGGCCAATCTTGGGGATGAACAGTTTTACCTTTTTAACATCCTCATTTGACATGTATGTGGTAGCTTTTCCTTAATGTGATCGTTGAAGTGCAGCCTAATCTCACGGCCACTGGTATTATGCGATTCTGTGGCCACAGAGTTTTCAGCATTTTTATGGACTTTCTGAATTTGCCACATATCTGCTGCACAATCTGCACATTTTAACAAAAAATATGTTTCTAGTTCAAACAGACCAAAAGTTACTAAAAATGTGGCGGTATGTGTGGAAGGCCCTCCTAAAAAAGGTTGACTGGTCATCTTTCAATTACTTATTGCTGTATTTGGTTCTTACACTAGTGCTAAGGAGGCACAATCTTTGCATAGAGTGTGTTACTATGTAGAAAAAGTAATAATGAAGTAATATCACAAAATGAGCCTCGTTACACTCATATTATACATTTTCTAGCTTTATAATTTAATCAACCCAGCCGCATAATTTAGTTCTCCCTGCCGCACAATTCCAGTGGCCTTGCCTATTATCAAGGATGAATGTCAAAGATTTCACCACAATATGCAAGATTCCTCGAGGAGTGAGGTTTTTATGCTATCTTTGCGTCGAGATGTCTCCCAATGGCTAGAGCAGCAATCAGTGTTGTCAGGGTTGGGAATGAGTTTGTGGCGAGACTTCCAGCCTCTGATTTTATCCAGACAATTTGAAAGAAAGGCTCCACCTTTGCAAGAGTTTATTGTGAAGTAAAGCTTAGCTGTTCAGAATATAACCAATACCAAGATTATTCAAGAGGCCTCCCAGAGGTTTTAAATAGAGCGTGAACAGCCAAACCTCATGTGGTACATCATATGGAATAGGGTACGGAGAGAAGAAGGGGTTATCCATATGAATTTCCTTTTTTCTGCTAGGGAGCTATGAGCAATTTCAAAACAAAATCTAAAACTACCCAGTCTTTTCCTCAGTGTGTTGCGGAAAATGCTCTGGTCAATAATGTCAAAGACTATGGAAAGAGCAAGAAGGAAAAGGAGAAAGCGCTCTTCATGGTCTACGAAGTTCAGGATATCACCATTTACATGGGGGTAGAGGTTTCTGTAATGCGGTCTTGTCTGAAACCATAAAGGAAGTCACTGTTTTTCACTATAAGGTGAAAAACACCATTTTGTTTTTTCACTATAAGGTTGCTCCATTTGCTTGCCACACAATTTTTGGGGAGTTTGATGAGGAACGGAAATTGGCGATGTTGGGTCTGTAGTCGTTTTGATCCCCGAGGTCACAACCTGTTTTGTTAAGGAGTGGCGTAACATGTCTGGCTCTTAGATAGTCTGGTAGTGTGGCCTAGTCAAGGAAGGTATTTTCTGATATTGAGCCATGCTAGCTTTAGCTTTGGGCTCTTTTCTTTTTTGCTAGCTTGGCCAGCTTGAGTCATAAATGTAAGAAGAATTATTTGCATTTGTGAGCGCCTTTGAGACAGGAATACAGTTGACAGGTTAAAATTTCAATCGTTTAGCATTGGATATATGCTGGATTTCAGTGCCTGAAGTTTGAGATTTTTGGGTGTCAATAGTTTGTCGAATGTAGGATATTTTTTCAGTGAAGAATTTGCCCTTTATAGCACTTTTCTTTGGGCACTTTGGATTTTCCAATACTTTATACTATAACTTTTTGAGAATACTTGTAAGTTTTTAGGGTCTGTATTTGGGTTGATTATCTGAGCTCTGAAGAAAGCAGTATTTGGTTTGTAAATGTTATTTTGAGCAATCACCATCCGTGATTGAAGTGTTAGGGGTGTGGCGGGGGTTCACTGTTGCTTTTTGGACATTAGACTTCTTTTCTCTAGTTATTTATCTCTTCAAAGTAACATTTTGCCAAATATTTAGTCTGTTCTTATTTGTTCTTGAAAAAGAGCAATGAAATCTATAACAGAGAATAAGTTCTTACTGGTTTCAGCAATCAAGTGTGACACACGAGTTTTGCTTATCTTGCTGGTCTAACTTTCTCCTTTTCTAGGTGATAAATTATTTTACTGAGTTCATAGTTTACAGACAAATAGCTTAAACTAATAGTAAACTATACAATGCATAGTTTTTTTTATATTAATAGCTTTTTTTATCTGCTATGGTTAAGAATGGCACTTTTCGTGTGGATGGAAATCGGGAAACTATGCAAGGTTGCACGAAATTCGAGTAAGTAATTGCTGTCTTTGGAGATACCAGTGTAAATTTAAATCCTTCAGTAAGATACTTGGGCATCAGTGGTCCAGGACTGGAATGTACACTATCGCCTGTGTTGTGGCTGCGGGACAGGTGAGCTTGGCTTTGTGGATAACTGCCACACCTCCCAATGCACTACCTTTTCTATCCAATTGAAAAATCCTCAAGTAACATTAACTTGATAGAGGGCAGTAAAGTTTTGTCAAACCAATTTCCTTTCAAAAACATGTTTATGTTATGGTTAGGCATCAGATCATGGATTTTAGTACCATGGGACGGGGCTGAGCAACAGTTTAGGAGAGCTACTTGTAAATAATGACTATGGGCCTGATTTAGAGTTCAGCGGATGGAGTATGTACTGTTGCCATGAGAGGGTACTCCGCCTGCCAAATTTTAAGATGTCCGGTGGCCCAGCGGGCATCTCTTACATTTCCAGGAACTGCAGTTGTGGTGGTTTTGGTAAATGCATTGAAAGTTTGACAGACTGCTCCATCAACACTACGAAGCCTTACCCCAAACTTTCAATGCTTTTTTTTTCAAAAACAAAATCCCAAAGTGGGATTTTGTTCTTGAAAATAAATAAATAATGACCCCCCCCCCTCGCCATGGGAGCCATGGTAACCAACAGTGAAAAGTTGATATTTATCGACTCACTCTTAACAGGGTGAATAGACAAATGGCAAAACCTCTGACGACCAATCTTGTTGGGATGTTGGAGGTATGTGTCGGCAGAAGAGACGGAGTAGTCTCCATGGTCAACACACTGAAGGTCCACCCGACTGTAAATGAGGCGGCAGAGCTTCAGATGGGTGGAGAGGGTTCTCTGCCGCCATTGAGATGGTGTAGCCTCTCCTCAAAACTCTAAATCGGGCCCTAAATGTGGTGGCGGTGGTGAGGTTCAGCATGAAGACAAACGTAGACAATCACAAGTTGAACTTTCATGACATGTTTCTACTGTTAACAGGTAATTGTAGGGAAACTACGATTCACCAAACATCCCAGGGTAGCAGAAATAATATCAAGCACCAGCGCTAAACTTGTAAAAAAAGAAAAATAGGTGCCAGGGCCCTCGTCAGGAGGCCACTGTAGTTTGCACCACCCATTGCCAGTGCTGCCAGTGACAGTACTAACACAACTAATAACCATCTCACTCCAAGTGTGGCAATTCAGACTAGTCTAGGTCCCCAACATTACAAGGATGGCTTGGTGGCAGGTATTAGTCCTTTTTATTGTATATTGAACAGTCGGGGAGGGGGGCGGGGGGGAGGATGACTCGCAGAGGGGGAGGCGGGGGGAGGCGGGGGGGGAGGAAGTCGCGCGGCGGGGGGAGGGGGTGTTAAAAAAATAATAAAAAACTTACCTTACCGGGTCTCACGCCGCCGCCGCTCCTGGCCATGTCCCGCGCCGCCTCCGCTACTGGAACAGGAAGCTTTCATCCTCCCTCCCCTCAGCCAACAACAACGCTGCAATTGTGATTGGTGCGGACAGCGCCCAGCCGGGCGCCTGTGGGGAGGCCACTTTCACTATGTAGGCTGCATGCAGCCTACATAGAGAAAATGTAGAGTGCGCATGACTGGTTTGGTCGGCCCCAGGGGGCCGACCAAACAGTCAGGGCCCACATAGTGGGCAAGCCACTCCTCCCTGACCCGCCCACCTGCCCGCCCCAAACCAGGCATACTCTGCCTTTTGCTTTCTCGCAGCGTGAGAAGCAGAAACATAAAATGGTATGTAAAATACACTTTTATGTTTCTGCTTCACTCACTGCGAGAAAGCAGTGGGACAACACTCCTCCGCCCTAATGGAGGAGCCACCCCTGATATTGAATTAATGAATTACTTTTGTATTGCTCATTTCTAAATTAGACAGACAGCGCAACTCTGTGGCAGGCTGTCATAAGTGCAGGTGTTGACAATTAAATGCTGGTGCCATGCATCGGAAACCACTGGCTCAAATTAAGCACTGCCAAGCATCCTTTGACCACTGATGACATCAAAGAGTTGACTCACCTTACCCACCCTTGGTTGCTAAATAGGCTACTGTTTAATATTGAGGGACTAGTTGAAGGTCAATTAGTGGAAAGTTCAGAAAGTAAACAGGATTCCACCTTCCGGTTCCTGATCCTATATTGATAACTTCTGAGAAGAGAACAGTGACCAAGTGACATGGGTACAAGAGGGAAGCAACAGATAGGGATGTTATCCTTGACTTTTATGAAATGACCTCCTGTTTTCAGGATGAAGACAAAATGGAGAATTACTGAATGAAGCAAAAGAATTTCTAGCACCTTTGTCAGTTGTGTCCATGGCATGCTTTCCATGGCCACATCTATTTGTTTTTCTGGTAACATTAGCTTGGGTTGGTTGCCCTTAGAGTTGTAGAGTTCAAGGAACTTAAAAAAATAAAACTAAAGTCAAACATCTAGCCCACATTTCATCCTATGATGAGGACTGCCCTCTGATGACAACACACTGGGATAAAACTCGGATTCATTTGGACAAGAATTCAAGATTCAAATACATTGCCAGTGCTTATACTCCAGATAAGGAAGCTCCTACCTTGACCTTAAAAGCGCATACACTGGTTGTCAACATGAACTCTTCACTAAGATAATATCCAATAACACACTGCTCTTGCCAGCTTCTAAATTCACTCTATTTCTATTTCAGTGGCAGAAATCTATTAACAGCAGGAGAAAGAGGACCAAAATATCTTTACCACCACTGAGCAAACAGGCGATGACATGAGCTGTCTTCTCTGCCCAGAAGGTCAGTCAGTTTGCATTTCAGAAAAGTGCTTAAAATATTGTTTGCGGAGCTCGGGTTCTTGAGTTTCTGTTCCGTGTCTCTGAGGATGTCTAGCAGACAGGTTCTCTCAAAGTTTAAACAAGAGGCATGTAAAAAAGTAAAGGTTTCACACCCAATGGCTCCGGTCTTCAGCGCACTTCATAACATACACAGGATAAGCCCTTGTGCAGCGTGAACTAAAGTGACAGCACTACGTAACTGAGCAAGTAAGCAAGTAGCAAGTAACTGAGTGTTAAGTGCTCAGTCCTGCAGTTTAAGATGAGACTGTGCTGTACTCCAGGTCTCTGGGAGTTAAAGTCATTGCAACTAATGACCAGGTCTGGACAAAATGGCCGTTCTGCCATCGTAATCTCCCACAATTCCACAAACGTCACGTTACGCTTGTGATCCAGCGCGATATTAGCAAACAGCATTCATACACCAGATACTCACTTGGGCCCATACATTCATACTATGCTAATACTTACGCTGGGTTTTATCAGTTGTTACTCTCTATCAAAATCCCTGCTACCAATTACCTTCTGATTGAAGAGTAATGACTTACCAATGAATCCTTTGCTAATTGGGAAATTTAAAATGAGTGACATTCATTTATAGTACATAATCCTGAAATAACCACTGAGTCAGGAAGTTTTAAAATGTTTATCTAAAGATTTAGCAGAGTAAAATACAGAGCCACATGGTACTTAATCGCAATACCCAAGATTAAGCATAGAAATGATTATTGCTAATCAATGACGGTGTTTAAAGAAGAGAGGATAGAGATAGCAGCGCAACTAAAGGTTGCATTATATTTACCTAAGTGCGAGAACCAAACCCCTTAGCCAAGGAGTTGGATTAATAGGACCCAGGAAGGATGAAGAGCAAAGACCCCCTCCAGGATCAGGACAGGACCGGTGACCTCTCTACAACGACGCCTGCGTCGTTCCCTCTCTGATACTCGGCTTCTCCTCGATTCTCCCGTGCCTTCCTTCTAATGGACTCTGCCGCCCCCTCCTCAGGACCTCTTCTGGACAGGGACTCGGTCTGCAATCGGTCAGCTTGGCGGTCTGGAGCTAAGCGCGCTCTGGCAGCATGGACGCCTGTTCTTCATGAACGCAAATGCTCTTCCCACTAATTAACTAATGCTATATTCTATTATACCCTTCTACGCCCATGTACCTCCCCTTAATGTAACTAAAATATGGGGCCACTACTTCTGATTGGACATATCAATTTGGCCTAAATTGTAAAGACTATTGTCTTTACGTTCCCACCCCTTCAAATTAATACATTCGCTTTATTTCCCACCCGTCTTATGACAAATGTAAACCAATTTTCACAGACATTGTATCAATGTGCGACAGGAAAAGCAATAGTACAACATCTTCGGCCATCAGGTTGCGGCCTTGTACTTCGTCCAGGTTGACTTCATTTGGCAGGCACACAGGACACATGCGCAGAACCATTTGCCTCTCGAGTTTCAGAACACCAACCCAGGCCCAAGTTTACGAACTAATAAAAGTGCAAGAAGAAAATATTAGAATCACAAATAAAATGTTTCACTGTATACCCACTTTTTCTATTCTATTCCCATTTAATTATATATTCTAACCCGCGTTAGTAGCGTTAGGAAACGACAATTTAGTAATGACATGAGAGCAAGCTGAAGCATGTGAAAACATCAAGCAGCCATTTTAATGCACACTGCGCAGAAGCAGAAGTTTCCCACCAAGCAAAGAAAGACGTCACACCATGTGATATGGTTGCGACATGCGCATTGAGCTTTCCCGCGCATAGCGGCCATTTTGAATTACAAACAAGCGTTATTCATTAGTAAAACACATAGGCAAGCATCCCTTTCTTTTGTGTCGTGAATGCAAAGGTTAGTATTAACAATACAAGTTTAATAAATTAATACTGTGAGGAGGATTGAATACAAGCAAGTTTCATTTATGAAACCTTGCTCCATCAATCCCCTCTCTGATGGCGTTTCTGAGCCATCAAAAACATTACCCTCAATCAGATGCCAACTTCTAGCAAATTACTTCATTCTCATCTTTACTCTTTCTATTTTTACAATCTCCTTTTAATTTCTTGTATAATTCACTTCTCCATTCTTCAAGTTCGATTTCATCTACCTTTCGTTTCTTTCCTCTTCCTGTCACCTTATACGTTCCATTCCTTTTACAGCATTTGCACCATATTGTTATTGCCAAAATTATTATTGCTATCCCTGCTAAGGATACTAATATTTGACCTATAAGTCCTTTCCCTATATTAGCAAACCAGGTTCCAATTGACGAGATACTATTTGTCAATCTTTCCCATACACTATCAACTTCCAGTGGTTTAAGTTCTTTCTCAAGTTTAGTTATATTCTGTATATACGTTCCAATTTCTGCACTCTTATCAGGAATATAAGTGCAACAATGTTTCGTCTTCAATAATTTACAGACTCCGCCCTCTTTTGCCAATATAATATCAAGAGCAAGTCGATTTTGCATAACCATAGACCTAATCGCAACCATCTCCGCATTAATCATTAGAAATCCTCCAGCAGTATCCGTTGATAAACGATCAACTACTGTAGACAATTTACATATTTTCCTTGAGTTCAGAATTATTCCCACTGAAGGTATCAATGCACCAAATATATCACCTACAATTTCTGAAAAACTAGCTCTTTTACTACGTATTAATTCGCTATTGTTTTCATTGCTCTCAGTGTTTCTTTTTACGTGGTATATCTTTGGAAATACTATTCCAAAATAACAACTTCCATACCACCGTGCAGGAAGCCTAAAGTAAGCCTTATTCCCACACACATAATAGATTCCAGGAAAAACTGAATCTGTTCCTCCTTTGAGTCCCCACCTCCAAGAATTAAAAAATTGTGTTCGCATTCACTGGTACCGATGAAAACATTGTTATAATCAGTCTTTAACCTATGAAGACAAATTTTTCCTGTCTTTACAAAATCCAGAGCCATAGCAGCTTGAGCCTTGCCAGGTGTGTAACTCCCTTCTTTCTCAGCCCAAGGTGGTAAATGAGCCTTATGCTCAGAAGCTTTCTTTTGAAAATCTTGTCTTCTATCTTCTACTAAATTCAAAAATATCTTTTCTTCTTCAAGTAAAGAACATGTTAGATTGTGTCTATGTGCATGTGTTATGTCTATTGATTTCATTGTTAAGAAAAATTCTCCCATAAACTGTGCGTCTTGACTACTAAGCACTGGGTTCATACTCTTGCGAATCGGATCCTCAGAAAATATCACATCTAAGTTTGAATAATAATACTGAAGTCTCCCTGTTCTATAAAATAAACTAGACAAAACACTACATGATATGCCATATGTCAGTGGTAAGTGATGATATGTTAATCCTTCTGCTACTGATTCAGGTAACTTCATACAGACATAACAATTACTAATTTCCATTGTGTCTACATATTGAAACAATAACTTTGTGAAAACGTTTAAACTAGTGTCGTTGTCAGCTACTTCATGATGAATTTCTGGTTCACTTTCTGCCATTAGTTCTACTCTATGGCCCTTCATGTTTGCTGTCCTCTCCTTAGTTTCATTATTAATCTTTTTATCTATTATCATAAGGTAAGGAACTGCTACAATCAGGACTAACCATACTATAAGCACCATCACTAGACTACATATGCATAATGCACAGCATCTTCTACAACATTTCTGTTTTGGTCTCCCAGCAACTCTATCGTCAGGCATTTTTCGACAAGGAAGATTGCTCTTCTTATCTTTTCTTCTTTTCTTTAGCTTATTCTTTTGCTTAGTCAGGGTGGTCTTGTTTCTTCTTCGTACGTCAATTCTGCACTTGTTCCTTCGCCACCACTGTCACTTGACTCTGAGCTTTCAAAATCTTCAAGAATGATACAAGTCCAGTCAGGACCCTTAAATTTGTTATTCACAAGTTTCAGTCTTTTACTTCTTCTTTTCTCTGTCTTTTTCTCTTGATCGGTTTGACTTGATACATCAGGTACTTGATCTGGATCTTCACTTCTGGTTGTTATGTGGTACTTTACTCTTTTAATGACACTCGGCCAATGATCTCCTTTTCTTGTTTTCTTTGTTGGCACTGTCTCTTTATCTTTGTTTTCAGAAATCTTTTTAATTTCACTGCTTAGCACTGTTTCGTGTTCTTCAATTACTGTGTTTCTTGTTTGCTCCTTTTCAGGTCTAATTGGTTTCTCTGTAACAGCTCCACTGTGAGTTTCCAATAACTGACCTTGTTCTTTATTTATTTCTTCAAGTTCATGTTTTTCAAGGTTTTCTTCTTCTGTGCACTCTTCTTGATCTAACTTGTTCTGATCAGGGCTTATTGCACTGTGAACTTCTGCAGCCTGACCGGATTCTTCTAGACCTGTCTGTCCCTGTTCAAAGTCTATTAGGTCTTCACTGTTTTGAGTCCAGTTTCCTTTCCCTATCTGACTTTGTTCAGGATTTCTTAATGTCTTTTCTTCTTGTTCCTGAACTGCTTTTTCTTCACCTATCTGATCTTCTTCAATTTCTTCCAATTTCGCTTGACTTCTTGTTCTGTGGTATATTTCAGGAACCTCTACCACGGGTATCCAATCCTGACTTGTGCTCGGTTGTTCTTCTTCAGCTTCTCTGGAATCTCGAACCTGAGATCCTTCAGCTGGGCAACCTTCAGCCTCTTCAGTGATTGGCGTTGTCTGAGGATTCTCTTCCTCGGGATCTGGTACTCTCTTGGTGTGACTTACATGAATCCAATTAGGAAATCCGGCACACTTCACTGCTGTATTCGTTGTCAGTATGACTTGACAAGGTCTGCCCCATCTAGGTGATAGACACGTTTCTCTGGTGTGATTCTTCACTACCACCCAGTCACCAGGATTCAGATCATGTTCTTGCTTGGGCTGCCTGGAAACTGCGTCTTCTCCAACCTGATGAGAGACAGAACGCACTAGGTCAGCCAATCCTTTGCAATAGTCCAGAACCATATCATCAGATATATTCACCAGTTTGTTTGTGGGAACATGTGTTTGTCTCATTGCTCTTCCCATCATTATTTCATGTGGGCTCAATCCTGTGGTTCTGTCAGGTATACTTCTGAGTCCCATTAAAACGAGTGGTAATGCATCTGGCCACTCTAATGATGTTGATGCACACATTTTTCCCAGTCTTGACTTTATAGTGCCATTCAATTGTTCAACCACTCCAGAAGCTTCTGGACGATATGCACAGTGCAGTTTCTGTTTGATTTGAAATGCTTCACAGATTATTTGAATCACTTCACTGTTAAAATGTTTTCCTCTATCTGATTCCAAAGTTACTGGAAAACCAAACCTAGGAATGAGCTCTCGTAGCAACAGTTTTGCAACTGTAATGCTGTCATTTCTCCTAGTAGGGTAAGCCTCCACCCACCTTGAAAACAGACACACTATGACTAGTACATATTTCAGCCCTCTACATGGTGGTAACTGTATGAAATCAAACTGAAGTCTCATAAATGGACCCTCTGCCTTTCCAATTTTCCCAAATCTAATTACTGTCTTCCTCCCCGGATTATGCATCTGGCAAGTTAGACATCTCTGGCAAAGACTCTCTGCAACAGCCCTGAATTTGGGATTGTACCAATTTTGTCTGAACAGCCTAATCATTGCATCTCTCCCTATGTGTGTGTCTCCATGATGCATTCTAGCCATTTGTGAGAGTAAACAGTCTGGCATGACTGGTCTGCCATCAGCACTGATCCATACTTCATCATCTCCTCTTTGCGAACAACCCACTTTGATCCACAAATTCTTCTCACTTTCATCAACCTCACCTTGCAATTTCTTCACCTCATTCCAAGTTTCAGATGGCATATACAGCATAAGTTGGCAGCTGATTCCCATTCTTTCCACCCTCTTATTGACTGACATTCTGGTTTTGGCACAATGTTGAGCCACCAGATCTGCATATCTGTTGCCGACTACCACCCAGTCATCTCCTGACTGGTGTGCGGCACATTTCATCATAGCCAATTCTTTTGGTGATTGTATTGCTTCTAGCAATTCCCTTACAAATTGTCCATTTTTAATGGGGGATCCTGAAGAAGTCATGAAATTCCTCTGCATCCATAGTTGGCCAAAATCGTGCACAACCCCGTAACCATATTGGCTATCTGTAAATATGGTCACTCTCTGATTCCTCCCAATTTTGCATGCTTTTATCAACGCAATCAATTCAGCTACTTGTGCAGATTTGACTCCTGGTAAATAGGATGCTTCAACTATTCCAGTTAATTCACATACCATCTTCATGTTTACCATCTTCATGTCTTTGACATGAACCATCTACAAATAGCTCCCTGTCTGGCTTTTTAAGAGGCTGTTCCTCTATATCTGGGCGTGGTTTTGTGCATAATTCTGTGATTTGTATACAATCATGTTCATCATCTTCATCATCTTTAATTCTCTCATGATATGGGTCTGGTAGTAAGGTTGCTGGATTTATTATAGTACACCTTACCATGTTCACATTTTCAGCTCCCATTATTATTCTTTCATATTTAGTCAGCCGACTAGGAGTAAGATGCTGAGTTTGGGTTCTTGTCAACAGAATGACAACTGCATGTGGAACATACACTTTTACAGGGTGTCCCATCACAATTGACTCACTTTGTTCAATGCTCAAACAATTAGCCGCCACTGCTTTTAGGCATCCTGGCAACGCGGCTGCTACTGGGTCCAATGTAGCAGAAAAATATGCTATAGGACGTCTTTCTAGTCCATGTCTTTGAGTTAGGACAGAAAGTGCACAATTTTCTCTCTCATGACAGAACAATGCAAATTCTCTTTTATAATCAGGCATGCCTAGGGCAGGTGCTGAACATAGGGCATTTCTCAATTTTACAAAGGCTTCTACACTTTCATCCTCCCACTCCACAGGGTCCTTTGCTTTCTTTTTTGTCATGTTAATTAAGGGCTTAGCTAACATGGAAAATCTTGGTATCCATTGTCGACAGTAACCTACTATTCCTAGGAACATTCTCACTTGTCTTTGTGTTACAGGCATTTGCATTTTCTTTATTAAAGCTACTCTTTCAGCTGTTACTCTTCTTTTTCCTCTCTCAATTTGGTGTCCCAGATACTTAACAGCTGTTGTACAGAATTGCAATTTTTCAGGTGAGACTTTATGTCTTTCTTCTGCCAAAAGATTTAATAATGCTATGGAATCAACAACACAGTCCTCTCTGGTGTTCGATGCCACCAATAAGTCGTCGATATATTGGACTAAGACTGAGCTTCCTGGCATCACTAGTTTTTCAAGGCACTTTTTCAGTATCTGGTTGAAAATAGAAGGACTTTCTGTGTACCCCTGAGGAACACGATTCCACACATAAACTTTGTTCACAAATTTAAATGAGAAAAGATACTGGCTGTCTGGATGTAATGGTATTGAAAAGAACGCTTCACACAAATCAATTACTGTGAACCATCCTGCACTCCACGGAATCTGGTATAGAATTACTGCAGGATTTGGTACTATGGGACAACATGGTTCTACAATCTTATTTATTTTCCTCAGGTCCTGAACAATCCTATATTTTCCACTAGGTTTCTTTAATCCCATTATTGGTGAATTACATGGGCTACTCATTACTTCTTTTAGTATGTTTTGTTCTACCATTCGATTTATTTCTTCAATGACTCCTGCTTTTACTTCTGCACTCATTTTGTACTGTCTGGTATTTGGGAAAATTGCACCTTCCTTTACAGTAATTTTAACTGGATCTATTTTAGCCATAAGTCCTACTTCTTTTCCGGTGAAATCCCATACTATGGGGTTTACTGTACCTTTTAATTCTTCTGGCAACTCATCTTTTGTTATTAATGAAAACATCTCATCCACTTCTGTACCTTGTTTTGCAATCATAATTTTATATACATGGTCTTCATCTGGTGTCTGAACTGCCACACCATCCGGTGTGCAGAAAATGGTACAATTCATCTTGCACAACAAATCCCTAACTAATAAGTTTACTGGACTAGAATCACACACTACAAATTGATGCATTTCTCTGAAGTTTCCAATTTTAACTTCCATTGGTTCGGTAAGAGGTGTTCTAATCCGCTGATTAGCTACCCCACTACTTGGATATTTTCACCAGAGAGAGGAAGGTCTGGAATGTCTGCTGTTCTCACAGTAGACCGGGTAGCACCAGTGTCCAAAAGGAAAGTAATATTATTACCTTTCACATTCCCTTCAACATATGGACCTGACTGATCTACCTGTAAGGATGCGCCAAGTATGCACTCCTCCTTCCCCTCTCCTAGGCACCGTCATGGACTGTATTGACAGAAATCGTCTTGCAAAAGAAATTGTGATGTCATATAATCATTCTTAACACTTCCTCCTGGATATCCGATGTCTGTACCATGCTTTGCTCTGCTTACATTACCCTGAATAGGTGCAGGTGGCAACTGACTCTGAGGATTTACACCCTGCTGTGAGTCATTCTGCGTCTGTGGATTTAAATTTTGATTTGGGCCATTATTATTCCGAATCTTTTTACATTCATTCTTCCAATGCCCCAATTTTCCGCATCCATGACAAGGAAATTTCTTTTTAGCTTCTTCTCTACTCATTCGTCCTCTAAATTTTCCACCATTCCCAGTATCACCATTCGTTCCAGAATCTTTTCCTTGATTTTCACTCGGATTTTCCAAATTGATTCCCTGTTTCTCAGCCATTTTCACCTGTGCCCACATCACTTTTTCCTGCAATTTCTTATGTCTATCCTCAATATCGTCTCCACAATATTTCGCATACTTCAAAATCTTGTCAATCGGCTTCCCTTGCCAACACAGCATATGCTGTTTAATCATCTGACAAATCTCTGGCTTTAAACCGTAAACAAACCGATACACAAACTGACTCATGTTCTTGTCTCCAATGTCCTCAAATCCACTATACTGTTTAAATACCTGCAATAGACGCTCATAGTAGGAATGTACTGATTCATTAGCTTCTTGGGTAGTTCGATCTATTTTTACCCAATCTGTTTCTTTCGGTGGTATTTTCCCTTTCAGGTAAGTTATCACTTGCTGATACTTTTTCATCACATCATTTGACGGGGCACCTGTTTTCGGATCTCTAGGATATTCATCACTAGGCCAATCAACTGTAATTTTACAATCTGTCCACAAATCGGCAGGTACCACTATGTCAAACAAACCATCCAAATCCTTCAACAATACCTTTGACACCTTCACAAACCTGTCAACCTGCTTGTACCATTCAATTGGTTTTTCTCTCAACTTTGGAAAATCATTCGTAAATGACAAAATATCCTGTCTGCTCCATGGGACATGTACATATCCTCCTCCCGCAACTTCTTGCATTGGA
Organism: Calotriton arnoldi; assembly: GCA_963921515.1. Classification (NCBI taxonomy): domain Eukaryota; kingdom Metazoa; phylum Chordata; class Amphibia; order Caudata; family Salamandridae; genus Calotriton; species Calotriton arnoldi. The sequence goes on along the minus strand of CAWUFW010001347.1, from coordinate 2,034,162 downwards.
TACATCTGGTCTGCTTTCCCTGTTTCTTTCATCACATATTCTGATGCTGTTCTACTTGTTCGTGCTTCTTCCTTTTTCTTGGCCCACCTAGTTCTCCATTTATCTAGGTCTCCCCATTTTTGCAAAACTAACATTAATTCTCTTATTTGTAATCTTCTTCCAGAGGCATTCATATTTTCTGAATCTTTGTCTGAAAATTCTGCTCTATAGGGTTTCTGTAGTACCTTTGATCTCCCTATTTCTATTCCCATCTGTAGTGCTAAATTGGATAATTTTTCATGAAATAACCTTACATTTCTGGTGATACTCCTGCACAGAAACAATAATTCTTCTTCATCATAGGTATTTAAGCGTTCTAGTCCTACATTTCCTGCTATTATTTCTTCTAATTCGACTTTCAATTTATGAATGTCCATTATTTTCGGAGGTGTGCACTGTTTAACTGACCCTTGCACCCATCTTTCTAGATCTTCAGGTGTTACTATGGTAGCACTTTTTGCTCCCGATGAAGTTATTAAACTTACATCTTTTGAGCATCCAGGTACATCTTTTCTGGGAGTGCTATTTACAGAACCTCGAATAGGCAAGTCCATAAGTGATATTGTGGATTCACAGTCACTAAATTGATCCTCAATTATAACTGGAGCTTCAGGTTTGGGATTATTCACAGCAGTAGGTGTAAGTATCGGTGGAGGACAGCTTCCCTGAGTACCATATAATGGAACTACTGGACCAATTGTTACAGGTATGGTCAACGAATCAGGATGTACTTTTATCTGGGTTATTTTCTGTATTAATTCTGCTCTGGTCTTTTCTAGGGCTTCCTTTTCTTTGTCATGAAGTATTCTACTCGGGGTGAATTCATGCATTACCTGTGGCACTAATGGAGTTCTTGGTGGTGCACTTGGGGTGCATCCACTTGTCCCTTCCTGATATGGTGGGGGATTTCTTAACATTTCCTCCATAAATTCGTCTTCAGACTCCTCATTTCTCATTAAATGTTTTGTCTTTTCTGTGCACTTACTTCCTAATTTCTCCTCTGCTGAGAACAATGGATATAATCCTTCTGTAATCATTGCCCTTCTCCATTGTTTTATCTGACCGTCCCTAGACTCACGTATATATCTGGGAAAAAATCCTGGATAACTCCTATTACTTCTAGATCTATCCCGCTCAAATGCCTCGGTTTCCCATTCTTCTAGAGATTCGTACTGAGTTAATCTAGGTCTGGGTTCTAAGTCATTCATCCTCAATCTCAAGTTTTGTAGAATTCGCCCATTGAACGTGCCATTCTCGGGAAATGCTAATATTCCATCATTTTTGGTATATTCTATCCAATTCTCCATCCATACACAAGTATGATAACCTCTCTCCATCATCATGAATGAAGCGGGCGTTTTAGCTGGTGGAATAATAATTCCTTCTCTAGTTTTGATTGGTTTGTCCTTTTTAAAATAATTCTTAATCTTTTGTAAAAATGACATTTTTCTCCTTTCTCCGTACATCTTGGGTAAGTACTGATGTATAAAATTATATTCTGCAAAGCCTAAATATCTCCTATCCTGACGAATTCCTGTTAAAGTCGATCGCGTTTTAACATGCAATCCTTATCCACTAAGAATTTCGCTTCTATAATTTTGACCAATCAAATGTCTGCTATCTTTTATTTCCGAGCCAATCCTTTTGGTGACGTTTATCTGTCAACCCCTCCTTTACAATCTGCTCTTTCCTGTCCTTGCTGGTTCAACCAATCCCAGCGCGGCACCTGTGACGTCAGTACTACTCCTGACTACTAACCCCTCCTTTACAAGGGTCTTTCCACACCCGCTGATTCAACCAATCTCAGCGCGGTGTTTAGTGACGTCAGCTCCCTCTCCGGCAACTGACCCTCCCTTTACAAAAATGTACGCAAACTTATTTTCTCTATAAATCTTAATTAAATTTCAGTAACAACATAAAACATTCGCTATCGTGCCAGTTTCTCTAAAATAGGAAAGATAGTTTTTCTCTCACACTTAGTAAAACCTTTCCGTTTACTAAACATACACTACGAGTAAAACACTTCCGTCTACTCTTCACACAAGCTCCAGAAGTACCTGTTACTTCTCCAATGTTACCCTTTCTAGGTGATATAACATCAAATTTTCATCAGCGTACCCTTTTTGCTATTACTCACACGCATAGAGTCCCTAACGAGTACTGAAAGTCCTGCTTAACTTTTCAGTACTATTTCTGCCTGACAGATAACCTCACTGCAGTACGGCTTCCACTTACCATCCGCTATTCCTTTACCCCGGGGTATTCTGGACAACATAAAACAAAACTTTGAATACACGGATGTTAGTTCATAAAAATACAAATAAAAATTCTCATTACCCAATTAACAAAGAGTAACCATCCTCTGCTTACCAGAAAACTGATCCAGCGCGATATTAGCAAACAGCATTCATACACCAGATACTCACTTGGGCCCATACATTCATACTACGCTAATACTTACGCTGGGTTTTATCAGTTGTTACTCTCTATCAAAATCCCTGCTACCAATTACCTTCTGATTGAAGAGTAATGACTTACCAATGAATCCTTTGCTAATTGGGAAATTTAAAATGAGTGACATTCATTTATAGTACATAATCCTGAAATAACCACTGAGTCAGGAAGTTTTAAAATGTTTATCTAAAGATTTAGCAGAGTAAAATACAGAGCCACATGGTACTTAATCGCAATACCCAAGATTAAGCATAGAAATGATTATTGCTACTCAATGACGGTGTTTAAAGAAGAGGATAGAGATAGCAGCGCAACTAAAGGTTGCATTATATTTACCTAAGTGCGAGAACCAAACCCCTTAGCCAAGGAGTTGGAATAATAGGACCCAGGAAGGATGAAGAGCAAAGACCCCCTCCAGGATCAGGACAGGACCGGTGACCTCTCTACAACGACGCCTGCGTCGTTCCCCTCTCTGATACTCGGCTTCTCCTCGATTCTCCCGTGCCTTCCTTCTAATGGACTCTGCCGCCCCCTCCTCAGGACCTCTTCGGGACAGTGACTCGGTCTGCAATCGGTCAGCTTGGCGGTCTGGAGCTAAGCGCGCTCTGGCAGCATGGACGCCTGTTCTTCATGAACGCAAATGCTCTTCCCACTAATTAACTAATGTTATATTCTATTATACCCTTCTACGCCCATGTATCTCCCCTTAATGTTACTAAAATATGGGACCACTACTTCTGATTGGACAGGGACAGGGGGTGGATTCTCGCACCATATCAATTTGGCCTAAATTGTAAAGCCTATTGTCTTTACGTTCCCACCCCTTCAAATTAATACATTCGCTTTATTTCCCACCCGTCTTATGACAAATGTAAACCAATTTTCACAGACATTGTATCAATGTGCGACAGGATAAGCAATAGTACAACATCTTCGGCCATCAGGTCGCGCCCTTGGACTTCGTCCAGGTTGACTTCATTTGGCAGGCACACAGGACACATGCGCAGAACCATTTGCCTCTCGAGTTTCAGAACACCAACCCAGGCCCAAGTTTACGAACTAATAAAAGTGCAAGAAGAAAATATTAGAATCACAAATAAAATGTTTCACTGTATACCCACCTTTTCTATTCTATTCCCATTTAATTATATATTCTAACCCGCGTTAGTAGCGTTAGGAAACGACAATTTAGTAATGACATGAGAGCAAGCTGAAGCATGTGAAAACATCAAGCAGCCATTTTAATGCACACTGCGCTGAAGCAGAAGTTTCCCACCAAGCAAAGAAAGACGTCACACCATGTGATATGGTTGCGACATGCGCATTGAGCTTTCCCGCGCATAGCGGCCATTTTGAATTACAAACAAGCGTTATTCATTAGTAAAACACATAGGCAAGCATCCCTTTCTTTTGTGTCGTGAATGCAAAGGTTAGTATTAACAATACAAGTTTAATAAATTAATACTGTGAGGAGGATTGAATACAAGCAAGTTTCATTTATGAAACCTTGCTCCATCACTTGCTATGAAAAATTTCTCAAATTACGCCATTATGACTGGGTGTAATTAGACAGCATTTGCAGCAACATTTTAGCATTGGATCAATGAGAACTACCACAGTGAGCTGCTTTGTTTTTTTCGGCTACTAAATGCATCTGCGAATCCAGAATGATCGGTTTTGCATTTTGCGTACTTTTGCGTAATTTCGCGAATGCAAATCACACAAATGTTGCACACCCCTACAAATGACCCATTTGACTTGCCCTGAAGAAGAAGGGCACTTAAGGGATCGAAGCTCAAGTGACAAGGAGCAGAGAAGCTGTCAAGGGTGTTTAGATTCTTTTTTTACGCTACTGCAATGTTACCTTAATCCCAATTGGTGGGCGATAGGATCACAGGCATTTCTATTTTCTGCGCTTCCCCTGATCAGGTAATGCTCCTTCTTTGGAGACCTGTTCTGAGCAGAAAACGCCTTGCGGGAACAGTAGCACTGGGTGCAGGCCGTGACCGTGACCGAACGTGCTGCGCAAGAAACATACATGCATGACTTTAGAAAATGTATGAGCATCACATTCGGCTCGAAACTCGCGTGCCTTTTGAACCAGACATCATACCTCACGTGCAGGTTTCATGCAGAAAACTGCTCTAGCGTTATAAGCATAGAACCCAGAATTCTCGCGAGAATTGTGCGTACCATGCATAAAAAATGATGCACTTTCGTCCATTCCGATTTATAGTGCCAGAACTGTGCAGCAAAGGGCTGGCTCCGCCATGTCCGATTAATATGCGCATGACTTGGCAGGAAACTTATTGGGAGTGAGCCAAGTCACAGGAAATGCTGGCCAGATGTTAATGCAAGTAACAACTGCACAGAAAACCACCTACTGCCCGGGTTCTTAACTTAGAGACTTCATTGCAGAAAATAGTCATAATAGTTGTTCGATCATCATTAAAACAACATGAGGTTTTTGGGTACCATGCCAAGCTGATATTAGTTGCAAAAAACGCCTTTTCATCAGCACATTAATAGTGCCGCATTACAACTACTCTCTGCTATAGATAAGATGCGCTACTATTCTAACTCAATGGTATTTGTTTTATTGACCACATAAAGATGAAAGGATGGGTGGGCCTTCCTGGGTTAGAAAGCAGTTTTTTACAGGCTGTGAACAAATGTATGCAGCATGTGCCCTAACCCCTCAAGCTATCTTACCATCTCTAGCTGCAGGAGAGAGGGTTGAAGACAGAGACTCCTGCTTGTTTTTGTCTGCTGATCCTTTGTCCTGGAAATAGCCATTTTTAATGTTTAGTGAATTAATAATTATTTGTTGTTGTGGTCATCTCTAAATCAGCCAAACAGCGCCACCTGTGGCAGACTCTCACAAGCACAGGTGTTGACAAATAAGTGCTGCAGCCGAGCACTGGAAACCACCGGCTCAAATTAAGCACTGTGAAAAGGTATGTGATAAAGAAAGAATGTGCTCAAATGAGCGTGTGTGACATTGGAAGTGTTGAATGAGGTAGTGACAGTGAATGGGTTTGTATCTGTGAAAATCTGAGTATATGTATCATATGTGTTAGCATATCCAAGAGTGTCATCCAGGTCCGGACCAGGAACTGAAACCGGCCCTGGCAAAGAACTTGGCCGGCCCGGTTACAAAAACGGCCCCCAGGGGTCTAAAACCAGCCCCCACCGTGGCGGCCCACCGGGGAAATGCCCAGTGCCCGCTACGGCCAGTCCATGGTGTGATCATGTGAATATGTGCTCAAATGTGTTTGTGACATTCTAAGTGTATAATGAACAATTAACTAACAGAAAAGCTAAGAGTTAAAATAACCACAGTGAAATTTTACAGGCACCTATCACGCAGTATGAATTTGAAGCATTTGCTTAACTTGACACAAGGTCTGCATATAGAGGGAACATAATAAGTTGAACTGCAAGTGTTGCTGCTCTTGAAAGGAGATAAAGCTTACTAATACTTTTCAAAAACTATGATAAGCATGTGGACTAGGACAGAAAATAAGTCCGGGAAAATTAAAGAGGCCCCATTTAGTGAATTAGATAAAAACGTGTCCCACGTTTGCAAATCAGGAAAGTTTTGATCTTGTAAAGACATGTAGTGCAAGTATTTTGCAATGCTTGAGAGACTGCATGCATTTGTGCTTGCTGAAGGTAATGTTTGTGGTAATTTCATGGAAATCAACAGTAAAGAACCGCCCACCAGATCATAAATCAGGGCAATGAAAAACCGCCAGCGGCTTCACCTAGTGGGCACCAGGGCTTCGACCCACTGCCTTGCTCTGCCACGACTGCTCGGCATGTTACAGCTTTTAGATAAAAATAAAATCTCATGGACCGTTTGCATGTAAAAGCTATAATATTACCTTACCAGCAGAAGAGGGCTCCACTAGCTGTTTTGTGCAAGTGTCAGTCAGAGGCTATTACAACCCGGTCTCACACAGACATAAAACATATCTGACATACTGCACTAATGTCAGGCAGTGCAGCATGTCAGATAATGGAGCTTCAGGGCTTGTCAATCACACACCTACTCGTCCCATGAGAAGTTGGTATAGAGAAAAATGGTCTACCTTGGTACCTTCGAACCCTATTCCAGCTTCTGATAGTCCATCAGCTGCTACTGGCCATAACACCAGCCCACACACTGACCTGTCAAGCCCAGCCCCTCTGGCACTGCCAGATTGTTCGATAGGCCAGTCCGACCCAGATGGTAAGTCAAGGCATGAAACTGCGATTTTGAGGCAGCACACGGTGCCGATAAGTTCCCCTTTTGTGTGCCAGTGATGAATGTCAGAGCAGGAGCATGGCTCTGATCCGGGTATTTGATGGGTAAAATGTTCAAAACAACAAACAAGGGGTGACAAAGATCGGGTTATGTGCCAGCGAGAGAAAGGAAGATAAGCCTGTATGGCAAGAAAACTAAGAACTACAACTAATTGCTGAAAAAATGAAAATTGAGTAGGAAATGCCTAAAGAAAGGACGAAGCGGTGAGAACAAATCACAAATTTTGGGGCAACGGCTTTAGGGAGCAGCAGCAGGGCCAGACTGGTAACCAAAAGCAGCCCTGCCAACTTTGTCGGAACAGCCCCTACACCCCCGGGGGCAGGGGGGAGCAAGCATAAAACACTAATGCTTAACAAAACCGGCACTGATGCTTTTGTTACTGGGGGCCGATATTGCAGCATCGCTGCAAAACTGGCCCCCAGTAACAAAACAGGTCCACTGCGCTCCAAAGCCAGCCCACACTGCTCCTAAACCGGCCCCCACCGTTCCAGCCTCCCGGGCAAACGCCTGATGCCTGCTACCTGCTACAGCCAGTCCAGCCCTGAGCAGCATAAGATGTTAGAAAAGGTGAACAAAAAATGTCCCAGTTGCGGCTGACCACGGGCTCAGCACCTCAATCCCAGTAATACAATTAATAAGTCCTGTGCATTTCACCTCCGAAACCCGCCGCACTTGGGTCTCACTGGAATCCAGACGATAGATTAGAGATCTTGGAGGGAGTACCAGAAATGAAGTCTCACTCTCTTAAATTGGTCTTTTCAGTTTCTTTTATTCTTCTAAGTGACACAAATGATGGGGCATCAGCCAACGCGTTTCGTTCCTTTCAAAGGAACTTCATCAGGGCTGCAATTGACATGAGACAACACATAAGTATCCACAACACATACATATACTACCATATGTACACATACCATTACACAAATATATACACATAATACAAAAATACATTTAACATGATTTAAAAACATGCTCTTCTTGTAGCATATTTGACACAAAATGCCATATCTAATCACAATACTGTGCTCAAAACTAATATTAAAAAAACATATATATACATACTATATTGACACAAACACCACATCCTGCACCAATCTGACCTAAATTATAACACATATAAGAAACATAAAACATAAAAGAATATTTATAGAAACAAGAGATGAAAATTAATAGGAAGATATATATTAAAAAAGAAAAGTGTTTAGACAGAAAGGAAAAAAATTTATATATCCTTATAAGTGAAAAACATCAGAAAACACCTAAAATCACAACATATGCCACAAACAAAAACTATTAGTTGAAAGATATCAACATAACAAGAACATAGAGATGGCGTCAATGCAAAGGGAGAAAAAACGAGAAATCCAAGGGTTTCAAGATGTTGATACAAAAATGCATGAAATGTAAAAATAAATATAAATTAATAAGTGACCCAAATATGCAAACGTGCAATCTCACCTAAGTATTGCGGGTAATAATATCCAAAGCATCAAGTTCAAAGAGTCCAAGTGTGTGTAAAACACTAGGCCCCACAATAGGGGTAGTGATAGACTCCAGTCAAATAATTCTGAAAAGTAACATCAAAAAGTCCCATTCAGAGCATATAGTAATGGCCATAACATCAAGCCTCTCAGGCATATCACAAAACGTAGTATACAATTATAATATCAGAAAAAACATCAAAACTTCAAATATTTATATTTGATTTGGGCAAATTAGCGCACCAAAACCAATCACAGTTATAGAAATGTACGAGTATAAAACGTCTCAAACAGCGACCTCAAATTAAATATCACCAAATATCACTGAAATCGTGTTCCAGCCATACCCGTAGTACGATCGCTATTGAACGCTACAGCAAGTGAAATATTCACTGCTGGACGCTACCGCAAATGTCAAGGGGTCGCGTGAGGAGATCAAATAAAACCCATGCATCCATAATAATGACCCAAGCAGTCTAAGAGGAAACCAAACATTATAGCGTAGTACTATGCACTTAATCTAAAAGTCATAAAAACATAATTGTCCGAGTTTCAAGAAGCCAAAGTTTAAACATATGTAGACACATGCACCGCGTAGAGACTGCCACGCGTCGCAAGCATGCCCACATCAACAGGTAAAAAGGGCTAAGTTAGAAGCTCCTAACTAACACCCTGTGTATATTAAAAAATAAACAGACACATGCTCCGCATGGATACTAAAAAACGCAAGGCAAGAGTGCCTTCGTAACCTAACAAAAACAACCAAAATCTAATGCTCCTTGACAGCACCCCAAACGTATGGCAAAATTATAAGGCCCCCATATCCCAAGAACTTGCCTGAAAAGTCTTCCTCGTAATGGCGGCAAGTGTGCCCGGCAGTGCTGTAAACGGAATACCATCCTAAAACCGGCAAATTTAAAACGCCGCCACAATGTGTCAAATGACGCGTGATGACATCACGAGTCATCTGTTAAATGGAGGCCTGATGACGGTGAACCCGTCCCGTGGGCGGCATCTTAAAAGGGATACTACATATGGAAACTATCCATAAATCCCCAAATAAGTCAAGAAACCCAGAACCAAAATAGCTGAGGTGCTACAAGAACCAAGAAATAATAGATCATAAATGTGTAAAACAACGACCCACCGTGTTTCCAAGCGAAAAGCTAAAAGTAACCAACGCTGTATAAAAGGTTCCATAATGTCAGGAGACATACCCTTTAACTCAATACCCCTTATATTACTTCGAGGTTAGAAAATGCCGAACAAGTCGGAGGCATAATGTGGTTGCAGGATAACTAATTGTGCGCGAAACCGGCGCCATCTTAGAAAGATCAAAAAGTAACCAATGCAATGAAAAAACGAGATAATAGCCTTACAGGACGGCTGTTATTAAATAACAGAATACAATCAAACTAATAAAATGTAGTTAAGATAACATATGTTGGGCATTAATAGTAGTCAACTTCCTCTATTCCAACGGACAGAGGAGGAATACATACTTGTCCCAAAGTCTCATGAAATAATAAACCAGAGAAGAGAAAGTAAGAGGGAAAAACAGTAAGAAGAGATATAGATTGAGAGTCCACATGTATTTTAGATCAGAAATAATCTGAAATTATATCTGGCCAACAGGTCATTGTTCGAACTTTATTTAAAAAATATATTGAAAAAAAATATATATATACTCGTGCGAGTTGATCAGAGGGATATAGAGTATAAGTCCACATGCTTGTTAGAACAAAATTTATCCAAAACTATTTCTAGACATCTGGTATTTGTTCTAAGTTACTTCAAGATTACTGGTGCTGATTAATCTAAAGGGTCCACAAGTTTGTCTCTGTTTATAAAAAATAGTGCATTTCTCCATCTGTATTATGCCCATGGGTTGTAGCCCGTAGGTGACAGATCCACTTAGTTTCAGCTTGTCTTAGCAATAGCTTCCTGTTGCCACCTCTCTTATTCATAGGGACTTGTTCAATACCATGGAACCAAAATGTGTGATCGCCTGTATGTTCCGTGTTGTAATGTTCTGTGATGGGGTATCTAACATCTCTGCTAACAAGTGCCCTGCGGTGTTCTTGGATGCGAGATCTTAAGGAGCATATTGTGCTACCAACATAATTTTTTTTACAATTGCACCCAAGCACATAGACCACATGTGTGGTGTTGCAGTTGATAAACTGATTGATGATATATTTTTAGGATTGTTATAACAGAAGGTCTTAATTCTATTCACACCCATAGAACAGACACTACAGATTCCACATGTCAAAAAACCACTTGGCTTAGATGGTAGCCAGGTCCCACTCTTAGGGGGTGTCGTCACATAACTTGGGCATAAATGGTTTTTCAGGGAAACACCCCTCCTATACGTAATAGATGGCTTGTCCCTAATGCATTCTTTTAGGCCAGGGATTACTGTGAGTAAATGCCAGTTCTTCCGAAATACATTGAAAATGTTATCACTATGCACAGTATACTGTGTGATAAACCTGGCCTTCACCATATTACTCTGTGAACCCTCTTAGTAGGCTTGTCAGTAAGGGTACTGTCCCTATCAGTCTTGCGTATTCTGACTTCAGCTATATCCAAGGTCCTATTTCTGTAACCCTCTTCAAAAATCTCTTTTTGTCTCAATTACATTCGCCTGAAAACTTTCTTGCTCACTGCAATTCCTCCTAATGCGTGTAAGCTCACCAAAAGGAATATTGTTAATCACGGAGCCAGAGTGTGCACTGGAGGCATACAGGACTGCGTTACAAGAAGTCTCCTTCCTATACAAAGTACTCTGGATGACACCATGCTGGACATAAAATCTTATGTCCAGAAAGTTGATACTTTCTCTATGGAAGGACATCGTAAGTTTCACATTAAATGCATTGTTATTGAGATAGGCAAAATATTGCTGTAACTGCTCTACAGAGCCTGACCAGAGACAAATAACATCGTCGATGTACCTCCCCCAGAACACGACGAATTCTGTCCAGGGGGAGGGACATCTGGCCCAGGCATGCTCCCTCTCATACCACCCCATAAAGAGGCAGGTATAAGAGGGAGCAAACCTGGAACCCATCGCAGTCCCATTGGTCTGCTGGAACCAGTGGTTGTCATGCAAGAAAAAGTTGTTCAGGAGTATTATGTCAATCATTTCCACAACCATTTCATTGTAGTTGTACAATTCCGCGCCCTCCCTATCCAGGAAGGAGCGCGCAGCGTGAGGACGAGGTCTCTGATAAGCCTACTTTGTTAAAAGACCTTGATATTATCCAGAACTTGTCTGGTGACAGTGGTTTACGTCCTAAGTCTAAATTTGTACCAACTGGTGGGTATCATCCCAACATTGATGTTTTCCATAATAAAGTGTGTGAAGATCTATACA